>OX123191.2:75707215-76907215 GCA_944739405.2 Euclidia mi | reverse complement strand
TAAATCTGTCTACAATAGACAGATTAAATAATTATTCGTTATTTAGATTGAAGTCCATTTCTACATATAGTAACTAAAAGAGAATCAAGGCAAATTTAATTCGGTATCAACACAGCTAAGTTATGATAGATACCTAAACTTCTTACGGAACAGTATAATACATTTGCATTTATCCCGGTATTATCGGAGAACATGTGCGTACATTGTTTTAATATAGTTTTACCTATTGAAATGTTTGCAAAGAATTGACGTGATAGAGAACTATTAACAGAACGCCATTTGTTGATTACATTCAGAAGCTACACTTTTCTTTAGCGATGACTACGGGCTGATTGGGTTTACCGTAAACTTTTTTTTATATATGCTCAGTTCATTAAATAAGTAAATATAGCACCTTCTTTATGTACTTTATTGGCTATGTTTTTAATGAACCTGTCCTCCAGAAAATACGCGCATCAATAAGACACGGCACAGCACGCCAATACTTTTATCCTCAAACTTATATTTATATGAAATAGTGGCTGCACTTCACTGGTATCGGTTTACGGTACACCGTTTCTTACACCCAGTACTAGTTTAAGCGTCTGCTACACGGTATTAAACAACGGTTTGAAACAGAGGTTTGAAACAGTATAGACAGTTGTTTAAGCGTCTGATACACGGTTTGAAATGAGGTATGAAACCAAGGTCACCTTGAACACAAGTGAGATGCGGATTGCCAACTACATGGTTTGAAACCAACAGTGTTTTTAAAAACGTTGCGCGGATAGGACGTGTCGTAATCTCGTTGACGTACCTACAAGTAACTTAGTAGGTACGTACTTTTTTAGATTCCCGGGTATAGGAAATTCTCTTCTTTTTTGCAGACGCGGCGTTTGCCGTTGGGTCGATAGTTTTTAATATTTTAGCTAATAAATCCCACGTTTGTTTTTTGTGATCTGAATCTTTGTATGTACCTATCACTGGTCAAATCCCAAAGGCAGGGCAAGTCTCTATATAGTTCTATAAATTCCGTGATCACTTCACGTTCAAGTTGCTTCATCTTATAGATTAAACGTTAGTAACATACGCCCGCGATCACTGCCGCAGCGTGACTGTCGTACGCGTGGTTTTAAACAAGCGGCTAGACGGTTTCAAACACGTTTCAAACCATCGCTAGAGGCAATGGTTTGCAACGCAAGCTGTGCTGCCAAGGGCGTTTGAATGTCGCATGAAATGTGGCATTAAACAACTGTCTATACTGTTTCAAACCTCTGTTTCAAACCGTTGTTTAATACCGTGTAGCAGACGCTTTAATGCCACATTTCATGCGACATTCAAACGCCCTTGGCAGCACAGCTTGCGTTGCAAACCATTGCCTCTAGCGATCGTTTGAAACGTGTTTGAAACCGTCTAGCCGCTTGTTTAAAACCACGCGAACGACAGTCACGCTGCGGCAGTGAGCGCGGGCGCACGTTACTAACGTTTAATCTATAAGATGGAGCAACTTGAACGTGAAGTGATCACGGAATTTATAGAACTATATAGAGACTTGCCCTGCCTTTGGGATTTGACCAGTGATACATACAAAGATTCAGATCACAAAAAACAAGCGTAGGATTTATTAGCTGAAAAATTAAAAACTATCGACCCAACGGCAAACGCCGCGTCTGCAAAAAAGAATAGAATTTCCTACACCCGGGAATCTAAAAAAGTACGTACCTACTAAGTTAATTGTAGGTACGTCAACGAGATTACGACACGTCCTATCCGCGCAGCGTTTTTAAAAACACTGTTGGTTTCAAACCATGTAGTTGGCAATCCGCATCTCACTTGTGTTCAAGGTGACCTTGGTTTCATACCTCATTTCAAACCGTGTATCAGACGCTTTATTAAACGCCTGTGCGCAAATTTGATGTCAATTAGTTTTGTCATGTTATCAGCGAATTTGAATATTATCATCATTTATCCCAATGGTGAGTCCACGTAAACCTGAAGTTATTTAGTGCAGTTTATCTAGATACCTATAATTTTTATTTTATTTATAGTCTCACGCCTGTGTCCCCGAAGGGGTAGGCAGAGGTGTAAATATTACACCCATCGCCATGAATTTTTAGGTCCCACGTAATAGGGGGCTAGCCTATTGCCGTTACCGGGCACATCACTAGACTCCGGACTACTACTGAGTATTCGGAAAAACTTAGTAACACTTTTGCCCGACCCGGGAATTCCGGGACCTCCGATCAGCAGTCGCATGCGCTATCCACTGAACCACGGAGGCAGTCCTATAAACCTTGTGTGAAAAGATACTTATTGTGTCGTCTTTTCTTTTCGATTTATGACACACCGGTAAAGAAACTACACAATTAGTGCTCAACAAGTAAGTACCTTTAATATTTATTTTCGTGCAAATTACATAAAAGCAACCAGAGATGGCGTCATCCCATGGGTGTCGTAAGAGCCGACAGAGGGAGCATAGTATGCAGAGAACAGCACTGTAAGAGAAGGAAAACTTGATACAAACCCTATACCAACCCGCTTGGCCAGCGTGGTATAGTAGGCCAATTCCTCCTTTCAAAGGAGAGGCCTAGTCCAGCAGTGGACTATCAAAGGCTGATGATGATGAACCAGAGATGTAGCGTTACCAGGCACCCGGATGAAGAAGGAGATAGGTAATCCAAATGCATGTTCTATTGTATTCTCTATTATATATTGTTCGGTCAATTTAAATGGAGTCAGGTTCGTCCGGAGATTGTTTGGATTTCTACATTTGACCAGACATCTTGCACGTCTGCAAATTTTGACCAAGAGACTTAAAGATTTCAGGAACTCGGTCCTTTTAATCAATTGTACAGCCCAGTGTCTGGTCTATCCAATTATTGGATTTGACGACCTGGCAACCTCAGTCATAAATGAAAAAATGTATAATACAAGCTTAGAGTTAAGGAAACTACAGGCTGTTAATATAATTTAAAATCTTTGACGTTCGTCGCTGTTGACAATCCAATGGCTTCCACTGTAGATGGTCCATCTGAAAAAGATATACCAATTTTTTATTTATAGCTTTTCTCTCCCTATATTAACATGGTTGTTTAAATATCGGAAGACTGGCATCTTAGGGACTAACAGAAATGCTCCGCAGAGTATCTCAGGGCCAAACCCGCGATGCGCATCACAGACTTTTAACTA
This sequence comes from Euclidia mi, assembly GCA_944739405.2. Classification (NCBI taxonomy): domain Eukaryota; kingdom Metazoa; phylum Arthropoda; class Insecta; order Lepidoptera; family Erebidae; genus Euclidia; species Euclidia mi. The sequence goes on along the minus strand of OX123191.2, from coordinate 76,904,047 downwards.
TCACTAGCAACGAAGAAGAAAATATTACGAGTAAACCTGCTTGCCTTAATGTTCTCCACAATACTCCCGAAAAAGTAATCTGCAGTCTACGAAAATGCTCTTGGTAAGCGTGTACATTGTGGCCTAACTCATTTTATAATGAGCAAAGACTCGTGACCAGTAATAGGACAGTTTTGTATACAACGCCGTTATTATTATTAATTATTAATTTATTTCTTTAATAATAGGGCAAAATAGCAAAAAGAAACAATGTGAAATGCATATGATTTGCCCTGACTTTTCATCGTAGGTGACAGCAGCCGTGGTCACGGGATTACCTACTGAGTGCTGACGGACGGGAAAGACATTCTGTCAAAAAGCTCAGATATTTACATAGAGGCGCATTTCCTATGGGCGCTCTGAAGACAAACTTTCTGTGACCCAAATTGCCCCAAATTACCACAAATTGTGACAGCTGTCTCTACGAGAGCAAGAGAGACGAACGTTCCACCTGTGTATCTTAACTACGAGAGCAAGAGAGACGGAGAACGACGCCAGCGTCGCCAACTACGAACTAAACTGGAGACAGTCCAAACTTGGAATCGGCACACGAAATCCTAAGAACCACGCTTCTATGTTAATCTGTAGGTATTCATTGATTCTGTGATCACAGCCCTTCAAAATTAAAAGGTTTGGCTTTAACGTTAACGAATCTATACTAGACTCGTTAAACACAGATGAGAAAATAGTTAAATATGTAACTATATCAATAAAGTAATATTGTGTAGCTGATTATTAATTTGTGTTGTATTAATATGGACTAGCTGAAAGTCTTACCTATATGAAACCATTGAGTGCTAGGTATGCCTGAGTCACTCCTGGCTGCCGTTATTGCTTCTCTGATAGCTAGCGGTACACATATGGACAATAACAGTGGCGGCTCACCGACGGCTGAAAACCGACATAAATCTTATTTTAATATAAAAATTGCAAAGGTCGTTAAAGGTGAAGAGTCTTGACATTTTCAACGGTGAATATAATAAATACTTTTCATAGACATTTTAGGTGACTTTGAAAGTTTGCCAGTTGCTAAACTCATCGTGAATTGGTCATTGGTAAAGTATGCAATAAATATATAGGTATTTACTTTTTGCACCGAATATAGCGTCAAACGAATATGACTTTTCTCTGAAGTAGACCCTAAAATCTTGAGGAATATCTGTGCTGAGTGGCACGTTGTAGTTCCAAGTGCGGTCAGTAAGCAGCTCTCCCGTTTTTGCGTAAACTAGTTCCTCTGTAGTCCAGTATCCCAGTCCCATGACAAAAGCTCCTTCAACCTTTAAATTGATGCAATATTTAATAAATATATTTGGTATAATACATGTACACATAATTTTGTACTCGCAAAATAGTCTGCATCGAAAGTTCACATTTGGTCTTCGCTGATTCTTGAAAATCACAAACAATTCTGATTGAGTTAGTTATTATAACAATATAAGTTAAATTTGTGAAGCGTTATATTAATGATTGACTGCCCTCATGGTCCAGTGGATAGCGTATGTGACTGCTGATCGGAGGTCCCGAGTTCGATTCCTGGGTCGGGCAAAAGTGTTACTGGTGTTTTCCGAATACTCAGTAGCAGCCCGGAGTCTGGTAATGTGCCTGGTAACGGCAATAGGCTCGCCCCCTATTACGTGGGACCTAAAAATTCAAGGCGTAATGAGGGTGTAATATTTACACCTCTGCCGGGCGTGAGACTATAAATAAATAAATAACTAAATTCTTATTGAAGTACACAGAACCGCTTCAGTTTTAAAACATACTATACAATAAGTATTGTATGTTTGTCTATCTATACTCACTTGTCCTATGTCAATTTTAGGGCTAATGCTCTTCCCGGCATCTTGCAAAACATCTACTCGCAAGATTTCTGTTTCTCCAGTCAAAACATCAATTTCTACTTCAGCCATGCCAACACCAAAAACATCATATTTATATCGTTTTGGGTCTTCAGCAGATATGTGACTTTGAGTTTGTAAGTCTACACCTTGAGCATAAGCTGCCGCAACAGTTTCTTCCCACGATGCATCAGGCATTTCCTTTTTAAAAGGTTCAAGCCTTTTCAATAGTTTCTTACAGCAAGTTTGCACGGCAAGGCTAACGTTCTGAGAAGCAAGACTAGCTGCTGCTTCGTCACTGTTAGGAGAAGTAATTGAATTAGCGCCTTTCAATTGAATTTTCTCAATAGGAATGTTTAGATAGTAAGCACAAACTTGTGTAGCTTTAGTATTTACTCCTTGGCCTATTTCAATTCCACCATGAGTAATCACCACTGTTCCGTCTCCTTGGTATACAGATAAAATACAATCAAAGTTTCCCAACGGTCTCACTGTCCACTTAGTAAATGCAGTTCGCAGTCCTCGTTTCTTCCACCTGTTTTCTGCATTAAATTTATTTACAGCAAGCTTGCGTTCATCGTATGAAGCTTTGAGTTTCAAAGATCTGCACATCTCTTCTATGTCTTTATACTTTACCCTATCTAAGTTGTTCAACCGTACCTCAATTGAGTCTAGTGACAACTCGTATGATATTTGTTCCATTACAAATTCTGCATTAGAAATGCTTTCTAGACTTCCTACAAAACAACAATAATTTGCTTAATACAGTTTTCCCTTTTACCCGACTACGGCAAAGCCAAAGGTGGGTTATGATTTTGACAGGCTATGTATGTACCTATGAGTGTATGTTCATCTGCTCCCTCATAGCTCGTAAGCTACTTATCGGAACTTGACAAATGAGGTATTGTTAGAACCATCTTGATCGTCCGCTGATCATAACTACCATAAGCTACGTTACGTGTCACAAAACTCAATGTGGCGCCCTCTAGCGCCAAAAAAGTGTTGTGTTAAAAATGAAAATGAGATAAACACATAGAGTTTGATATCATTTGAAAGGACGTCACATGCACATTTCCAAAATATTGCTTTAATTTAAAGTGGCGCCCTCTAGTGGTTAAAAAATCATGTGTTAAAAACAATATTAAGATAAATACACCGTGTGTGATATCATTTGTAAGGGCTTCACTTGTACTTATCAAAAATATTACTTAAATTTAACGTGGCGCCCTCTAGCGGTCTGTCAGCTAAAAAGTCATGAGTTAAAAAATAAAAATAGGATAGATACACCGTGTTTGGTATCACCTGTAATAACATACCTAGTTCGTACTGGACAATAATTTATTTTTTGCAAGTAAATGGTATAAAAGCACAGTGATTTGACACCAAAATTAGTTTAAATAATAAAAAGTAATAATAACTAAAACCTGACTACGACAAAAAAATCGACGCTGAAAAAGTATAAAACAAGATTTTCAGGATGCTGAAATAAACAAGGTTACTGGAAAAACAATAGTGTTATTAGTTGTTTTGTTACGGTTCTATAGTGTGACTACGCCTCTTATTTTTGTGTGTGTGTCTTGTTTTTCCAGTAACCTTGTTTATTTCAGCATCCTGAAAATCTTGTATCAAACTTTTTCAGTGTCGATTTTTTTGTCGTAGTCGGTTTTTAGTTTTTTATAAAGCTTATAGTTATACCCTTATTAATTGAAAAACAAACTGGTGAACAGTTTTCACATATTTTTGTAAAATTTAATGGCAACAATAAGAACAAAAAAAAAAAACAGAAACAAATTTACATTTTCATCACGTATATTTTATAGAGCTATTGAAAGTATTGCCTTTTTTATTTTAACCACACAGTCACAATCACGACTGCGACGAGTAACGTAAGGTAATACTTCTTTAAAATCTAAACACTTACCAGGCCCCCTCATCCAACTATTTTTTGGTGTATCAGTAATCGTATGATAGTTTTTTAAATTCCACCTTGATTTATCGTAGACGCTAGAGTATTCCAAAGTTACTATCAAAGCAGGAGAGATTTCATTTTTGATATGGCCTTCATCCTGGTGTATAAACGTGTTTAGGTATTGGATAACACCGCGGTTGTTGACTCCAACCTAAACATTAAAAAAACATATGCAATGAATATTAATCGGCCGCCCTCTGGAATAAATATGTACTTTAAAACTCACACAATTTGTATTTGTACACGCATTAATACATATTTAAGTAATCTGTCTTAGTTGTGTACTTATTTTGTAAATAAAGGTAAAATACCTTCTAGTGGCGATAATTTTGCGTGAAGATTGAACCTTTACTTTTTAAATAATTTGGCCATTAAAACCGTTAAAATATATTTTCACCTCAGCAGCTCAAACATGCCGCTTTTGCTGCGAGACAACAATTTTGATTCGAGCGTGGGTCTACTTTGACCCATGCTCGAATCAAAATCGCGTTTTGTGTTCTCATTCTCATTTTCTTTTTAATTTTTCAATCTTCAGTGCCACGAATTGACATTGTTCGGCCATACATTTGAAACCAGAGAGGTTGGACTAGGTATATTTCTTTGTTTGAAACATTCGAATTTTACTGTGCTCTGTCTCTTTCATTCACATGCATATAAAAAAGCGAGTGAAAAAAAAAACACCTTAGGAATTCGATTTTGGAATTCGACCTCAAAGAAAACACGTTCGGAAACGCGTAATACCCTAAAATTTAAAGATATTTTAATAAAGAAATTACAATACTTTCAATAATTGTAACTTTTAAAATGTTTAGCATGATTTTGATATGAATCAAAATCATACTAAACAAAAATATATATTAATAAACGTTATTTCAATTTATTCCTGTTCATTTCTATGTCTCCTAAGTAATATGTGTTCACACTGCTGAGGTGAAAAGTTATGTATGCTACACGAGAGCAAAGTTTTTTGCATCTCGTGCTGTTGAGTCCCTCACTACGCTCAGGACTCTAACTTTGAATCACTCGCTACGCTCGTGAATCAATTATAGAATCCTTCGCTTGCTCGGGACTCAAAATCAGCACTCGAAACAAAAAACAACTTTGCTCTCTTGTTGCACAAATAACTATTTACAGGGAGTCATCATAGTCACAAGTCTACCTATGCACAGAAATTATGTTACGCTAAGCTCCCTTCACAGGGATTAATTAATACGTTCGCTGCGACAAGTCATAGTTATTAACAAAACATTGTTCTGTTCCTTACTTCAAAATTAGATGTACATGCTCTCCTCTTCCCTAGAGATCTGGTAGTACTTGATAAAGATTGTACAAATCGACACGGCCTATTCAGTTTTTGTGACACCAGTGCACAGGCAATGGCTGATTGTGTGCTGCGGGTAAGCTTTAGGCCATATGAACCGCCTACTCGTCTGGTGTAAATATCGATACTGCAACACGTACAAAAATAAATACAGACAAAGAAAAACATTATTTTTATCTAGACCAAAATAAACATAGATGTAAAAGAAAATAACAATATTTTAAGCATCTGAAAAACTACACAGGTCATCATCATCATCGTCCTAGCATTATACCAGCTGAATCCGAGACCATTACTTTAGCGCCCTTTCTATATCCAAATTTTACAAAATTTGAGCGCGCCACAGATTATTCAGGTCTTCCTTTTGTTGTAAAAGAATGGATGTAATTATTGCAAGTCTTCACTTATTTTCGTTCCCTATCATGTATAGGGAACCAAAAGTACTACATCTATGTTTATAATTGTATACTTTAAGAATATAAATATTTTGTAGGTTCTTCTTAGTCGTTAGACTCTTGACAGAGTCGTCGTGGTCGTCATGTCCGGTCTGGTGGCAAGCTTGACAATCCGTCTCCACTCGTCCCTCATGGCAGCCTTTCTTGTGCACAGATGCAGGGGTGCGTCCACTGCTGCCTTGATTTGGTCAGTCCATCTTGTGGGTGATCTGCCGCGCGCTCTTTTACGTTCAACCCCGCCCTGCACCACAAGACGCTCGATAGAATCGTCGCTACGCCGCGATATGTGGCCGAAGAAAGTTAGGATGCGGCCTTTGACAATGGAGGATAGACGCTGTCCGATGTTCAGTTCTTCCAGTATGGATTTGTTAGTCCGAATTTTGTAGGTAGGTAATTTAAATACCCTCTCCCCCGTTGGATCTCCACCTTGTCGTGGTGGGGGGGCTTAGTAACCGTGGTTAGGTCACCCACGGTGAAGCTAAGCGAGATCCCAGGAGTGGACGCTCCGCGTCGGCTTGACGGAGGCCTGCGCAGGATGCGTCCAATGCTGTGGGTGCGGGGGACAGTTCTTCTGTCCCTCGTAGTCGGGCGCGGTCGCGGGAGGAGAGGCGTGTCGGTGTTGCGTTGCCGCGCGCCCTATCTCCCGCGACCAAATGGGGGCGCACCATCGTTGCGTCGCGGTGGGGCCGCAGAGGAAGAGGAGATGCGGTGTTGCCGTCCTCCCTATCCTCTGCGGCCGCTGGGTGTTTTGGCGGCGGAGCCCAACACTTTCATCCGCCGCCAAGGGGGGCTTTGTTCGGGGCCCGCCTGACGATCTGGCGGGCCAATACCCGTCGGGGGGTAGCGAGGAATGCTTAGGCGATACCCTACCCTCCGACACACAGGTACATGAGGAACACGGGTTGGTTTTTAGTCGGTAACAGTCTGACAGTCCCCTTCGCCCTTCACCCCCTTGGCGGAGGGACACAATGAGGATTTTCCAACCCGACACGAAAAAAAAGGTAATTTAAATACAAGTACAATTTTTTTAAAGCAGCGTCACATTTGGTGTAAGAATTTGCATTCATTTATAGAATTGCACAACTACAATTATTAATATTTATTAATTTTCTTAGGCATAGATGTAGGTATACATTAATAAATAATTTGCATTCACAAGTTTTACTATTTTGACTTTGACCACATATTAATTTTCATATTGTGGGTTCGGACCACATACGAGACAGCACCTTGTGTGATCCATAAATTCCTGTTTCGAGTCTGGTTGTTTTATTGCGTCCGTTGCTTGAATGTTTTCAAAGTTCCCAGCGGTACAAGTATATTATTCTTAGAGTAAACGCCTGCATTGTCTTAAAATAAATAAAAACATACTAATAACTTTAGTCTGCCGTTTTTACTTACCGACTTTGGTCGAGCTTCAATGCTTTTGCCATTGGAATATGCACGCTATCCATATAATGAGTACTTGTGTAAACTTTTAGACCTTCCTCTATTGGGTGTGTAACACAAACAATGTTCTCCATAGTAAAATAGGATTGCCCGTATATTGTAAGACCACTTTTAATAACCTTTGCGACATCGTTACCTTTGTTAGCTGCATAAATTGATTTGTACAATTCAACTCTTTTTGGATCATTAATGGCTTCTTTTACATCAACTACCACCGGTCTTACATTTTTATAAACAACTTTAACTAGTTTTGCGGCTTGGTCAGCAATTGCCTGTGTTTTGCCAACGATTACTCCAAAGGGCTGGTTATAGAATTTGACAACGCCACTACATAATATTTCTTCAACATTTGGATTTAAAGCCCCATCAAATACAAAGGAATTAATTCCAGGTATATCTTTCGCAGTATAAAATGCTACCACTCCTGGATGACTCTGTAAGGTTAAAATTATTTTAATTTTGCTTTACAATGACACATTAGACAGTTAATCAATAATATAAGTTCAGACGTCAACGCAATGATAAAAATAAGACTAGACTGTACATTGCTACCACTTACCAAAGCTTCTTTCGGATCTATTGATACTATAGTTCCAGAACCTTCAGTAGTAAGCGTAAACGCAGCGAATACTTCATAAGGCAAAGAAGGTAAGTCGTCGGTATAAAATGCTTCGCCAGCACACTGGTACTATATAAACAAAAAAATACAAAAAACGTCGTTGTCCCCTGGGTTCACGATTAACTTGAACCACATTTGATTAAGGTCTACAGTGACGGTAAAGTTAAAAAAGGAGTGTGATTTATAGTTGTTGATTTGCTTTATGTGTATTTATTTGTGACAAAGTAACAAGAATATTTATTTATTTTTTAATCATCTATTGAATGTAGCAAACTTGCTGTTTGCTTAATTCAAGACAAAACAAGTGGAGCCTCATTTTGGTTAGTACCTGGGTAGTAAATACTTGATGACTTTTTATCAAGTTGAGGTTGATTCATGCCATTCAGTAATTGGTTACCTTCACAAAACTTGACAAAGCCTTTGAAATTAAACTACAGTTTACGGATTTTATCGCGTTATATTGGTTTCACTTGTTTTTACATTTAAACCGAATGATCTAGAAACTACATTTTTATTACTAGCCAAGCACATTCTGCGTAGATAGTAACACCAATAGTTGAAAAATGTTCGGGTACTTTGAGATAACTTTTAAATTCAAGACAAAGACAAATACCACCTCAGTCTGCCTTGAACATGAATCCTGTAAAGAATTCGAAACGTTGGCTAGTAATAAAAATGTAGTTTCTAGATCATTCGGTTTAAATGTAAAATCAAGTGAAACCAATATAACGCGATAAAATCCGTAAACTGTAGTTTAATTTCAATGTGTAACATTCGCGTAAACCCAAGAAAATATTTGACAAAGCCTCCTAGGCTTATCCCAGTTACATCCCAGCGTCCGCTTACTAGTGTAACCAGATTTTACCGAATATTACCTTTTCCACAGAGCGACTGCCATCTGTCCTCCACTACTCAAAGGGATAGCAATGTTCCAAGGTTTAGACTTGTGTCAGTTCATTCAAAGGTACCAACTCCCCAAAACGATTGTCAAAGATTTTCATGACATCCGGGGTGTATTTGTGTACTGAGAGCCCACTTTTATTTTTGCGGATTTTTGCAATTTAACTAACAATAGTGCTTAGTAAAAGTTGTGGAAATATTTGTAAAACTAATATTAGATTTTGTAAAGACATAATTCAAAAGATACATCGTCTTAAGTGGGTCCCTCAGTTCACACACATGTGTTAGTTAAACTGCAAAAATCCGCTAAAATAAAAGCGGGCTCTCAGTACACACGTACACCATCCGGGTTCGACTACTTAACTTGCTCTCCGAGGCACGGGGAAACCAATCATCATCATCATCCTCTTAGCGCTATCCCAGTTTCAATCTGGGGTCCGCTTACTAGTCTAACTGGATTTGGCTGAATATTAGCTTTTCCACAGAGCGACTGCCTGTCTGACCTCCGCAACCCGAAGGGATAGCGATATTCCATGGTTTAGACTAGTGTCAGTTTATTTAGAAGGAACTGACGCCCTGTAACGACTGTCAAAGATCTTCATGACAACCGGGACCGACGGCGTGCCGTGGATTCGAACTCGATACCCTCTGCATGGCAGTCTGTTGGTGTATCCACTCGGCTATCGCTGCCTTTTTTTTTTGCACGGGGAAACCAATCATTAACTATTTAATATGCACATAACTTCGAAAAGTCAGTGATGCTTGCCGTGAATTCATTCGAACCGGATACCCACTGCATAGTAATCTGTTGATATTTTCAGGCTACGCTACCTACCACTAGAACTTGATATAACATTACTCTTCATGTCCTTCAAAAACTAGACATACCAATCCATCTATCTTCGCTATAGGCTGACTCAATGGATAACATTTTGGATCTGTGGTGTAGACCTGGCGTGACTGTGATACAGGTCGAGTATCATGGAGTTTGATAGCACCGGAACGATACCGTGGATGAATTTTGTCGACCGGACATAAATTCAATAAGGCCTGAAAAAGAGCAAAATTTTGTTAACAATTTTTTTATAGACGCACGCCTGAATCCCCGAAGGGATAGGCAGAAGTGTTATATTACACCTACATTTCGCCATGTTATGAGTTTGTCCCACGTAATAGAGGACGAGCCTATAGTCATCAAGCACATTGCCAAACTCCGTGCTTGTACTGAAAATTCGGAGAAACCCGGTAACACTTTTGCCCGACTTTGGAATCGAACCCGGCATCTTCCGTTCAACAGACGCATTAACTATGTAATGGACCACGGAGACAGTATTTTGTAGATACTTATTATTATGTAATTGACGTTGCTGCTTTTAAATTAGATTTCAGTGAAAATATATATTTTTTTACAAACAATTACATATTGTTCAACAACCTTAGCCACAATTCATTAATAAAACCTCATGAATTTCACTGAATAAGTCTAATGACTTCGACGTTAGTGAAAAAGTGCGATAACACTACTCTTTTCTTTAAATGCATATCGTACGGTATTTTTTAAATTGACAGCTTAAATACAGTGAATGCAATTAAGATACATTCTAATTGTTAGTTTGATTAACATTATTATCAAGTTAGTATTAATGCCATTCTATTAAAATGCACCTAAGTAAGTAAGTTTAGGATGCGCAATAAACTTTAAATAAAAAGAGAATTTTTACAAATATCATTAACATAGAATAATGCTTAAGCATAGTTTTTACTTATATGTAACAGGGGTATCAGTCAGGATAATATGATCGTGTTTCATAGTTTTATCATAGTTTGCCTTTATGTCATCTTAATATATAAAATCCTTGCGTTACTGACTGACTGACAGACACGATACAGCCGAAACTATTAGGCGCAGGAAGCTGAAATTTGGTATGTATGTAACTAAGAAGGGATTTCCCGAAATTCCCACGGGATCGGCCAAAACGGGTAAATTTAAAAACAATGCGGGCATAGCTACTGCCGTCCTCTAGTTTAAATATAATTTGACATAATAATTTCCTCGACATGTTTTGGAGGTAGTAGAGCCTTGCTGTCTTCAGCATGAATGAGCCGGCTCAACCGGGGAAGTACTACCCTCTCACATAAAATCGACGTAAAGTAAAGTACTTTAACTGTTGCGTTTCGTTCGGTGAGTGAGAGTGCCGGAGGCCCTATCCCCTATTCTTTCTCCCTCATCCCAGTCCTCATCCTATCCCTTTTCCCAACCCCAAGGGGCGGCAACGCACTTGTGACTCCTTGCTAGTGTCCATGGGCGGTGGACCGACCAACAGGCGATCTGTCTGCTCGTTTGCCACCTATTACTATAAAAAAATGTGCAATAAAAATACCAACCTGCTCTTAATAAAATGCAGACCTCTTAGGTGAATTACGAACATGTTTTTTTCTGGGACACTACCAAAATCGCGAAAAATATGCGGTTTCGTAGGCACTTATTTGAACAATGACCGCGAAATTAAGCTCGCTTTTATTCAGCTGCATTTCTGAGCAATTTTAAGATCAAGCAAAATTGCATAAGTGTTTCTTCATCATAACGAGTACAATTTAACTCTCAACAGGCTCAATAAGCTAAGAATAACATTTTACTTATTCTTATTATGCACAGAGTACAGCACAGTAAGAGAAGGAAAACTTGATACAAACCCTATACCGACCCGTCTGGCCAGCGTGGTATAGTAGGCCAATTCCTCCTTTCAAAGGAGAGGCCTAGTCCAGCAGTGGACTGTTATAGGCTGATGATGATGATGATACATTTAATAAGTTTTGTGATAACTTGCATTTTATTACTTACTTTATAAAACAAGGCTAGTGCTGTTTGTTTCCTATATTTTACACTTGGCTCTGGTGCGTTTTCTATCACAATCAACTCATTATCTAAGGATTTCAAAGCAAGTTGCAAAGTTTCATTTAGAAACAGGTCCTTATTAACTAAAATGCACTCGGTTTTGTTAGCTCTGTTAAATGATGGAGATAAACCACCGAAAACTATTCTGGCACACTGAACTATGTTGGTTTTGGATAATTTGAATAGAAAGCCAGCATTAACTATTGCGTGAGCGTTTAGTCTTCTTGGCATTACCTGAAATGAAAATAACGTTTTAGGATAATTTGTTTAACTAAAGGCCGGCGCATAGATAATACACTTATACTGGTATAGATAAGCCACTCACAGTTCGAAATTGAAGTTCAATAGGCATCCTCGACCACTAGATGGCGTACAAATCAATTTTATTTTATTCCGATCGTATAGATAGCGTTAGTAGTGGATTCATTTTTCAAAATAAAATAAATGTTTAATTTCAGTGATAAAAAATAAGTAAATGACAATTATTGTGTAAAATATGCAATTTAAAAGTAAAAAAAAATAAAAATCACATAAAGTAATTTCCAGATATGCGTGGTTTCGAACCACGGACTACTAAATTAGGGACCCAGCACTCTTCCACTGTACCATGCAGATCTTACATATAATGACGAAATTATCGTTCAGTTATCGCTACAGATATTTCTAGATATAAAAAAAGCTAAAATGACATTCCCCCGGCGCTAGATGGCGTTAGTTGGTATGTATAATTTTTAATTACGGGATTGTAGGGAAGTTTCATAGGCCTGGGCCGGCGCACACTGACGTCGCGGCATGGCATAGCACGGCAAAGGATTTGATTACTGATCAAATTATTTTTATTTTTATTTCAATGAGATTAGAATTCATATTATTTTATTTCGATACAATCATGTCGCGGCACGCCGTGGCATACTGCGGGACGCCGCAGCACGTCGTGGCATATTGCGGCAGGCCGCGGTATGCCACGAAGTAATCATTAAATAAGTTGCTGAATTCACCGTTACTAAATCTTGTTCTCTATAAATTATGTACCCAGAATTATTTTCTCTACAATGTATCAGTCTGTATTTGTCTTTCTTCATCTTTAGCAAGAAGTGCTATTAATACTAAATGCCAGTCAATTGGACGCTTCGGTATGACACTGCATGCTGCGGCATACCAAAGCGTCCTTCGGGCTGCCGCAACATGCCGTGCCGCGCCGTGCCATCAGTCTGCACCGGCCTTAACGATACAGGATTTAAATTTTAGTTCTAGCTATCATCATCATTGTACCCAAGTTTGTACCCAAGGCTCCGAATCCAATGACAGCTTTGTAGTCTTACAGATTTGGCAGACTATTTGCTTTTCTGCGGTAGCGATATTTTATGGCTTAGACCAGTGACGGTAGACTTAAGGATATTGACTCCTAATGGTGACTTCAAAAGATCTTCATGACTGCCGTACCGGACGGCAGTGCTATCAGGCACGAAGCATGCGATAATTAACAATTGAATACGCACATAGCTTTAAAAAGTCAGTGGTATCGACTCGAAACCCTCTGCACGGCACTCTGTTGGTATCTCCACTAAGCTGTGATCTACTTTTTCACTTTGAATCTCATATTATCATTTGAAACTAAATAGGTAATCTTAGACATTTCTTATATTCATTATAGTTAAAACATTAATTTGTAGACTTATATCACGAGGTACATTACCTTAAAAGTCACAATTTTGTGATCATTATTTAGGGGTGGCAGCATAATGTTTAGTATGACAGCTCCTTTCATATTCGTCTTAAGGAACTGTTGCATTGAGACTGTTTGTTTTACTAAATTATTTCTCGCTGTAATAATAACAAATATTGCACCATAGAATAAATATTAATACAAAATACGATATGTTGATCTGAATTTGCAAAATATTTTAGAAATACAATATAGACAGTAAACTTATTCACCTAAAATTATTTCAAACACTGTGCAATGATATAAGACCCTATTTTCATTAAATGTTATTTACATTGAAAATCAGAATAAACTGTTGACTGATCTGGTGCAGAATAAGACTGCACGATAGGTATGTGTGCTTGTGTGTTTTACGTACCTGCTATGCGAGCTTGCGGGCATCAGCTGAGCGGCGGCGGTGGCAGTCAATACACCGAGCTAATTTTTTAAATGCATAATTACGAAAAAAACATTAAGTAATTTTTTCATGTAATTGTATTCAGTTATAATAGTATACTCAGCCCTGAAAATATTTTGCAAATGCTTATCAACACACTGTAAGTATATTGTTCAATAACAATAGTGTTGTTAATATATTATTTTGGTACTAGATTCCACCCGTGTCTCCTCTCTCAATGTGGATATTGTTATGCGATAAAATCGGTAAGCTTATTTACATTTTTCTTTTTTTGTTACTGACAAGCCGTGTTTGCATCCGCAAATGACGTTAGCGAACACAAAGACATTTATTTTGGAAATTCTTCCCCCAAGAGGGTAGAAAAAAGAGTCAGAGTTTGTGTAAAACCTTTTATTTTTCAATGGAATCACTTTCATCTTCTGTATATATAAAATCCTTGCGTTACTGACTGACTGACAGACACGCTACATCCGAAACTACTGAGCGCAAGTAGGTAAAATTTGGCATGTATGTTCCTTGAAATGTGTAGGGGCGCACTAAGAGAGGATTTTTGAAAATGCCTCGCCTTGAGGGGTTAAACAGGTTGTAAGAGTTTGTATGAAACTTTTTATTCCTTCAATACATGAACTTCAAACTATGTATGTATATTGGTTCCTCAAACGGAGTGAATAAACACTTAGATGCTTTTTTGGAAATTCTTACTCTAAGTGGATAAAAAGGGGAGTCAGAGTTTGTATGAAATCCTTTTAGTACTTCAAGGGATTAACTTCATACTTTGTTAATTGGACCCGCAAATGATGTTAACGAACAGCAAAACATTTATTTTGGAAATTCTTCCCCCAAGAAGGTAGAAAAAGGAGTCAGCGTTTGTGTAAAGCCTTTTATTTTTCGATGAAATCATTTTTATCTGTATATATAATATAATATAAAATCCTTGCGTTACTAACTGAGTGACAGACACATTACAGCCGAAATTACTGGGCTGAAGAAGGTGATACTTGGCATGTATGTTCCTTTTTATCTTAGCAAAATTTACGCGTGCGAAGCAGTGGGCAAAAGCTAGTCTTATAATAAAATTACCGCTACTTCACTGCAAACACGATGATATTAGGTTGCCTACGAAAAACCTGTCAGGAAAAGCGGTAAATTGTTTTTTTTAGCCTGGACCAGATTTTTTTAGCAACTCATTTGCGAAAAAAATTTTAACATTGAAAATTTGATGTAAAATATTCTTCATCCAATTATCAGATCGGTGAAGGTCGCTCTTCTACGGATTTTAGACTAACTAGTTCAGAATAAATAGCTTCCATTTCATTAATATAAGTAGACACTTCAAAAACATTAAAAGAGATACCGTATACACTAACCTATAGACAGTTGGGCACCAACTGTTTCGAAAAGCAGGTAGACATCCGATTGAAAAAAATTGTGCTGATGTTTGATCATGAGATTGCCAGCTACGGAACCAACCTACAGACAAAATAAAGGTAAAAAAAATAATAATGAACAAAATTAAGTAATATTTGGAAATACCATGCATTGGCAAGTTGCAATCTATTTGTGTCAAATTCAATGTTGCAAAATGTAGTAAAGGTAGAGTCTTAACATTATTTTCTTATCAAAAAGTAGGTATGTATTATAATTGTAACATTTACTCAAATTTAACTTACGTTTCGAACAGCTTCATGTGCGACTTTGTTTAAATGATCAATAAGTGTTTTTAAGTAGCCAAAATATTCACGTTTGGAAACATCTTCAAATATGTCTAGTAGTTCAGTAAGGGTTATTCCAGCACCGATAACCAAGTTCTGGTCAATGTTGTATCCTTTAAGCTCTGTGACTCTATTGACATCGATTATGATTTGAGGATATTCATCGATGGGATATGCACCTAAAATTTAGTTTTATTTGGTAAATGATTTTAAACTTTTAGGACCTTAAATATTATTTGATACGAAAGTATTTAGTATGATGGGTCTCAATCACGATCAGTTGAGAATTATTATCATCAAAATATCGTAAATTCTGCACTATGTTGCTGAAGTACTTCTAGTTTGGAATGAAAGATGAGATGTTAACACTGATATCAACATATTGATTTACTTATTTTAAAAATAAGTAAATCAAAATGTCCAAATTAGTGGTATTTATTTAATTATGATACAATTAGAAGTTTTTTCGACTTCTCTTGTAAAAAAATGAAATTGTTTATATACGGTGCATTGGTTTTACCTTTAGCAGTATTCCCAGCGATTAACATATAAGAATCACTTCCATTTTCGTCAAATATTTGGAATATATCCACAACTGTATCAACTCTATACCAGAATTTACCATCTTTCAGTTTAATGCCGAATCGGGTGTTAACCTCAACTTCACATTTGTCAACAAGACACCATCCATCTTCAAAGCTTTTACAGCTTCCGGTGCATAATTTGCCAGATACTTTACAAAGATTCAGATCTTCTATGTCTGCTATTTTATCTGCCTCAGGAGCATTGATGGCAAATTTTGTAAAAGCTTTTAATATAGTCCTGTAGCCGGTACATCGACAAATATTACTGGATAGAGCTTCTTCAATTTCTAGCATGGTTAAATTCGGCTTGCTCTTGAGAAGGCTGTAAAGATAATACATTTCTATATAATGTTAGTATTTTAGGTATCAATAATAGCATAGTTTGACCTGTGGATTCTGTTTATGCTAAATTGGCATGTTGATTTTGGAAACAGCACAGGCAGGACAATGACTATGATCAGAGAGTTTTTGCAAGCATTTTAGTTATGATGACTAATTGAATATGTTTATTTCTGATCATATACATATCCATACGGCCGGCAACCATAGCTGAAATAAAACCCCTTCTCACTGCTTCACAGTAGTATCGAGGGTCCTAGATTTTCAAGAGCTGAGAGCTGGGGGTCAAGAAAATTTTGTATGTAGTGTGTTTGATGTGTAGAGAGGGCTAGTATAATAATCTAAGAGCTAGCAACGTTTTCGAGAGAGAATTTCAGGTAGGCCAGTTTTTAGATATGCTATCTCTCTCACTGTCCCGGACGATATACAGCAAAATGATACCACATAACTTTTCAATTTTAGATCGTTCCGGCTGAAAGTTGAACAAGCGAATAATTGCTTGGGAAATTAATTTTGGGTTTTTAGTCACTTAAATAACATCCTCTATAAATTGCAGCCGTACGCAAATATTTTGAAAAAAAAACAATCCAGAATCAAAAGCAGTAAAAATGTTATTAAACTTACAAATTAATATACTTGACTAATCTTTGCGATGCAGATATACCTAATGTCAATTCCAGTATTTTTGACTATTGTATATTTTTATTATGATTAAAATTAATAAATAAAAAATGTCCAAAGTAATTAAATTAAAATAAAATTAATAAATTAAAAATGTCCAAAGTAATTAAATTAAATACAAATAATTAGATGTCAGTCGAAAGTTATGAGTTTAAAATTGTCATTAGATATTTACATAATTATTATCATCACTAAAGCAATACTAAACATTATTATACATCAAGTCAGATTGAAATAGAAATGTCTTTAAGGTAGTCGTTAATAGAGTAATAACATTTTTGAATTAAAATAGAATGCAGAGTCCTTTTAAATTTTATCAAATCAAGTGTTTTGATTGCATCTGGCAGTTTATTCAATATTAACTGACCCATACAGAAAAAGCTTTTGAATTTTAATGCTGTGCTTCGTCCTGGTATTTCGAGTTCTAGTTTGTTCTTATCGCGTAATTTTCTGTAATGACTTTTAAAAGCTATTTTATATAAGTCTATGTTGGTCTTTACAAATATACTCGTTTTACTCCTGTAGCCTGTGGGTACATTTTACGCAGAAATCGTACGGCACTCTCCGTGTCTAGTATAACAATGCCCTCAGGGTGCTGATGGGGCTGCCTCGCTACTGTAGCGCATCAGGGATGTTTGCAGTACTAAAAATTGATTGTTTCTATACTTTAATGCGGAAAAGAAGCGCATCCCTGGTGCGCAGGGTGCGGGCCAGCCCTAAGAGCATCCTAGGTATGATCTCGGAAAGATTGGACTGTTGTATTGTTAGCCGCTGTTCCAGAATAGCAGCTGGGATTATGAAGCAATGATTAACAATATTTGAATTTTTTATTTTTATTTTGAGTTTTTGATTGTATTATTTCATATATTTTATGTTGTAATTTCTCTTTTTGTATTGCCTATATCATAATATGAGTCATTGTTACTTGAAATAAATATAATAATAATAATTACTTTATCTGTATAAGTACGATGCGCACTGATGAAGGCAACCACTACCGCCAGCCAGATAGCCTGCATGACGTCCGGGTGAGTGAAAGAGATAGCATGTGTAAAAACTGGCCTACTTGAAATTCTTGTTTTCCCGACGTTGCTTGATCCAAATTTGTCGAGCCGTACCTCTTGTCCCTCGGCTGTCATATTAAATAGAGTACTGGTGCAGGTGGTTTTTTCTTGGGTATCTGGTAAATTATTGGCCGCATAAAGATTATTTGAAAGACATTATTTTCCGTCTTTTGTTGCAAATAAAATTTTCTTCAACTTTGATCCTGAAACTTTTGTTGTAAAGCCAAATATGAAAAGTTACATCTTTATTATTGTTGTATTTTGCCAATTTTAAGGTTTTTCCATTACAACTGTGTCCTTTTTCTTTGAGATGAGCCAAGCTTTGGCACCGGGTCTGATCAAGCGCCGGTATTATAATTTTGATGAAAATCTTTAGAGGAAAGAGCCATTTTAGTCGGTAATTCATTATTTTCCTCAATAAATTTTAATATCACCAATAATTTTCCTGCAGGTGTCCCCAGAACATTTAGTCACTGCAAAACACATTGCAGTATCCTCTGGCTGAGGAGACTCAACTTCAGATGCCCAGAGATAGAATGTGTTTTTTTAAATCCTATATTCAGGATCGTTGTACTTAGTGAAAGTTGGACCTTATGGTACTGCAGAGTCTGAAATTGGAAAATTGGGTCTTGTTTTCGAAAAAGTATAGACAAATTAAATGTATTTTTTATTTCTAGCGACGAAAAAATTATAACTTATTGAAAAGAAAATTTGTTCAAATTGTCTTCGATATTCGATTGTAACTGCGGTATTTTAGGCTTTATGACTAAATTCTTAAGAATCAAAGTTGTAGATAATTTAATTTGCAACAAAACATGCTTTACAAATGTAAAGCATGTTTTGTTGCAAATTAAATTATTGCTGTAGGGCCAATAGTTTACCAGATAAACTAGAAAACCCATTGATACCACTCTTTTTAAGATGACAGCCGCAGGACAAGAGCTGCGATCCCACAAACTTGGATTTAACTTTACACTAACCCCCTCTCGACATCTATAAAATAAAACTGCGTCCTCCGACAAATGCACGCTAAACACGACGACAAAATAATTTATCATTTCAATGGACTATCGTGTATTTTTGTTATTTGCTTCCTACGACACTCACGAATGATACGTGGTTATGACATTCTGTGTTCTTATACGTCACCTCACGGACTGTATTTAATTATATTTTAAAAATGTTCTTTTCAGTATGTTTTCAGTAGACATTCTATTGAAAATATAATACGTGTATACTTCGGCTACACGTTAGCTAGAGCTCGTCAAGCTCGTCATTGCATGATGAATTCTTGATAGTTACAAAATAAATATACTCAATGATACCTGTACATAGCCATGACCCATCCCGGTGAGCAGTGTCCGCATTGCGAGCCATTATTTTCCGCTAGTGTGGTCTGCAATACATGATACCCTTTCTTCTTATTTCCGATGCCTTCAATTGTCGTGATCTCCAAGCCATGACAAGCGTGAATCGGTATCATGCACTGTGAACACAAAAGTACTAAAAAATTCACAAGTAATAAAAATACCATTGCGTATCATGTGTGCAAATTTAAAGAAAATGTTGATAGAGCAGTCGCAATGCCTAAATTCATTAGTTGCCTGAATATTTTAAGGATTTTTTCATAGTACTGCAAGTCTCCGTGTGGTGATGAAGTAAGAATACGATAGGTCACCACCCCACTCTGTCCCGAGGGTGGCGTACGAGGTGACTATGGGAAAACGCGAGCAGTGTAACCGCTCCAGCCAAGGTGTGCTTTCGCTCTACACATCTGTCCGATTGTAGAGAAGAAGCATCCGGTACGCGACCCCGGCTTCCTCGAGCTGCCGCAATTATTACCAATATCCCTTCCGTGATTGCAGTATCCTTTGTTACGTTTGACTTCCTTTCCAAACATCAACCTCCTGTAACACTCCCTTACCCTATCCTAAAATTCCTTTCCCTTCCCAATCCGAAGTACAGGTGGAGAAGATGGCAGTATGGATGATGATTTAGAGGATTAAATATTACTTTACCCCAGGAGGGTACCGAACCTACCGGAGAATCCCTCTCTGAGCATCGTCGCTCAGATTGCCCCATCGTATCTTGGGGGAATTCCCAACGGCGACGCGCTTTGCCACACGTCACGTTTTGTCTCCCCGTCAAACAGAGGCAAAAGGAGGGCTAGGGAATGCCTGTTTGCAACGGTGAATGTTTGTGGAGGAGTGGAATGTAAGATTGATGAATTGTGTGATATGATGGATGTAAGGGAAATTGATATACTAGGAGTGAGTGAAACTAAGAAGTAAGGTTGTTCAACAACTACTCATGGCCGATATAGTGCATATTGGTCTGGAGTTGTTGATTCTGAGAGAGCTAGCCAAGGAGTTGGAATGATTCTATCAGATAGGATAAATGAGTGTGTGAAAGAATATGAATTTCTTAACTCCAGGATTATTTGGGTGCGATTAAAACTCGGCTTAACTAAAGTCTTTGTTATGTCTGTTTATGCTCCAGACATGTCCAAACCGTCAAATGTAAGACAGGAATTCTGGGATAATGTAAGAGATGTGTTTGCTAGGTGTGAGAATAATGAAAGAATAATTATGTTAGGCGACTTTAATGGTTGGGTAGGTGTGTGTCGTGATGGCTATTAAAGGGTTCTAGGGCGATTTGATGACGAGAGGGTGAATGAAAATGGTGAAAGTTTACTGAATATATGTATGGAGAGAAAGCTTGTGGTGACAAACACTATGTTTAGTCACAAGATGATTCATATGTATACATGGCAAAGGCAGACAGACCGAAGTATGATAGATTTTGATGTGATAGACGAACGAATGAAAGCAAAAGTGCTTTCACTTCACCACTTTTCACTTCATCACTTTCACCTCGGTACACTCTAGTATCTTTATACTAGAGTGTACCGAGGAGTAAATGTGGGCACTGACCATTTTTTGGTAGTTAGCCGCATAGCAGGACTAACCGCAAAATGGCGCCATTGTCCTCGCATACACTCACCTGCCATAGAAAGAGTGAAAGTTGAAGGATTTGAAGAAGAGGATGTACGTAATCAGTATAAAGAGGCATTGGAAGAAAGGTTTAAAGAATTGTTTGAGGAAGATGATTGCGAGATAGAAGAATTTTGGAAAGAGTTTAAGAATGGAGTTAAAGAGACAGCTACACAAGTATGTGGCGTAAGCAAGAGGAAGCATGTTAAGAAGATATGTAATGAATGGTGGGATCAGGAAGTAAGCAGTGTGGTCGCGGAAAAGCGCAAAGCATGGATGGACTTGCTGGCCATAAGAGCCAACAAAAGGATACAAGGTAGTGTGACTGTCAATGAGAGGATAGTAAAATAAAAGTATGACAGGTTGAAATATAAAGTAAAAGAGACAGTGAGAAGAAAGAAAGAAGAATGTAAGGATAAAGTTGATAGAAATTTTTCTCAGCATTTTCGGGCGTATATCAAATTATTCTGGCGCTTAGTTAGAACATCCGGAGGCAAAGCAGAAGACTCGAAAGTTGGTGTGATAAGGGATGTAAGTGGAAATATTATAAGAGAGCATGGGGAAGTTTTGGATCAGTGGAAGGTGTATTTTGAGAATTTGTTTGAACGAGGAGAAAGTGAAACTAGGAATATAGTAGCGAATAAGGAAGATACATGTGAAAGTAATATAAGTATGGAAGAGATACGGTATGTAATGAAAAGTATGAAAACGGGTTAAGCTGCGGGATATGACAGGATATCTGCTGAAATGCTTAAGGTAGGCGAAGGCGTCACCGCAAGCCTGCTGTACCTACTTTTCAATAAATGATGGCGGTCCAGTCGTGTACCAGGTGACTGGAACAAGGCCGTCATTGTGCCACTGTACAAGGGAAAAGGGTCACAGCAGGAATGCAAAAATTATTGCGGCATAAGCCTCCTGAGTGTTGTTGGCAAATTGTATGCAAAGATACTGATTGAAAGAGTGATCTCTGAAACGGACAGTAAGATTTGGGATGTGCAAGCGGGATTTAGAAAGGGAATGGGATGTACGGATCAAGTCTTTTCCTTAAGGTGCATTTCAGAGAAAATCTTAAGTAAACACCAGAAGGTTTTCTGCGCCTTTATTGACCTGGAAAAGGCTTACAATCGAATGGTGAGGAATGAACTTTGGTCAACACTCTCTGTGTATGGAGTGAGCAGCGGTCTGATACGGGCACTTGAATCCTTATACAGGGATTCAAGTGCCTGTGTCAGAATAAACGGGGCCTACACGGACTGGTTTAACATTGATCGTGGTGTAAGACAGGGATGTGTAGTGTCTCCTTGGCTGTTCAATCTATTTATGGACAGTTGTTTGACCGATCTGAGAGAGTCTGAATGTGGATTAAGAATTGGTGACTCTGTGTTTAAGACCCTGTTATACGCTGACGATCAGGTTCTTTTTGCGTCGTCAGCGTCTGATTTACAGCAGATGGTCACCGTAATGAATGAGGCGTATAAGAAGAAGGGCAAGAAAGTGAATGTAAGCAAGACTAAGGTCATGGTCATAGAGAGGGAAGACAGTATAACTGAATGTAACATAATGATAGGAGATAAAAAAGTGGAACAAGTGAATGAGTTTGTGTATTTAGGGTCTATGTTTACGAGAGATGGCAAATGTGAGGGAGATGTTGAAAGGAAAGTGAAAGCAGGAAATAGTGTGAATGGCGCCTTACAGTCCATCATCAATAACGAAATTATCCCAAGTAAGGCTCGCCTTGCAGTACTGCAGGGAGTTTTGGCGCCAACGCTGATGTATGGTAGCGAATCATGGGTATGGCAGAAGAAGCATGAAAGTAGAATCAATGCTGTGGAGATGAGAGCTTTGAGGAGTATGTGCGAAGTAAGGCTGAAAGATGAAGTGAAAAATAGTGTGATACGAGAGCAGTGTGGTCTGAAAGAAGATGTAGTGATAAAGATTGAAAAAGTAATGTTGAGATGATTTGGACATTTGGAACGGATGGATAAAGAAGAAATACGAAAGAAATGTATCGTGTAAGAATGAATGGAGATGTCGGTAGAGGGCGCCCAAGACGAACGTACGCCGACCAAATAGGTGACGTACTAAAAAAGGGCCAAATTAAAAGTACCCATAACCGGCGAGCATGTATGACGAGGTTAATGAATGTCGAGGAAGCGAAAGAGGTGTGTTTGAACCGGAGCATTTGGCGTTCCATAGTCTCTTCCTACCCCAATAGGAGACAGGCGTGATGATAGATAGATAGATACTGCAAGAATGAAAAAATTTCTTCACTCAAATACGTGCCTTCTGGGCAACCATGAAAATGTTTACTTGATAGTGTTAATATTGCGACTGCGACATATATTTATTCGTCTGTGCCGGTGGAACTGCAGATCTCATAAATCCTCTTCTTTATTTTTTTTCGAAAATTGTACTTTATTACACTAATGAAGTATAATATTTTGTTATGGTATTTTATTTTATAAACATACTAGCTGTCGCCCGCGACTGCCCCCGTGTGGATTTTGTTTATCTTTCGTATTTTTGTTTTTTCATAAAAGTATTCTATGTTACTTCTAATACCCTCAAGTATATGTGTACAAAGTTTCATGATGATCGGTTAAGTAGTTTTCGCGTGAAAGCGTAACAAACAATCTTACATTCACATTTATAATATTAGAAGGAATTATATTGTCATAACTTACTGAATTGATAGCATAGGATTTTTGGTTTGGCCGCTTAGCGTTGACAATACAGGCGCCGCAGCCAGCCTCTCTACACATATACTTAGTGCCGCGAAGCTCAAGAGTTTCCCGCAGATAATCCAAAAGCGTATCATATGACGACACCTCGCAACCAACTGTAAATAAATCAGATCATCTCAGGTTTGAGATTACAATGCAAATATATAAAATGGTTCACTCATATCAACATAATATGTTATTCAAGGCTGCGCGGCTAGTTGCAAATCCTAGACTATTGAAAATAAAAATAAAACATAAGAGGCGTAATTTCCTGAATGGCGTAACATCATCATCATCATCCTAGTGTCGTCATCATCGCGCGCCAACGTCTCCACTGGGCCCTGTTTCAGAATCCTGAGGGGTAAGTGAATTGGCAACTTATAACTACGAATGGCATAGTAACATTTCTTCATAAATCCGATCTAAGGCTCTACCGAAGATTTTTTCACATGCAGCAATAACTTTAAATGGCCTTCGTGAATCGTTATAGGAAGTTAATGTGCAGGACTTTTATGACGCCCTCTAAATTATTTTATTTTCTGTTTTGTATGTTTTGTATATATTTCTTAGGATAGCATTTTAGAATTATTAAGTTGTATTATATATCTAAATAAAATACTAAATAATTATTTAGTTCACCTGAAAATACCTACATGATCTTATGTTTGCGCAAATCAAAATTTAATATTAAAGAAACTACATCACGAATTTTCTCGCGGTTTATATTCGTTTAAAAGACCGGCGCAGATATAACGTGGGGCATCGGAGATAATTTTTACTGTCAAACTAATATCGACATTGTTCTTATTTCGTATTATGTTCAAAATTAATCAACACAATACTTTTACTAATGATATTGTCAGATTAGCTTCAATAATGGGTGTGCCGCAGGGTACGATCTTTGCACCATATCTATAGGTATATTATTTAGATTATAACGTAAAGAACATTCATGGGAGTATGTTCTTTGCATAACTTCTCTCCTCTTATATTTTCAACAATTAACGAGAACGTTCATAGTTAATAATAAGAAAACCAAACTATTACAATGTTGGTTTTCCTATTAGTCACTTGAAGCGTTTTTGTTTAAGTACTTTTTATTTGTGTTTTAAAATAAGTTACAGTATATTTTGTTTGAGTTTGATTTAACATACGAAATTGCAATAGCTAGTAGCTATGCTACGGAGTTATTGCAATTTTCTCCTCCTAACTAGATTTCCAATTGATTTCTTTCTTTCCAATTGTTGTCAGCAGTAGCCACGTCCTGAACTAGTGGTAGGATGTATAAGAAATTGTCTTTACATGTATACTCAAAACGTTAACACGAAATAAAGAGACATTTCCTTTCGATTAATCTCATACTGGTTAGCTACGTCTAGTAGATCGAATCTATCAAACAGTATATCATTATTGCTAGCTAAAGAAAAATAAACATACGTACCACAATATTCTTCGCCATTTACTTTAAAAACTGCTTTATCGCCCATAATTAAAACATTATTGTCGAACAGTGAAACAACTGAATCCTTAAATAATATTGCAATAATGACACAGTTGGTAATGTTTATTTTTTATCATATGTTCGAAGAAGCATTGAATGTCTTATCATGTTTTAGGCTTTTGGGTTCCGTTTCAGAAAAGTTTTATGGGTTTAGCCATTACTGTTTAGCAATCATGTTTGAATGATGACTGACGAGCGAAGAAGCAGCGCTTAAAATAAATGGCCCGTGCGTTTTCATAATTTTGTGTAACAATACCTACCCGGAAAGATGGCAACGCACTTGCGACTTCTCTAGTAATGTCTGTGTCCATGGGCGGCGGTAAACGCTTACTATCAGGCGATCTACTTGCTTCTTTACCGCCTTTTACATAAACAAGATGGATTTAGCCTTCTATATCACGCTAAAAGTGTTACAGGGTTTTTCCGAATTCTCAGTAGCAGCACGGAGTCTGGTAATGTGCTCGGTAAAGGCAATAGGCACGCCCCCTATTACGTAGGACCTTAAAATTCAAGGCGAAGTATGGGTGTAATATTATACCTCTGCCTACGCCTTCGGGGATACAAGAGTGAGTCTATAAATAAATAAATAAAAAATATCACGCTATTGGCGAGTATATCCTGATCAAGCTTTTGATTTCTTAGCAAAATTTCTATTTGCTTCGTGAATTTTCTTTAGTTACCTCTTATGACACCCACGAAAGGAAATAAGCCACTGTTAACTTGAATTCTAAATCATCACACGGAGATAAACATTAAAAAATATTATTTTTAAAAATGTACAGAACCTCAGCATGTCAGTGCGAGTTAATAGGTTTTCTTGATTATAGATTCATTAATTTACAATACATTACTACATTAATTTACATACTGCATACAAAGGAAACGTTATTTGTATTGCTAATGTAATTATCTGACTAGGTTACCGTTAGATATCTACCTATTTGACGCAAATAACAAAAAAAGGTTTATGTAATTCTAAGGAAAATAAATTAAGTTAAATGCTGTTATTATCAAAACGACATTATTATACTAGTTTTTGCCTGTGGCTTCGCCAACGTATTAAGTTAATAAAATATACCAGGAGCAGTTTACTTTATTCACGACTATACAGTCGTGAATAAAGTAAACTGCTCCTCAAATTTAAAAGTTGGCATGTAGGTGTAGAAAATGCTGGGTATTAAATACCCTTTATTTTGACAATAGTAAGCTCGTCATCTTCCTAGCCTTATCTTAGAAACCGGGGTCCACTTTCTAGTGTAATCGGATTTGACTGAATATTAGCGTTTCCACAGAGCGACTGCCTGTCTGACCTCCGCAATCCAAAGGGATATTATGACAATAGTAAGCTCCTAAGAGCTGGAATAAGTTACGAAGGTTTGCATAAAAGTTGTTTCGCACTCCTTATTTTTATACGAAGTCCTGAGAGATATCTAAGTATATAATCTGTAAGTGTATGTGATTAGTATTTTCTTCAAGACTTGCCAGTGACATTTTATAATAGATACCAGAGTCCACTTTTGCGTGACCAGAGAAATACAGTAATAGATTAGCCACAGTAGGTGTAGGACTTGATAGGCTCTACTTTGGCGGGCGAAGGATGTACGTGAGAAACTTCTACATCGGAGTTTACACGCCTATGATTTGCCGTTGTGAAACTTTTATTAAAGAAAGAGAACAAGCTAACATTCAAGTTAAAATTACAAACTAGCTTCACATTTTGCCAGGCTAAAGAAAAACGCGGTGGTTTATGTATCTTGATAAATAAATCACTAGAATTTCAAGAAATCCAATTTTGTAAAGATCTAGGAGTAGGAAAGTATTTTGAATGCAGTGGGATCAATATTCCTTCTTTTAAATGTATAATTATTTTCATTTATAGAATTCCAAACTCTCCGGTTTCTGTATTCTTTAATAATCTTATTATTCTTCTTCATAAACTTACCCTCAAGGGAGGGCAGAAAATAATTCTATGTGGTGACATTAACATAGACACACTAAAAAATAATAGCATCACTAACGATTTGATAAATTTGACCCATAATTACAATTTAACTCTCCATATTGATAGGCCCACATGCCAGTGGAGCTGCATTGACCACATAGTTAGCAACACAAAAGACACAAGTGCGTCTGTTCAGAAATCTCATCTGTCAAACCATAACACATGCCAATTATTAAGCTTTCCTGTTTTGAAACAAGAGAATACAGAGAAACCTTGGTATATTCTTAGGAGAAATTATAGCACAGAGAATATAAAAAATTAGAGAATCATTGGAAGCGCTTTCTTGAAGTGATGCGTTTGTTAACAGTCTTAACGATGCTTTTAGCTACTTTTATGATATGTTCTGTCTTCTATATGATCTTTGCTTCCCAATCCTAACTTGTAAAGTCAAGCCGAATTCTCTGTCGCCTAAATGGTGAACTAGAGGGATTAAATATCGAGCAAGGTTAAGAGAAAATTGAGATACGCCTAATACGCCAATAACACTACTAAAAATAAATGCCAACATAGAAAATATGCAATGTTACTAAAGGCCTGTGTATACCGTTCAAAAAGGCATATAAACGACAATCTCATCTCTCTCTCTCTCTCTTCAGCCTGTCTCGACCCCTTGGGTGTAGGCCTCCCTCAATCTGCGCCACTCGTCGCGGTCTTGTGCGATCTGGCGCCACTTTATCCCTGCTATCCTCTTGATGTCATCGTCCCAACGTATTTGAGGTCTTCCTGGAGGTCGTTTTTGTTCCCATGGTCGCCACTTAAGCAACGACTTACTCCACGAATCAGCCTTGCGCGCCACGTGACCTGCCCATTCCCATTTCAGTCTGGCTACGCGTTTGATAACATCAGTGACCTTGCTCTGTTGTCTCAGCCACTCGTTGGTTTTGCAGTCCCTCAATGTTACTCCAACCAGTTTTCTCTCCAGCGCCCTCTGGGCCACGCTGAGCTTACACAGTATGTCTTTGGTGACAATCTCATAAAAGCATCTAAACATGTATGCAAAACAACGTGGGACTTCATCAAAAACAAAGAATATAATAACGTCAGTAATAGAAATACAGATTGGATAAAGTATAGCAATTTAAAAATCACAAATCCATTTATGATTGCTGATCATTTTACACATTTTTGGCAAATGCAGCAAATAATAAACCCAACAATATCGAAGCAACTACCGACTTTATAAATAATATCGAGAACTAAGAAAATAGCATATTTTTAACTCCGTGCACAATTAATGAAACAATACGAATCATTAAAACTTTAAACAATACATATTCAGTAGGTTATGACTCTGTCAGCACAAATATTGTTAAAAATTGTTCAGATAGGGTGCATAGGGTTTTTATTTATTTATTTCGGAAAACAAACAATTACACAATATATATTACAATTCAGTTTTGTAGTATATGTGGGTTATTGTATAATCCTCGACGTGGGTTCCCACCAAGAACTTAGGGTCCCAAGCCAACCTCACCTGCAAGTGGTGCACCTGCCGATCAACGGACGGGGCTCTGGCAAACAAAATACCCCGATAAGCAGCAATAGGCTCGCCACCTATTACGTGGGATCAAAACACTGGCGAAAAGTGGACATTCAATTTGCCTCCGCCTACCCCTTCGGAGAAACAGGCGTAAGTGTATGTATGTTGTATATAATTGTTCAGATATTATTGCACCCATGATAACCCATCTGATAAATTTATCTTTTATAGACGGTGTATTTCCAGAATAGTAAAAGAAATTGTTAAAAGGAAAAAAGAGGAAAAGAAAGATGAGTTTGATAGCAGACTATCTGAAGATTTCCGGAAAAACATAAAGTTTTTCTGGAAATCCGTTCGTGCAGTTCAAGGAAGAACTCAATCCTCAGAATACACGTCAATCAGAGACAAGAATGGAAAGATACTGAATGGTGAATCATGCGTGCTGAAGAGATGGAAGGAGAATTTTGAGGTTTATTTGAAAGAACGGCGATAGAGACATCGATCGACGAAATGTTAATAATAGCAATTATGAAAGCGACATTGGTGTGAATGAGATTGTGAAGGCTCTGGGAAGTATGAAATTAGGTAAGGCTGCAGGATATGATAGGATTACAGTTGAAATGCTGAAGGCTGGACAGGGCATCATAGTTGGTCAGCTGCAGCGCTTATTTAACTTGTGCTGGAGCACCGGCCGAGTACCTGATGACTGGGCCACAGCGTGGTTGTGCCTCTTTTTAAGAGAAAAGGCTCGCAACAAGACTGCAAGAACTATAGAGGCATTAGCCTTCTCAACATTGTTGGCAAATTGTATGCGAAAGTACTGATTGAAAGAGTTACGGAAGTAACCGACAAGAAAATATGGGATGTACAAGCAGGATTCTGAAAGGGTATGGCGTGCACGGGTCAAGTCTTTTCCTTATGGTACATAGCCGAAAAATTCTTGGCCAAAGGTCAAAAGGTCTACTGCGCATTCGTGGATTTGGAAAAGGCTTACGATAAAGTGGTGAGGAATGAAATGTGGTCGGTACTGTTGATGAGGCTGCTGTTCACCCCATGCATCGGTATGGGGTGAACAGCAGCCTCATACGAGCTCTGAAATCCTTTTATCAAGATTCTAGAGCTTTTGTGAGGATAAATGGGTCGTACACTGATTGGTTTTCCGTCGATACAGGTGTTAGACAGGGTTGTGTAGCGTCGTCGTGGCTGTTCAACCTCTTCATGGACAATTGTTTGCAAGATTTGAAAAATAGCGACTGTGGATTAAGGATGAATGAGTTACTTGTCAAATGCCTCCTTTATGATGATGATCAGGTTATACTCGAGTCTTTAGCGGAGAAGTTGCAGGAGATGGTATGGTGCTTTAGGAAGGAAAGGAATGAAAGTGAATGTGAGCAAGACCAAAGTTATGGTTTTTGAAAAGGAGGAATGTGTTATGGCTTGTAATGTTATGATCGATGGAGAACGTCTGGAGCAAGTGAATGATTTTGTTTATTTAGGTACGCTGTTTACTAGGAATGGTAAGAATGAAGAAGATATTGAAAAAAGAGTTAATGCCGGTAATAGGGTGAATGGAGCTTTGAAGGCTTTTATGAACAGTCAAAACGTGTCCAAAAAGGCACAATTGGCTGTGCATAGAAGGGTGTTAGTACCTCCACTTATGTATGGTAGTGAAAAAGAAAAAAAACAAATTTGGTTATGGCAGAATAGCCATGAAAGTAGAATAAATGCCGTAGAAATGAGAGCACTGAGAGGTATGTGTGGAGTGGCTTTAAACGACAGAGTAAAGAAATGTGTGATAAGAAAGTGTTGTGGGGTAAAAGAAGATGTAGTGACAACCATTGAGAAAGGTATGCTAAGATGGTTTGGACACATGTAGAGGATGGATGGTGAAAGACTGACCAAGAAGTTATATACGTCAAGTGTGAATGGGACAGGAGGAAGGGGAAGACCTAGACGGACGTTTTCTGACCAGATTGGAGACATCCTAAAAAAAGGACAGGTTAGAAGTGCCTTTAACTGAAGAGCATGCATGAGAAATTGGATGGGAGTGAGTGAATGAAGCAAGAGAGATATGTCAGGATCGTTGCAAATGGCGTTCCGTAGTCTCCGCCTACCCCTCCAGGAAACAGGCGTGAGTCTATGTACGTGTGTATTTCCAGAAAATCTAAAAATGTCTATTATGAAATCACTGTACAAGAAAGGCGAATGCCATGAACTCACAAATTATAGGCTGATAACGCAGATACCAATCTTCTCCAAGATATTCGAGAAGGCCATTACAGCCGATTATATGATTTCCTAATTAAAACTTCGACACAAATGCAATTTTTAGAAAGCAAAGTGCGGTTGTAGTTTTTTCATTACTACATAAAGTAACCGAATGCATTGATAAAAAAATACAAACAGTTGCTATATTATTTGATATGTCCAAAGCTTTTGATAGCGTGGATCACAACATACTTCTTAACAAATGCGAAAGATATGGAATTTGTGGCCCTGCACTAAGAAACCTATATAAAAAACCGTCAACAACTTGTGGAAGTGTCATTTCTATGATTATTCCAAATAATAAAAAATCCCAAAATTTTGACATTATACTTGATTCTACAATTTAATCAGTAATTACATGGCTTAAACTAAACAATAAGTGTGAATTTATGTAAAACAAACTTTTATTCAATTTAATGATTATTATACCATATACATTTCTCATATCACCATGAAAATTTAAAGAGGTACTCGTCGAGGGCGCTCGTGACAATATCATTATAGGTTAAAGAGATCCGACTAGATTGTTAATGCCTGTATATCGGACATCATTATTTAGAAATAATTGTTATTTAATGTGCATAAGATTTTTTTATAAAATACCAAAATCCATTCGAGACCTACTCATAAAAATGAGAAAGAAATTGAAAAAATGGTTGATAATAAATATTTTTATTCAATAAAGGAATTCTTTGACATAAAGTTATAGTTGAGTGCTTGATACTTAATAATCTAAGGCTTGACATGGTATATCTTATGCATGACTTTTATTATATTTAATATTTCTCTGACTTTTATATTTTTAATGTCTGAGTTTAAATATTTCTTATTAAATATTAATTATTAAGTATGTATCTAATAAAATTTCAATCTTGATATTGAAGTGGGTTCCATTATAAAATGCATAAAATCTTATTTATATAATTGTATGCCAAAACTGGCGAAATGTGAAGATCCAAATTTGTTATATAAGACCTCAATGTATCACATTTCTAGCAAATAAATGATTTCTATTTACTGGACTGCCTCCATGGTCAATTCCTGTGTCGGGAAAAAGTTTTAATGGCTTTTTTCCAAATTTTCAGTAGCAGCACGGAGTTAAGTGATGTGCCCAGTAACGGCAATAAGCTCGCCCCCTATTACGTGGCACCTAAAAATTCATGGTGAAATGTGGGTGTACCTAGTATTACTCCTCTAACTAACCCTTCGGGGATACAGGCGTGGGTCTATAAAAAAAAAATAATTTTACGGAAAATTCTTCTTTAGACTTCTGTTTTAACAGATTTCAAATCAGCAGTCAATAATAATATATTGACTGATATTGTTAGTTAATTTGTTTAATATGACCTCCAATTTATTTGCGACCGATTCGGCTAGTCCTTATACGACCCATGGTGACACAGGAAGCAAACTTATCTTATATAAAATGTTCTACATATGTATGTATAGTAAACCTAAGCAATTACAGGCCAGTTTTATTGGATAGGAATAGTGAACTGTGTGGCCGTGTGCAAAAGTTAAAATAGAATTTCTTATAGTTCCCATCCCCCATATCTGTAGAAGGACTGACGGCCGATGGAGCAAGCGTGTCCTAGAATGGCGACCACGAATCGGTTAGTGTAAGGTAGGGCGGCCCCCGACTAGGTGGACTGACGACCTGAAAAAGGTGGCTGGGACAGACTGGATGCAGACGGCTGAGAACCGTGTACTGTGGCGCGTGTTGGGAGAGGCCTTTGTCTAGCAGTGGACTGCGATAGGCTGATTGAGATAGTTCCCGTTGCGAGAAGCTTTAAATTTTGTAAATATAAAACTTTACTATGTGTAGCGGGTATTCAATTAACAACAAATAATACTATGTACTCCCAAAAAAAATCAACTCAATGTAACAATCGTGCAATACAAAATCTTAATATATAAAATCCTTGCGTTACTGACTGACTGACAGACACGCTACATCCATTACATAGGTATTGAAATAAGTTATATATGACGTTGTGATTCGAATCTCGATACAACATTAAAATGGTTACCAAACTGTTTAAGGCACTGTACCTAGTCAAAATAGGCTTCACAAAACAGTTTTTTAGCCAAATGTATACATGTTAGAGCAGCTAAAAAAATATATGTTAATCTTGATAATATTTATGAGGGGACCATTGTGTTCAAAACACGTTTTCGGTAAATTTTCTCGATAAAAATTACCATAAAATAACCATTTAAATTGAAATTGTAGCAATTGTAACTGTATTATTTATAAACAAATCTTGATAATATTAATAACAGTGATGTAATATATAATAATAAAGGGAACTGTTGTTTTTATTTATCGATTGGAATAAGATATTTGTAAGGATTAATGTATTTAATGATAAATAACTCGTTCCGAACGTCCCGTCGTCGTCGCGCTTCTCTTTCTTATGTGTACAATCCGACAGTGACAGCAACAGCTGAACTCAGTAGCTGTACACGGCGCCTTAAATTCTTATTACTCAAAATTTGCGAGCCGTCGAATGTGTGTTTACATTAGGTACTACTGTTCCATATTAAATTGAACTTGTGAATGAAATACTACCTATCTCTTTCGCGATTTCGGCATTGTTCCAAAAAAAGTTGTTTATAATAACTAGTAGGTACTTACAAGGTACAATCACTCCAGGTTGCCAATATATCGACAAAAATTACATTGTTTTAACTTATTAATTGTTTTAATTAATACAATAAGTAGGAGAACCTGTTGTACCTCGGACAGAGTAGTACCTTAAACAATTGTCAAACTTAAATTTTTCCTCCAACACCTGCCTTCTGAGCCAAAATCCAAGTACCTACCTACGTCCTTAATAACTGACGAGTATAATTTTATTATAACTTTTTCATTTCGTAAATTAACGTCCCTATTACTATCAGCACAGAGCAACTTCAAATAACAGTTATTTGGTCACCCATCCGATGTCCAACCGCTTTGAACGTTTCTTAACGTCAACCATCTAACTGCGTATGCGCTACTTACAGTAATATCTATTCATTGCCAACTTGTTATAATACGATTACACTACATACCATCTACCTTATCATTATAATTTTATAACGATATTACGTTTAATTCAATATGTATTTCCAAAAACCTATAACTCGGGGTGCTTTAAAATTAAGCGAAAAATTATGTACTTAGTTAAGAAAGTACCCTACGAAATTACCTATTGGTTATGTAATAAGCAGATTCCCATTGGCTTCCATTTTGAAAATTTCCCTGTAGGTAGTACTAATCATAGACAACAATGAAATAATACATTGTCCATAACGCAGGTAAAAGTGTCCTGCTAGTATACATTATAACCGCAATATGATTTAAAAATAATAAACATAATAATAGATTAAGAATATCAAATTACGACTTTATCACGCTAAAGTTAATTACCGTGTCAGAAGGTAGGTGTGAAAAGCGTAGTACCTAGTCATTTAAAATAAGATAGGTAATAGTATAATACTGGAACTAGCAGGAACCTTCGTAATTTGTAACAAAAAAACATTGTATAAATAGTCTTATCTTACGGAGTTTACAGGTAGGTAATTAAAATAAAAATATAGTTGGGTGAGTTATCGAAGAATTTAAACAACCAAAAACTGCACAATATAATCTATACACCTTCGCCATAATAATTATTTGAATAAGAAAACACTGGTACAAAAATCGTCACCGTCGGATCGTCACTGCGAGCTGCGGCACGATCGCGGCTGTGCGTACTTTAGGCACAGTCTAATGGGTACCTACTTTGCTCGAGACGCGTAGGTATAACTCGAGTTTCGTGCGTTTGTATGTAGTTACAATACTGTTAGATATTATTACCATGCTCTCATAGTCCGATGGGACGCCACAAGCGACAAGACCGGAGAGAGATTGCGCGCAGGACCAACGGCTTAAAGTACTTTCCGAGGCACGGGGTTGTGACACCGCCAACTCCCTGACACCGAATCCAAACAGAATAACCCAATATCACTTTTTGTTCGACCCGCGAATCGGACCCGAGACTTCATGATCCGCAGTCGCTAACACTACCGCAGAACCACAGAGCCAGCCACATCCTAATGTCAATTGGAAGTGGGTTTATTAAGCTTATGGTTTGAAGTTGTCACAATGTTATACCTTGACCAATCAACCAATGGTGAAACTCGGTCACTGACAAGTTGTTTTGGTGTGACAGATATAGATAAAGTCAAAGTCTTTTTATTGCTCTTTAAAATTTATTTATAAACTATTAACATTTGATTTAACATATTTATAATTCAGTTACATTTTCAACAATATCATAACGAAAATATAAAGAACATCGATATATAGGTATATTCATATGATAGTAAATTGACATTTATTTACAATAGTTAGACAATAACAAAATATTATTTAAGACATGATTTGAACCGCTTGAATGTCATAGATTTACCATAAGATACAAAAGAGATTAATTCACAAAGGTAAAGTATTGTAAATGAATCACTTAGCCATGCTTACAATTATTCAAAGGTAGCGCCTGTTATTTTATTAAATATCGTTTTGAAACGTTTGCTAATTAACTTACTGAAGGCGTCAGTAAATTTACCAAAAAGTCTCTAAGGTCAACCGGGGTTATGTCGTCTACGGGGCTAAAGCATCTATTTCAATTATCTTACGAAACGCGTAATTTAGAACTACTCACGCCATCTTTTTTCAGTCTTAGGCACTTAAAGTACAAAATTCATCAGTAGATGTCGCAACAGAGTTCTTTTTTTTTAATCGATCGCCATCTTAAATCTGTCATTTCGTTTCGACCCTTCTTGTGTGCCAACAAGTGAATTAAAATCTTTTGTAATCTTAGTTCTTTTTGAGTGAATCAATGTTTTTATACCGTAAGTACTTTTATTGTATATTGCTAACATGTTGTTTTCATTATTTTACGTAATTAGCTTAAGACTTTCAGACAATATGAAATTTAAAATTTTAAGGTTATATTTTTGCTTTCGAGGCTATTGCGTCTGTCCCGTTGGGGTGATTGCGTCTATTGTAACGCAATAGCCCCATTATCAGGGCTCCTAAACTTTTTGATTTTATGACAATAATGGTAAACCTATCCATACATATAATAAAGGAATAATGAAAAATCTGTACCTAACTACATTGTACAAATACTTACGTTTTGATAAAAAGTTTGATTGCTATACTACTCAACGCAGCGAAAACTATAGTTTTCAGAATTTGTCTGTTTGTTTGTATTAGTATAAACCTATGAACGGATATCGACGAAACTTAGTACGATCTTAACTCATTATCCGGATCCTAACTTAGGATACTTTTTAATGTGGGATAACTCCTCACGTTAAGTGGGGTAGGTGCTTTTTCCTTTGACGGGGATAAATGCTTTTAATTTTATATTATAGCAATTTGCATTCATTTTAATTTTTTATTTTAAGATTTCCAATATGGTGAGTCACTACAAAAGAAAAACAACAACTACATACGAGTACGACCTTGTTCCTTAAGAAGCCTGATATATCCCGCAGAGGCCATGTTACGTTTCAAGAAAATTTTAAAAATTACAGCATTCAGTGAAGTTTGAAAGTTAAATTTGTTACCCAGTTACAGGTATAAATCGATAGATTTATACGAAATTTAGTTATTCTTAATAAAAAAAATAGTACTTACTGATTAACTATTTTTAAGTATTAAACGTATTTTGTTAAGTACAATTTGACACCAAAGCGTTCCGTGGTAAAGTTCCTAATAATATAAGACTTGATTAATATTGTAAAAAAAGACTGATTTATTGATTACTACAGGATTATTATTGTTAGTAACATAATAATATGTTACATTGATATTAAACTAAAAGATCTCATGCGTTTTTTTGAAACACGTTTATTTTTGTTATAATTGTAAGACGGGCAAACTGCCGTCATACTCCGTTGTTCTAATAAATGATACGTAATTTCGAAGTTGTAGTTTCATTCCAATCTAAAAAAAATAATGTTTGGCACCCCTGGAATCTAGGATGGGGCGAATGCGTCTACGAGAAACGACGAAAATTAGACGCCATAGCCCCGAATATTTTTGTTCGACTACTTTTCCTAAACTAAGGCCAGAATTTGGGGTACAAGATAATAATGTACTACAAAACTAATATTTTTATAAATTATCGTGATTATAATTGTTATTAGCTCTTCCAATTTCATTATATTAGTGAAAAACGCTTTCGCCCTATCCAGGGCTATTGCGTCTAAAAATCCCAGCTTTTATAGAAACGTCATTTACACGTAGAAGTTATTCAAAATATCATTATACGGTATTAAAATATGAAATTAGATAAAATTTCCTAACTTCTACCATAACTTATAGCTTAAATTGATACACAATATGTTTGTTATAATCATATGAATATGCCGTTCAAAGTATTGTGACGCATTAGCCCCGGTTGACCTTACCCGTTTATTGAAATAAGATCTAGTTAGTACCTTATCTTCTCTTGCCGTTTTGGAACCACAAGGAGTCCATCGAATTGGTCCGAAAGACGGTCTCAATAGTTCACGTAGCTGGGACATATATTTTTTACGATGTTAGTAACTTAGATCAAGTAAGGTAGATACAGCACGTTTCAAAATATTACAAGCGCGTACACTCCAAGAAGTGAATACAAGTGAGGCATATAGAATCAAAAGCAGCTAAGTGCCACATTTTCAAAAAATGAACTAAGTGTGGAGCCATCTAGTGTTCTTTTAGTATCATCTCTTCATAAATTTATAATAAGAAACAAACCCGGCTAAGGCCCTTAAAATTACATTCAAAAATTGAATTTAGGATCAAATACAGCTAAGTGCCCTCATATCATATTTAAAAACAGCTATGTTATACGATTTTTTATATTTTTAAGCTTATTAAATAGCAACCATAGAAAAAGACAACCAAAACCTATTATTATTATACATCACAAGCCCTACATCCAAAGTCATTACAAAATATATAAAAATACCTATTCTTAAACTAGAAAAAGTTTTTTTCATTTCCTGCTATTTCGATATGAAGTCACATAGCTGCTTTTGAATCTATATGCCTCAAGTGCTTCTGCTTCAGATCAAGGGAGATAAGGTCAATGTCACACTTTAAATGAAAGGTTAAGCCACTTTTTATATAAGTGCAAGTGATTGAATGCCAATGGTTCAGCAAGAGCAGTCGATCAATATTTAGAAGGGTTGTACCGAAGGCAGAAATTACCATAGTTATTGTCAAATTGCATTACCGAATGACACCCACTTATGCAAAAGGAACAAAGTGTTGACTTATAAGATCTTCAATGTTTTTGCCTTAATTCTCAATATAGGACGTGCTGTACATACATTTTTTACTTGCCCTAACTTCAGAAGGTTGGTTAACATCTGTGTATATAAAATTCTTGAGTTACTGACAGCCTGACCAACTGACAACCTACAGTCAATGAATACAGATTTACATAGAAGCGCAATTCTTAAGGAGTTCGTGTGCCTACTCCAGGTGGAGACTGTCTCCAGTTTTGTTCGCAGTTGGCGCCGTTGGCGGCGCTGGCATCGTTCTACGTCTCTCTTGCTCCCGTAGTTAAAATACACAGGAGGAACGTTCGTCTCTCTTGCTCTCGTAGAGACAGCTGTCACAGCGCAACTGCCACGCTGCCAAGCGACAATTTGGGTCACAGAAAGTTTGTCTTCAGAGCGCCCGTAAGAAATGCGCCTCTATGTAAATATCTGAGCTCTTTGCTACAGTCAAAACGATTTGGCGTAGCAAGCTGAAATTTGAGATGCGTGTAGCTTGAGGACCATAGGGGTGCATTAAGAAGGGATTTCCCGAAATTCCCACAGGATCAGGAATAAACGTTTAAATTAGAATAAAATGTGCGAGCGTAGCAGCAAAAATCCTCCAGTCACTCTATAAATCGGTTGTCGCATTATTGGTTGTAATGGTTAATTTAAACTTCTTCTCTGCTGTTCAGTTGTTTGTAGAAACTGTTGCTCAGCAGAATTGTGTAGACATTGTGAGCTGGAAACGAAACAAAAACCTTTAAATCTTGTGACTGGCCAGTTGGTCTGGGCCTTGAGCCAAGTGGAATTCCATTAGCGATGCCGCTATTCGCTAAATGCCAAAATGTATGGAACTGACAATTTCGATATTTCACGTGGTCAACGAAGAAGGAATTCCTTATGTCGCTATAGCAACCAAGCGTTAGCGAAAGTAGAAATCAGAAGCGAATGCCATTTCTCCAGGCCCTCTGGGGTTAGTCACCTAAGCTAGAGGTTTCGATTCCATCCAAGACAAATCTTTGTATGAAGATCTCGATAAATTATTGTGTGCCTGGGTATAATCACTACATAGTATAAAACAAGGTTTGTCTTCTGCCTGTCTGTGCCTATGTTTGCTTAAAGCTTAAAAACTACGCAACGGATTTTAATGCGGTTTTTTTAATAGATGGAATGATTCAAGAGGAAGGTTTATATGTATAATTGACGCGGACGAAGCCGCTGGCGACTTCTAGTTTATTTATAATATGTATAATAATATGAGTATTTTTATCTGTTATCTTGTTACTATAGTACAGGTATTTAATTTAGAAGCGGATGACATTGTATAAATTGTCCTAAAATATTACATTTTAATAAATACGATTTGTGAATCATCCAAAGTGTGTTACTGTGTGAGAATCGAACCGACAACACTTGGAGCAATGTTTATATCAAAGTAGCGAGGTACTTTCTAAGTTTTTATCAAATGTTTAAAGAATGATAGATCATGATCAGTAGCTGATTTCTAGTTTAGCCCTCGGCTCCGCCCGCGTGAATTATAGCACCTGAACCTTCTTCAGGGACTATATAATATTGGCTATGGTTTTTTTGTTTTTTTTTATTAAAAATCTTACTTCTGTATCCCCGAAGGGGTAGGCAGAGGTGTAAATATTACACCCACATTTCGCCATGAATTTGTAGGTCCCACGTTATAGGAGGCGAGCCTATTGCCGTTACCGGGAACATCACCAGACGTGCTGCTACTGAGAATTCGGAAAAACCCAGTAACACTTTTGCCCGACCCGGGAATCGAATCCGGGAGCTCCGATCAGCAGTCGCATTCGCTAACCACTGGACCACGGAACAATAATCCGTTTGGTAGCTTAAGATTTGAACACGTTCATACATACACTCATACAGACTACGTCTAAAACCGTACTTACCAATATAAACTAGTTCAGTGCAAATAGTCCCAGCGTTGAATGAGGGCGAGTTGAGGAAGAAAATGAACATGGAGAGCAAGAAGAAAACTATCCACATGATTATGTATCCTTTGATGATGTTTGCCCGCTCCTGAAAATGTACATGAACATTTATAAATATTTTTATTTATAAATTTACATTTTATGAACATGTTCGAATGTTACGTTATAGTATACCGATCAGATACAGATCTCGAATTCTGAAGAAGAACATTCAATCAA
Source organism: Euclidia mi (assembly GCA_944739405.2). Lineage (NCBI taxonomy): Eukaryota > Metazoa > Arthropoda > Insecta > Lepidoptera > Erebidae > Euclidia > Euclidia mi. The sequence continues at coordinate 76,863,615 of OX123191.2, read as the reverse complement.
AGGAGATCACCATCCTCCTCCTCCTCATCCTCCGTCACCGCCTCCATACAAATTTGGGCTAATTCTAAAAGTTCCGGCCAACTAAAATAAACTTAAAATTATTACAGAATAGTACGAAATAAACACTCTTTATTGCTACATTAAAGTTCTAAGTGTAGCCTGTGAGATAATATTCGAGCTCTTAGAATCTATTCTGTTGGTGAAATAAATCCTAATTATTATTCTATTTTGTCTAAAATAATGTTCAAGTTGCAGTTTAAATAGTATCACTTAATGGCAGGTAGTACGCGAAGAGCGAGATAGCATTTGAGGTAGCATCTGTCACGCTGTCTCGCTCTAATTCGCACTGCACTCACCGCGTGCACTGCTTACTTTCAGTCCTTTTAGTATGCCTTAATGGCAGAAGAACTATCGGCTGCTGGTCCCATGTTATGTGCGTTGTGTGGTACATTAGATATGCAAGCCACCTTTTTTATGGTGCATGGTTGGGTCTACTCAATATACCTACCACGGTGTCCCATGACGGCGGGGACACGCGAATTGCGATGAGCATCGCGTCGTACACCGCAACCCTGTCAGGATTAGGCTAACTGTTGGATGCTGACGGGCCACGCCATATTTGCTCATTTTAATTTCTGGAGACGTACATCATCATTACACCGCCATCTCAGCCTACTGGCGGACGGCGAGCGGCTCCATCTAACTCTCTCGTTTGGCCGTGTCTTTGATCAACATTACTGCTTCACAGAAGGAGACGGTGACGTTCCAAGCCATCGGGCGCCAGACCATGGACAAGACAGGGAGTGAGGGTTCGACTGTAACAATTGCCGTGACCAGTTCAGGCCAATTGGAAACATGACCAGTGAAAACTCCAGCCAGAAAACCCGAAACATGGTGCAAGCCAATATTGGAATGGAATTGTAAACGACCAGCTGGAAGACCGCAAATGAGATAGAAAGATAACATCGTAAAGATGATGAATTGGGCAGTAATTGGTTGAAGACTGCCCAAACAGAACGGAGTGGATGTTGTTAAAGGAAGCCGACACCAAAATGGTCGAGAATGTCTTAAGATGACGATAAGTTTACGGCGCTCCGATGCATAAGCCGGGTATTCCGCCGGCGTTTGCAGCGCCGTTTCCTCGACAGGGCTGCTGTCACAATTGTGACATCTGGGCGTTTCCTCCTGGCCTTTGCTCCACAAGTACCGGCCGATACAACCCTGGCCGGTGCGTATTTGCGAAACCTGGCAAGTAAGAATGCCGCGACATCTATGCAACCACATGTCAAGAACAGGAATTATCGCCGCTATGGTGGTGTGCCCATATACCTACAACACATCTGCATGTCATAGACATTCCTACTGAAGGTTTAGATGATATTTTTATATTTGATAAAGATAATTATACTGTTTTTTTCTGAGTCTACTGCATTTTAGGCTTCACGTAAGACTAAAAACGTATAGTTGACCACCATTACACCTCTTTGATTGATCACTTTTGGCAAAACAAAACTGCTTTAAGGTACTTGGCGACGTACCTACATTCAAACCCAGGTGTTGTCTCAGGGAATTGACTTAGAACTTTGGTGTAATAGTAAAAAATATTTAAAATAGTGTGTTCTATTAAAATAACATAAATATATTGATTGCCGGCAAAATAAAAATTAGCCCAATTTGGGTGATCTCCTTTAGTTTTTTTTTCTAAACACCACATCAGAATAAAACTTGTGTCGCAGGACAATTTGAAAATATTTAATCAAAGGACACGATGAACACCTAAATTAATTTAAACAAGGAATTGAAATTACTTAAAATGTTGTCTCCTGTGGGGATCAAACCCACAACACTCGTAGAGAAGACCGTTTACACCACTACATCAATTGTGCAGTCAAAATACATAATTATGTACCTAATAGGTATAATCTCCGATAGAAGTTGAATTAACATCCTTATCCACATAACAGAGAGCTTTCTACATCTTTTAAACCTACTTATGGCAGGAATATTCAAAAACTTTTGTCATAAAATAAACATTGTCTCATATTTCGAGCATCAGTTGTTTTGGCTCTGGAACCATAATAATATGTCAAGACATGTCTTTATATCCGACTTTAAAATGGAGTAGGAGGATCATATTTTTGAAATTTAATGGTTTCTGCCCGACTCCATAAAATATAATATATATAATAATAATAATAATATTCTACCACATTCACACAACACCATCTAGTCCCAAACTAAGCAGAAGCTTGTACTATGGGTACTAGATAATGGATAAACATACATATATACTTTTTTTGTAAATATATACATATTATACATAGAAACACCCAGACCAAGACAAACATCCATGTTCATGCACACAAATATTTGACTTGAGCGGGAATCGAACCCGCGACCTTCGGCGTAGCAGTCGCTTACACTCCCGCGGCACTAATCGGTCGTCAAAAAATCGAACAATCCGTTCTTAGTGCACTCCCATGCTCCCCTAAGGACTTTCATGCCAGATTTCAGCTGCTTGCGTCCAGTAGATTTGGCTGTGTGGTGTTTATCGCTTAATCAGTAACGCTATAATTTCATACATATTGATTCGTTGAAACAAAATGTGGGTTACAAAAACTTCGAGACATTAATAGGAAATATTACTCACATTAGCAACAGCCCAAATGAACGCGACGTCAAAGAGAAACTTAATTAGGAACATTATGATAAGAATGATAGTCATCGCGTAGAGTCCGGTGACGGCCGCCTGCTTCTCAATGTCTTCGGGGTACAGTTGGACTGCGTCAATCGCGCCGACTTCTGCAGCGAACACTATAAGCACGCATAGCAGCGTGAAAGATAGAAACTGCAATGAAAAAGAGAGAAGTGTTTTATTGACTTTGATGACACATAGCGATGATTTACACTCAAAATTATTATCAATTGTAAGCAGATATTTAGACGGTTAACTTTTTGTCACTATTTTCATCTCAGGCTAGAGACTTCCACTTCAGCACATAGGCCTAACTAGGCTCTCCAGATAGGCCGACCGTATGTGCTATGCTTTTCATTCTATCGCTCCATAAATATTTGACATTTTCTGTTTACAATACTTACTTACAGCGTTAGACATCCTAAAAAAGGAACAGGTCATAAGTACTCTAAATAGAATAGCTTGCGTGAGAAATTTGATGGGAGTGAATGAAACAAGAGAGATGTCAGGATCGTGGCAAATGGCAATCCTTAGTCTCTGCCTACCGCTTCGGGAAACAGGCGTGGGTCTATGTATTTATGTATGTACTTACCGCGTTGATACTGCCCATGATGATGCAGCCTGTCTTCAGGTCGCATAAGCGACAGCATGTGTTCAATTGTGGTAACCCCATTTTGTCCTGGAATGTAAAATGCAAACGTTTAACTGAAGAAAATGTCAAAGTAAAACGATTATTTCAATTAACTTGTAAATTAGTATGAGCGCTAATGTGTATGTAAGATGATAAGCATCACCTTGCTATAATGTTAGAAATTATCGCTTATTTTTGTTTCATTCTTTTTAAACAATTTCCGTACTATCATTTCTCGCGACGTCATTTTTGAAGTCCAGGCATTTCTTGAATTCTTCACCGTCTACAGGGGCCTGGCGGAGGTGGCATAGCAAGACACTTGTTTTCCGCGTATGTACAATTATACATGCCAACTGTGTAAGTGTGTAACCGTAACAGACTTGAAGGCTGCCCCGGCTACGAGAATAACTATTTACTCGAATTATAGCCCACAGCTAAACCATACATCATTATAAAATACTCTCCTCTCTCACCAAGCCTAAATCGACCTACTCAACTGTCCTACTACCTTAAATCGGTTTAGACCCATTGCTACTTCCCTGAAGCAAGTGATAGCGATAATCGCACGTTCATAATACAATTATTATGCTAACTAAATCACAATTTACGATTATTGCTTGGGTTAAACGCGCTTCGAAAGATATATGGGGTTTGTTTGTAGTGCCACCCGTGATATATGGACTGAGTATTTAGGTACAGATGAACATCGGCCGTTTAAACTAGGGGAAACTAGGGTAGCTGCGCTACTATTTACCATACTATCAGTCAGTTGCAGAAAGCTTCAAATTAACTCTTTATTACCTAAAAGGAGATTATCGCTAATGAGTGTCATAATTTAATGACGTTGCACAAACACATTTTACGCTTGGTTAAACATCATTTAACTAATGCCTACAAGTGAACGAAAAGAGTGATCATTTCCGTTTAGTTATATGTAGAATAATCTATGAAATGTACTATGAGTAAAAATTTCAATAAACAAAATGTAATGATTACATATATCAGGGAGGTATAATTCTAAGTATACATATTTAGTAAATCTGTGGTCAAGACTATCAAAATGTTTGTCAAAAATTGACATGTTTATGTTTTTGTTGTATTGAATCATTATTACGATTTTAATTAAAATTGTTACGTTTTGAGCTGAAAAGTCGAGACAATTCATACAACGAGGGAGCCCGGCGCTAATTATATTGATTTACCATATAATGCAGTTAATACCATTCATGAATGTTGATTTTCTATAACTTGAGTACATACGCCATCGCTACTATTGTATTTGTATTAATATAAAATGAAATAAGAAAATGCGCAGTTATTTTATTTATGTGGAAGTCACAAAATGAGAGAAGAGAGAAGGAAATAAGCTGTTACACTATTCAAGACATATTGGTTAAATTGCATACGATAAAGAAATATTTTATATCCTTTGTTTGTAATGTGTTTTGTTGTCGTAATTCAATTAGATACAATAAAGACAATTATTTTTACACTTATGGAGAAGTATCTCTTCTTGCACTGGTATAGCTTGGATGATGACCTCCTCTGCTAATAATAATGTTAACATGAGTACAATCCAAAGCACCTACGACACGTGGAAATCCATCAATTTCATAGAAGCTAGCTGCAACTCAACGTAGATCTTAAATGTAGACGTAGAACTTTCCTGTTTGGCAATTTAATACATTTTGAGCTTAATTTTGCAAGGGCTTGAAAACTCTTTGCACTAATTTACACACTGGATTTGTGTTTATTTGATAATGATAAGCTCCTGCGGCAAAAACCCTCAAACAAATTAAAAACTGTGTCAGACCATCAACATAATTATTTATTTATTTGAGACATGGGTTCCTTATGTAGGTACAATGTTTCGTATTTGGTCATCTGCTTCTATGGATACTCTGTATGCAATACGCAATTCTCCGCCGTCGTGCCTTGAAAATGAATTCGCTTTTCCTGACTTTTCCCGAAAATCAATTACCACAAAATTTGTTTAAAAATACTTGCAGCCACATTTTAATAGGCAACCTAGTAAATATATATTCTCCTAATCATAAATTTATACAGGGTGGCGCTACCATAGGGGCACTTTTTAAACAGAGGCATAGCGTACAACATTCTGAACACTTGTACCAAAAATCAATTAAATCGGTGCAGTAGTTTAGCCACAATATTGATTTGAAGTTCCGCAATTTTTGCACATGCTTTGAATTCCACACAGCTGATACAAAACGGTCAACGACCCTACATTGCGCGCCGCGACTCGCTACGAACTCGAAGCTCGCTAGAACGGAGCGCAGCGGAGAGGATTTTATTAACGCACTTGAAAATAAACTGTATTTTTTTTACAATAAAGTGCATAAATGCTTGAACCTGACAAAAACATTCGCGCGTCCTCGAAGATACGCAGGAATCCCCGCGCGACGTCGAGTCGGCGCCCGCGTCGTACGCGTACTTTCAGTCAGTGTTGTTACTGAGTTTACCGAACTTTCGCGACAAAATATTTACTGTAGAGTGGTAACCCAGAACGGTTTACTCACGCAGGCTCGCGAGATCGCGCGCAATTTGAGCATACGCAATCCGTAAAGAAAATGCCCGAGACCGCGCGGGGATTATTCCTCTCTGTCTGCGTTGACCCTTACGGCCTGGTCACGAGATCGGTCTCAGCGGCTAGCGGCGCGGCAAGGGCGATGTACATGGCTCGTTTACACTGAGGCGGCTGCGCATCGCATCACAGTAAACGCGCCATGTACATCGAAAACGCTCGCCGCTGCCGCTCACCGCTATAGGTCGCGACCGGGCCCTTAGACGTCGTCGTCGTGCAACGTCGCTTCGCCTCGTAGGTACGACTCGTCACTAATACACACACGTAATTGAGTAGTGCGTTTCCGTAAGGCATTTACTGTAAGAGTGAGTAGGAACTCACTTTACTGTAAAAAAAATAAAGTTTATTTTCAAGTGCGTTAATAAAATCCTCTCCGCTGCGCTCCGTTCTGTCTGCGCTGAGCCTAACTTAGGATGACGTCGAGGCGTCGCGTCGTAGCGAGTCGCGGCGCGCAATGTAGGGTCGTTGACCGTTTTGTATCAGCTGTGTGGAATTCAAAGCATGTGCAAAAATTGCGGAACTTCAAATCGATATTGTGGCTAAACTACTGCACCGATTTAATTGATTTTTGGTACAAGTGTTCAGAATGTTGTACGCTATGCCTCTGTTCAAAAAGTGCCCCTATGGTAGCGCCACCCTGTATAAAAAAATGGTTTTTAGCGAAAACTCGAAGAGTGCACTAATTTGTCGCGGGATCTTAGACTAATAGAGTCTATTGTATAATATCGACCTATAATTTAGATAATTACGCAAAATATTGAGCGATAGCCAAGTAGCTGAATTACGGTAGGTAATTTGTTACGCATAGGGTCTCCAAGAAGTCTTAATGCCTTAGTTTACCATAACGTTCTCGAAATGCGTCTAAAATCTTCCAATCTGCACTTGGCCTGCGTGACACACCGTGGCTTCGTAAGGCCATGGGCATTGTCAGCTAAACCCGCACTTTTCAATAACCCGTATCAACCCGATTCTGGTTGATGATTTTAATCACATATTTTATAGTCTATTTTCAGTCCTACCATGACCAAAACCGACGTAAGTCGGCGAAAAGTTGAGGCCAAAAGATTATTTTCAAAGAAATACCTTCTCCTTTATCGACTGCCACTAAATATCGCAAACTGTATGTAGGTACAGCGCTGTTTAAAATCTACATTTTAAACAGCGCTGTAACTACATACAGTTTGCGATATTTAGTGGCAGTCGATAAAGGAGAAGGTATTTCTTTGAAATAATAGTAGATTATAAAAAAAAAAATAATAGTAAAAAAATAATAGTAGATTATATAGTTTGATTTATTCGAAATATAGGTAGCCCCGAAAAGGCTTTATATCCTTTAATAATGACTGAACTTCAATTCCATCGATTTCATAATTAATTGGTAGTTAACCTACAACTAACAACAGTCGGTAAAATATGAGATATTTAGCCACACAGTCTCATGTAGCGACAGAATAAAAAATCATCTAATGCTCCCTTACTTTTTATTTTGCTTAATTTTATTAACAACAGTGCCTATCTATTGAGACAAAGGAAAACATCTCAGGAACAATTTTATTGATGGATGTCACAAAGAGGAATCTCGCTGGACGTTGTATTTAATTGCGAGATAGCTGCTGAAACTACTACTTTCCGCAGTGTAAATGTGTGATAGTTTTGTAGATACGAAAAAGGGAACTACAGGATAATTTATGAGTGATGTAATGTTTTACACTGTCTGTGACGTCCCTAATCTATAATTTTGTAAAAAGACATGCACAGGGTTCCCACCAAGAACTTAGGGTCCCAAGCCAACCTCACCTGCAAGTGGTGCACCTGCCGATCAACGGACGAGGATCTGGCAAACAAAATATCCCGATAAGCGGCAATAGGCTCGCCACCTATTACGTGGGATCAAAACACTGGCGAAAAGTGGGCGTTTAATATGCCTCTGCCTACCCCTTCGGGGAAACAGGCGTGAGTCTATGAATGTATGTACATGTAATATTCTGACTGACATGTCATAATCACAAAGCATAACCTACTGACAAAATTTTGACAGTGGCTTCCTTTAATGACGTAGGCACTAAACTAGAAAAGGTGGATCTTTTATGTTTGATCCCTAATAGGATAAAATAGGTTTTGAAAGTTTGTTTGACATTCAATCAGTTTGCTTATATTGATAAAAATTAAATATCCAACACATGTTGCATAATATAGTTACAACAAAAATTAAAATCTAAATAGAAAAGTAAGTAATTCATTAAATGGAAGATCTGAAAATCACATGAATCATAAATAAGCAACTTTGATGTCACTAAATAATATTAAATGGAGTCGAAAAACTAAAACACAAAAAATGCTTAAGGCCTAAAGATTTGTTCCAGAACACTTCTTGTTCAACCCCATATTAATACCTACTGAGAGTTTACGTGAAAAACAAATATTCTTACGGAAGTCAGTAAGCATCGGATCTTATTAAAAGGTTCGGTGTAGTCGTTGTCCAATACACAAAACAAATATGTTTCAACCCAATTGAAAAACACTTTCATTTCTAAGTTGCTTACTTGCATTTTTAATTTCCTGGAAAGGCCTACAAAATTCAATGACTATAGGTACTGAAAATATAATTTTACGTTCCCTTGTCCTACAAAATGATTCGCAAACCGCAATCCACGTCGAAATTTTCAAGTTCAACAAATCTATGTTTCTATTACTAATTCAAGGCAGCTTTATGTATAAGATATTGTTATTTTAGTTGGTAAAGGAAAATACATAAGAATGATTATATCCTAGAACAATTGCCACGCGTCCATCTGATCCCAAACGACAATCAGACAGCTGATTAACATAGGTAATTATTATCTATACTGGGAATTTACTTAAATTCTTAAGTAAATTAAAATAGGTTAAATAGAATAGGTATTCACCTATTCTATTTAATCTGTTGATAATAAGTGCTTTATAAGGTCATACATCTCAGATTTCCCCAAGATAATTTCGAAACACATATGGCAATTTAAAACAACACCAACTATTCCAAGAACCAAAAAACACACAGTCAAAAAAGTTAAAACTTCTTTTTAGACAACGTTACTAACACAGCATTAACAAGTCTAAAATAAAATTGTATATTATATATGTCCACATACCTCAAAACCTTCGCGTGTGACTACAAGCAAGATAATATTCCCTATAGAGCACGGTGGATACTGCGACCAACTCAACCCAACGGGGGTTGTATGGCATACAAAGAGTTGTTTACGCAGATGTGAAAATAGGTACCGTTTACATTTTTAGCATCGGGCAAAGGTAAGAGACAGATTAGCAGAAAATTGCCGCATCAACCCCAGATAAACAAGCGAATGTTTCTGTTTTAATTATAAACTATGTGAAATAAATAATACTCCTAATCAATTTATTACATCGTCTTCCAGTTTGTACTTACGTTACATTGTTTTGTGCCTTAGCACAATACATACAGCACATTTTCACAATGTTTTATTATTTTTTTATATAATTTCAACTTAATGATTAATGTCATACTTATTTTTACGAAGCAAGAATAATTGTATCCTAAAAAAAGGACAGGTCAGAAGTACCCTAAACAGAAGAGCATGCATGAGAAACTTGATGGGAGTGAATGAAGCAAGAGAGGTATGTCAGGATCGTTGCAAATGGCGTTCCGTAGTCTCTGCCTACCCCTCCGGGAAACAGGCGTGAGTCTATGTATGTATGTATGTAAGAATAATTGTCACCTAGGTACTTCTAAATAATTTTACAAGTTCTCAGAAGTTGATAAATAAAATATTACTAGATTCAAAATATTCTCATGGATCAATAAAATGTCTACTGCGAGACCAAAATAAAATAGATTCGTGGCAATTTTAGCACAAGAATTCAGAAAAATCAAGATTCAGGAAACGGTAAAAAACTCATCTACTATACGAAATTCAACCTCTGCGTCTTAACGCTACTCTTTGCCTCATCTGGCGTCGTTAAGTCTGAAACTTTAATCAATAGCAGATCACAGACAGGGATGTTGTTTTTCCTCATAGTTCAAATAAAAGGTCAGACAGTTTAGTGATGTATTCGTCTAAGAATCAGACTAGGAACATTTTAGTGGAGGTGTCGCAAAATAAGGGTCAATGACTTCAAAATTCAATTTTTATCTGAGATACTTATCTGTTTGCCCCAGAAGCAGGGTAGATAAAGAGAAGCAATGCTAGAGTGAAGTAAAAGAGTTACTTAAGCTCTTATAGAAGATTATAAAGTTTACAGGCTATGGGAATTATTACAAAACAAGGTCATAATATGATACCGGGTTTAGTCCTTCAGTGTTCATTAAAAAAATACTTTTGGATGAAGGTAGATATTTATTTTAGTGTGACATTTATTGCAATTAATTTTAGCGATAGTAGGTTCACAAAAATGTATCTGTAATCTACGTATAATTTTACATAGCTAAGCCTAGCTTTAAACTTTGGTTTGTATTTGTAGCAAGACAGTGAGTGTTATTAAAAACGAAAATTTAAATTATTTTGTTGAGCTATATGGTACATTTAATTTTACGTATTCAAAGGCAAAGGGACACCGGATAGGCCCACAACATAACTTGACTTGTTGTTCGTAATAGACGGATGAGGTTAAACGCAATGTTTGCAAAGGTCTCATCTTGGATGGGTAACCGCTGCTTACCTTACCACTTCGGAATATAATCCTTTGGTTTTTCAAATATTTTGATATACAGTACTAGAGGATGCCTGCAGCTTCGCCCGTACATGTTTTTCTTTTCAATCATTTCTGCCGGTGGGAACTTCAAGAATTCCTTTCTTTTTGCACCCCTGCGGTCCCCAAGAAACATGCCAAAGAACAGTGCCCATTTCTGGCCCAGTTTGGAACTCGTGAACAGCACAATAGAGTTTCAATTAGTTGTTCAATAATCCTTTTTATTTATAACTTAATTTATAGGCATTATTAAAAGTGTGCCGAAAAACGTATTCAATAAATATGTTTAAAGAGATGTGTTATCGTCTAAATAGCCAAAACGTAATAGATCAGGAGTTGCCAGTAAATAAATCATAATATTAATTCGATTATCACTTCTTCTTAATCGATTTCCCGTTTTCAGTACTCAAAATTATTTTAGTGACTAGCAAATCTTTATTTGGTCCTTAAACATTTTTAATGTGTGTATTTTGAAGGTATATACGCGATTAACTACAAATAAGTTTGATTTTGAACTTAATCTATAGATTGATAAGTTGATAACCTATGTCCAAAATCTATATCGATTAATCCATATCATTTAAAAACTGCAAAATGGCAATACTTTTTTGACTCTTGGTAAATGTCAATAATGTCATATTCAATTTATTTTGTTTGTTATTTGCCCGTGCGCATTACGAATGCTTATTTATGTTTTTGGAACTCTTTTACGACTTTTGGCATTTTATTTTGTGTTTCTACCCTTATCAAACGATTAACACATTCCTGTCTACTCAAAACTACGAAATATTTTAAGTATCCTAATAAAAGCATGTACATACCTAATGTTTTTTGAGCACATAAAAGTACTTTTTTTAATAAAATTATAGTTGTGGCGGACCTCTAATCAATCTCAAAGTGCTAGTTTAACATTCTTTTATCTAATGCAATAACAACTTCCATAATTTTTTACTGTTTACCTCTGGGCCGGCGTCCCTAAGAAAAATGGGCATTGTTCTTTCAACTTCTTGCGTTCAGTAATTTAAGCTGTAGCTTGTCAGTCAGTCAGTAACGCATGAATTTTATATATTCAGACCGATGACTTGTAATTGCTCGTGTTTTGTTCGTGAGGTGAATCTAAGTCTAAAATTTAGTGTTTATTATACCTATTATGTAAGGCTCGACCGAGATCTCGTTCTCGTTCTCGGTCTCGGCATTCTCGGCTACAAATCCAACCGAGAAATTTGTCTCGGTTCTCGGCTAATTATAGCCAAGATTCTCGGTTATGACCGAGATTGTAACTTTGTTCGGATCGGCATTTAAATTTTACCGCGCGCGGCCACGCGCCGCAGCGCGATGTCGATTGGTGTGTAATAAGTCGTGAGAGAGCTGAATTGTGATGCAAAGAAATGCTAATATTTTTGAGTATTGGTTTTCGTCACCTTATAAGGTGCTTAGGCCTGCAGCAAATAAGTTTTTATCTGCGCCGCCTACTAGCGTAGCAAGTGAACAACTGTTTAGCAAAGCTGGACAATTGTATGACGAGAGGCGACACAGTTTGAAGGGCGAAAATGCCCAAAAATTGCTTTTTTATGTTATAATATAATTTTATTTAACTTTGATTATTAAAACGGTTAATTTTGTTCAGTTAGTACTGTATTAAAAATATAACAGCATTTAAATGTTTTTTTCCGCACTTTATCGTTTCTCGGTCTCGGCTCTCGGTCTCGGCCGAGATATTATTTTATTCTCGGTCTCGGTCTCGGTCTCGGCCGAGAACAAAAAACCCATCTCGGTCGAGCCTTACTATTATGATTTTATGAATTTACCCTTTCGTGGTTTTTAACATTAGTTGTACAGTATTATATTATCTGCGGTTGTACCTATATAGAACACGTACGTGATATACACCCAGAAAGATAATATAGGTACGACAAATATAGGATAACTAGCGAAATACGAGCAATTCAATTCGAGTTAACCTGTATTTCAGTTACTGGACAAAGTCACGGTTAACTATAACCATCCATATTGTAGAGGGGTGACCGCATACAAAAATGGGGCGTCCATTGCGAGCACGATCTCAGCTGCCATAAAGATCTAGATTGAGTCGTGTCAGCTATTACTAGGAGTCAGTATTATCTAATATCCAAGTCTGGAATAAATAATATATAGAATATGGCTATCCCGTTTGGTTACGGTGCCCAAACAGAAGGCACTTTGAGGCAAAGAATGCGGAATATAACTTTCAGTAATGCATCTGCCAGTATGCCCGATATTATATCGACGTGGAGCTTAACGAATGTAGTTAGGACTATGAAATTAAGATAGTCGGTTCCTTACATAACACAGGCATCCGCTAAAGACGGATATTGTAATATTTTGACCCTAAGAAGGATAGAATAGGAGGTTTAATATTTCGTCACTGTCGTAGAACAATGTCAGATGTTATAATACTATGAAATCTTGTTTTGAGCACAGCTGGCTTTTATAAACGATTTTACGTTTACTACAATTTTTCTTTTTTTTACGGGTAGTACATGTAGTAGTTTTGAAGATATTTAATCGAACAAAATCGTACTTGAAAATGATTCGAACAACAATGTCGGGTTTTAACATACGCTGATGTCTCTTTCTCGTCAGGGACGCGTTTGCGCCGGCCACTGTCAATAATTGATCGTCACATGTACGACGCACGCGGCGCCGGCGGCCAGCGGTCCTGTTTCTTTTGTTTTTGGTGATAATGTTTAAACGTATTTGAAAACAATTTTAATTGCTTAATTTTTTTATCGAGTTGCACAAGATGTCGAGATCAAACAAAATATTAATTTTAGAGTTAAATAATCAAGAAAAATGTAGCAGTTCTAACAAAGAATCAAGAAGTTTGATTAATTTAATCCAAAGTACAAACACTCCTGGAAAGATATTCCTACGCTAATTATGCTCGTTACAGAACTTAGTAGAAAAATATATGTGTTATTAAAATCAATCACGATGATGTGAAATGCGTATGTTACGTTATTGTAACAACATTTCCTATTTCGTTAAATTTTGATGTATATTAAAATAGAGTTGTTTTAGTACAAACTTCATTTGAATAAATGTAGTCGGTTGAGAAAATACAACGCTGTACTACGAAATAAATGTAAAAAAAACTTGTCGTATAATTTGAACCGACCGTGTTCTTAGGCGCATTTTGTATACAACTTTGTTCGGCACTTTCGATTACTAAAAAGATATAGTCTTCATCAACTAACTTTCCTTATCACTCGTATTTACATATGTTTTTGTGATTTAGCTTTATGATTTGAGCAAGTTATTTTTTGCAATATTGCAGATTTTGAGGTTGATAGATTTTCCTCACCCCTACCACCAGGTGCAGAAAAAAGGCAAATGAACTAGCTCATGTGTGGCACGCAACCCCATTCAACATTGATAAAGCCAACACCAGTTTTGAAAATTCCTCACTAGTCTTCATCGAGAAATTATAAAATACTGTTGCGACTACACCCGAATCTCCTTTATCTGCTCCGACTCCTATCGACTCGACTAATGTCACAATTAAAACGATGTATTTTGCGCGGTCCCTGATTACCTTGACGTAATACCATCTTGTCCTAGTTCTGTAGGGCAAGCCTGTAGTTCTTTGTCCGGTCCAGATACCATGATAGTATTCACTCTGCGGGCCGAAAGAAACGTAGCAAATGTAAAATATTCTGGTCAGAGGTATTTAACAAATCTGGGTCAGAAAAAATATCGTTATAAATGTTTAGATAAAATCTTCTTTTCTCTATTACCAAAATTTTGAAGTTTTGGTAATAGAGAAAAGCAGTGGTCGTTTTTACGTCAATTTACTTACAAATATGATTTACCCATACCTTCTGCACCTGACTTTAATGTAAAAGATAGTATTTCCGTATGCAAGACGATGTTTATAAACACTCTTGGTTTATGCTATAAGTGCATGAATTGTCCAAACAGCCCAATAATGCGATGGTGTCTACAACATTGGCATTGATAGACGAGATCGACACACCAATAACAAAACAAATTATTGATACCAAATGGAAATTGAAAAAAGTGTGTTCGATCACGTAACTCTAGCATTTACTCCTATAGAATCTCATTATATTAGGAAGCGGTCAAGCAAATTTTATTTATAAGAGTGGTTTGATAACACAAAGTATTGACTGCACGGTTGATGTAGTGGTTTAAGCGGCCGCCTCGCCGCTTGACACTGCACCGAATGTTGTGGCTTCGATTCCCACACGAGACAATTCTTTATGTGAACCATAAACTGTTGTTTCGAGTCTGAGTGTTCATTGTGTTCGTTTCAGTCAGAATTGTTTACTATTTTAATACTTATGCTGCAAATAGGTACAATATTTCGATAGGACATAGACTTTTGCAGAACACTGTCTTCCTCCAATTGCGTGTACCTACACGCAAAATGAAGGAGACAATATTCATGCCCTGATAAAGCGTACGTTCGTCCTAAGTCTAGAATTAATCCTAAGTTAGCTGTATTAAAAGATATTTCAGGGGGTTTACAGCTTTTGCTGAACTTAATTTATAATATGAGTAACATTTTAAAAATATTTTCTTAATTAGTAGTATATAAATGGGATTTAAATTATTTATTAATAATTTTACTGAACCATGTGATTAAATAACCAAATAATTGAAATCAAGAACTTTATGAGTATTTCTTTTGTCATAGAATTATATTCGACATTAAACAACGTTAATTGTTATTATAATTGTTTTATTTTTTAAACTATTCATGAAGAAAACACGACATACAACATGTAATAAACCTGAATTACCGTAGAACATGAACTTATGTGACCTCATTTTCCGTAAGACAACGTTGTACACTTACATAAGCTGCTCTAAGGTACGGAGAAGAAAGTTGGATGTTTACACAAGAGCGCTACGTTTTTATAAAAATATACTTGTTATTGTATGTAAATAGCTATTGATATGATTAGAAAAGCCATTTACATTTTTAAAATTATAATGCTCTTACTTAACCAATTAGGCAAAAATTTATGCTCAAAAATCTAAGTTCAAAACTTTAAAGTGCTCTCCTGTAAAGTAGCAATTTTGTAGATACGACTTTGTTCTATGACAGTATCGATTTGTTAGAAGTCCGCTAATTTTGAAGCTAACACTATAAAATTGGGGGCAACAGTTAGAATCCTTTTTTTTTCTTTTTTTTTCTTCCTCATGTACCCGTGTGTCGGAGGGTAGGGATTCGCATAAGCATTCGTCGCTACCCCCCGACGGGTATTGGCCCGCCAGATGGTCAGGCGGGCCCCGAACAAAACTCCCTTGGCGGCGGATTAAGGTGTTGGGCTCCGCCGCCAAAACACTCAGCGGCCGCAGAGGATAGGGAGGACGGCAACGAAACACCGCATCTCCTCTTCCTCTGCGGCCCCACCGCGACGCATCGAATGCTGCGCCCCCATTTGGTCGCGGGAGATAGGGCGCGCGGCAACGCAACACCGACACGCCTCTCCTCCCGCGACCGCACCCGACTGCGAGGGACAGACAGAACTGTCCCCTGCACCCGCACCGTTGGACGCATCCTGCGCAGGCCCCGTCAAGCCCACGCGGAGCGTCCCCTCCTGGATCCCTCTTAGCTTCACCGCGGGTTACCAATCCACGGTTACTGAGCCCCCCCCACCACGACAAGGTGGAGATCCCACGGGGGGGGCAATAGTTAGAATCTGCAAAAAAGAACAATGGCAGAATTTGGTCTGCGTTTGTTGTGGCGACCTTAAACTTCATATGAACAAAACAAATTGTTTTTCTTTTTCTAAGATTTTTAATATTTTCAGTTTGTCTCGTTAAAGCTGGAGTATTTTATGATGATAAAAAGCATTCCAATTGATTACGAATACTTTATTATTTGATTGTTGCCATAGACAATGGTGTGACAGGAATAGATGTGAGTGCTATATCCGTATCGCATATATATTATTAAATAAGTAATCGATACGATAGACGAATTTATAGAGTTGGTTTGGTTTAAAATGCAGTTATTTAATATTTTATTAACATTATATCAATAAGCTAATATTTTTTAAGCAAAACAACTTTTAAATCAAATAAAAACGTCACAGCATCATTTTAAAGTTATATAAATTTCACATAAAATCGATTTAAAATGTGCAGCTCTGCTTTTGTCTTTGGCTGTGACAGTTAGATGCTACAAAATACTTCCGCGTTTTGATGTCAATCTGACATATGTCATTTGATAATTCAATCGTACCTACCTGTACCTGTTTAACTTTCATACTATAACTTTCCTTTTACCTACATTGTTCATTCTTAACTAAAAATTCAAACACCGATATCTTCTTTTTCCACCTTTCCTGAGTGAAAATAAAATCATTTATGGACTCTGTTACTTACGCCAAATTTTTTGATATATTTTTTTACTGTTCGCTTCAATTTAATTTCAGACATTTTGATGTATGGAGATCTGCCATTGTCCTTTGCATATATGTCTTGCAGGTAAACGGCAGTCATTCTAGAAAAATAGGGCAAAGTTGTTTTTATCATCAGAAATTTCGGAACTAGAGAAGTGCAGCTGTGTCGTGACCTACATACACATACCGACGGTCCCTACGTATATAAAGTCATGTCAAAAGTCATGGTTTAAAGGATCACATACATACATACATTTTTTAAGTTTCAAAATGATCTGGACTTTATCAAAAGTAATAACTTATATATTTTATTATTGATCTGTAATTGTCAATGTAGGTCGGATGTAATCGTGTAACGATTATTTTGAATATCCTCGTTTTTCCTGTAAAACTTACAAGTTGACCGTTTCTACGTCTACTGTGAAAAAGGTCCTAAGCGTTTAAGTCTTATTTGTACGTCCCTTTGTACGTCCAAAAAATTAAACATAATTTTATGAAGTTAACCTAAAATATACGTTTAAGAAAACGTTGAGTAATATAGTATTAATTAATAATATCTGCAAAATACATTACACAAGGCGGACTTTATGCTTATAGGCATTTTCTCCCAGTCAACCATTAGGTGATGCAGAGATGATCATGCATGGCAAGTTATAATATTACACATGAAGAGATAAAATTAAAGAGAATACGAAATATCCCTACTTATATTATAAATTCAAAAGTTTGTATGTATCTATGTTCGGTTTTTACGCTAAAACGGTTGAACCGATTTTGTTGAAATTTAATATAGAGATATATTGGACCATGGAGACGGACATAGGCTACCATAAGTTGCAAAAATTAAACTGGGATGGATTGTAGGGAGGGTAGAAGTTTGTACGGCACAAATTAACCTCTTGGAAGTAAGAACGCCTGCGCTAATAATAATTGAGTGCTGCGCATGTGCTATCGCATATCTGTCAGTACTGTCACGTCATACATAATGTCATATTGTGCACGTTGATTAAATTGTTCGCATATATGTATAAACTAATCATTATATAATAAGCTTAAATTAAAGCGGACTCCGGGCTTCAACGCGCATAGGTCTTGAATGAATCCAGGATAACACAAAGACGATGATGATGAAAGCTAATACGTTAATAGTTTTGAAATAAAAATAAAAATATTATTAGTATGGCTATAATGAATTAAAATCCCATTCTGTGTGCTCACAATCGAGCTTCGATGTGTCACGTAGATCACCTACATACGTGTACATCATAAACCATCATATTTGAAACATGATTGGATATCATCATTAACATCTTTATGTACGTATAGTAAAAAATTGGTCCAACTAATGATCCCTGAGGAGCACCAGAGGGAATATTTACAAAATGTGATGTAAATCCTCCCACAAAAATAGCCTGAGACTGATGGGACAAATACAAACTAATTCATCTGAATAGGTCGCCATGGATGCTGAGATTTTTCAGTTTTCAAGCAGGAACACATGATCCACACGATCGAATGCTTTTACGAAATTTAGGAAGATCACGTCAACCACCCGTTCGTGTCTATATTACAAACTAGCTGTGCCCGCGACTTCGTTCGCGTAAATGTTGGAATTTAATAAGCATGACATTTATGCCAAGAGTATATAATATTTATAACTTTTATATGTATATTATATACCTAATATATATCTTTAGAAAATTTCTTTATACACAACATTAACTGTTTTACCACTTTCACGGGTAGGCAGAGACCATGGAACGCCATTTGCAACGATCCTGACATACCTACCTCTCTTGCTTCATTCACTCCCATCAAGTTTCTCATGCATGCTCTTCTGTTTAGGGTACATCTGACCTGTATTTTTTTAGGATGTCTCTAATCTGATCAGAGAACGTCCACCTAGGTCTTCCCCTTCGTCCTGTCCCATTCACACTTGCCTTATATATATTCTTTGACAGTATTTCGTCATCCATCCTCTCCTGATGTGTCTAAACCATCTTAACATGCCTTTCTCGATGCTTGTCACTACATATTCTTTTACCGCACACCACTCTCGTATCACACAATTCTTTACTCTGTCGGTCATAGACACACCACACATACTTATCAGTGCTCTCATTTCTACAGCATTTATTCTACTTTCATGACTCTTCTGCCATACCCAACTTTCACTACCATACAAAGAACATGTAAATTATTTTTACCGATCATGTGAAAAACAACATGTTCGGATGTCGATTCCAGCTGTTTCAAGTGTCTGTCCCTGCGATTTATTTAGAAAATACACACAGGACTACGACTATCCAGCCCTGCCGAAAGTAAGATAGCCCCATTGAGTAATTCAAGAGGTATCTGACTTCAGGGCTCAGTCTCCCGCTCAGAGATTCCCACGTACGTGACGTGAGGAGTGGGACATTGGGAATAATGAGACACCTGTATAAGAACAGAACACGAACGAACGAAAGAAATCAAAGAAACACGATAACATTCAACAATCATAAACTCATAAGTAACGTCAAATACCCAATCCAAGTATTCCAACGACGACGAAAGCAAATTATCCGAGAACCTGATCAATCCTCGGAGAATCTTAACACCACCATTCAGAAAATGACGTCATTTGTCAACGCCATCTATGTTTACATATACAAACCGACCGAGATAGAAAATAATATGGACTAATCGACAATTTATTGAAAAAAGGATCTATAGTCATTGTATTTATAATTTAAAATAAAATGAAATGATTATGTAACTATTATATAAACATAATAATTTGAAATACTTAAATGAGATTGACCGTTTAAATTAAGTGGACATTGTAATAAATTTTGACACAGAGACTTTTTGTTTATGAAAGTGCCGAATATTATACTCTATTATTTTTTAATAACAGAAAGATAACCGACACATAATTATTGTCTTTTTTGCAAGAAACATTTATTTTGCTAGAAAATTATTTGAAAATAGTGACATCTATCGGTCGATAAGTAGCCATAAAACACTTTGAAGGTACCTATTTAGACTAACTATACTTTTACTAACAAACTTATAATGATCATACTGCCGTCCTTACGAAAAGTGCAATAACTAGGTCAAACCTGATTTCGAGAAAAACGCGGGTAAATATTTTATTTTTGTTTTGTTTGTATCTCCATCACTATACAAGGTATCGGATTGAAACTTTTACTACATGATGTATAACAATGTAGAGAATATTATGTGATACTTAATGTATGTGGGAACATATAATCCCGATATAAAAACCTATAAATAAAATAATGTTAAGTATTATTACTATGTAGAAAGAATGTTTACTAGTCATAACCGCAATAAGTAACCTATTTATTGCACTAATGGTTAGGAAACCAAGATGATGCATTTTTGAGTAGCAATTCATTTTTGTTTTAACTGCTTCCTAACCAAATGTGCATTAAGTTTCTTATTTATTGCGGTTTTCATTAGTAAAACGCCAAATTATTAACTTGTTACTATAAGAAAAACGGAGATGTTACACTATTATGTCAAATACCTATGAATAAACAGAAGTTTGCACAACATTATTTTCCCTCTCACCGATTTAGTATAAAACTGTTTTCTGCGTTCAGATGTGTTTTTCAAAATAATGTGAAACTGGTTATAATTTTATAAATAAAAAAAATATAATACTAAATCTTTTTTATTTCAAACTAAAAAATTACAATTACAATGGGAATTCACTTCATATTCATATTCAATTATTTATAAGATATAAGTTTACAGCATATAGTACACCAACTCACTTATATCTATACTAAATGTTCTGTAAATTAAATACTAAGTTCTACAATATTACTAAATGTAAAAATTACATTATAAAAATATAAAATTTGTAAACAAAAACCACAATAAACTTAACTAAAGGTAGGAACTATAATTTATTTCTCAAATTTAGGTACTTATAAATATGTTTTAATAATACACTCTGTGCGTAAAAAAAATATGTCTGCATCTGGACTATATTTAAGAAGGTCATTTATAAGCTTAATTGCTCTTGCCGTAGGACTGTTTTCAGCTTGTGGAGAGCGCTACATAGGTGGATAGCAAACGAGTTTATGCTGTCTTCTGCTTACTCTACGCAAATACTGGTCGGGAATACAAAAATGTATTAATCGCTGTTTCCGGAATTAAGTTCAGTTCTCGCAGCGAATTCTCTTTTATGTCTTCTACCGATTGAACAGGGGTGCCACGAAGTGGTAATTTGAGTTTAAGAAAAATAAAGAAGTCAGCTGGGGCCATATCTGGTGAATGTGGTGGTTGCTCGATTGTATTTGTTGAGTCTTTGGTCAAAAATTCGTTCAGAATGATGGCCTTGTGCGAAAGCGCATTATCGTGATATATCTTTCCATAAATATGCCCTTTTCGTCGCATTCTCTTAAACACCGCATAACGCACAAATAATATTCCTTATTTACCGTTCGACCTTCCAGCAAGAATTCCAAGTGCACAACACCACGATAGTCAAAGAAAAGACTTTGGCGTGGTTTTTTCGGTTTTGGTTCAGTTGCAAGGCACCACTCTGAAGCTTGTTGACTAGTTTGCATGTCAAACTCGTAAACCCTCGTCTTGTCACGAGTAACAATGCGTTTCATGAATATTAGGTCGGAATTGACTCGCTCTAGCATGTCCTCAGCGATTGAGTTTTTGGAGAAAATCTAGGTCTTTTGGGACTAGCCGAGCGGCAATATGTTTCATACCTAAATGATTAGTTAAAATGATACGGATCAAATCGTGAGATACAGAAAGTTCGGCGGCTGTCTCTCTCAAAGTTTAATGAGAATTTTCAGTCACTTTTACCTTCACTTTTGCGATATTAACTTAGTTGTAACATTTACATTGACTACGAACACGAAATTCCATTGGTGATGCAAAATTTAAGACAAACTCTATTTTCGATATTTTTGTCCATTAAGAAATTCGCAATACTCACTAGATATTATATAACTAAAAACAGCACTGTATTCAATACAACTAACAGATTCAACTTAAATTCCGCACCAAAATGGAAAACAGTTATAGCAATCTAACAACAACAAAAATAAACAAAAAAATTACTTTGGAACCATAAACAAATGATCCATTCCCGATACTTTTTTGACTGAATGTATAGTGATAAAGTTGCTTTTAAGTTGTTTTATGTTTTGCACAAAATATTTTACTCCCCTCGTACCCTCCAACCTCCTGGTGCTAGTTATAATCGCAATAAATGGTGAATTTATTGCAATTGATATCGCGTAGGTAGACTGTATTCATTTAATCTTCCTAGAAATAAATGCAATATATATCTACTTAGTAAATCAAGTTTAGTATCCTTCCCATAATTATTAATAAGGTCCCTTAAGATAACTGCCATAACTCAAGCTTATTGTACTTATAACTAGTAATTGAGAATCACAAGCAACGAAGTATGGTAATAATAAATGCAGTAAGTCTACTTAACTACTACTATATCTAGTACATTATTTAATACCGTAAATAAATGAATGAATATTACAAATTACGATCTATGCTAATAATAAGTATAGTAACTATACTTATTTCAGATATAGTTAGTAAAATTTCTTAATAGCGTAAGTAACTTATCGTAGTAAGTCATCCTATCTATAGTTATTTCGGTCTTGATATGTAAATCATAAAGCATCGACCTAGATATTGCAGTTAGGCTTAGTATTAAAACCGGCTGCGTCATAGTTACGTAAAAAGTGTCATAAAAGAATATATAGATCTCGTTCTGCTGATTCCGAATATATACTTATCTCAATTCGGTGCAAAACTCGAGTTATTGCACTTTTCGTAAGGAGGGCAGCATAGATGGCACCATATATATAACCAGTTTTGGATGATCCCTGTTTTGTTTGGGACTACGTACAAAGGAGAGGTCAAGCTGTACACCGAAAACCACTCAACCGATTGTGATGTAACATATACTATTTATAGGTTTGAGTATCCTTTGTACATTAGTGTAAGTTTTATTGAAATCAATTTCGCCATTTAAGAGATCTTTAGCAATATAGGGAAAGACAGACAGACAGACAGACATAAATTCTAAAAAACTTCAAGTATTGCTTTTTAGCATTTTCCTAGATTTTTTAGCTAATTTTCGTCAAAATATCTTTAATGTACAGACTTTTCCACCTCTACAGTTTTATTATAGTATAGATAACATAATTACTAAAAATAGCCAGTTAAGATGTTGTTTGGCGTCACTTAATGAAGCCATGTTGATACGGACCTTTACCATTGCTTAACACTGAGTAAATGTTGCTATGAATGATTTTCTCTAATACTTTGAAGATGTGACACTCTCGGAACAGCTCACTACTACAAGGTAAGACACCTACGCTACGGCTAGAAACCTTCTAAACAAATGTGTTATGGGTAGACTATCAGCACAACAACGTAGACCGTTAGTCTCGGGACATTTACTTTTATCTATCGTGCGTAAGCTGCTAAGTACGATGTTATCGTTGACATCAAGTGTAGATATAGCATTTCTCGGACATCTACTATTTCATTAGGGGTGCATACTTAGACTCTTAGACTCTTGACTTTTGGTCCGTGAAACTTTAATCCCGATCCTGCCGAAATATCCGCTATCTATCGTCATACGTTTCGGTATCTAGGATATCACTTTGCAGCCATGTCTTAGTAAAAAGCAATATGTTATAAATACAACAATTAATATTTTACAATACCTTTGTCTTCACTCCACGTACATTTTGGTAGGAACAATTTAACCTCTTGTTTGTCATAATTTAAATCTTTAACAACTAATTACGCCCTATGCTCACTAGAAATCTAAAAATATTAATATGGTGCTAAATTCATACTAGTCACTGTTATATTTATATACTTAAAGATTGCTGTATGACCGACTGCACTCACTTTGTACGGGTGATAAAACTAAGATAATAAAAAATAATACACTTGTTCATATAAAATGTTATATGCATTGCAACTCACCATGATAAGTAAATAATAACGTGAACAATAGTCAAATATGTGGCACTGAACTTTAGTATCTTGTTCTTGTAAAATTTCAAAAGTATATTTGTGTTTGGAAATGAACATTTTTGATCCTCATTTAGTTAATTTCTTCGAAGTATAGAATGTTACCATCCTTTAGCTTCTAAAATTCATTGTGTGATTTGTGATATATACCTAGTGTATGTATGATACTATTCATTACGATGAAAAACTTAATACAGTCATCTGTATATATATTTATTTTTCCGTTACACCTGCATGTAACATATTCTTTGCGCTTACCCTCCGCATAGAAGTGCACTTAGAAGTGCACTTAGTAGGTATTTCTTGAAATTTCCGTAGCATCGGCAAACATTTTTAACGTGTGGCCGTAGCTGCGGGCGTCCCTAGTTGTTAATATAAATATTACGTGCGTTTTTAGCGAAGGCGCAATGGCGCCTCAATCAAATAATTGAATGACAGTGAAGGACGTAAACCTAAAACTCCTGATTCTCCTGCAGTCATATAGGTACATATTATATTGATAACTGCAACATTGCGTCTAAAAGAAAAGGATAATAAAATAACTCGTTAAAATAGAAAACGGAATATATTTCATAAGTATAAGAACATCAATAATTTATAATTATATTGGTATGTATTGACTATATTTTCAATAAATTATTATATTTTCTTTCAACGATTCGATCATATCAGTCCACTCTTATCAAGTTAGCTTCCCATGGCCCTTAATTTAGTGCATGGATGCGCATCGGCCCGTACTATGATAAATGGAAAAACTACTGCGCTCTTCGATTTTGTAGTTTGAAATCACAGAATGGCTTCAAATCCGTACAGAACGACATTCACTTGTAAGCCTTCGTGCATAGTGTGTGGTTGTTCATTGCCATATATAATATTACGCACCGTGAGAAGCTAGCTTTACATTGCCAAAGTATAGACGCCATCTCATATTTAAGCGCCATTAATAAACTTTATATTTTTATGAACCATTTTGTAAAGAGTTAGGCCTTGATCATAGGCGGTGGCTTTTCACATTCCTCCGTCTTCAAGTAGTAGCTTCTTATAACAAGCAAACAGTATAGACGAACCACTGCAAAAAAGAAAAAAAAAATAGTTAAAAAGCTGTAGGTGATATTCATACTAATATTGACTATGAAGAAGTTGTACAAGTGGTGCTTTGATAGTCAAAATTCGACCGAGATACTATAGATGTTTAGCTCGAATAAACTTTCTGCATATCAACGAAAACTCGTCCGAAACTTGAACTTCTCTGTGCACACGATAGACTATTAACAAGAGTTTACAGTTAGTGTTGGCTTCGACACTCGTATAAATAGAAAATATTTTAATCATTGTAAAGGATTTTTTATTAAAAAAAGACTAGTCCCGCACTAGGACTAAATCCTGTATTGCGGGGGACTTTACTTCTTCTTTCTTCTCTTGCCTGCTCTGTTCCCATATTACTTGGGGTCGGGGCAGAATGTCTTTCGCTTCCATTCTCTCCTCTGAGCCGTCATCTGATTATTCACTCCCTTATCATTCATGTCATCCTTCACACAATCCATCCATCTTTTCTTTGGTCCTCCTCTTGCCTTATATCCCTCAACTCTTATATTCATCGCCTTTCTAGTTACATGCTTTTCATCCCTCCTCATTAATCAAACATACAAATAACGGCCACAATGAACATCCAGACTCGAAACAACAATTTATGAATCACACAAAATGTTGTCTTGTGTGGAAATTTAACCCATGACAACAAAGGAAGTATTATAGATAGTAGTGTCTTGCTGATTTAGGATGAATCGAATCAGATGAATGACCGAGGAAGTAATTGATTCTAACAGGATATCAACGGAAAATACTAAAATTGTTTTCAATAATATTGTGTTTTGTCTGGTGAGTGAAAGTGCTTTGAAGCTCATCCCCTTGTCCTCCTCATTTCACTCCTCCACCCATTCGTTTTCCTATGCAGGCCGGAAACGCACTTGTGACTCCTCTGGTGTTGCCTGTGCCCAAAAGTGGCGGGAATTGCCTGGTGATCTGTCGGTTCATTTGCCTTCTACCACATAAAAAATGTAGACGTTATGCTACTGGACGTATGCTTTCATTCACACATCAATTTATTTTGATTATCTTCCATCACGACCTTCCCAATTGCGCTGCAAGACTATTCTATTCCAACCAGATTAGGAAGAATATTACTTGCATCGAGCTATTACCTCATCAGACCTCAGCAATGCAATAGTGTATTCCGTAGTTAGCTTCTACTGTATCAGCTTAATAGTAAAATAAAGGTACATACGTATAAGAATCGCATATCTCACATCCACGGCGATCGGTGCTTTTCGTGAAAGGGCAAATGAAAACATGAAGAAAATTGACATCATTTCAAATATTGAAAACAGGATAAAGGTCTTAACGCAAGCGCGGATGTTCTGAAAAAGAGAAAACATTTTCTTTTATAAAACTTGTTAAGGTGTTGTGGCGTGCATCAATGACATTTGGCAAAAAGGTCTGTACCATGACAAGACCACGAAATACATGATGCTGGCGTTCGATGCATTGATTGGTTATTTACGAGTTCTATAAGGATTTGACCTTAAATTAGGCCAATCTGAGTAAGGATGTCTCGACTACGAACTCTTTGCTGCGTAATGTTAATGTTGGTACTTTCGATTCGAATATATTAGTTAAAATAAAATGACATGTTTAGTTGCAATGCAAAGAGAAAGTGAGTATTTTATTTCTTAAACAAAAGATAAAGAACACCAGTTTATATTTTAAACTAAAGAAGAAATTAGTTCCTTCCGGACTACAGATAATTAAATCACACAACAACGTTTCATTTGAAGTAAATTAAGACAACAGAATAGAATGCGGCGCACTGATTGGGTCGCTTCACAGCCTTAGTCTGTAAAAAATCTGTAAGGTCCTACTATTTTGACTCTCCCAAGGTTTTACACACAAAGTGATATTGAGTCGCCCACATCTAGCCACTTCTCACGATCCTAGCAAAATCGTAAGTCCAACTCGAAGTCGGCCTACTCGTATTGCGTCGTCATTTTTTTATCTTGCTCATGATCATGCTCATCCTAACTTAGTGAAACAGGTCATCAAAATTACTTAAATATGTAATTACCTTATGAATTCCAACGATTAAAATTACGTCATAAATAAAAGTTACGATAGCCACTGCCGTAAAGAAAAACAGGAAGTGCCACTTATTCGAGTCATCTATAACACCCGACAGACCAGCCGCTACAAATACTGCGAAAATGTTTTTAATCATAAGTATTGGCAGTGCGAAGTTTGTGAACTGCAACAAAATGAAAATTATTTTATAAATATTGACTTATTTAGCAAAGGGACAGCGATATTCTATGGTTTAGACAAGTATCAGTTTATTTAGGGCTTCTGACCTACCATAACTACTATCAAAGATCTTCATGACAGCCGGGACTGACTTCTTAGCGTGCTTTTCAAGTATCAGGCCAGCGATAATGGACAATTTAAAAAAATAACTTTGAACAGTCCTTGGTGCGCGCCGTAGATTTGAACCCCCTGCTTGGTGATTGGTAGACCATTTAGCTATTAGACTGGTCATTAAGGATTTCGCTGCCTTTTGTATGACTAATGTAAATTAACCGAAATGCCAGGAAAAGTATTTATTGTTATATTATTATATGTTATATTTATTGCAAAAGAAATACTATGCAAGCATTTGTATCAAAAGCCTTAATTCGATTTCTAACGATTGTGAACTTAACAACGTTATACATAATATATTATATTACCTACCAAACGTAGATACGCAATTATCAGACATGCAGTTCTGAGTCCTATGCATAAAAAGCCCTTCTCGACTGTTAACAGCGACATTTTGGTTCTGAAAGAGAAAAATAAAATGATTAATTTTACAAATACTTATTTTGGCAACTCAATAGTTTGTGAGGATCGATGTAAAACTAAATGTAAAGAATATGCCTTTGTTCAACCTATTTTAGATATCTGCCATACAAAACGTTGAGTTAAGGCCTTCCTCACATTGGTCATGAGCGTTCCTCGAGCGTACGCTCGGCGTCTGTTCGGCGCGCGCCTGGCGTTCACTTTGTACTACAAAGTGAACGCCGAGCGCACGCTGGGCGTACGCTCGAGGAATGCTGACGCCAATGTGAGAGCAGCCTAAAAATGTTATGTTTCTTTGGTCTAGTTTTGTCGTCTTCACGACGCAAACTCTTAGCTTGACCCTTCCCTTCGTTTGATTTATACTAGGCTAATAATATTATTAGGTCAGCATCATCAGCGTAGCGTTGCCCCAGTTACGATACAACTTGGAGCCCGGGCTAACGCGTGCCTCACATTGTTTATGTGCGTTCCTCGAGCGTACGCTCGGCGACCGTTCAGCGTGCGCTCGGCGTTCACTTTGTACTACAGAGTGAACGCCGAGCGCACCCCGGGCGTACGCTCGAGGTACGCTGTCGCCCAATGTGAGATCGGCCTAAGCGGTATTATCAGCTATCTAATATTATGAGGTGATGATACAATTTTTTCTTCGAATCCAACAACAGCCTTTTGTAGTCCACTGCTGGACTTAAGCCTCTCCGTATGGAGGTTTTGGCCTACTATACCACGCTGGCCAAACGGGTTGGTATAGGGTTTTATTTCGAGATTTCCCTCTCTTAGCAATGATAATCTTTTCTTCGATTTAGTACATTAAAAACATTATATTACATGCTGCATGCCCAAAGACATCATGTAGCATTGTTTACAAAATAATAGAGTGAATAAAGAGCAATGCATAAGGGTTGCATGCTGACGTGGGGAGGGATCGATAGGGGCGCGGCTGTTGCCCTTTGGTAATTTTCCTCCTAACGTGATGTTATATAGTTTTACGTACTAAAGTAAAACCAAATTGAGTCGTTTCTGATCATACAAATTGAGATTCACGTTCTTAATTCTTAAGTTTAACAACTATCGACTTGAGTATTAACAGCTTATGACACGACATTTGTTTACTTACTTATGTCGCTAATATACACATCTTGTTGATATGTATACGCATGGATGCGTGTTACTGGATGTCGTTTTGAGTATTTTGATCAAATAGACATTATAGAAATAAATTAATATAATTCACATATACAAAAATCATATGACAAACATAATTATTTTATATATTAACTACTGAAGCTAGAAATAGGAAATTTCGTCAGTGTATTCTTTATATGACTTAGGAGTTCATTAAAGAACAATCTTTAAATATTCCTATCGAACGGGGTAAAATGGGAGATAAATGGTTATTTTATAAAACGCTGATTTTGAAGCTAACATCGTTCAAATAAGAGCAATTCTTTACCAAAATGACTGTAAACCTTGATTATCAGAAAATATGCAGTATAATAAATGAATCATAATTATTTTTAGGTAATCAGTCCTTGTTTATAGAATGATACCTCACGAGCTACTAATTCACTTCCTCAGAAATTTTCACTTACAGATCCAAGCAATCATGGCCGTAACCTTAAACAAAATACAAACGACCTTTTGACCTTCTACAAATAACAACAAGACAAATTCACATATCCAAACGCCCTTTATCACGTCAATAACCTATGTGTATTGCTTTCATTGTTGGCGACGCGACGCACGAATATCAAAACGGAAAGTCACACTCACTTGCACAACACAGCAGTAGCTTTATTTCTTTTAAATAGTATAAAACCTTGTATTATTTAGTCACTGATGCCCGAAATCCGGGTGTCTGTAGCTCATCCGAACAACTGCAGTTGCACTTGCCGTAATGTTTAGTTTGTATGTATACTTATGTATCTCGTCTCGACGACTGACGGCGCGGTGTGTGTCGTATTGAACCGTTTTGTCTGCTATTTTTCTTTAGTATTCCTCTTGAATAAGGTGTCATTCATTATTCATGTGTGTGGTAGAGTGATATGCACAATCACAAGTATTTATATTCATATAATGCATCTCGCAGTCATTTTCGTAGCTTCAAAATTACTTATGATGTTATGTCAGTGACAATACTACTGTAATTACAGAGAAACAAATTTTTAGATTACGATGTATTTGTGACATATTTTAGATCTGTTCAGTCAATAGCTGTCGAACACACGTAAATGATTTTTGACTTATTTTGTGTATCTAAGTAGCTGTTTCTCGTATTTCTTCATTGCTAGTTTATAAACATTGTTTTGGCTATCCTTGTTATGTGTATAAATAAAAAGCAACGCGTTAGGGACGGCAGTGTTTCACATGTAGCTTGCCACAAACTAAAGCTGACCTGCGGTTTGTAAGTTTTCTTTATAAATTGTTTAGATCTCAAGATAAAGATAATAATGTATGTAAGTTGTTCTACTGTTTGCCCTCCGACATTACGTTATTCTTATCAGAAAACAGCTGACTCAGAGAGCTGCATATTATTATTTATGACCAAAGGATGCCTGCAGCTACGAGCTGCGCTTACATATTTTATTTTATTTATCCGTTTCTTTCTAATCTCGTGAGCTTTTCGAGAGTTTGTAACGCCCAATAGTTTTGGCTCTGCGTTAGCTGTTAGTCATTCAGTAACGCAATATTCTTATATATACTGACCTAAACGACCTAATAAACAGAACAGAATTGAACTTATTAGTCAGTAGACCTCGATATTTTGCAACATTTTCGATTAAAGCAGTGAAGTATCAAAAATAAATCGTGCAAGCCGACCTCGCATTTGTTCGTTACACAATCTTGCGCTCTACAAGCTGAAGTAAAACGGCAACACTGAATTTATTTTATTTTACCTACGCCTTAGATATAGTCGGACATTTGTAACTTTTACTAGCATAGATAAAGTAAGAAATGCTGGAAACAGGACTCACTACATTGCAGTTAAACTAAGAAAGACCTTTAAGGTCTTAGACCACTTACAAGACTCTGCTCCCACCCAACAAAAAGAATATCATTCAAATATGTGCTTTAAGTATTGCTCTTTAGGTATTCTTTACATTGGCACATAAATTAACAGACAGCGCGCTGTCCGCCGTCAGACGCCTTTGTTACCGCGCGTTGGAAGCAAGCGGTCTGCGCGCCGTCCTTGCGCAGACTGCTAGCAGTCGCTACGCTGTCGCCGGTCGGTGGACGGTGTCCGCGTTTCCTACCCGAAAGCGGTTGCTGCAGACAGCAGGGTCATGGGTGACTGCTAATTGTCGCCGCGTGGACTGCGAGCGGTCGCCTTGTGTTGGGTAGAAGCGGTGTTGGGGCAGAGTCGTGTAAATGGGCCTTAAGTAATTACATGCGTGTGTATCTCAGATAAGGTAGATTCACTGTAAATAAAAAGAGGCATAATTTGTTTATGTCTGTAAAGCGTTGACGCGTGCATTTAATGCAAGACGTCATTTTTAGTGTCTCTTTTTGACACTTGTTTATCAATGCTGTCTCCTTCTAATTTCTAATATTCCAGTAGTTCGCTGAGCTCCTTGTTAACAGTGTTACTTATATTTCTCTACTAAACAATTTTTGGCCTTCAGCTGCCAGTAGCTCAGCAGCTATAAACCTGGCCTTACCCCAGCTCGTTGCATACAAAACAGAGTGTAAACGGATCCAAAGAGCTGGGCTTAAGCAGAGTTTTTCTAACTTCGGTGTGGTTACACCAGCCGCATAAGATAAACAATTAAAATAATGGTTTACTATTGTTTGACAAAAAACGTATGACAAAAGATCATTTTACAAACAACGTTTGAAAAACTAATCATTTGACAAACTTTCATTTCGCAAACATATTACTTTAACAACAATCATTTGACATAATACAGGTTTCGCAAATGTTTTACTTGGAAAATAATTAAAATGTTAAATAATTATTTTAAAAATAATCATTTGACTAAATAATTCGTTTGCCGAATTGGTGATTGTACAAAAAGTTAGAAGATAAATTATTAGTTTTTAAAAATAACTAATTTCTAACCAATACTTACGCCAAATTTTGAAAATATTTAATTGCATGGTTGCAATTTTCATCATGGACAGATTATTTATAGGCAAGTAATAATTTTGTATTAATACTAATTCCATAGAAACTTAAATCTTTTAAAAAAATACACACTGCCTGAATTAAGCGAAATAAGTAGAATTCGGTTCTGGCACTCGCCGGCCGCTGGCGCGGCACGCTCGCTTCGCTCGCTCAACTCGTGCGTTGTGGTCGCAGTTCTAACCTAACCTAACCAGCCATTACTTCACTTGACCCTACACAAAGATTGTTGTTTTAACGTAGATTTTGGTAACTAAAATATTTACCAAGCAGGGCATTTTGTCAAATGTTATTTATGCTTTACGTTGTTTTGCCAAATAACATGTTTAAAAAAATAATCGATTTGTAAATTAATGTCTTAGCATAATAACTTTTTTATAGCAAATATATTGTGTAATGAGTAGTTTAATAAACAATAGTTTGTAAAATAATAAATTTATCAAGTATCTATAATTTTGTCAAATGTTATTTGTCAAATGAAAATTTTTCATTTGTTTTTTGTCAAATGATCGGACACCTAAAATAATACATTCAATAGCTGGTTCAAAGATATTTGAAATAAAGACTTTTTTTTTATAAACTCACGCCTGTATCTCCGAAGGGGTAGGCAGAGGTGTAATACTACACCCACATTTCGCCATGAATTTTTAGGTCCCACGTCGCAGGGGGCGAGCCTATTGCCGGGCACATCACCAGACTCCGTGCTGCTCCTGAGAATTTGGAAAAACCCAGTAACACGTTTGCCCGACCCGTGAATCGAACCCGGGACCTCCGATCAGCAGTCGCATATGCTATCCAATAAACCACGGAGGCAATCATAGGCATAAAGACATTTATGGAAATTAAACCGATTGTATAAATTACAATGGGAAGCCCGGCCAGTCTGTAATCGATAGGGAGGGACGACACTAATGCAGACGACCACGGAGTGCAGACCCGTTTATCTACTCAGGTGGTGCAGACCAAAGAGTATACAAGACGACGTACTATCTCCCTCTACCACATACGACTGCACGTTCTTTAATCAAAATATCGACCTTATCTTTACTAACGTAACGTTGTTTTGTCCTGAAATGACGTAGATGACGTTGGATGCTTCTTTTGTTGTTTTCACATACCTACGTAAGTTTTAGCAATGTTTGTCATACTTGACACGTTTGTTTGATTTTACCATGAAAGTATAAATTCGTCTTATTTTTTAGCCTTTCAAAGGATATCCCCAATTCTGCTCCAAACGAAACCGTGGGTCTTGTCAGTCCGCTTACAATTAAAGACGCAAGTTTGATACCTATTTGTTATAAATGTATAGACAAGATGCTAGTTACTCCTTCACAACTAAAGATCTAATTTTGATAAAAAATCGTAGTAGTAAAGCTTATGCATCAGTATAACACTTGGGCTACATTTAATCATGATAACCGAGACCCACACGAGTGGAGTCGCGGCCAGAAACAAGTATACAATATAAGGAAAACCAACCGTCCGTCGTGCCTGACCTACCACAACCAGTGAGCGTGTAAGCGTCAGCTGGTATTTTGCTGACGTCACCACGCCGTAGTATGAAAGGCAAGTGTATATGTACGAAAGTTTATCATAATGCTTTCTCATCGACAATGAGGTCTCCACTGAGTAGAGTTGGCAGTCAGCGTTGTTAAAAACACAATGTTAAATTCAGAAATATACTATAGGCAGCTTTGTCGCTAAGAGCTATTTCTGCTGGGCTTTGGATTGAAGGAATAGATCAAAGAAAGGAAATCACAAAATGGTACAGTAATAAAATAAAGTTGATACAGGTGCGTTGCCTATCGATTTGCAAAAATAAAAGTTTTTTTTTTCTGTCAGTTGACCGTGAGCGCAAAATCCTGGACTTATTTAATAAATTAATGTTATTCATCATGATATTATGGACTACGAACAATTATTGAATAATCTGCGAATGCTTGATATTTACCACAAACATAAGGCCTATTGTCCACGTAAACCGCACGTCATGCGCACGCTTTCGTCAATTGACGATTGCAAGACGAATGCTTGCATCTTGCGTATAAAAAATCAAAACTGTGTCCACGGTGCGGCATGCTGCCGCGCGCATCGCATGACGACCGCATGACGAGACGTGGACACAGTTTTGATGTTTTATACGCAAGATGCAAGCATTCGTCTTGCAATCGTCAATTGACGAAAGCGTGCGCATGACGTGCGGTCTGCGTGGACAATAGGCCTAAGTCATTTTATTGCATTGTTTTGACGTTGTGTCGTTAGACCACACAACACCGGACCACATCAGAATCTGGTGCAACCCTCACCGAAAGCAACCTGGAGGACAACGCTAAAATGATGAACGGAACTTACATTTTAGTATGTGTACACGTCGGGAAAATTTAAAGTCCATCATCAGCCTTTAACTGTCCACTGGTGGACTAGGCCTCTCCTTTGAAAGGAGGTATTGGCCTACTATATCACGTTGGCCAAACGGGTTGGTATAGGGTTTGTATCAAGTTTTTCTTCTCTTACAGTGCTGTTCTATGCATGATATGCTCCCTCTATCGGCTCTTACGACACCCATAGGATGATATGGGGTGGTAAAAATTCGTATTCTTAATACGTCCCCACACGGACTAAACTTTTAAAGTATTCAAATCTTAAATGCTAGCGCAATAATAATTACTATCCTAAAAAGTAGTAGCATTTTCTATACTTTTTACTGCAGCAGTGCCGAAATATCGGCTACTCAAAACAAAGATACGTGGTGTATATCCCGTAGGAACAGTAAAAAGTAATTATAGTGACCACGAAAATTTTAATTCCTATATAGTAGCATTTTCTGTTTTGCTTTAGGGTAGTCGAGGCATTATCAATTCAGTACAGCGCAGCGTAATAAAAATTTAATGCACCGTCAACCGATCGTTGCAATGTTTATAGGTATATACAAGTAGTTCAATGTACATAGATCTATTCTTGTGCTTTATTCTTTTGTAATCTAAACGTGAGTAAGGTACTATACAGCCTACAAATATTAAAAAAATATAATGGCGCGGCAAAGTACGATAATCACAATTTCTACTACTTCTGCGGTAAGTATCGTCGACGGACAACATGGTGGTTTTAGTGGGTAGCCTAAAAGCCTGTACAGGAGATTTAGCACACATTCCTCTGTCTGCCCCAAGAGGTGAAGTACGAATGTAATTTAGGTTCCCATAAGAAAATAAAGATATGTGATTTTTTTGTAACTGCTAGTTTATTCTTATAGCTTCTTTTTTATAAGAAGTAATTTAAATTTAGTTTTATTGAAATTTTCATTTATATTAAGTAATACCTAATCAAAAACTTGAGTGTAAATTGAACACTGCCATAATTCTACAATATACTTACCAAGACTTTTCGTTTCGTTTATTTATTTAAAACCTATATAATTTTCATTTGAAGGTTTAAGATTCAAGGGATCACATAAGATCTCCTGAAATTTTTGAATGCGACTATATTGCAGTGTAGTATTATTCTAGTTATCTTATTCAAATATATTGAAGGAGATCTTATTACACAGTTATAGGTAAATTCAGCTACTTAAGCTCATATATTTACGTGATTTTTAATGATTATATCGTTCCAATCCATTATTATTCTCAGTATAGGATTTTAAGACTGAGAATACTTACCTAACTCAAAATTTATAAATTAAGAGTAATGATCGAAGATTTTAAATTCATAAAAGATTCCGTTGAATGTACCTTTTTGTTCTACAAGAATAGAAAAATAATTCGGTATTTCCAATTCAGGTAACTACGGCACATTATATTCGTATTGAGAGGTCAATATTACTACGAATAGAGATAAAAAAAAATTTTTAACAAGTCTCGCACTAGGAATTATTCTGTGTCGCTTGGGACTTTACAAAAATACAACCAATGGACACAATGCACACCCAGACTCTAAACAACAATTTATGTATTACTCAAAGTGTCGTCTAGTGTTGGAATGGAACCCAGAACAATAGACGCAGTGTCAAAGCGGTTAGACAGCCGCTTAAGCCAATGCACCAATTGTGCAGTCAAATTTTCGGAAGAATTTTATTTATCTGTTTATCAACTTTTGCTTCATAATTAGTGTTCTCTCATGAGGAGATCGGACCCACAACACTCAGCATAAAGCGGCGAGATACTAAAACTTCGACGTAACGGCCATGGATGTATTCATCATCATCAGCCCTTTAAACTGTCCCACTGCTGGGCACGGGCCTCTTCTCACCATGAGAAGGGTCAGGCCATAGTCCACCACGCTGACCAAGTGTGGATTGACAGACTTCACATCAGTTTCGAGAATATTACGGATAACTCTCAGACATGCAGGTTTGCTCACGATGTTTTCCTTCGCCGATTAGCAAGCGATAATTAACAATTTAAAACGCACTTAAATCCGAAAAGTCATTGGTGCGTGCCGTGGATTCGAACCCGAGACCCTCTGCGTAGCAGTCTGTCGGTCGGATGTATTCAATTAGTAACAATTTAAGTACATATTATTAAACCTAAATTGTCTGGAGTCATTAAAATTAATTGAAGCTAATGAAAATGCACAAAATGAAACATTTGAATGTGCAATTTAGTGCAGGTTGCATGTTATGAACAGTTTACTCTAAGCCGTGTTGAATAAATAAAACTAGAAGACAGAAATGTAAGTACGATGTTTTATTTGCTAATTAATTTAAAAAATGGCTATGGCAATTAGTTATGAGTGAACTATTTTTATTTACTCTAGAACATACCAGCACCTAGACTACTCTAAACTGAAGATAATGACAACCCATTGGCATAGCGGTAATTGAATCGCCAGCCACGCTAAAAGTCGCAGGTTCGATTCTCGCTCTAGTCAAACATTTCTGTACATGAACATGGATGTAAGGTGTTTCTATGTATAAATATTTATGTGTATGTTCAAAATAGGTACCTATATTTTGTATCTTTATCCTTTGTCTAGTACCCACAGTACAAACTCTGCTTAATTTGGGACTAGATAGTGTTGAGTGTGTGTAAAAGAAGAAGATAATCATCATGTCAGCCTAGATACGTCCACTGCTGGACATCGGCCTACCCCAAGGTTCTCCACACAGATCGTTTTTGAGCCGCCCGTATACAACCGCTTCCCGCTATCTTAACCAGATCGTCGGTCCACCTTCCGGGAGACCTACCCTTGCTGCGTAGTATGGTACGTGGTCGCCACTCCAGAACCCGCCTGCCTCAACGGTCATCGGTTCTTCGCGCTATGTGCCCGGCCCATTGCCACTTCAGCCTGGCTATTCAGAGAGCTATGTCGGTGACTTTGGTTCTCCTGTGGATCTCCTCATTTCTGATTCGATCTCGCAGGCAAACTCCGAGTATAGCTCTCTCCATCGCCCTCTGAGTGACCCTGAGCTTTCGGATAAGGGCCATAGTTAGCGACCACGTCTCAGCGCCATCGATCATCACTGGCAACACACACTGGCCAAAGACTTTCGTCTTGAGACACTGCGGGATATCGGACGTGAAGATATGCCGTAACTTCCCGAACCGCCGGCCAACCGAGCTAGATTCGACGAATGACCTCATTCTCGAAGGTGGACCTACCCAATTGGATCATTTGTCCCAAGTATACGTATTTGTCGACATCTTTGAGTGTAGAGTTCCCAACCTGAATAGGAGCAGGTACGACATGGATGTAAGACATGATTTTCGTCTTATCCATGTTCAGCTTGTTGGGATATTATGCTTAATAAACAATTAAGCCCCACCGCTTGACATTTCGTAGGCCGCCAGTTCCGTGAGTCTATGAATTTGCGACAGGTCTTCAATAGCATAGTTATGCTACTGGCCACACATGCATGATTTATAGATATACAGGTGATTTGTAATCGCTCGTATTCCCTTCGGGTGATTCTGGGCCATAATGGAGTGTTTTTACACCCTATCACGATTAAGTAGCATATTTAAGTCGAATTCCACGCCAAGTCAGTAGCTTTATTTTATTTACAAAGATGGGCCCTTAATTGCTTATAAAATAAGGCCAAATTGACAACAAAAATATTTGAGAATCCTTTTACGGCAAAAATTAGGAACTTGATCAAAAAAATTTAAAGCCCGTTTTATACCAATATGGTGCATTTTAGACTCCCATATATCGGAGAAAAAGTACTCCATTATGAGCCTAGAATCACCTCCCGGAGGAAATATGAGCAATTGCAAATCACCCTATTAAACGCTCGACAAAGTCTGCTGTGTGTGAACATGTACAACAAGGAACTAACCATTACCTGCAATTTGATAAATCACAGATACTCGCAAAAGAGCACCGTTTTCTTCCAAGGATGATCTGTGAGGCTCTTGAAATTAACAAAACACCCTAATTTCAATAGTAAAGATGTTGGAATTTTCCTTCAGCTTGGGACCCTGTCATCAGGCTAATGAAACCCAAGAAGGACAAATACACTAGATGAAGACATAGAGACACCGTGAGCTTAATAATATTCTGCATAAATAGTAACACCAATAGTTGAACAATTTTCGGGTACTTTGAGATAACTTTTACATTCAAGATAAAAGCAAATGACACCTCAGTTCTCATTGGCCACGATTCCTGTAAAGAATCGAAACGTCGGATACTAATAATATATGTTATTTCTAGATCATTCGGTTTAAACGATACCTTTAAAACCAATATAACGCGATAGAATCTGTAAACCGTAGTTTGTTATTTTGTGGAAGACTAAAATCATACTTCTAAAATTAAAAGGCTCTGCTGTTGAATAAGCCCACAATAACCTCAATCTTTTGTTTCAGAGAAAAATGTCTATGTTCAGAGTTACCAGCTGTTGCTTGTGTATAGATCTTAGGCATGGATGTCTCATAATCGGATACCTGAGTCTGGTAAGAGATACATATTGTAAGAGACATCCTAGACTCAAATAACATATACATATTATGGCGGCAAATCGTGAAGATGATATTTGCATTCCAGCAGGGCAAGCTCGCCACTCAGAGACTGATTAGAAGATTAAACAAAACTTTGATATTTACGAACTGACACAATGGTATTCAAAAACTTTCTTAATTTTCTTCGTGTCAATGGTTTTCGTTGTATGTTGATACTTTGATACTCCTTCTCGTGTGGCTCACTTTGAATTTTCCGGTTTGAGCTATGCGAATATCCGTCAGCTAATTTACCAATAAATCGATTCAATTATTGTTTATGGACAAACAAAGTTTCAAATATGAAGCACTGTATTTTTCTTCCCTGCATGACAATATTTGGGACTTGCCGCTAGCATAGAAATCCCTACTAATATTATTAATTTGAAAGTGTGTATGTTCCGTTTTCACGCTAAAACGGCTGAACCGATTTTGTTGAAATTTAATATAGAGATATATTGGACCATGTAGAAGGACATAGGCTACCATAAGTTGCAAAAATTAAACTAGGAGGGATTGTAGGGAGGGTAGAAGTTTATACGGCACAAAACTTCTTGGAAGTAAGAACGCATGCGCTAATAATTGAGTGCTGCGCATGTGCTATCTCATATCTGTCAGTACTGTCACATCATACATAATGTTGCATAATGTCATATTGTGCACGGTGATAAAATTGATCGCATGGGTCTCCCTTGTTTGACCAAAAGGAATTTGACAAATTATCACTTCCCAAAAAATTATTCGCATAATTTCATTTGCCAAATAAAATTGTTACTTAGCAAAAAATCTATTCACAAGAAATTGTAACGCAAACCTAATGTTTGGGAAATAAACGTTTAAACTATAACTTGTTTACCAACTTACTAAGTACTTTTAACATTTTTTATTTAGTCAAATATTTCAGTTGGAATAGCAGTTTTTATGCAAAATCAATAATTATCCTAATCTAAATAGTTTAGTTCCGGGTAACCTACTAAAAACAATCTCTTTTTTCTATTAATGCAAGTCGTTTCTGGCACTCGCCGGCCACTGCCGCGGCACCGCTCGCTTCGCTCGCTCGGCTCGTGCGTAGGAGGTCACAGTTCTAACCTAACCATTTTTTAAATAATTAACCTACTCTAACTACTTCCATAAATCAACTAATATCACCAAACGTTTATTGTCTAAAGATTGTTTGCTGTAATAAATCATTTGAGTAAAGACCAAATGCCATAATGACATTATACTTGGTAAAAATTTGACCAAATAAAAATATGCGTACTAAAATCATTCGAAATATTGCAATGGTATAAAAAAAGGTTGCTAAAATTGGTTGGGGTAATGAAATTTTGGCAAAATCTTTTCGGCAAAACGGCAGGATCCCTGATCGCATATATAAAGTAATAAATATATATGCGAAAATGTTTATAGATATATATTGGACATGTTTTAGAACATGGCTTTGACATTTGACTGTATGCAAGGTGATGTTATTATGTACCTTTCGGTAGATGATGGTAGATAATGTCGATGATACTGAATAATACTGACGGAGTTAATTTATATACCATATAGAGTTTCTGTAGTCTTTAGAATAATCAGGAACATTCACACTACTTGAGACTGAAAGTAGATTTGTGTGACCCCGAATTTAACGCGCGCGAAACGGCGGGCAAATGCTAGTATACAATAAATCAAAAAAGTATCGTGAATACTTAGTAACCCTTTACATAAAATTTTATGATATATTATAATTATACCAAATTCAAAATTTTTGTTATTTTTTGTTCTTGTTAGACTGGCACAATTGTTTAGCATTTTGCCGCGGAGTTTGAGTTACATCTGTTATTTATATTAAATACAGTGTTGTTTTTAACACGCTTATATTAGGTCGACCTGTATGTAACTAACTATGTAATTGAATCTAAGGTAACTCATTTAACCATCCTCCAAGGGTCACAGCGTAATGAAAATTGGCAGCTGGATGTAGTTCTGATGACAATACAATAATATGGTACTGTCGAACTGATCTGATGATGCCGCCGGAAAAGATAAACTGGAAATTCATGGTGGAAAATCGTATAGCTGTTTTGGACTTCTTAGAAATGAAAATGAACTTTGACCACGATTATGTTTCAAGGTCTGATGATGAGGCCGGAAGATAGGCACTGGCATTCCATGATGGAATTTCGTATCAAAGTCGTGTTTGCACTTGTGAGAAAGGCCACGTAATGGAATTTTGAACACTTCAAAGACCAGAAAGTCTTTCCTGTTCCAACGGCCCACGCTTTTACGATCAAATAATATAATTAAAAGCACACACTTTAGCCCAGAAATAGACACAACTTGAACGATCCATCATTTATTTTTTGTTTTTTACGTGCATTTATAAAAGCGTGTTTTCTAGTGTTTTTTAGGGTTCCGTAGTCCACAAGGAACCCTTATAGTTTCGTCATGTCCGTCCGTCTGTCCGTCCGCAGCCTAGCTCAAAGACGCCTGGTGCTAGAAAGCTGATATTTGACATGAATATAGACATAAGATATTGCAACAAAAATGTAGAATAAAATTTAGGAAAATATTTTTTTTAAGGGTATCTCCCCTACATATATGTATAGTGGGCTTGAATTTTTTTTTTGGTTGAGTACCCCATCATGTGGGGTATCATTGGATAGGTTTTAAAAAAATATTATTAGTTTGCTCAAATCATTTTTCGATCAAGTGATTGGTTTGTCAAATATCAAGCTTTGAAGTGAAAAAAAATTTTATACTCAAGTGTCCCCCCCCCCCTCTGCCGGCTAAACTATTAATTTGGAAGAGGTGAAAAAAATCACAAATGTAGTACATATAACGAATTTAAAAGGAAAACTATCACGGCTTAGTAGATGTCACTAGTTTACGAGTAATCGTCGGTTAACTTATAAATACCTATTTCTGTGAGTTTACATTGGGCGCGCTGGCTTAATCTTAAAGATATACGCACTTTGGTATGTAATGTACTACGGTACTACGTATGTATAGTAGTAGTATATCTTGGAAACCACATTTTATGTTTACAATACATAACTGGATACATACCTAGTATTTTTCTAAACAAAACTTAGGTTCTTATAATAGTGTTTTTAAAATTATTTTTCAGCAAAATAAACAGTCGGATTTGTTGTACATTAATACCCTTTGCAGCAAGTCATTATGGGCAACTACGGAACCCTACATTGCGCGTGGCCCGACACGCACTTGGCCGGTTTTTAAACTAATAATTTATTAGTTAAATCATATCTAGTGTGAATTGCGAATTACATAAAGGAAAAAAACATCGAACAAAGAGTTTATCTGAAATTTTGCATCGCCAATGGAATTTCGTATTCGGAGTCAATGAAAATGTTACAGAAGGCTTACGGTGAATCTGTTGAAGGTTTAATATCTACACAGTATGTATTAGCACTAGCCATGCATCGTACTGGCCGTCTGTCTTTTATTGTCACTAGACATATAGACATGTATTTTAAATTGTGTGTTTACTTCTATAGTAAGAAATAAAAACATTGTCAGTCTTTGCCATTCGTCTCTGGGAATACGTCGTTTTATTTCAGGTTATGGGCTCATAAAATCGCAATTGAGTCGTTTTAACAAGGATTTTTTTTATTAAAAAAAAACCTGTCAAATTGACTTCACGCTGCCTGATGGTAAGCTGACAGTGAAGTCCTATTGGGAAGGCCACCATCCCCAATTGCTGGTTAAGCAATGTGACATGACGGCCCTCACTTTGACGGCCTTGAGAGATGCTTTTTCACGCCCCGCTTAAAGGACCCAGAATCAAGGGAGGAAGGAAATACGTGAGCTGCTGTATTTTGCAAGCAAGTGTTAAAATACAGTATTCGTTTTAACAAGGATTTTGCGAGCAAGTGTTAAAAGACAGTATTCAGTGCAATTTAGCTGTAATTTCAATTATCGCAGAATATCAGTTCCAATATCAGTTTTACAAAATGGCTAGCAACTACCTGGTAAATGTGCCGAAACTAAAGGGACGTGATATTTAATCGGAGTGTTGTTTCGCTGCAGAAAATTTCTTGGTTCTGGAAGGCATGAAACATTGTATAAAGCCAGAACAAGATAAAGAAATAACAAGCACGGTCGATGGGAAAACGTATTATTTCAGGTTATGGGCCTGAAATTTAAGCCAGAAATCAATTCTAAATGTGTGATTCAAGTGCAAGACCAGAATGTTGCTTCAGTGGGGGATTAGGTTAAACCAGAACAATCCCAGAAGGTAACAGGTTTTGGAATCAACATCTAGTCTTGAAGGTAAACAACAAGCCCAGAAGGTAACAGGTTTGGAATCTACATATATATCTAGTCTTGAAGATAACTCCAACAGTGATAATGATTAGACTCTGAAAGACTCAGAGAGTATACTTCAGTGTGAAAATGAAGGTTTCATGGATAGGACAGACCCAGACGAACACGGAAACCACCAGAGAGATACGGTATGTTGAATCTTTGTACAAGTACAAGCGCTGAAACCTATGATGGGGCAGGTTTGACACTGCAACGGACCAGAAGAGAAACAGTGGACGTTGGCCATGCAAGAAGAACTTAAGTAAAAAGAAAATGCATGGGAATTATGTGATAGTTCACAATATGGTGGAGTTGTGCAGTGTAAGTGGGTACTTTGTAAAAATATGACAGTGATAACAAAGTTCGGTTCCGTGCATGTTTAGTTGCTATGAATGTTTGATAAATATTGTTTATAGGAGATCTAAGATAGATCCATGTATGTATACAAAAGTTAGAAATATTTTTTGTAGAGATTTTTATTTTTTCAAATGGTTGTAAAGAAACAGAATATTTGAAAAATGTATTAGTTAGTATTTCAAACTTAAGAAAGTCATTGGTGTCAATGTGTTAATATATCTGAGAAATTTATCACATTGAACCAGTCTGATTATAATGATCAGGTGTTACAAAAATTAACTTGCATGTATGTAAGGGGGATACCTATGTTGGAAAATTCCCATATCAAGCTATTGGTTGTCTAATGTACTTTAACCAGGCCTGATATTACTTATGCAGTTGGATTTTTTAATCAATTTAACAATTGCTATTCTAGATATTTTACTTTTGTATAGAATGTGTAGTAAATACAATTGTAAATGTGAAGTATTTGCCTACAGCTGAGATGCCAGCCTGATGTATTCACAAAGGCTTTATGTGTTGTGAGACAAGGTTTTGGATAATTATATTAGGTAATCAGATTGTAATAATTGTGTATATACATATTGTTAGATATAGTGG
This sequence comes from Euclidia mi, assembly GCA_944739405.2. Lineage (NCBI taxonomy): Eukaryota > Metazoa > Arthropoda > Insecta > Lepidoptera > Erebidae > Euclidia > Euclidia mi. The sequence goes on along the minus strand of OX123191.2, from coordinate 76,819,297 downwards.
GGGCACATGGGGGGTGTTGAAGGTTTAATATCTACACAGTATGTATTAGTACTAGCCATGTATCGTACTGGCCATCTGTCTTTTATTGTCACTAGACATATAGACATGTATTTTAAATTGTGTGTTTACTTCTATAGTAAGAAATAAAACATTTTCAGTCTTTGCCATTCGTCTCTGGGAATACGTCGTTTTATTTCAGAATAAATTTTAGCAAAAACTTGTGCTTTAAATAAGTGGTACAAAGCGTTCAAAAGCGGTCGAGATGTGATGGAAGATTTGCCTCGCTGTGGTAGGTCATCAACGTCTGCAACTGAAGTTAACAAAAGTGAAAGAAACAGTGACTGAAAATCCTAATTAAACTTTGAGAGAGATAGCCGCTGATCTTTCTGTATCCCACGAGTCAATGCGTACCATTTGGGCATGAAACACGTTGTCGCTCGGCTAGACCCAAAATAATTTTGCACCACGATAACGCGCCTTCGCACAAGGCCATCATTGTGAACGAATTTTTGACCAAACACTTAACAAATACCATCGAGCAACTATCATATTTACCAGATATGGCTCCAGTCGATTTCTTTCGTTTTCCTAAACTCAAATTACCTCAGGCACCCATTTTCAATCGGTAAATGACATAAAGGAGAATTCGCGGCGAAGACTGAATTCAATTCCGGAAACAGCGTTTAAAAATGTTTTGATGTTAGGATTATTCGTTGGCGTAAGTGTATCGTTTCTGAAGGAGCATACTTTGTAGGTGATAAAATAAATTTGGATGAAAACAAACAGTTTGTGTATTATTGATCTTTTCCCGGTACTTTCTTGACAGAGTAGTATACGCAATAGGCTTGGGTCCTAAAATGTAATTAGCGATTGATTCGTTCCTTTATTAGATGTTAAACTGAAATACTTAATTTTTCTTCAAAAATCTATCAGCAATATTATTAATTACGGCTTTTTAAAAACCTTTTTAAATTCGACACGAAAACGCTGTAAAGTAGTGTAAACCATCATGGCGGTTGAGTGATATCACAAAGTCCAAAACAAACCGTGAATGAAGTCTGATGTACCCACATTTATTTTGTTATATTCGATTTTTCGATTTGACAGGTAGAATGTTTGACGTTTTAGTTCTATTTACTACTAAAACGTCAACAACATGAATGGCGGACGTACGGTTTGACGTAATGCTCTCTGATTGGTGTTCACTGTCACAAGATTAAATACATTATTTTTAGTTTTAGAAGCCTAAAAATAACATTAATCTTACCTTTTTATAATAAATAATAAACTTTATCGACATCTTAAGATCATAATGAATCTATAGATACTACAATCAAACCGATTTATTCTTAGTGGACACAAGCCTTTTTCTAATTTTATCTTGTCTAATAATGCAAGTAGGGAAGACCTAGAGTCCTAGACGGACTTTGTTTGACCAGATTGGAGGCATCCTAAAAAAGGACAGTTTATACAGAAGTCCTTTAGTACCCTAAACAGAAGTGCAGGCATGAGAAATTTGATGGGAGTGAAAGAAGCAAGACAGATACATAATTATGTCAGGATCGTTGCAAATGGCGTTCCGTAGTAGGTATCTGCCTACCCTTTTGGAAAAAGGGGTGAGTCTATGTATGTATGTAATAATGCAAGTCCATCTGTTACAGATCGCAACTATTGTGCAATCGGTCCTTATCATGAAGAAGTGTCACGAGTTACATGGAGATTTCCATGGACGTCCAGAAAATGTCATCAGCGAATATGTTATAATAGTCTGTCTTATAACATTTATGATACATATGATTTTCACTTTCGCATTCCTTGGCGGATTACATCAGGTATATTTTTTACACCTTTTACATGTTTTTAGGGTTCCGTAGTCCACAAGGAACCCTTATAGTTTCGTCATGTCCGTCCGTCTGTCCGTCCGCAGCCCAGCTCAAAGACGCCTGGTGATGGAAAGCTGATATTTGACATGAATATAGACATTAGATATTGCAACAAAACTGTAGAATAAAATTTAGGAAAATATTTTTTTAATCTCCCCTACATAGTAGGATTGAATTTTTTTTGGTTGGGTACCCCATTGTGTGGGGTATCATTGGATAGGTTTTAAAAAAATATTATTAGTTTGCTCAAATCATTTTTCGATTAAGTGATTGATTTGTCAAATATCAAGCTTTTAAGTGAAAAAAATTGTTAGACTCAAGTGTCGCCCCCCCCCCCCCCCCCCCCCTCTGCCGGCTAAACTATTAATTTGGAAGAGGTGAAAAAAATCACAAATGTAGTATATATAACGAATTTAAAAGGAAAACTATTACGGCAGAGTAGACATCACTAGTTTACGAGTAATCGTCGGTTAACTTATAAATACCTATTTCTGCGAGTTTACATTGGGTTTTACATATCTTTAAGATTAAGCTAGCGCTTAATGTTAAAGATGCCCGTTTTTAGTCCCATGTGAAACAGAAGTTATTATCAATAATAGCCATTATGGGCAACTACGGAACCCTACATTGCGCGTGGCCCGACACGCACTTGGCCGGTTTTTTTTATTCCCTTGGGCTAAATGTACTTGAAAAGGTTAATATAGGAATATTTCGGCAATGTTGCAAGCGCCGTGATCGCTGATGTACTGATGTACTGCTACTTCATAACTTCACACCTTTTTTCCCCGAAGGGGTAGGCAGGGGTGTATTACACCCATATGTGATTTTTCATTTAGGCCACAATGTGACGCTTATGAACGTCAAAATTTAAGTTAATTCCCGTGTTATGCTACATTTAAATTACTTTGCAATGCAATATTATAGGTAGAACCACGAGAAAGAACGGACATTAAAACTCATGATCACTCATTTTAATCGCCAATATAATGGTTATACATTTTATTTTGTAAGGAGCTGCATTTGTTTTACATTGCCGGTTACCTAATTGTGAAAAAAAAGGTCTTTTTGGTGGCCTGGATTACCTGATAGCAAGCTGTAACAAGACAATGTTATTTATTTAAAAATCGTTAAAATGAATATAAAATGATTTCAAGTTCTAAGGTTGCTGCCTTGAACAATGTGAGATAAAAGTACTGTTTGAAATTACACTCGTAAGTACGTCGTAATTAGCTGGGTTGTTAGTCTAGTGTTAGAGACGTTGTAGGTTTTATTCCCAGTAGTTCCAGTCTTTGTGTGACAAGTAAGATTTAGTGTCTGGGCAGGCCGGGCGCACTTCGCATTTTAGGTACAAACTTACAAGTAACTCGGCCGACCACGTCGACGTGGTTGGATTTAGTAGGTTGCCGCGCGCCGCTCACATTAGACGTCACGCAACGAGTGCGACCGCTCCGTATTCTCACGCGCCGTGTTCATACACTGTTCAAATTATAAACTTAAACGCCTTTAACAACAAAAATGTATCATCACAGGTCTAATGCAAAGTATTGCTTAATTAACTGTGTGTCGAAAGCGACTTGAAAATTTGATTTTATTTGCATTACGAGAGCAACTTGAAAATTTGATTTTTTGTTTGTTGAGATATCTCAACGATTATGGTGTCAAATTAAAGATTTAGTTCAAAAACCATTTCGGTCCACGCGTTTAGGAAATAACTAAGAATTTGTATAGTAAAAATGTAAACGACCAGAATTTTTGTGCTTTTGTTCTACTAGCTCCAATAGTGGGATAGGATACTTATAGGATAATTATTTATTATTAGGTACGTGGTCAAGTAGGTAGATAGACGATGAATAAATATAGTAGCAGCGCCAAGTCGACAACCCTAGCGCGCCACTCCGCGCCAGACAGCGACAGCGTTATGTGTTAGAAAAGAACGGGAACTGTTAGGTTAATATCGCATTAGGCACTGAGTGCTTATGCGAGCTGAATTGAACTTTATTGCTTAGTACCAAGAGTCGTAATTTCAATAAATTGGTTTGAAAAGTGAAGCTTCTGTACGTTAGTACTATTAATTATTCTGTGGTCTGGGTGCAAACAAAGTTTATATGTTCTCAGATAGGCTTGGTGTAGGTTTAGGTAGCTTAATAAATTGTGAGCTGACACAACACAATATCATCAATTATTGTTATCCAGGGTCTTCGTTTATATATCTCATTAATACATTAAATACAACAATATTTGATTTTAAACTTTCGTGATTTGTATACATCATACAATATAACACTAACATATATGATGAACATTAACATAACATTGTATGATGTACAACAATATTTGATAGGCAGTCTACAATAATTATCACATATGGGGATAGCCCAACGGTGACTAAAAAGGATATCTTTAATTTAATAGAAGTTATGTTATCGCTTCACAGGAAATTTTAATGCCAATTTATAACTCTTGCTTTGCCTTATTCTTTTAGCTTAAATGAAACGATGAATAGTCATATTCATGAACTCAACTTGTACTTATACAATTTGACATGGCAATATACAGATTTTATTTTATTATTTGACATCAATAATTTTATTACTAATTATACATTGACCAAAGATACTATGTATCTGCCACTATTTTATTAGAGAAAAGTTGCTTAATTATTAGCATATTATAGACAAAATGACACAGGTACATGTAGGGTATCCAAGAATTTAGTTTCTGTAAATAGTTCCTATCTGTATAACTCTTTTATTGAAAATACTGCCACAAGTTTTTTAAACTTAAGACTAAGACAAAGGGTAGACAAATTCAACTGAGGGTAGCACATTAAAGTATACAAGGTCTATCTGGCAACGATTTATAATTAGGTTTATATTTAGAAAATTATGGTGTACAAGTTATGTGTACTACAGAGCACTGGCTAAAAGCATACCAAATTAAATTCTTAAATAACTCGCAATTCACGGTACACAGTGCCTTCTCTAGGAAACACGCTATTCATAATGGATCCTTGATTATTGTTTCAAATAGCTTAAAATGTAAAGAACGGAAAGACAGCAAGTTTGTCTATAGAACGCACCGTGGAACTGCCATGTGTAGAACTTGAGCAGCATATTGTTATATGTGTATATCATCCACCATTGAGTAACTTTAGCTTGTTTGAATCGGTTATGGAAGATGCAATCACTAAAATTAGGAGCAATAAGAAAGGTATAATAGTTTGTGGTGATATTAATGTTAATATTCTTGATCATTCAGTACTTAATGACTAGATTTTAAAATCTTTTTGAATTATTTAATTTGAAAAAATTGTTCCTTGAACCAACTACAATTACAGCAACATCATCCACCTGTCTTGACAATATATTTAGTAGTTTCGAATAAATAAGTTACTTCTGAATTAACTTCGGATCACTGTGATCAATTAGCAAGGTTTCCATATTATAGTGATAGCATTGTACAGAAAGTGTTAGTCAGGCCATTACCTAGGCATACGTTTAATGAATTCAAGAATAATTTTTTTATTGGAATGAATGCTATGAATTCTGATTTAATGGAAATTGATTGACCTAATAAAAATTCCAATATTTTATTTAATGTAGTTGAATTTCAGAATACATTTAGGACTAAGGAGAAAGTAGTTAAGGAATCTCGAGCTTTTAGTGAGTGGGCTACTGCAGGTATTTACAAAAGCAGAACAAAAATGTACGAGTTGTACGTTACGAAGAAATACAATTCTGATCCGAACTTTACAGAGTAGGTTAGGAATTATTCCCAGATATTTAAAAGAGTGCAATGTGCAATACAGCTAAGGCATTATTCGTTAGGAACAAAATTAAACAATCTTCGAATAAAATTAAGGCAATCTGGCGAGCTATTAATGAAGCAACAAGTAAGACAACACTAAGATGTAATAATTTTAGTTTAATTGATAGTGACAAATTAATTAATAATGACAAAGAATTCGCACACTCATTTAATAAATTCTTTGCTAGCATACCACTCACTACTACTAGAGAATTAAAATCATCAACTATAATTGCAGAAGACCTATTAGAATCTAGTGAAGGCAAACTGTATTGTCTTGTATCAATTCTACCGACATTATAAGTACTTTTCAATCTCTAGAGTCTAAGAATACAGGTGATATTTGGGGCATTTCTGTTAAGGTTCTGAAAAGTATAATTGATGTAGTAGCTCCTTATTTAAGCAACTTATTTAATAAGTGTATTGAATCAGGAGTTTTCCCAATCTTCTGAAACATAGTAGGATAATACCTCTTCTCAAATCCTCCAGTAAGACTGATCCTAGTAATTATAGACCAATATCGATACTACCTGCATTTAGTAATATTTTTGAAAAGATTATACTCAAGCAACTACTTAGACATTTTAACCTTTAGGTTAAAATCACTATGAAGGAGGCTGTTTAGAACCAGCCTCCTTCATAGTGAGCGATATAGTTTTACTAAGGCCACTCGACAACAGATGCAGGAGTAGCGTTACTTTTTTTTTTCTTTATTTAAGGAGTTTTAGTCACTTAGGACTACGACAGTCCATTAGTCTAGCAACATAAACATAACAGCAGTACTTAAGAAACAGTTTAAATCTTACTCATACTAGGGTAAGTGAGCGTCGTCGCATACCACAAAAATCAATTTTATACAATACAATAGCAGCCTCAGATAAAGGATAAGCTAATATACTATTACAATTTCCTAACTCTCTTAAATTCCCAGTGGCGTATATCATTTCGTTTCTCATATCTTCGTTCCGCACACATTGAGTAGCGTTACATAAACACATATTCATTGCATGGGAGAATGCCCAAAATGCTATTGGTGTGTTTTGCGACCTTTCGAAATCATTCGATTGTGTCTGCCATGAAACGCTCTTATGCAAACTTAGACATTGCGGCGTACAGACTAAAGCATTGGATGTCATGAAGACATACTTAAGTGACAGAATCCAATATGTTGAAATAAACGACTCAAAATCCAGTGGCTTACCTGTTGATTTAGGAGTGCCGCAAGGCAGCATCCTACGGCCTTTCTTATTTACATAAACGATTTACCTTTTTACTTGAAAAACATTTGTGACGTTGTACTGTTTGCCAACGATACTTCTTTGATATTCAAAGTAGATAGAAATAAGGAACAGTTTAACGAAATAAACAGTGCGCTCATTCAAGTAACTAAATGGTTTAATGATGAATCTAGTAGTGAACGCTAAAAAAAACAAAATGTATTAAGTTTGCTCTGCCTAATGTCAGAAACCTTGGTCCTAGTATAGTTCTAAATGATGATGTACTCGAAACATCTGAATCTACATTATTTCTAGGAATAACACTTGATTCGAAATTGCAGTGGGGTGCGCACGTTACATTATCTCTCAGGGAAACTTAGCGGTGCACTTTATTTAATAAGAAGGATTATCAATTGTCTGATTAGCACACTACCGGCTCTGCCTAGGTTGGAATCAGAAATCTTCAGAAAAATCTCGGATTTTAATAAAATGGTTACTAGCGTCTGCCCGGGTTTGCCAGCTCTAGCTAGTGTCTATAATTGCGACAAACAATAGCCTATGTGCTATTCTGATGTACAAGCTATATTACTGGAGAGTTTCATCAAAATCCATCAGTAGTAAGAGTGTTCATCATCATCATCATCATCATCATCAGCCCTTTATACTGTCCCACTGCTGGGGGCACGGGCCTCTTCTCACTATGAGAAGGGTAAGGCCATAGTCCACCACGCTGGCCGAGTGCGGGTTGGCAGACTCGAAAAGTCATTGGTGCGTGCCGTGGATTCGAACCCGAGATCCTCAGCGTAGCAATCTGTCGGTCTTTCTACTAGTTGGCTGGCTAGCGCTGCTTATAAGTAAGAGTAAGAGTGTTACAAAGTAATTATCTCCATGCATCAATCCTCAGGAACTTGCGCGTTTAATAATTAATGCTAGGGACTCGAGTAATTTTTCTATCTTGGGTTAGTGCATGTACTATAATATATATTTTCATAATTGAAAAATATTCCTTTCTTTCATTTCAGAACAAACGTGGACCTATCAGAACCTATTTCATTTACTCAATATTTGTCATCGTGATGACTAGTGTGCTTTATACAGCCTCGCTGACAAAAGGGCTTAATGTAGAGTTGGTTCTGACATTTCTTGGATTTATACGTACGTATTAATACTGTGGGTAATATATCTCTGCAATAGAATTTTTGCCTGCTATCAAAATAAGTCATTATTTATATACCTATATTTAATACTTAAGACCTTGTTAAAGTTCCGTGTGGTTTGTTTTGTTTTTCGTGTGAGTGTGTGGCCAACTCTGGTGTCGGAGTTTTCAAACCGCCTGAAGGCCTCCTACATGGCCTAACGATCCTTAGACAAGAACCGGGACCGACAGCTTTACGTGCCCTCCGAATCACAGTAGCGCTCATATGTAAATGCCTCTTGGTCACCCATCCAAGTGGTGACCTGAGCAAGCGTTGCTTAACTTTGCCGATCCTTTCCGTGTGGTGACGAATTAAGAATACAAAATGTCCCTACCCCATTTTATTCTGTGGGTGCCGTTAGAATTGATTAAGGAAAATAGATGAAGTAAATAGTATATTCGCGAAGAGGCGAACTCAATCCCAACCCGTATGGCCAGGTTAGTATAGTAGGGCAAATCCTCCTATTGCCTCACAATGATACTGTAAGGCAACTAAGGAGAGGCTTAAGTCCCACGGAGGACTGTGAAAGATTGATAAGTAGCTTTTTAATATTATTAAAGGATAGAAGACTATGCGCCTTTAATTAATATTGACTTTCTGATAGATTGCGTTTGTTATAGAAAACTATTGAAATAATTCTAATCTACATCTTTTTTGTGTCGTATTCGTGATAAAGAAATTTATAGCGTGTTACTTTTTACAGTGTTCCAGCTGTACTTCTTACTGGTCATCAGAAGTTATTATTTGAAGATAGAACGCGATCGTGATCGCAGCGAATTAGCAAGACAAGCTGCGATAGCCAAAGCCTATGGATTTTTAATATAACGTACTTGTTGCGATGTTTGAAAGTTAATAAAACGACCATCTTTTGAAGTTTTTATCTATCGAAATATATATAACTCTTTATTTATTGCTTATATTTTCTTTTAATAAATCGTTATTTTTCCAGTATGACATTAGCGTAAATAGATGCGTTGTAAAACATTACCTATCATCCTCCTAATGTTATCCCAGTTGCATATGCTACGGGCCGCGTACTAGTCTAAACAGATTGGACTGAGTATAAGCTTTTCCACAGAACAGCTGCCTTCTGATCTTCGCAACCCAAAGGAGTAGCAATATGACATCGTTTAGACTATCGTGAATTTATGTAAAAGTATTAAGATATAACGACTGTTGATAATCTTCATGACACTGACGGCTTTGCTTTCGAAACGAGATAATAAAATGTAAAAGTGAACTCTTAAGATTAGTCTATAAGTGCAGCAAACTAGTGTAAATGGAGAGAGACTGTGAAGAACAACAACAGTACCATTCGTTAACATCATACATAAATATAGTTCTTAAGTTCTTGTTTTGGTAAATTAGTACACTAATTTTGTCCTTATACTTAAGCAAAATAAAGAAATAAAAAGCCTCAAAACAAAAATAAAAATCATCATGTCAGTTTAAAGACGTCCACTGCTGGACATAAGCCTCCCCAAAGGCTCTCCACAATGACCGATCTTAAGTAGACTATATCCAAACACCATTCATAAATAAATCAAAGCTCAATTTATGCAAAAATAATTTTATTTAATGGCACAGGTAAGTAAGAAATAAAAGTTACCAAACTTAATTATCTATGCGTCACCAGCATAAAAGAGAGACAAATGAAAATTAGAGTAACATATTTTCATGCGGTTTTCACCAATAAATATGGTGATTCACTTGACATATTATGCGAAACACGAGGTCACCACACACACAGCAAGCTACATTTAAAATAAATCTTTGTCTTGTCTCGCTTGCCTAAAGCCGGCTTCCCACGGTGTGTGATTTACAACTTCAAAGGGAAAGATGTGGGAAGCGCGCTTTAGACTATTTATGTCTTTGGTCGCCAACATGCAGTCTGGGGTTTCCCAAATAGCGAATTTGTACATAATGAATCTGCCTTGGGGTATTCCATAAATTCTGCTTTGACCAAGATGTCAGTAATTAAGTACGATGACTGGGAATAATCTGGTTAATTTTAGATGAAGCGAGACTTGACTGACTGTTGACGCAATGGATGGAAGGTTTATAGTTACTTCATTATTTGACGTCAGTTCAGATCTTATGAGACCAACTTATTTTATCTGTTACTAGAGGATGCCAGCAGCTACGCCTGCATTTTATTTTTAATTTATCCGTTTTGGCCGATCCCGTGGGAATTTCGGGAAATCCCTTCTTAGTGCACCCCTACGGTCCCCAAGGAACATACATGCCAAATTTCAGCTTCCTGCGCCCAATAGTTTCGGCTGTAGCGTGTCTGTCAGTCAGTCAGTAACGCAAGGATTTTATATATTAAGATTAGCTGAGTCCGCGGTTACACCAGCTTGATTTAGGGTTACGGCTCCACACCAATGGCTTATAGCGTTATTGTATATAGCCTATAGCTTTTTTTCATAAATAGGCTATCAAACAAAATAATAATAAGTTTATTATAATTCTAAATTATTCAAATCAAACCAGTAGTTCCTGAGATTAGCAGGTTCAACCAAACATACAAACAAACTCTTCAGCTTTAAAATATTAGTATATTTGTACATTTGACTAGATGGCTCCTCTCGCGAAGCTGTTTGTTATAACGACCATAGTTTAAATACATACTATTCTATTAACAACTATATTACTGATAAACTTGATCGAAATCTGTTCAGTAGTTTTTGCATGAAAGAGTAAAGCAAAGCCATCTATCATCACAAACTTACACCTATACCTTGTAGGATTTCCTAGTTAAGTAGTATTTCTCATTAAAGAACGCTGTAATAGTGGGTGTACTTTAAACCTCTGCCTACCCCTTCAGAGATACAGGCGTGAGTGTATAAACACTCTACACATTAAAGAAAGCAAATATTTCAACAAAATTACACATTAGTAAGCATAATGAGCAGATGTGCACTCTTCCCTCTCGTTGTTTTTTGATTTGCGAATAAATTGACCTCGGTATTCCCGACGCTCAAGGTTCAGTACATTGTTATGACGATTGTGCCGCTCTTATTCAATGATAAGCTTTTGTACAGTGCGTCTGCATTTATTAATAAATGTTCTTGTCGTCGTACCAAGGACTTAAAGTAAGGTCTCCCAAATTGAATTATATGCCGGCCCTTGTAATTTTATTGTTTCTTGATGGTGACCCACCAAAAGCTTTTTAACCTAATATTTCAAGTAGAAACAACGAAAAACTAATTTATCGAGAAATTAATTAGGCTGTAAAGGTGCTGCGAATCGCCATTTTATTTTTGTGGCCAGGTATTAGGATGTGACTCACTATGGTAAAGTAACGGTGCCGTAGGGAATCGGTTTCAAAAACATGCAAACAGTTTACTTATGTCGGGGTTTATCTTCCTTCTTATTGTAACAAATAAAGGCCAATAATTAATTGGTCTACCGGATCTAATGATCTTGATTGCTAAGCCGAAGAACGTAGGTCCAATTTCCAAAAAAATAAAAGCTTAGGACAGTTTTGTTGTATGATGTGCACGCAGATTTGTTATGTAACCATTAAACTATAATACTGACGTAGTGTTTAGTAGTAATACCTCAGTGTGTGTAACTGAGTTCTAATTTATCTATGAAATGTATTTATTCATTATATACACATGTTTTTTAGTTATACCACAGTAAAAGCTATTTCTAGTTAAAGGCCAGTTGACTGAGTATAAGTTGCCCTAGGATATATAAAATAAAAAGCATTATTTTCTATCTCTTGGTATTGCCTTAAAATATCACATTATCAAGCTATCACACCAAACTCATCAATCATACTGGGTGTAAAAAGAGCCTTAACGAAAACTGAAATCCCATGTTGTACCAATCACTACGAACATTTTTTACTTCGGCACCATACCTGGGAAATTACTTGTTCAGGAGATATTGAGGCTCAAAGTTAATATGGAAATTTTCTAATTAGGTACAAAATCAATGCATTTACCCCGCCAATATGTTCTTTAAATGCCCTATAACCCCATGGATAAGTAGGTATTTCGAGCATTGCACGCGCGCGCTTTTAATTGCGGTTTGAAAAATGTGCAAACTCAAAACAAAAATCGTTTCCCAGGTATTATTATTGGTTAGTATGACTTGGCATGATGTACACAAAGAGTAGACTTCGGCTTGGTGATGGGTCTTATGACACCCTGTATAGCTCGAGTCTTAAACACTGGCAATCAAAAAAACGTTCACATACAACAAACAAATTACAAGGAAGACCTAAGCCAGCTTGGCCTGTTTTTTAGCGTGTTTCAAGGCAACGCTCCAGACAAGAGTCATGACGTCATCCTTAAGATGCACTTATAAATATGAAACACCCAACGGCGCCTATAAGAATTAAACATTTTAACCTTGTGACCGTCATAATACCTCACGTCAGAAAAAAAATAATTAAGCACTTCAAGCCATGTGGTTACACCAAGATCAGCAAAATAGGTGTCCGTATACGCAGCAGGACCCTACGTTTAATTCGATTGAAAGTTAACTTTTTACGTGCGTGGTATTTAGTACTTTTCGAATTGTATAAGTAAAAAAATAGTACCTTCATTGCTACAGTGAAATCTTGAGTTCTTACCCAGCAGGACCCTTCGCTGTGTGAAGGTTTTCAGACCAATAGTATATGTCACCGTTTAGCTATGTATTAGTACCTCTAAAATACCTTGGTTTCATTTTAATATAATTATTAGTTTATGAGGAAAGCGTCTGCAAAACTTTTATCATGCCAGCAGGACCCTTTTTTGTTTTGACGCATTCGGACCCGACAGTCATATTTCTTATTAGCATTTTAATAGTAATTTTCAAATAACCTTACGTTTAAATCAAATACTTTGTAGTTTAACAGGCAATTTGATATCAAAACTTTTTTCACAATGACCTTAAGATTATACCAATTCAATGATGCTATTATTTTTATGGCTCTTAAATATTATTAAAAGTGAGGGCAGATGCAAAATAAATAATCATATCATAACGGATTTCTATTAAATTGTGTTCATAAAAATAAAATATATAAGTACATCTAAAAGACCGGATTAAATTAATAAAAAAATTTTTGATTAACGCCACCATTGCAAAAGTTATGAAAGCTCATACATCGGCCAAAGGCCAAACTAAACGTTGTCGCTGAAAAAATACTTAATGTTTTAAATCAATTTTTCTGCTATAAAACAAAATATTTTAATTACACGTGAGGTTATTTAAAAAGTACTATTAAAATGCTAATAAGAAATATGACTGTCGGGTCCGAAAGCGTCAAAACAAAAAAGGGTCCTGCTGGCATGATAAAAGTTTTGCAGGCGCTTTCCTCATAAACTAATAATTATGTTAAAATGAAACCAAGGTATTTTAAAGGTACTAATACATTGCTAAACGGTGACATATACTATTGGTCTGAAAACCTTCAAACAGCGGAGGGTCCTGCTGGGTAATAACTCAAGATTGCGCTGTAGCAATGAAGGTACTATTTTTTTACATAAACAATTCGAAAAGTACTAAATACCACGCACGTAAAAAGTTAACTTTCAATCGAATTAAACGTAGGGTCCTGCTGCGTATACGGACACGCAAAATAGGATAGATATATTAAAATATTATCCTGTAACGATAGTTGTATGTAAGGATGTGATAAATAAATAAAATAAATAAAAATTTAAAAGCTTTCAACGTATTTTAAATACAGGTTGTTGGTTAGTAGGTAGGATGCATTTCGACTAACGTCTATATATAAATTAAGTCTCCTTTTCATCCTGTCTGAGTGAACGCGCTACGGATTTTTGTACAGCTTTCATAGATTTATAGATAGTATGACTTCTAAGGAAGGTTTAGGTGGTGGTTCAGTGGTTAGTATATGCGTATGCTGATCAGGGCATCCCTGGTTCGATTCCTGGGTCGGGTAAAAGTGTTAATGGGTTTTTCCGAATTCTCAGTAGCAGCACGGAGTCTGGCAAACGGCCCGGTAACGGAAATAAGCTCGCCCCGCATTACGTGAGACCATTAATTCATGGCGAAATGTGGGTGTAGTATTTACACCTCTACCTACCCTTTTGGGGGTAAAGCGGGAGACTATAAAAAAACAAAAAATATACTGAGCGTTTCATTATTAGTTACGTAACGCGTAGTGATTCTAGCGAGTGCCTCGTTTTGGTACATACCTACGCATGTAAGCACGGGAAGTATTTTAAAATCTTCCGATGACTTACAAAACATTATGTATATGTCGGCGGATTGCTTGATTGTTAGCCGGTATCAACACTTCACATCACAGTTTGTTATAAGTTCACACCAAATCAAATTTAACTAAACTGACTATAACTATTTGCATTACTGAACACGAAACGAGTGACAGTTTCGAGGTACTTGTTGTCCGCCCGGAGTCTCCAAGAGAAGTGATAGTTGTCGTTGCTCCGTTGAACGTCAACCGTCATCCCCTCTCTTCAACTGTAGCGAACGTCACTAGGCTCTGTCGAAGAGCGCCATCTTCGCACTTCCGTTTCGTAGTCAATCGACATCCTGTACTGAAGACCATTCCGATATATATTATACGTAATTATGTGTATAAATAATCCTGTGGTATCGCCAATAATCTTAGAATCATGAGGTACCTATGGCTAACCTTAACGTGTGAGACAGACTTGTCTTATAGTCAAAGTCAAAATCATTTATTCATCTGGGTCACACGGTGACGCTTATGAGTGTCAAATTTTTAAAGTAAATTTCTTAGTGCTTCTACATATTTTACATTTACTGCCTCGTTCGCAAAATAATAGGTAGAACCACGAGAAAGAACAGACAATAAAATCCTGGCCACTCTTTTTAATCGCCAGTGTTATGGTACATATTTTTCTTTTGTAAGGAGCTGCAACTGTTTTACATTGTAATTAATTACTTGTAAATCTATACATATAATAAAATGGTAGGAAAGTCAAAACTGTACATTGAATATTTTTTTTAAAGAATACTTGAGGTGTGATCTACAATCGATACCGAAGCCAAAAATATAGTTTTTAGATTTTTTGTCTGTTTGTCCTTATGTCCGGGATAAACTCAAAATGTACAGCATGGATTTACTTCAAATTTGGCAGGAATATTGTTAGAATGTCGGGTCAATATATAGGCTACATATTATTACGCTATCACCTACGGGGAACGAGCAGTGAACCTTTATTTCCTCAACGCATTCTGTAACAACGTGTAATCTAATGACGCATATTTGAATGTTGTTATTATGTTAACCATGCTATAAGCCAACTTCACACTATAAAAATAACATAATATTAGTAACTTAGGCTGATAAACATAATTCAATGAATATAAGTAGTATCCAGACAATTTTAAAGCAGCGTAATCTATGAGAGTTCAAAAACATCAAGTTGAATCAAATGTGTTAGCCCTTTTTGGATATAAATAATTTAAATTTGATAATGTTGGCGAAGTTGTTAGTTGTTTTCAAAAGTTATAGATGGAGTTGTATTGTTAATTATATATATATCGTTTCAGAGATGAGCAAGACAATTAAAAAAATGTGTTTATGTAAATTTTAAGCTGCTTCATCTGTCTCATAAAATTCATCGAGTTTGTCTGTATGTTGATACAAACAGAACTCAAAAAGAACTGCATAGATTTATTACAAAACTTAATTCGAAAACGGTACGCTATTGCTGTAAGCAATTTGAGCTAAATAACGAAGTAAGAGGAAAATTAAGCATGTCATATATATCTTAAAGATAAAAGATGCTTATTTTTTACAGTACAGAATAAATAGTAATAGATTTAGTAAAGTAAAATTTAGTAAAATAAAGATTTTGGCCACATTGGTGTAATTATTGCTTCTTAATGAATATATATTCATGTCGCATATAAACTTTAGTGAGATGTGGAACTAGCTAGATTTTTTTTATATATTTTGATCCCAACAGCGTTACTGAGCGCTTGGAAAATTCGCGCCAAACAACTCTTGGTTTTCAGGCTCTGTGAAGTCGACCAGTTTGGGAGGTCCCATACGTATGACGAGATGCCTTCATATTATACGTACGACAGGCAAAAGGGTATATTTAACCCGTCGATGAGGAGGTGCTGTGGAAGGTTTTCCGGGAAGTTTCAAGGACTCCACATTTTGTAGAGTTCATACCGTACACACGAATAATGGCGAATGCTATTTTCTACGGTTGTTACTTCACACGGTCCGAGGCCCAACGTCTTTCGCCTTTCTGAGGACATTTGATGGCGTGGAGTATCCCACTTACCGCAAAGCCTGCGTAGTACGTCACTTTCTCGACGGTGACCTAAACTGGGATGACACCCTCGCGGAGGCGAGCGTCAGTGACTGGGCGGCTGGGACCCGCATGCGTCATCTGTTTGACGTCATCTTGGTGTTTTATAGAGTCGCAAATACAGTAGCTTTGTGGGCAAAGTATCGCCATCATCTGTCTGAAGATTTTCTTCGAGCTTTGAGGCGTGCTACTGGAAACAAAGTCGAAGTAACTGATGAACGCGTGCTGAACACCTGTCTCAGTTCAATTCAAGACATAGTCATTTCTATCAGCGGCAATCCACTGGTGGAATATGGGTTACCAGCTTCCCAATCATCACCGCATCAAGACCGTGGCAATTGGGAGTATAACGCTGAGACACTTTACGATCCGGGTGAAATGACCACCACACGAAATCTATGACACCGTCTTTGAAAGCGTTGGGCAAAGCCAGGGTAAAATGTTTTTCTTGGATGTTCCTGGTGGAACAGGAAAAACATTTGTTACCACTGGCATACTTGCAGAGGTCAAGAAGGAAGGCAAAATTGCCTTTGCCGTAGCGTTGTTGGGAATCACTGCCACACTGCTTCCGGGTGGCAAGACAGCACATGCATGTTTAAAATTCCCATCAATTTTGAGAGCGCCGAAACGTCCTTTTGTGGTGTGTCACGTAACAGCGATAAGGGACACGTGCTCAAGGATTGCTCTCTGATCGTATGGGATGAGCAGTTAGGGCCGTGGACAGAACTCTGCAGGGAGCATTTGATAGGTGGTCACAGTTCAGTTCAGTGGCGAATTCCAACAAACGCTTCCCGTGGTGACGCGGGGATCGAGGGCTGACAAGGTGAGTGCTTCGTTGAAACGATCTTCGTTGTGGTCACGAGTTCGTACGCTGCGCTTGACCATTAATTTGAGAGCTCGGCTCGGCGTCAATGCACGTGCTCAACTATTCTCCGATGTCCTTCTAAGTCTTGGCGAAGGTACTCTACCAGAGGAGAGAGCTGGACAGGTGGTGCTTCTAGAGTCTCTCAGTAGAGTTGTATCCAGCTTAGAAGAACTCATTCGCTGTGTGTACGGGGACATCAGTTGAATACCGTAATAGCAGAATTCTTGGGTGTGTGAGCTGGCTATTTTGAGGCCCAAAAATGATCAGGCTGTAGCAATAAACGAATGCATTTGCCCGGATATAGAGGGAAATGAAGTTATCTACACCTTTGTAAACACTGTCGTCCAGCAAGATGATGCCACACATTATCCCGTGGAATTTCTGAACGCCCTGTCAGCAAGTGAACTTCCTGACTGAAAGTCATCTCGCTCCACAGACACACCATTGAAGCGGAATTTCTTGCGGGTTGTGGCGTCGGCGAGGCAGTATTTATACCACGCATTTCCTTCATACCTCATAACTTCCCGTTCCCGTCCAAGTACGTACAGTTCTCCGTGAGTGTTTGCTTCGCGATGACCATCAATAAGTCGCAGGGGCAGACACTGAGGGCAGCGGTTGTCGACCTCAGGACGAGCTGCTTCTCACACGGGCAGCTGTACGTCGCTTGTTCCAGCGTCACCAGTCCTGACTCTCTTTACATTTTGGCTGCGGAGAGCCAGACCACTAATATTGTTTATCGAGAAGTCCCATAAGTATGTATTTTTACCCTATTCAGTATTCCTTATTTTCTCCAACTGCTTCAGTCACAACTTATAACTTAATTCAGCAGAATCACCATAAAGTCATTTATTCAAAGCAGGCTGAAAATCAGCACTTTTTGAAGGTCAATTTTACAGACTTCCTCTATTATTGCACTTTCTGCAGATATGAAATATAAAGAAGAAACGGGTAAATGAATGTTATTATATAAGGTATAATCGTAGGTATTTGTTTAATAATTTGGTGCTGTATAACGTTCACGCAGACGACGTCGCGGGCAGCAGCTAGTTCAGAATAAGTACAAAGATCAAGAGTTGGCTAGTGTAAGTGACCATCGATCCTTATCATTGAAATAATCATTAACGGTATAACAAACTTTCCTAAAAAGGCAGTCTTTTATTTTATTTTTAAACGTGCTTAATGGTAATTCTAAAAGACTAATTGGTATTTTATTGTATATACGAATACCTTGCCCAACAAAAGAATTATTAACTTTATGTAAACGATGATAAGAGGCATATAACTTATGCCTGTTTCGACTATTTATGATATGTATATCACTTTTTGTAATAAATTACCCTATATTTTGCCTATTATACAATATATTACGGAATAAAAATTGCGAGGCTACTGTAAGAATCCCTATAGACTTAAAGCGTTCCCTAAGAGTATCTTTTGCACCTAAAATGTATATTGCTCGTACCGCTCGTTACTGTAGAACGAAGATATTCTTTGATAAGCTTTGCCCCATTACAAAATGCCGTTGGACATGACTCTATGAAAATAGCTAAAATACACTAAACGAACCGTGTCGACATCAGTAAGTTGTCTAACTTTTCTGACAGCATACGCAGCAGAGCTGAGCTTTCCTGAAATACATGCTATATGTGCACCCCATTGTAACTTATTATCTAATGTAATGCCTAGAAACACTGTCGAGTCAACTGTGTCAAGTTCCTCCCTATCTAGCCTTATATTAGGTCCCAGTTGTCTAACGTTAGGTAAAGCAAATTTAACGCATTTAGTCTTTTTAGAATTGAGTACTAGGTTCTTTGCTGTAAACCATTGTGTGACCTGTATAAGTGCATTATTTACATCATCAAATTGATTCCTATTCCTATCTACTTTAAAAATAAGTGTCGTGTCATCTGCAAAAAGTACGACATCACAGATGTTTTTTAAATAAAAAGGTAAGTCATTAATATATACAAGGAATAGAAAAGGACCAATAATTGAACCTTGTGGAACGCCTAACTGTATAGGTAATTTAGAGGATGTAGTTCCGTTTACATCGACGCACTGAAATCTTTGCCACAGGTACGACTCAAAAACACTAAGTGCGGCTCCCTGTACACGGTAGTGGCGCAGCAGTAGTGTGTCGTGATGAACGCAATCAAATGCTTTTGATAGGTCACAGAATACTCCGATAGCATTTTTAGACGACTCCCAAGCATTATAAACTTGTTTTATGAGAGCAACTCCCCACATCAGTAGTGGTAGTAAATCTGTATTGATCTTTGTGAAGCAGACTATTTAAATTAAAGTGTTTTAGTAACTGCTTTAATAAAATCTTTTCAAATATTTTACTAAATGCCGGCAAGATGGAGATAGATCTAAAATTATTTATGTCATTTTTACTGCCAGATTTGAATGAAGGTATGGTTTTACTTAATCTCATCAAATCCGGAAATACGCCTAGGTCAAAACAAATTGGTTAAAAATTAGAGAGAGGTAAGGCGCAACGGTCTCAAATATGGTACCTAAAATTTTAATTGAAATGCCCCAAAAGTCGCCGGTATTATAATAAAACTAGATGAGCCCCCGGTTACACCCGCGTTATTAAAGACTACTGCTCCGCTCCTGTGGTTCATAGCGTGATGTTATATATAGCCTTCCTCGATAAATGGGCTATCTAACACTGAAATGATTTTCAAATCGGATCAGCAGTCCCTGAGATTAGCGCGTTAAAGCAAGCAAACAAACTCTTCAGCGCACAGATATAGATCTACATAGATAACGCAATTATCACGATTTGTATTGAAACCAAGCGTGCCGACTTTTTAATACCTACTGTGACGTTGCCTGTATCACGAAGTCGAAGCGATGCGCGACAGTATCGCTTATGCGATATTCATCGTCTCCTAACACACAACGTCAGATCAAACGTCCAAAGCAAACGCTGCAACGTAATGTGAATAAAGTTTACTTAACGGTAAAACGGCCGCGCGGGGACTGAAGTTAGCGGCGACCAACCTCGACGCTTGGTCGGGGTTCAGACACGCGAAGTGCATGCATTTGCGTTATCTATGTAGATCTATGTCTGTGCTTCAGCGTTATATATTAGTGTTAGATTGATTATGATATCTTGTGACATATTTTTATTTAATGTAATGTAAAATGCTGAATGCGCTTTAA
Source organism: Euclidia mi (assembly GCA_944739405.2). Taxonomy (NCBI): domain Eukaryota; kingdom Metazoa; phylum Arthropoda; class Insecta; order Lepidoptera; family Erebidae; genus Euclidia; species Euclidia mi. The sequence continues at coordinate 76,798,873 of OX123191.2, read as the reverse complement.
AAGCAAATAATAATAGAACTAAATCATGCATCATGCAACTAAAGCATCGTAATGTACCTACCTTACGTTTACCATACAAATAATTATACTTTGACTTGCAAATCATGGAACATATTGTTCCGTTCAGGTTGTCTGATACTGCGATACCTTAGTATATTCGTACAATAGTATGTTCGATATTGAACCATTATACAAATGTTACATAACATAACTTCACGCCTTTATCGCTGAAGGGGTAGGCAGAGGTGTATTACACACCCACACTTCGCCAGTTATGTTTCGGTCCCAATCTAATAGGGAGCGAGCCTATTGCCATCTACCGAGCACATTGTTAAGCGAGCGATAATTAACATTTTTAATACACACATCACTTCAAAAAGTCAGAGATGTGTGCCCGGGGTACCTGGAGATCGAACCCGAGACCATCGTCTCGACAGTCCGTTACGTACCTACACCACTCACTGGGCTAATAACTTGTTAATGTCCCTTTTCGTTTTCTGATTGACTGGAACCTTGGTGTTGGTCGTTTTTCTATCCTCTCTTTTTAGTCTTGTAAGAGAAATCTACACCACTACTCCTAGTAGGATCTGTCTATCGTACAGCCTTTCGCAATCCACTATTATTTATGTAGGCATTGTAAGTCAATAGGAAAATTTAGCCTGCACAGGGTTTAATGTCAAGTTTTCCTTCTCTCTGCAGAGATGCAATTTGCTTCGTGCATATATCTACAAAAAAAGGCAAGCTCTTCCTCCTATATAGGACTAAAGGAGAGAGACAGGAGTTTTAAGAACAAGTATAGATCCAGCTGGGTCTCTTTTTTGTCCATTTGTTGAATCTTTCATTTCTTTTTTATTACTCTTCCTTATAACTAAGTGCCATCTGTACTTAATATCATCAGAACCTGACACACATACTAACTACGCCCGTGCAGTTATTAATTCAATTCTGCTAATAAAGTGCACACAGCTTAAACTGCTAAAAGTATGCCAGTATGCAACCAAAATAAACGCTTCGCAAGTGCAGTGCCATTGCAATCAGTTGTCATCCATTGACGAGACAAGGCGTACTCTCCTGCAATTAGTAAAGAGGCTAGCTTTGGTCAAAATTATTGTTGTGTTTATTGAAACAGTGCTTTGAACACGTGAGTTTTTTTATTTATATACATTATCTTATTACAATATACAAAGGCCCAGTTTCACCACTATCCGATAAGTATATGTTTAATTATATTTTCAGATTAATACAAACTTTGTTCGATTTGTGAATTTATTTGGTATATAGTGCCTATAATAATATATAGCTCCACAAGGCAGCGATAGCCTTGTAGAGATACCAACGGACTGCCATGACCCTCTGCATGGCATTCCGTTGGTATATCTACTAGGCAGGTATCGGGTTCGAATCCAAGACCTCTAACTTTTCGAAGTTATGTGCGTATTAAATTGTTATTATCGCTTGTCGCACGGGACAAGAGAGCACGTTAAACCGTCGATCCCGGGCTGTCATAAAGATCTTTGACAGTCGATACTGGTCTAAACCATGAAATATCGCTATCCCTTTGAGTTGCGGACGTCAGACGGCATTCGCTCTGTGGAAAAGTAGATATTCTGTCATATCTGGTTAGATCAGTAAGCGGATCTCGGGCTCCAAGGCGTGTACGCCTTAGATGCAGCCGGGATAACGCTAAGACAATGATGATAGTGCCTGTGAAGAGGTGATCAACTTGGGCGTGAGTGTGGCAATCGTGGTAGCAATGTTTTTATCACTTTAGTTAAATAGAATCGACTGCCCCTGTGATCCTGCGGTAGTATTAGTGACTGCGGATCATGAGGTCTCGGGTTCGATTCCTGGATCGAACAAAAAGTGATATTGGGTTTTTCTGTTAGGAATAATTCAATAGAAGTTCGGAGTTAGGGAGTTGGCGGTGTTCACACCCCCGTGCCTCGGAAAGCACGTTAAGCCGTTGGTCCTGCGCCCAATCTCTCTCCGGTTGTGTCGCTTGTGGCGTCCCATTGGACTATGAGAATGCGGGAATAGAGAGTGCACTTGTGTATGCGCACGCACTTGTGCACTATAATAATTATGTCCTGCGCAGTTGGCAAGTCTCATATATAGATAAGCCGCCGAGGCCGGAATCGGCCGGCAGAATATTAAATAGAAAGTTGTGACATTAGTGATAAATGGCGTTATCGTGTTTGTAACCGACTTTAAAAAAGAAGAAATTTCTCAATTGGATTGTATTTTTCTATATTTCTTTATTGATGTTTGTTACCTCAAGACTCCGTTTAGCAATAGACTTCGTTTTTGTTTTGTTAGGATATACCTACTTTCCGTTAAGTCCAATTTTATTTGGTGCATTAAATTTGAAGACGGTTTAATGTTTAAAATTAAAAAGTTTTATGCCGGTTGTAGGTCGTTTACGAAGAATCTAATGAATAGAAAACCTTTATTTACTGTTTGAAACGGAAAATGCCTATAAAATTAATAAAAATACATATGTTTTACTAATACTTAGTGAGTAAATTTTCAGATGTACGGTTGCGGTCTAAAAATGTTTACCACTTTTCACACATTTACATTCTTTGTCACGCTGGTTTCAGCAAGGTCTAAAATGCTATATCTGAGTACTTATTACTTTTCAATCATTGGTAAGGCATCGATTCAAACAAAAAGAGTATGAATATTTTTAGGTCGATGAAATAATTTGACATAATGAGAGAATTGTATTTATGCTGTGGCTGCTGAGGGAGGCTATATTCGTTATTAAAACTTTTATTAACAAAAAAATATGTGTTGAATTTATTTTTGATTATTTCTTCCTATTTTTTTATAAAGCACGATTCGCCTGGTTAAGGGCACACACTATCTAAACAAAAGCTCACTTATGTGATCAGCATGCGCTTTAATGTAACTAGCATACCATCCACTATCATTATAGCTCAGAGTCTGACCGCGCCCTGATTTTCGCTAGACGATATCATCACCATCATCACCCTAGCATTTTCTTAGTTGCATCCCAAGCTTGCACTTAGGAGCCCAGGGCCTGCTATTTCTGGTCTACCGATATTTGACCGGATATCAGTTTTTACACGGAGCGACTGCCATCTAACATCATTCTAAGGTTAGACAAGTAGTCAGTAGGTATATTTGAGGGCATTGACTTCCCACTAATGACTGCCATAGATCATGACAGCCGGGACTGCTTAACGTGCTTTCTGATGCACGGGTGTGAAACACCGCCAACTTCGGGCTAATTATAAAGAATTTCTTGACAGAAATTCCTAGTAAATTGTCACTAAGAAATTCTTAACAGAAAACCTTAGCAACATTTTCCGAGCCTGACCCGCGAAATGAACCCGAGACCTCATGATCAGCTGTCGTATGCACTACCGCTTAGACCGCTACCGCTAGACCAACGAGGCAGTCTTACGCTAGACGATATAAATAATATTGTATTTTTTTCAAAAAGGTTTTATATTCAGGATGTCGTATTTTCGCCATCCCTTTCATTATAATCTGTCAATGTAAAAGTCATTTGATAAACTTATTAATTACAAATACCAAAATCGTAAATAGAAAGTTTGAAATAACATTATTTGAAGACTACAAATATTTTAGTTTTATTGTAAATATCACATATTATAAATGTGGAATAATAAATCGTTATTGACACCAGTTGCTACGCAATGCATGTTTTCATAGATTGGTTGCCTAGTACAATATCGTCGTCCTTGTGTAATTGATGTGTTCATGCAATTATAAGCCTTAAGGTGGTAAACACTTTCAGACCGCGACTGTACATGTGCATTATGCAAGCTCTAAAATGCCGCTCACTATATCAATAGTAAATTTTAATGATAGCCTACACAAATATATATACTATCAGTCTGAATTAAAAAGTATACTTAATTACTGGGTGAAAGGTAAAAGTTACACACTGTAATATTGCATTATTTACGTAACATAACAAAACTTTACGCCTTTATCCCCATAGGGGAAGGCAGAGGTGTATAACACACCCACGCTTCGCCAGTTATTTTTCGGTCCTTATGTAATAGCGAGCCTATTGCTATTTACCAGGCACATTATTATGCGACCGATTACCTTTTTAATGCACACATAACCTCCAAAAGTCGGGATACCTGTGGATCGAACCCGAAACCATCGTCTCGGCAGTCCATTACGCACGCCACTGGGCTATAGCAGCATTTTTATGATATTTACCATAGATTTATTAACAAGAATCAGATGTAACGCACGGCACAGCTGCGTGCGGCCACTAAAGCAAATACAAAATAGAAAAGCGAATACAAACTCGTCTCAGTGCGCTACGAAGCATCGTACAGTTCACGCGTCACGATCACGTCAACTTTTAAATTCTCAAAATGCCGTCTTGTGTTCTTTAAACACTGTAAAAGTTGTTCCTAAAAACAAAAACAGGAAAATGGAATATCTTTTCACAGGTAACTATTGATAATTTGACTGTTTCCTAATTTAATTTCGATAAAATTCGTATTTGTGCAAGAAATATGTAAGTGTTGCCAGTTTTTGTCGACGCCGTTCTGCCTGAATTAGGGAAAATGCACTTGTCAATTGATTATGTGATAATGATTGTCATGTTAATGAAAAATACATTACCGTATTATAAAAGTATACTGTAGATATATCTTCTTTCTCATAAATATAGTAATAGAATTTCAATTTCCATTAGTATTGTTACGAGCTGGGGTTCGACGATAAATTATAACTCACTATGCCAGAAAACTGAACTTTATTTACTACACAAACACTAACTATAACACTAGATACACACACTTATTTACACAACTAGTAAAACACACTATTCACACCACTAGAACAACACTAATAAAACACCACTAAACACTTCCGAATTACTTCCTTCGCTTCTTGTTGATCGCTTCGCTATTCACTTGTTACTGTCCCGGTCCGTTCGCTCCCGCTCTATTTATACTGGCCGGATAACATCACTAGGCTTTTCGAGACGACTCACGATATTTCTGGAAACGTGTAAGGTGTTTCTAGAATTGCGTAAATGTTCTATTTACACCTACGCCATCTATTAGAGGATAGATGAAACAGCCTTAAACAACCGATACATCTAATCTCATGTAGTTCTCCCATTCACTGATAGATGGCGTTATTTTCAATTCGTAACACGGCCTCCCTCTTAAACGTGTTCGTCTCGAACATCGTTAGACCCATGGTAACGAGCCAACCGGTCCACATGAACTATCTTCGGTGCACCTCGCGACCCCTTCTGGATTCGATAGGTGACGTCGTTCATCCTTTAAATTTGCGATATGGCCCGTCCCATCTGGCCTGTAACTTAGGCGATTTTCCTTTGCTTCGTACTGGATTATGAAGCCACACCAATGATCCCTCATCGAAGCCTTTGTTGTTCGCCTTCCGGTCGCAGCGAGTCCTCATCCTCCCAGACATCCGCCGTCCCGACCCCCATGGAGCTTCTACATTGCACACCTTGAATGCACCTCTGCTACGAGTATGTGGCCCCTTCACAGCCGCACAACTTGTGCATTTGCGGCACCAATCCTCGACGTCATCCCGACAGTGGAGCCAATAAAACCGCTCTCGGACCTTAGTAAGCGTCTTCTTAACACCCATGTGACCTCCCGAAGCACCATTGTGATAGAGCCGTAGTACTTCCGGCACCTTAGTCTTGGGCACTACCATTTGCAGATGGCATTGGTTACCTCGAGCGTTTTCCCATTTGCGGCACAGAACTCCATCCTGGACAACCAAGCTTGCCCACTGTGCCCAATAACCTTTGGTGACAGGGCTCATTGCTGCGATATCACTCCATTTGGGCCTAGGAGCGCCTGATTTCTTCCATTCGAGAATCGGCTGTACGTCCTTGTCTTCTTGCTGAGCACTCTGCAGAGCTTCTTTCCATCTGTCGCTCAGATCCGTCTTCAACGTCCTCACTAACGCTGCCTGCTTCGCTTCCTGTCGGGCACAATGTTTGCGTTGGTCGGGGTAAGGCCTACACGTCGGAGCATCTGCGCTACGTTGCTCTCGCCGCCAGACAGGCACTTCAGGCGACCCCTTTGGTGGAGACAGGGTGTCACTGTGCCGCTTACGCTTTGGGCAGCTCAAGCGGATATGGCCTCTTTCCCCGCAGTTGTAGCACCGAGGTGAAGAAACAACTTCCCTGATACGGTAAGTTCGATCCTCGTGACGCGCTGCTTCCACCTCCAGAGCGTAGGCTAAGGCTTCCTTCAGGGACTTGAAGTGCCCAAGTCTTACCGCTGCTCTAACTTCCAGGTCCCGGACTCCATCCGTAAACGCTTGTACGAGGTTCCCGTCAATAAGCGCAGGCGACGACTGGTATGCCTTCCTGACCAGCCTTTCCACCTCTAGAGCCCACTGCTGCAGAGTTTCTCCGGTGCGTTGTGCCCTGTCCTTCAGCTGAGCACGATACACATGTTCTAGGTGTGCGTCACCGTATCTCGCCTCCAGCGCCTCCATCAGCTTTTCATAGGAGACGTCTTGCCCAAGCACCTCCAACACCGTCAAGGCCTGATCACGAAGGCCCAAGGTTAGGGCGGTGAAGGCCTGTTCTTTGTTCCACCCATTCGTTCGCATAACGGCCTTAAATTGGACCTTGTATGCAGACCACGATGATGAGCCATCAAATGGTGGAACCTTAAACCAACGAGGCGAGGGCGCCACAGCTGCAGGTGTAACGTCGTTGGTCTCAAGCCCACGCAATTTCTTCTCCAATCTGGCAATACGGGTCTCGAGCTGGTCGTGTACACGCTTCTCAATGTCGCTGATACGGGCCTCGTGCTGCTGGAGTTCCTCCTTGACCGCCTTCAAGTCCTTCCCCACTGCGGCGCTGAGGTCCTTCATGAGCACCAGCTGTTCCTCCAGACGGCGGGCGTGCTCTTCCTTGTCGCGCGGCAGCTGCTCCTCTAGGCGGCGCGCGTGCTCCTCTTGACGGCGAGCCTGCTCCTGTTGACGGCGGTCCTGCTCCTCCTTGTCGCGCTGTAGCTGTTCCTCCAGGCGGCGAGCCTGCTCCTCCTGACGGCGGGCCTGCTCCTCTTGACGGCGAGCCCACTCCTCCTTGTTGCGCTGTAGCTGTTCCTCCAGGCGACGCGCGTGCTCCTCTTGACGGCGAGCCCACTCTTCCTTGTTGCGCTGTAGCTGTTCCTCCATGCGGCGCGCGTGCTCCTCTTGACGGCGAGCCTGCTCCTCTTGACGGCGGTCCTGCTCCTCTTGACGGCGGGCCTGCTCCTCCTTGTCGCGCTGTAGCTGTTCCTCCATGCGGCGCGCGTGCTCCTCTTGACGGCGGGCCTGCTCTTGCATGAACGCCATCAAAGCCGCGATGTCGGGCACTGGCACGGAATGTGTGGCGCTTGCAGGCTCCATTGCAGCCGCGGAGTCGCCTGGTCCACCAGACGATGGAGAAGGAACGTCTCCGAAGCGTCTCTGGTCCAGGTCTTGCTGGCGCTGGTTTCTGGTACGCACTCCGTCAGTTTCTTCCTTCGGCATAATCGGCATAATTTATCCCTTTCTTCTGACACCAATTTGTTACGAGCTGGGGTTCGACGATAAATTATAACTCACTATGCCAGAAAACTGAACTTTATTTACTACACAAACACTAAGTATAACACTAGATACACACACTTATTTACACAACTAGTAAAACACACTATTCACACCACTAGAACAACACTAATAAAACACCACTAAACACTTCCGAATTACTTCCTTCGCTTCTTGTTGATCGCTTCGCTATTCACTTGTTACTGTCCCGGTCCGTTCGCTCCCGCTCTATTTATACTGGCCGGATAACATCACTAGGCTTTTCGAGACGACTCACGATATTTCTGGAAACGTGTAAGGTGTTTCTAGAATTGCGTAAATGTTCTATTTACACCTACGCCATCTATTAGAGGATAGATGAAACAGCCTTAAACAACCGATACATCTAATCTCATGTAGTTCTCCCATTCACTGATAGATGGCGTTATTTTCAATTCGTAACAGTATATACCTTACATAATATTGTTTTGAGTTCGATCCCCAAACGATCCAAATATTCGTGTACACCCTGCTACTCGTCAAGCTTATAAACTTTGACCTTTGCACCGTTCTTATGGCGTAAAGAATAAGTATCAAAATCGTACAGCAAATGTTTAGCTTGACTTGGCGCCGTGTGTACATACATACTTATGGCGTAGGGAATAAGTATCAAAATCGTACAGCAACTGTTTAGCTTGACTTGGCGCCCTGTGTACATACATACTAATGGCGTAGGGAATAAGTATCAAAATCGTACAGCAACTGTTTAGCTTGACTTGGTGCCGTGTGTACGTACATACTTATGGCGTAGGGAATAAGTATCAAAATCGTACAGCAACTGTTTAGCTTGACTTGGTGCCGTGTGTACATACATACTATTTATTTCTCAACTAATCGACGCCAGCGGCTTCGCACGCACATATTTTCTTATTTCTCGTTTTGCCCGATCCCGTGGGAATTTCGAGAAATCCCGTCTTGGTGCACCCCTACGGTTCCCAAGAAACATACATGCTAAATTTCAGCTTCATGCGCCGAGTAGTTTCGTTCGTCGTTAGTTTCTGTCAGTCAGTCAGTAACGCAAGGATTTTATATATACAGATTTACGAAGTAGTTAAAACTTAACTCGGTACCTACATTTAAGAAATGTATTTATAAAAGCATTAATTAAATCCATGGTAAATTCTTCAAAACCGCAAATGAATATAAGAATATTACATAACTATATGCAAAATACTGGGAGATTATTCATAATCTGGCAACTTTTCACACACATAGACGCGCGTGTCCGTACAGTGCCAGTCGCCAAAGGTCACGCACACATAGCTGTCAACGTGCCACGCTTAGTTGGATGAATACGCTACATCTGATTCTTGTCATATCTGTGATATTTACGTAGGTGTCTTTTATTAACGTAAAGTTAATCCGTATCGAGATAAACCCATATTATTATAATAATAATAATAATATAATATTATAATAATAATAATAATAGTCCTAAGCCCTGTCGCAAGTTTTGTCCCAAGTTAAGCAGAGCTTCTGTTATAGGTAATGGATAAAAATACATTTTTTTTCGTAAATACATACATATTATTCATAGGAACACCCAGACCAAGACAAAAATCCATGTGTATGCACACAAATGTTTGACTTGAGCGGAAGTCGAACCCGCAACCTTCGGCGTAGCAGTCGCTTACACTCCCGCTGCGCCAACCGGACGTCAAATATGAATTTTAAATTTAACCTTGAACATAATTGCCCTTGACATCAATTGATTTCAATAAATAACTTAAGAGATGTATTAAAACCTTAAATTAATTAAATATCACGAGTAAGACCCGCAATAATAAAATTGTGTGATGTACCTATACGATAAAACGGCACGCACCAATGACTTTTCGAAGTTAAGTGCGTATTACTTTGTTAATTATCGCTTGCTTATCGGTGAAAGAAAATACCGTGGGGAGTCCTGCATGTCTGAGAGTTCTCCATAATATTCTCGAAAGACATGTGAAGTCTGCCAACCTGTACTTGGCCAGCGTGGTGGACTATGGCCTTACCTTTCCCATAGAGAGAAGAGGCCCGTGCTAAGCAGTGTAATTAAGTATAATTCGATTTTTCTTATCAAGCCAATAACTAACAACCGGGATTCACAAAATAACGCGGGTGTAACCGCGGTGCAAACCACAAGGAAATTTTAAGTGTCCAATATAAGCTGACCTAGCGTTGTTTACACTTGTCGTACGAATTAAGACCGACTAATAGCGGTCCAAGAATCCTAAATTAAATTACTAATTGCAATTACGACCTGTTAAATAAATTAGTACGACCTTCGCTATACAGCAACACTGGTCTTATAAACTTTTACAGAAGTGGTGGGTTCGGTTGAGTCAACGGTTCTGCAAGTTCAAGGGTTTTGAATCCAGACTGTCAAAGATCTTTATGGCAGCCGGGACGGACGGCATAACGAGTATAGAGCAAGCGATAGTAAATAATTGCTTAATACACATAATTATAACCTCAAACATTATGTCATTTCTGCAGGCCGATTCAGAATGTCACGACAAGTAATCGTACGATATGTCAAATTATTGTCCTCGTCTTTTAGCCGCCTATCAGAGATATTTTGGACAATTATTCATTGAATTCACTTTATTTATTAATTTACTTCATACTGAATGCATAAAATTTATAGGAAATGCGATAGTTTTGACAAAAAATTAGGTAGCCCGTTTGAAAATTAACGGAATCGAATGTCAAATAAGATATCGAACGATTCTGAATCGCCCCCCTGGTTAGACTAGTAAATGGTACGCCTACTCCTAGGCAAAAATGTCTTACATGCAATCCAGATAACGCTAGGACGATGATGATGATATCTCGTACCCTCAAAATGTCAGTGGTACCGGCCATGGATTTCAATCTTAGAAAATTTACATAGCCGTTGCCGCATACTGCATAAAATTGCACATTGTCAATACTAAATTAAGTGCCTGTAACTCTGATTTGCATATAAATATATTTATCTCAGGGTTACCAGTGCCGTGAACCCATTTAACCAGTGACCTTCAGCTCAAGCTCTCGATGTGCCCGACACAATTGAGATAACATCACTGAGGAATAAATAGCACGATATTTTTAGTTTCAGGATAATATTGAAACTGCATTCAGTGTCCTCGATTTCTGCGTTTCGTTCTGTAATTTTTATAACCTGACAGGTACGGGGATTGTGGCTTGAATTTGAGCCCACGGTCACACCCGCGTTATTCAGGGCTACTGCTCCGCTCCCGTGGCTCATAGCATGATGTTTTATAACCTATAACTCTCGATAAATGTGCTGTCTAACACTGAAAGTTTTTTTTATAATCGTATCAATAGCTTTGAGATCAGAGCGTTCAAGCAAACAAACAAACTCTTCAGCTTTATAATAGTAGTATAAATTCGAGGCCCGGAGCTGCGCGCGTACATATTTTTATTTATTTAACCAATACACGAAACCGTGGGAATTTCGGCGAATACTTTCTTAATGCACCCCGTTCCCAAGGAACATACATGCCATATTTCAGCTTAATGCGCCCAATAGTTTTGGCTGTGTGTTGTTAGTTGGTCAGTCAGCGCGAGAACTCTTTATAATAATATACAGACAGATATATAGTGCAATTTAAACCGAATAAATTCAAATAGTCCCCGACACAGATCTTTCTAAATTGTTACCAAGTACTTAGATATTTGCTTTAAGGTTATAAATATTTATTCATTAATCTTATTTGAGTATATTTCTAATACCAAACCACTATTTTTCGTCGGTAAAAAATAAATTATGTCGTGCTGACCCCAGGATTTTAGATTACCTATACTTAATATGATTGTGTAGAATCAGTCTATAATATATTCGTGTCAACCTTTGTGAAAGAGATAACATTACATATAACATATAAATAAACGAATATTATTTGGTACAAGTCATCACTCAAATATTTGAAACATTTTTAATTTAAATTGTTTTTCGGGATATATACCACGTACCTTTGTTTGGAGTAACCGATATTTCGGCACTGTTGCAAGCGCCATGTTCACGGATGTACTGATGGTATTGCGGGTGGATGAATGTTACGAGCAAGTATAACGGTCTACCCGCTTTCTTACTCGTTTTTTGCGTTCAACACCACTAGCACTGTTATCACTATCACATTGTACCCGATCACGACATACCACACTCACTAACTGTAAGAAAGCGGGTAGACCGTTATACTTGCTCGTAACATTCATCCACCCGCAATACCATCAGTACATCCGTGAACATGGCGCTTGCAACAGTGCCGAAATATCGGTTACTCCAAACAAAGGTACGTGGTATATATCCCGAAAAACAATTTAAATTAAGTTTAAATGACCACGAAAGTTTAAATTCCTATATTGAAACATTTTATTTAAACAAAGGGTTCTAGCAATTTTATCACGTTACAATTTATGTATGTGTGGTGTTATTGTTTGAGCTTGTTGAAATAATTTTATTTATTTTTAAGAACACCGGATGTGTGTTCTATCCCTACATTTGTTGACACGCCATCGACTCAAGTTCGTCAGAGAGCCATAGTCGACGTATAATAAAAGTGTCAAATATTCTTAGTAGCAAGGCTATTTGAATCACTACGCCAACCATGAAGTTTATTTCTAAGATACGTTATTTTACATGTTAATTCATTGTTCCAGACAAAAAATGAAACCCTCATGGTTCCCCGTTAACAACTGCTGCTTTTGTATAGACCTGAGAGTTGGGTGTCTAATTATTGGATACCTAAGTTTGGTAAGTCTGTTTTTTCTTTGTATCATAGTTAAATAGTTATGTTCAATATGAGTAGTGATACTATATTATTGCAGTTGTAAGATCTTTGGCTCTTATTATTCTCCAAGCGTTATCCCAATTGCAAATTGGGTTCTGCTTACTAGTCTAACCAAATTTAATTGAATCTTAGCTTTTCGAAAGAGCGAATGTTTGTCTGACCTCGTAGCCCAAAGGCTATGTCATGGTTTAGACTAGTGACTGCCAAGGATCACAGCCGGGACCGACGGCTCAACGTGCTCTTCAAGGCACGGGGTAATCACTTATCCCGTGCTTATTAACAATTCAATACGCACTTTACTGAGGAAAGGCAGTGATACGCCCCGTAGATTCGAACCCAGTGGCAGTATCTCCACTAAACTATCGCAGGCTTGTAATCGTTGGCTGTACAGATTGAAAAATAAAAACATTTTAAACTCAATAAATGTGATACAGAATGTTTATCCAACCGTCCGTCTTCTTAAGCAAAGTTCACACCGGCAGCGCGTGAGCTGGCTAAGTTAGCTAGAAACTATACGATAGCACGCAAAATACACGCCAAGACGTGGAGTTGCGGAAACAGCCCGTGCCATCAAGTATCAACTATACGATATAAGCAAAGCTTTGGCAAATTAAATTATAGAGCGCTGAAGGCATCGGATATGTCATTCACATAATGTAGTTTAGTCGCTAGCGTAGCTTAGCTTTGTAGTTCGCGATGTGAAATTTAAAACTATGATCGACTGCCGAAGCGGGTTTATTATTGTCCCGAACGAAAGGGTATTTCTAAAGAAAATTTTATAAATAATTGCATGATCGACCAAATAAAAGCTACGTGTGATGATGGATTAAGTCTACAAACTGTCGCTATCCTATTTGATTTCTGGGGTGCCATAAGAGGCGATTCACAAAAATTCACGAAGCAAATAGTATGCGGCTAATGAGCCGGAATACTCGACGTCAAACCTTAAACCAACCCGTCTGGCCAGCGTGGTATAATTATTAGGCCAAATCCTCGCATTGATTCTCAAGCTATTCTGATGACGCAAATTAGGAGTGGCAATCCAGCAGTTGACTGCAAAATACTGTATAATAATGACGAAAAATAAAATGATAAAAATAATATTCTATTACATACACACAACACCATCTAGTCCCAAACTAAGCAGAGCTTGTACTATGGGTACTAGGCAATGGATCTTCATCATCATCATCAGCCTGCCATAGTCCACTGCTGGATATAGGTCCTTTCAATAGATAAACAAACATATATTCAGTAAAAAAAAGTATCGGGAATGGACTATTTGTTTATGGTTCCAAATTAAATTTTTAGTTTTTTTTGTTGTTGTTAGATTGGCACAACTGTTTTCCATTTTGGCGCAGAGTTTGAGTTGCATCTGTTATTTATATTAAATACAGTGCTATTTTAGTTATATGATATCTAGTGTGTATTACGAATTTCATAATGGACAAAAACATCGAACAAAGAGTTTGTCTTAAATGCATCGCCAATGGAATTTCGTGTTCGGAGTCAACGTAAATGTTACAGAAGGCTTACGGTGAATCGACTTTATCAAAAACTCGTGCTGCAAAACGCTCAAAAGCGGTCAAGATGTGATAGCCGCCAAACTTTCTGTATCTCACGAGTCGATCCGTTCCAATTTAAATAATCATTTGGGTATGAAACATGTTGCTGCTCGGCTAATCCCAAAAGAATTTTATAGCACTACAATGCGCCTTCGCACAAGGCCATCATCGTGAACGAATTTTTGACCAAACACTCAATAAATACCATCAAACAACCACCATATTCACCAGATATGGCTCCAGCCGACTTCTTTCTTTTTCCTAAACTCAAATTACCACTTCGTGGCATCCGTTCCGTTTCGGTAGAAGACATAAATGAGAATTCGCGGCGAGAACTGAACTCAATTCCCAAACAAAACAGCGTTTAAAAAATGTTTTGATGATTGGATTATTCGTTGGTGTAAATGTATCGTTTTTGAGGGAGTATACTTTGAAGGTGATAAAATAAATTTGGATGAATAACAAACAGTTTGTGTATTATTGATATTTTCCCGGTACTTTCTTGACAGAGTAGTATACATATGTATATACTTTTTGTACCAACGATAACTAACATATATAATATGATACCACACACACAATCAAACGTTTCTACGCAGACAGGCTCACTTACGAATATTTTTCAAGAATCACTTACACAAACAACAGAACACGAAACGACTCCTGAAATTACGCAACAAGACAAATTTACACCTGAATTTCTACACCAACTACAGGCCGCGCTTGCACAATATACTGGTACTGACCCAACAGCTCGTCCAAAACTACCAAAACTCAGAGAATGTAGGAAACTTTACATATATATAGATATTTTCAACAGACAAATATTAAACAAGTTCTTCTCACTTGACTCAGATTTAATAGATATCCACACTTTGATATACTGTAGCGCTCTTGTCATCTCTGAAAAACTGGGATATAAAATTCGAAGCCCTAACACTAACACACTACGTAAGAAAAATCAAACCCTTAAACTTGCATGGCAAAATAGAATTGAAACTGACATAAAACATTTAAGAGCGGATATAGGCAGATTAACACAGTACATAAATAATAAGAGAAGTAGAAAAGTAGTTAAGGCAGTTGAGGAAATATTCAGGAAAACAAAAGTACACACGATTCATGAACATAACAATATTAGACCAGAAGAATATTTAGATACGTTAAAACAAAAACTAAAAGTAAAATCACAAAGGCTAGCTAGATATATGAAAGCATTGCAGAGAAAGGAAACAATAAGTTGTTCATCTCAAATGAAAAGGGCTTTTACAGAATGTTTAGGAAAGATAATTCACAAATCACACAAATGCCAAATTCAGAAGAACTAAAAAGCTACTGGACCGATCTTTGAAAAAAGCGACAAGATCATAATGATACAGCGAGATGGATACAAGATGAAGAATGTAGAATGATGAATGTAGAAAGCATGGTATTAAGTGATATTACGGTAGATGATATAGAAACAACCACTAGAAAAATGAAAAACTGGAAAGCAGTAGGAACAGATAAATTACACAATTTTTGGTACAAGAAATTTCATGTTCTACATACTATATTAGCGACAAATATTTCCGATATTGTCACAGGTCAACAAAATATACCCAAATTTATAACAAAGGGAATCACGTTTATGTTACCCAAAAGCAGCGACACTCTTAATCCATCACAATATCGCCCGATCACATGCCTTCCAACCATTTATAAACTGATAACATCAATAATTACACAAAAAATTAACAAACACTTAGAACACAATAATATTATGTCAGAAGAACAGAAAGGCTGTAGACAAGGACATCGAGGATGCAAGGAACAATTAACTATAGACTCCATAGTTTTAAAACACGCCCATAGCAACAAAAGAAACCTACATATTTCATTTATCGATTACAAAAAAGCTTTCGACAGTATACCCCATTCGTGGTTGATACGAGTTCTTCAGATTTATAAAATCAATCCTATCATAATTAGCTTCCTAAAGAATGCCATGACCGACTGGAGAACATCACTACACTTATCTAACGGTATAGATACGATCACCACGGACGAAATTAACATCGGCAATGGTATTTTCCAGGGAAACTCTCTTAGCCCGCTATGGTTTTGTCTCGCTTTAAACCCACTATCTAATCTCCTAAATAGTACTACTAGTGGCTATAAATTAAACTCTAACACATCCATTACTCATCTAATGTATATGGATGATATCAAACTATTTGCTAGAACTGAGAAGTGCCTTGATCACCTTATTTTCTTCTATAATATAAAAATGAATCGCAAAATGTGTTGGTAAGCGCATAACTCAACAACGCCTGTACCAATTTGGCCGATTCTTTTTTTTAAATGTTCGTTGAAGTTCAAAGATGGTTTTTGCGGCGAGGAAAAATCTGATAATTGCCGGAAAAACCCTAAAACAGCGCTTTTCTTTTTCCCATACAAACGTTTTCTAACTAAAACGTAGAGTCAATTTGTAATTTATTACCGCTGCATAAAGTTCAAATTCGCGTGCGCGTTGATATACTTCTCTGTTTGATGGCAGTTTTGTCACTTTCCGGACCTGAAGACTTCAGGACTGATCCAAGATGGCGGACGGGAAATCAAAGATGGCGGATGAGAAAATTTAAAAAATCAGTATGGGTATCGCCTTCGATATTGTAAGGGGTGAGGAATCGAAATACAACATCTATTTCGTGATCAAAGATGGCGGATGGGAAATCAAAGATGGCGGATGGGAAAATATAAAAAAAACAATATTGTTATCGCCGGCGATGTTAAAAGGGATGGGGAATCCAAATACAACATCTGTTTCGTGATTCAAGATGGTGGATGGGAAATCAAAGATGGCGGATGGGAAAAATTTAAAACATCAGTATGGGTATCATCTCTGATGATTTAAGGGATGGCGAATCCAAATACAACATCTATTTCGTGATCAAAGATGGCGGATAGGAAATCAAAGATGGCGGACGGGATATTTTTAAAGTCGATATGGGTAAATCTCCGATATTTTAAGGAATGGGGAATTCAAAAACACCATCTATTTCGTGATCAAAGACGGCGGATGGGAAATTTAAAAAAATCAATATGGGTATCGTCTCCGATGTTTAAAGGGATGGGGAATCCAAATACAACATCTGTTTCGTGATCAAAGGTGGCGGATAGGAAATCAAAGATGGCGGACGGGATTTTTTTTATAGTCGACTAGCTGACCCAGCGAACTCCGTATCGCCTTTTTAAGAGTTTTTATTTAATTCCCTTATCATTTCAGAGTCTATAAATGATAAACAAACAAACATAGATTTTAATATAATATTGAATTCCCCATTCCTAAAAATATCGGAGACGATACCCATATCGACTATAAAAAAAATCCCGTCCGCCATCTTTGATTTCCCATCCACCATCTTGAATCACGAAACAGATGTTGTATTTGGATTCCCCATCCCTTTTAACATCGCCGGCGATATCAATATTGATTTTTTTATATTTTCCCATCCGCCATCTTTGATTTCCCATCCGCCATCTTTGATCACGAAATAGATGTTGTATTTCGATTCCTCACCCCTTACAATATCGAAGGCGATACCCATACTGATTTTTTAAATTTTCTCATCCGCCATCTTTGATTTCCCGTCCGCCATCTTGGATCACGAAACAGATGTTGTATTTGGATTCCCCATCCCTTTTAACATCGCCGGCGATAACAATATTGTTTTTTTTATATTTTCCCATCCGCCATCTTTGATTTCCCATCCGCCATCTTTGATCACGAAATAGATGTTGTATTTCGATTCCTCACCCCTTACAATATCGAAGGCGATACCCATACTGATTTTTTAAATTTTCTCATCCGCCATCTTTGATTTCCCGTCCGCCATCTTGGATCAGTCCTGAAGTCTTCAGGTCCGGAAAGTGACAAAACTGCCATCAAACAGAGAAGTATATCAACGCGCACGCGAATTTGAACTTTATGCAGCGGTAATAAATTACAAATTGACTCTACGTTTTAGTTAGAAAACGTTTGTATGGGAAAAAGAAAAGCGCTGTTTTTAGGGTTTTTCCGGCAATTATCAGATTTTTCCTCGCCGCAAAAAACATCTTAGAACTTCAACGAACATTTAAAAAAAAGAATCGGCCAAATTGGTCCAGGCGTTGTTGAGTTATGCGCTTACCAACACATTTTGCGATTCATTTTTATATTATAGATATGGGTATCGTCTCCGATATTTTTAGGAATGGGGAATTCAATATTATATTAAAATCTATGTTTGTTTGTTTATCATTTATAGACTCTGAAATGATAAGGGAATTAAATAAAAACTCTTAAAAAGGCGATACGGAGTTCGCTGGGTCAGCTAGTTTGTATATAAATATATTTATCTCAGGGTTACCAGTGCCGTGAACCCATTTACCCAGTGACTTTCAGCTCAAGCTCTCGATGTGCCCGACACAATTGAGATAACATCACTGAGGAATAAATAGCACGATATTTTTAGACGTTTCAGGATAATATTGAAACTGCATTCAGTGTCCTCGATCTGCGTTTCGTTCTGTAATTTTTATAACCTGATAGGTACGGGGATTGTGGCTTGAATTTGAGTCCACGGTCACACCCGCGTTATTCAGGGCTACTGCTCCGCTCCCGTGGCTCATAGCATGATGTTTTATAACCTATAACTCTCGATAAATGTGCTGTCTAAAACTAAAAGTTTTTTTTATAATCGTATCGTAGCTTTGAGATCAGAGCGTTCAAGCAAACAAACAAACTCTTCAGCTTTATAATATTAGTATAAATTAGAGGCCCGGAGCTGCGCGCGTACATTTTTTTTTATTTAACCAATACCCGAAACCGTGGGAATTTCGGCGCATACTTTCTTAGTGCACCCTGTTCCCAAGGAACATACATGCCAAATTTCAGCTTAATGCGCCCAATAGTTTGGGGCTATGTGTTGTTAGTTGGTCAGTCAGCGCGAGAACTCTTTATAATAATATACAGACAGATATATAGTGCAATTTAAACCGAATAAATTCAAATAGTCCCCGACACAGATCTTTCTAAATTGTTACCAAGTACTTAGATATTTGCTTTAAGGTTATAAATATTTATTCATTAATCTTATTTGAGTATATTTCTAATACCAAACCACTATTTTTCGTCGGTAAAAAATAAATTATGTCGTGCTGACCCCAGGATTTTAGATTACCTATACTTAATATGATTGTGTAGAATCAGTCTATAATATATTCGTGTCAACCTTTGTGAAAGAGATAACATTACATATAACATATAAATAAACGAATATTATTTGGTACAAGTCATCACTCAAATATTTGAAACATTTTTAATTTAAATTGTTTTTCGGGATATATACCACGTACCTTTGTTTGGAGTAACCGATATTTCGGCACTGTTGCAAGCGCCATGTTCACGGATGTACTGATGGTATTGCGGGTGGATGAATGTTACGAGCAAGTATAACGGTCTACCCGCTTTCTTACTCGTTTTTTGCGTTCAACACCACTAGCACTGTTATCACTATCACATTGTACCCGATCACGACATACCACACTCACTAACTGTAAGAAAGCGGGTAGACCGTTATACTTGCTCGTAACATTCATCCACCCGCAATACCATTAGTACATCCGTGAACATGGCGCTTGCAACAGTGCCGAAATATCGGTTACTCCAAACAAAGGTACGTGGTATATATCCCGAAAAACAATTTAAATTAAGTTTAAATGACCACGAAAGTTTAAATTCCTATATTGAAACATTTTATTTAAACAAAGGGTTCTAGCAATTTTATCACGTTACAATTTATGTATGTGTGGTGTTATTGTTTGAGCTTGTTGAAATAATTTTATTTATTTTTAAGAACACCGGATGTGTGTTCTATCCCTACATTTGTTGACACGCCATCGACTCAAGTTCGTCAGAGAGCCATAGTCGACGTATAATAAAAGTGTCAAATATTCTTAGTAGCAAGGCTATTTGAATCACTACGCCAACCATGAAGTTTATTTCTAAGATACGTTATTTTACATGTTAATTCATTGTTCCAGACAAAAAATGAAACCCTCATGGTTCCCCGTTAACAACTGCTGCTTTTGTATAGACCTGAGAGTTGGGTGTCTAATTATTGGATACCTAAGTTTGGTAAGTCTGTTTTTTCTTTGTATCATAGTTAAATAGTTATGTTCAATATGAGTAGTGATACTATATTATTGCAGTTGTAAGATCTTTGGCTCTTATTATTCTCCAAGCGTTATCCCAATTGCAAATTGGGTTCTGCTTACTAGTCTAACCAAATTTAATTGAATCTTAGCTTTTCGAAAGAGCGAACGTTTGTCTGACCTCGTAGCCCAAAGGCTATGTCATGGTTTAGACTAGTGACTGCCAAGGATCACAGCCGGGACCGACGGCTCAACGTGCTCTTCAAGGCACGGGGTAATCACTTATCCCGTGCTTATTAACAATTCAATACGCACTTTACTGAGGAAAGGCAGTGATACGCCCCGTAGATTCGAACCCAGTGGCAGTATCTCCACTAAACTATCGCAGGCTTGTAATCGTTGGCTGTACAGATTGAAAAATAAAAACATTTTAAACTCAATAAATGTGATACAGAATGTTTATCCAACCGTCCGTCTTCTTAAGCAAAGTTCACACCGGCAGCGCGTGAGCTGGCTAAGTTAGCTAGAAACTATACGATAGCACGCAAAATACACGCCAAGACGTGGAGTTGCGGAAACAGCCCGTGCCATCAAGTATCAACTATACGATATAAGCAAAGCTTTGGCAAATTAAATTATAGAGCGCTGAAGGCATCGGATATGTCATTCACATAATGTAGTTTAGTCGCTAGCGTAGCTTAGCTTTGTAGTTCGCGATGTGAAATTTAAAACTATGATCGACTGCCGAAGCGGGTTTATTATTGTCCCGAACGAAAGGGTATTTCTAAAGAAAATTTTATAAATAATTGCATGATCGACCAAATAAAAGCTACGTGTGATGATGGATTAAGTCTACAAACTGTCGCTATCCTATTTGATTTCTGGGGTGCCATAAGAGGCGATTCACGAAAATTCACGAAGCAAATAGTATGCGGCTAATGAGCCGGAATACTCGACGTCAAACCTTAAACCAACCCGTCTGGCCAGCGTGGTATAATTATTAGGCCAAATCCTCGCATTGATTCTCAAGCTACTATGATGACACAAATTAGGAGTGGCAATCCAGCAGTTGACTGCAAAATACAGTATATGGTAAAAATTATACTTATTTCGTCGTTCAGACTTCTCTTGAATTAGTACTGAGTTTGGTTGGCGCATTCATTTTGCTGTATGGTGTGCATAAGGTCAGAATAATTGATAAGTTTACTTTTTAGTTTATTCTTCGTATGTGCATCTCGGGTCGGAGCTTCAGTGCCTAAGCTGGCGCCGTGACATACGCGGTAGTGCCGATATTTTTCTCGCACGTTGTTTTTTTCTTTATATATGAATAACAAGATGTTTATATAATGCAGCTCGCAAATAATATAGCGTTCTTATCTCCTATATCTCTTTTAATTTAATTCTAATCGCAATTAACACTTCTGTTTTGTTTACATTAATTGGGGTTGAATTTGTCAGAGGATGCAATTACATTTTTTAGAAGTCTAGCGTGACCTAACTTAAAGCTTAATCCAAATTTGTGGGTTCGTACCTCTTGTCCCGCGGCCGCCATCTTGAAAAACGTGGTAGTGAGGATGGATTTTCTATTTTTTTGGGATTTTGGATTTAAATTTACACTAACCCTCTCTTGACATCAATAAAATAAAATTGCGTCCTCTAACAAATGCACTCTAAGCCCAAAAAAATTAACATTTTAATGGACTATGGCGGAAAGACAAAGTCAAAGTTGAAATCATTTATTCATTTAGGTGACAAAGTGACGCATATGAACGTCAAAAATTTAAGTTAATTACTAGATGATTCTACATTTACATTTACTGCCACGTTCGCAATACAATAAAACTCGTGGCCACTCTTTTTAACTGCCAGTATAATGGTTTTACATGTTATCTTTGTAAGGAGCTGCAAATGTTTCACATTGTAAGTTATCTACTCATGCAAAATTTGATAGTTATTGATATCATACTCAAGCAATAAATTATGTTCATTTGGTAAGCCTCTCAAAGTAAATATGGTGAAACAGGAGCATCCACTTTCGTCTTGTGATGTAGGCAACTCGCGAACATGACTGTTCAGAGCTATCATATGGTGGAACAGTATTTTCCGAAAAGTAACGGTATATAAACCAGCAGCAATTTACAATTTATTAGTTAGCAGTTCATGCGACGTGTCGCCCGGACGGAAGGTATTTCATAAAAATATATAGAAAACAGTAGTGTCGCGGCGACACGTCGCTTGCAGTTACCGTCTGCGGCCGGCTTCCAACTCGTACCTTAACCCTCACTTAGTCACTTTACAAATCCGATAAATTAGAATAAAAAGAGTAGAATAAGAATGCAAATGTAGTATAAAAAGAGAATACGGTAATTAACTACACTATAAAACTGCTTATTGACCTAATAAACAAAAATTGGGCCTAATAAAAAAAGAATATTTATTTCCAAGCGTACTTGTCGTCAAGATACTCATTTAGTCTGTAATATGCCTTTAGTATAAGATTATTTTTAATTATTTTCTGAAACGACTTTAACGGCAAGTCTAAAATATTAGATGGTATTTTATTATAAATTCTTATACTAAGCCCAATAAAATAACTATGCATTTTGTGTAAACGGAAATACGGTACACATAATTTGTGCTTGTTCCTAGTACTTATTAATATTGTGTATGTCACTATTAATTTTGTAAGAATTTATATGTAGTCGTACATGCATAACACTGGGATAAATATATTGTGGTGCTACAGTAAGAATAACAATATTTTTAAATTTTTCTTTGAGTGAGACTCTTGTCTTTAACTGGTGAATGGCCCTAACTGCCCGTTTTTGCAATATAAAAATATTTTTGATGTCAGCAGCCCTACCCCATAATAGTATGCCATAATTATGACATAACACTATGAAAATAGCTAAAATAAACCAATCTAGCTGTATCGACATTAGTCAACGAACCTTCTTAATGACATAAGCCTGCAGCTGAGCTGAGTTTCCCTGGGAGATATGTAACATGCGCAGCCCACTGCAATTTCGAATCAAGTGTTTCCTATTCCTAGAAATAATGTAGATTCAGATGTTTCGAGTACGTCATCATTTAGAACTATACTAGGATCAAGGTTTCTGACATTAGGCCGAGCAAACGTAATAAATACATTTGTTTTTTTTTGGTGTGCAGTACTAGATTGTTTACATTAAGCCAGTTATAGTTACTTGAATGATCTTATTTATTACGGAATTCAATATTCGAACTATAGATAGATCTGTAGATTTTAGATTCGTTTTTGAGATAAGCTCCATACAAAATATATCGAACACAATCTCGAATCTCAAAATCCATGTGTGGATCGAATATTGAAAATGGCCGACAGTGTTTTCTATTTTACTATACCGAAGCGCTAAATGACACAAAAGCAAAATGGTGACCGAGGGGCATTCATCAGAAACACTCCTGTCGTGTATGAATAGAGAGTTGGTGCCAGGCCTCGGATGCATGGTCTTAGCACGGCTGCAGCTCTGCCATGTCCCGTCATGACATGTGATGTTTTCCGTCATTGCGTCCGTTTGCTGTATGTTTGTAAAGTCCCACGCGACACAGAATTGATTCCTAGTGTGGGAGTTATCCTTTTTTTAATAATGAAATAGAAGAATATTGTTAGCTGAAGTATGACTCCGTTTTTATCTTTATTTTTCAGGGCAATCGTAAATTTGTCAGATCTTTCGCCTGCTTTGTAATAGCATTTATTATAATGGAAGTCTTCAACATTATAAGTAAGGCCAGTCAAGTGAACAACCGACCGCAGAGCATCATTGAAACGCTGTTCGGCTTGGGTGTGTTTGACTTATTTGACGTAAGAAACTGGTTTGTATATTCAGACCATTAAAATACGTACATATATTATCATCCTGCCTCCGTGGTCCAGTGGATTGCGTATGCGTCTGCTGATCGCGGGTCCCAGGTTCGATTCCCGGGGCGGGCAAAAGAGTTATGGATTTTTCCAAATTCTCAGTAGCAGCACAAAGGCTGGCAATGTGCCCGGTAACGGCAATAAGCTCGCCCCCTATTACGTGGGACCTAAAATTCATAAGTCTAAATGTGGGTGTTATGATACTCGTACAAAACATTACATTTCTGGCGTAGAGATTTAAAAAAGGAACAATATTATAACTATCACCATCAGCCTTGTATATAAATTGTCCCACTGCTGATCACGGGCCTCTTCTCACTATTAGAAGCTATAAGTTTAAAATGTAGTTTAATCAGCAATAGCCTAGTGGGGATTCCAACACACTGTTATGTAGAGGGTCTTGAGGTCACATTCTTGGCGCAGTTACTTTATTGGAAAATTGCTTTTAAAAACTTGAAGTTACCAGAAAATCCTAAAAACAGCATTCAAAGTAAGACACTTGAACAGCATATGAAAACCGATGACTAGCAATAATAAACATATTTTTGTAGTTATATATTAGCCGCTGTCATTGCCAAACAAGTGAAATCATTATTTTCCAACTCTGCCAATATTCCTCTAATTAAATTTGCTGCCGGTTCCAAGATAGTTCGAACTGTCCCCAGAACGTCACGAGTACCAAAATTCGATGTCTTCTGACTTTACTGATGAGCGTAAAAACTTTGGCTATGCTGCTTAGCCTGAACACAGTTCATAAAGAAGTGGGAGCGATGGGGTTAGACGAAAAAATAAGAAAAGGTGCCACCGCCTGGGCAGTCTGCTAGATTCAGTTCAAGCTACTTACTTAATTGCATATATTCTTTTTTCAGTGCTACAACTTTACATTCTGCTGGTGACCAGAAGCTACTACATGAAGATGGAGGATCCACAAGAGAGAGAACCAGCTATTAATAGCCCTGCCTAAGACATTTCTCATAGTATGAATACGCATAACGAGGATCTAGACCTTGAATAAGGTTCTCGGCATGGCTTACCTAATAAACACCATCTTCTCATTTAAACTTGTGACCATGCCCAAAGGCCGAGTATATTATGAAACAGCATTTACTAATTAGTTCATTATCATTTAGTATATAATGGCGCTGAATTTTATTTTGTTTTACGCACTTCTTGAATAACTGATTCCAGTTCATTGGAATACTCTACTTATAAATAAATTGATCAGGAAGCACAGAGGTTGAGTTTTATCCTGTCGATAAATAATATTTATCATTATGATCTTGATATGTATATTGGTACAAGTAAAAGTTAAGTTTATATAGGCCTCCTTTCACATACATAGTTTCACATATATCAATTCACGACATTAGTCGCTAACGACAAATCTGGAGGAAAACCGTCGCGTAGTCGAGACACCAGAACATGATCTTGACTGCACGGTTGGCGTAGCGGTTTAAGCGGTGGCCTCTCCCCTTGACAC
Organism: Euclidia mi; assembly: GCA_944739405.2. Taxonomy (NCBI): domain Eukaryota; kingdom Metazoa; phylum Arthropoda; class Insecta; order Lepidoptera; family Erebidae; genus Euclidia; species Euclidia mi. The sequence continues at coordinate 76,773,340 of OX123191.2, read as the reverse complement.
TGCGCCGAGTGCTGTGGGTTCGATTCCCACACGAGGCAACACTTTGTGTGATCCATAATTTCAAAAAAATATATATATATGTATATATATTTGTACACTCGTTAAGCTAGACACTTTGACCTTTGTAACGTTCTTATGACGTAGGAAATAAGTATTAAAATCGTACTGAAACTGCATACGCTTGACTTATTGACTATGTGTACGCGCAAAGTTTGCAGGTGAATTTACTCGGAGCAGATTTAACTTCAGACTCGTACTGTATATTGAGTCTTAAAAACTAATCTTATGGCGCTGATACACTTGAGCATTCACCTGTAATGTGCATTCTCGCGAATGCTACAAAAGAAATGAGTGTGTTTTAGCAAGCATTCTTACGAACAATCGGGCGAGCCTTAGAATATAGATAATACATAGAATTCGCGCTACAATGACGGTTAAACTCAATATATTTACTTCATTTTGACTTATGATTCTAATCTAGGGCAGAATCTTCGTAGTTTGTCACTAATTTTAAGTTGACTGGTGATGGAATTACCTAGAATAAATATCGATAAAATATCGATAATGTTTACAATAGATCCTTAGATTTAGTTTACTCAGAATTCATTTCAATAGAATGTTGATAAACTATCGATATCCATAAATAAATTTGAACTAAGGAACAGACACTTGTGTGATTTATTAAACCTGTTCAAATTAAAATCTGCATTTTATTATTTAGACACGTCATTTGTGCATGTATCTTAGTCCAGAAATAATTCATAAGTGAAACTGAAGTAAACATATTGGGTAAAACTGCTGTTGTAGTGCGATTTCTATATTTTTTCTATATTCTACGGACTATTTGAATTTAGAGTGTTCGTTAGAATTATCGTGAAAATGCTTGGTTCGACAAAACAGAAAACGCCGAATGCTCACTGTTCTGTTACAAGTGAATGCTCAGGTGTATCAGCGCCATTAGATTAAACATATTCCGTCTTACTTATAAAAATCTCGTTGATTGTGACTTAATCACCTCTCAGCTGAATAGCTCTCGAGCATTTAAACAATGTTTAAATTTTCTTTACTTATAAACGTTGTTTAGCTGTTGTTCAGTTGAGTAACTGATAAAGAACGATACACATACGAGGGCCACAGATTATAGCCAATTGAATTATTTATTTACTCAGAAAATATTATTAAGAGACCGCATGAGTGCTGTCGGTCATGATTTCACGAGAGCCGACCGCATCGCAATTCGCAGTAACCTTGAGCAGGAGATACAGCCAATATAAGCTCTCCTTATATAAAATATACCTTAGAATGCCTCAAAAATTTTTTTGCCTGTACAAAGATTCAAGTATTTGTAGGGGGCCGCTATAGGTACTTCAACTAGACCTCGACTATCTTATTTGGGTTCATTTAAGGACAATCACAGAATTTCTTGCAATGCCTCAATTGGGTATGTTACCAAAAATTGTTTACCAGCTCTCCTACTATTATGTTGTTCTAAAAATATCGGAGGGAAATAATTTATAACTATACTAGGTAGTTAAATCTTCTATACACCCTTATTTTTTAATTAGTACAAAAACTTTAAGGACAGAGCTTTAGCGAAGACATAATTCTATATATATATATATATATATATATATATATATATATATATATATATATATATATATTATAATTCATAATTATACGGGACGTAAAAATTTCATAATATCTATAAATAGCAAAGTTATTATCATTATGTAAAAATCTCACTTAAATCATAGGCATATTTTACAATCCATTCACTAATTGATGGATAGTTTTCCATCCTGCTCATTCGCATTCTCTCTGTCGCACTTATGACGTAGGTAACCTTAGACAATAAAATTAAACAAAAGTGTCATTGTGCCTCTCACCAACATTTAAACAAGGTCCCAGTGTTGTTTAAATTTGACAGCTATTTGAACATCACTTAATGGCTACTAAATTTAATGCTAAACAGGGTTTATAGGTAAGGTTTTTGCTAATCAGCCTCTCAGCAGTTGTTTATAATTTTAAATAACGTTTATAAGTAAGAGGGATTATTCTGGTGTACTTGCAAAGAAAAATAATCACGAAGTCTGTATTTTTCAATATAAGTCTAGTCTTAAGAAACCAATGTGTAAGCACCTATTGAAAAGAAATAAATAAATTACAACTTAGAATAGGCCATATTAAAAATAATTGTATTGTATTGATTTTAAAATAATTGTATGGTTCTGATGATAATATAATGTACAGTTATAAAAATCAACTATTTTTAAACCTTTTCCAACGAATTTTATATTTTTATTTATAAGTGCTTTAGATGTTATATATTTTTTACTACCTTTAAGATATAATAAAGACAATTGATATGATTTTCGCAGTGTCAATTGATACATCGCAGATGCAACCTTGTTTTTCCACAATTCTCTTTTCACCGTGTCACCTTTTCAGCCGTGTGGTTGACGGCATAGAATACAAGTGTCACCCTATCTTCCTGTGGGTGTCGTAAGAGGCGACTAAGGGATAACACGATGCAAATACCATCTTTGCGTAGAGACGGAAAAGTCGACATCAAACCCTATACGACTGCCTCGTTGGTCTCGCTTCATAAATGTGCGCGTGGGATCGGGGTCCCGGGTTCGATTCCTGGTTCGGGCAGTGTTATTGGGTTTTTCTGTCACGAAATTCTCAGTAGCAGCACGGAGTCTGGAAATGTGCCCGGTACGGCAATAGGCTCGCCCCTTATTACGTGGGACTAAAGTATATCTGGCGAAAAGTGGGTGTAGAAATACACCTCTGCCTACCCCTTCGGGGATAAAAGGCGTGACGATATGTATGTATGTATGTCTCTTTTCATGATGCAGAATTTGATTAGGGATGTTTACGATTTGTGTTTTGCTTCATGGTTTTCGCTCGCTGGATTGAGTCGGCGCGGCCCTGCCTTGTCATAAAAACGAATCGTAAAGCTCGACGATTCGTCAATACCTCGAATTGTGATCACATGTATATTTCTTGCCATGGGCCACGAGGCTAGAAATGTAATCTTTCTCTTTAGACAGTAAGGAGACTGGGAGCGACAGTACGTTAGTTAACGAGAACAATAAAGAAATAGGAATCACTCTCCATATTCTTACCTTTTGCAAGCCGACGAGTAAAACACTAGTTACAACCAAGTTCACGATCAATGTAACTAGAAAGCTAGACACAACGGTAACTGCCACATGTAACAATTCTTGTATGATTTGATTCGTACGTTTGTGAGAATAGCCGCCATCTGCATTCAAAAACAAAATAACTGCAAAAACTATGAGCGAAGTGACTGCTGGCGATCTGAAATGTAATAAATCTCATTTAACAGTGATAACAGTTTATTTTTTAATACCTTTAAGCGGGGCGTGAAGATGCTCTACATCAGCATCGTCCTAGCGTTATCACGGTTGCATCCAAGACTTACACGCCTTGAAGCCCGAGGTCCACTTAGGTACTGGTCTAACCAGATATGACAGAATATCAATTTTCCCACAGAGCGACTGCCGTCTGATCTCAGCAACCCAAAGGAATAGCGATTCTATGGCTCAGCCTAGTATCAGTTTATTTGATGGTACTACTGAGTCCCCGTGACGACTATCAAAATTCTTCATGACAGCCGGGACCGACGGCTTAACTTGCTCTCCGAGGCACGCGGCAAGCCATAATAATTAACCATTTAATACGCACATAACTTTGTAAAGTCATTGGTGCCGTGAATTCGAACCCGATACCCTCTGCATGGCAGTCCATTGGTATCTCCACTAGGCTATCGCCGCCAATTAAGATGACCTTTACTTTCTGACTGCTTAAAATCGGGTGGCATGGAATCGATTTGATTGGCAGTAAAGGAAAACAAACGCTTTTTCTAGGTCAACATGACACTAATCTTCTTTATATATTATTATATAACTCTCCAAAACGTGTATTTGTAACATGTTACCTAACTCCTTAATTATATAAAAATATAGTGGGACCCGGTAGGTACTGCCGCAGGTTGAATGTCACCAAATTTGATTTGCCGAATAGGCAGAACGGTGTCTGCCGGAACAGCTAGTTATGTATCTCACTTACCAAGCTTAGACTAGCTACGATTAATATTTTGAAAGCGGAGCCGACGTAATATTTCCATGATGTAGTAACTGTCTGTACGGCCTAAAATCTTTGATGTTTAACTTTCCTTTAGTTGCTCAAATTCCAGTTGCTTGTCTTACCAGAATTGGCCAAATTTTTGCTTTTAATTTCTCACCATAATTAACAGATCATAAATAAATACATCCACAAAATACACGTATTTGTTAACTCTCTAAGACTTTTCTCCCAGCGTTTCTCCCCTCTTTTTGTGTGCCAACTAATTTACAATTCGTGGGTGTTGTAAGAGACGACTAAATTAAATACACTAAGCAAATAGTATCTTTGGGGAAAAACTGAAAAGTCGACATTAAACTCATTTGGCCAGGTTGGTATGGAATAAAAAAGCCTCATATTGACTCACAATATAGCATTGTATGTCAAGCTAATTAGGAAACCTAGTATAGTTCGTTCACAGTTATTTTACCTCTAGATGTTAGATTGGCCAACCTGGGCGTTGTGTTGCTATATTTAGTATATAATACTCCCATTTTAAATATACAGTATTGCTAAAAATGTACTTATTTTTTTATTGTCTACGCGATCGTATTAAATATTTGGAAGTAATGTTTGTAACAAAAACTCTTGATATCGGCATGGCTATACGCATGTACATTTATTTTCTAGCGAAATAACTAATTTCCTATGAAGATAAATAGTTATAATAAAAAAAATTATATTTAATATACAAAGGTAAACGCATCATAATTACGCCAATGTGAGGTTTTAATTTTCAAATACAAAAACTGCAAATGTAATCTTGTCCTACATTTTTGCTTGTGACTCGCCTTTTAATGAGACTCCACATAAATTCAATTGCATTTAGCTCACAGTGGTATGGCGGTAATCTAACCACATTGTGTCCATGAGCTTCAAGCATTTGATCAGTTTCATATATTGGAGCTTCTTTATGGTTTTTTATAATTTCATACAGTTGAGCTTTCACCATGGTAGGCAGATAAGATAACCCCTTATTTGTGATCCAGTTTTGCATTTCAGCTTTAGTAGAACTTAATGTTGGCCATGAAGCCATTTCATGAAATTTGTTTTGTTCATGTCTTCATGGTAGTCACCCGATTTCGACTGGGATTTAAATATTAATAAAGCGTTTGGTATAAACCCTATTTCACCACCCGCATGAACAATTATCCATTGTGCACCAACGGAATCGTTTTTAAGACACCCATTTCATTTTCAATTTGCTAGCATTTATTGTACTAATTACTCCTGAACCCGTACCTGTATCAAATGGTGGTTACAGTTGGACATTCTAGTTTCCACTAAAATTGGGTAAAATGTTATGCACGGGTAACCCTATTTTACATACCTGTCATCACAGTACCTGTCGTCAGTACCATTCCAACATAAAGAAAACAAACACTGACATTTGTCAGAGGTAAAATAACTGTGAACGGACTGTAGTACACTTTGAAAGCTGTATGATGCTCTATAATAAGGTTATGGCAATCAAAATGAAAGTCAGTTTTGCTGTTGATTCACAAATTGCGATCGTAAAGTTGACAGGCGTTTCTTATTTCCACTGTGTTTCAAAATATTGTCTATATAATTAATTAAATTTCTATAATCAATAACAGCACACTTCGACAAATATTTGTAAAATCGCCTGTCTTCAGGTTGACTATTGTTGTGGTGGGGGGGCTCAGTTACCGTGGCGTGGACACCCACGGTGAAGCTAAGCGGGATCCCAGGAGTAGACGCTCCACGTGGGCTTAGGTGAAGCCTGCGTAGGATGCGTCCAAAGGTGCGGGTGCGGGGGACAGTTCTGTCTGTCCCTCGCAGTCGGGCGCGGTCGTGGAAGGAGCGGCGTGTCGGTGTTGCGTTGCTGCGCGCCCTATCTCCCGCAACCGAATGGGGCGCACCATGTGATGCGTTGCGGTGGGGCCGCAGAGGAAGAGGAGATGCGGTGTTGAGAGGTTGCCGTCCTCCCTATCCTCTGCGGTCGCTAGGTTTTAGTGCCTGCGACGGCGAGTGCTGGGGCTGCTCCCCGTCCGCCAAAAAGTAAGGAGGCGGAGTAGTGTCCGCGCCGCCTCCCAAGTAGCATTACAAGACGGGGCCCACCAACACCAACGGCGGGCCAATCTCGGGCGGGGTCACAGAATAGTGTGCTAACCGCGAATTGCGTTTCCCCGCCCCTACACGAAACCCGTAGGGACACCGCGGTGGTTTTAGTGGGTATGCCCCGAACACCTTTAGGGGCGAGCCTTCACACATCTGCGCCAGTCCCAAGCCCAGTCGATCACACTCTGGCCGGGTTGGCGTCGAGTTGGGATGGCTCATAAGGAGAGTTTCCACCGCAGTCAACAAAAAAAAGGTTGACTATGGAGATACTAAAGTCTAAAGTCACCGACATAGCTCTCCGAATAGTTAGGCTGAAGTGGCACATAGCTCGAAGAACCGATGGCCGTTGGGGCAGGAGGGTTCTAGAGTGGCGACCACGTACCGGACGATCCAGCAGGGGTAGGCCTCCCGCAAGGTGGACCGACGATCTAGTTAAGATCGCGGGAAGCGGTTGGATGCGGGCAGCTCAAAATCGGTCTCTGTGGAGAACCTTGGGGGAGGCCTGTGTCCAGCAGTGGACGTCTCTTGGCTGACATGATGATGGAGATACTTATATAAACATTGTATGTTATCTGAATTACCATTTTCACAAAATACTACGTTCTTTCAACTACAAGTATGGTGCCTGTACTTCGACTGCACCTGTGACCAGGCAGAATATTACCTATAATTTTAATTAGTTGATATTTTGCATTCTATGACAGTAAGTGCAAACAAATAAAAAGAACTCCCTCATTTGCGATTGCTTCTGGAATCTTATCAGGTTTATCCATCGTCAAATAGTAACTTCTAATAACTAACGCGAAGTATATGACAATAACTGAAACGTAAAAGTATTAACCACACATTAAATAAGTATGTTGTATATAATTGATTGACTTGATTGAGTGAATTGAAGACGCTTGCTAAACAGTAAAAGTAAACACCGTAATGAGACTGAGACTTGCGTGGCTGAGGATTTTGCCAACCCGCACTTGGTCAGCGTGGTGGACCTTACCTTCTCATAGTGAGCAGAGGCCTGTGCTGAGCTGCTGAGAGCTGAGCAATGAGACAGTTTTTTTTTGATTTTTGATTTTTTATAAAAAGACAACTCCCGCATTAGGACTAAATCCTGTGTCGCGGGGGACTTTACAAACATACAACTAACGGACACAATGAACACCCAGACTCGAAACAACAATTTATGAGTCTCACAAAGTGTTGTCTCGTGTGGGGATCGAACCCACAACACTTCGGCGCAGTGTCAAGCGGTGAGGCGGCCGCTTAAACCACTACGCCAACCGTGCAGTCAAGTTTATATACAACGCTGATGAGACGATATAAAAAAGTGCTAATATTATGCAGTAAAGTAGCTAAAATTGTTAACTATCGCTTGCCCCGTGCCTCTGAGAATACGTGAAGTCGACGTTCCTGGCTGTCATGAAGAATTTTGACAGTTGTTGTAGGGAGTCCCCTTAATGTAAATTTATTGAAGTCGAAAGAGCTCAACGTGCCTTGATCAAGAGTATGTACTTCAAGAAACTCAAATTTTCAACAGAGAATATATATCAAATTAGTAAACTGCTTTCAGTTAGAAAATTGTATATATTAAAAACAGTTTTAAAAACGCATAAGCGTGTTCCTTTTGATCCCACAACACTGTCAAAAGGAAGGAAATTTAATTCCGTTAAAACACCTGTGACAAGAACTATGTTTGCGTGCAGACAATATGGTAAACGTTCTGCATTACTTTTATAATAGGGTTAATAAGCTTAGGTACACATATTTATCGAAAAAATTCTTATAGCTGCAAAAATACATTAAAAGAATGGCTGCAAACACTTACGTACCATGATACTGAGACACTTCTCGATCATATTCACTGAGACACCAAATCACAAATTACTTACTCACGCGCACTTAATTAATACACACACACACACACACACACACACACACACACACACACACACACACACACACACACACGCGCGCGCGAGCACGCACGCACGCACACACACTCACCCACACACACTCACACTATGGATATATGAAATTTATTTAAAATTTTTTATTTACTTAACTTTTTTTTACTAGCAATTTAAGTTGCAATTTTATTAGTGTTACATTGCTGCTTTGTATTTTTTGTAAACATACATACAAATTATACCATACTATTTGTTAAGGAGGGGCGAGGTTTCCTAACACAGGCGTTATTCGCCTACAAGGACACCTCAAGCACAAATGTTGTTTATGAATATGTATAGTTGTTTCAATAAATAATTTGAATTTGAATGTACTGACACTGGTCTAAGCGATGAAATATTCTTATCTCTTTGTGAAAAAACTAATATTCTGTCAAATCTGATTAGGGACTGGGCTCAGTGTTGGATGCAGGATTGCGCTAGGATTATGATGAATTCCTACTACTGTTATAAACATCTTCATAAATGATATAGCTACGATACTAGCCTTGCTGGCGATTTTGCACTAGTATATGCCCAATTGCCCATATACTATTCTGATGTATGGACCCTCATTACCGAAAAGTTTCATGAAAATCCATTCATGATTTTATATGAAACTAAAGGACGCCAGCAGCTACGCCTGCATTTTTTTTTAATTTACCCGTTTTGGCAGATCCCGTGGGTATTTCAGGAAATCCCTTCTTAGTGCACCCCTACGGTCCCCAAGGAAATATATAATACATGCCAAATTTCAGCTTCCTGTGCCCAATAGTTTCGGCTGTAGCGTGTCTGTCAGTCAGTCAGTAACGCTAGGATTTTATATATTAAGATAGTAACAAACAGCTTATTTTAAATTGAATTGTAAATTACCGCTTATCCTGTTCCTCGAGGTACGTTAAGCTGTCAGTGCCGGTTGTCTTGAAGATATTTAACAGTCGTGACAGGAAGTCGTGTGTCAGAGTACGAATTAATAAACTGACACTAGTATACACCATGGAATATAGCTATGGCTTTGGGTTACGGGGGTCAACCACCGCCTCCTTGCCTTTTGGCGGACGGGGAGCAGCTCCAGCACTCGCCGTCCGCAGGCACTAAAACCCAGCGGCCGCAGAGGATAAGGAGGACGGCAACCTGACAACACCGCATCTCCTCTTCCTCTGCGGCCCCACCGCAACGCATCACATGGTGCGCCCCATTTTCCTCGCGAGAGATAAGGCGCGCGGCAACGCAACACCGACAAGCCTCTCCTCCCGCGACCGTGCCCGACTGCGAGGGATAGACAGAACTGTCCCCCGCACCCGCACCTTTGGACGCATCCTACGCAGGCTTCACCTAAGCCCACGTGGAGCGTTTACTCCTGGGATCCAGCTTAGCTTCACCGTGGGTGTGCACGCCACGGTAACTGAGCCCCCCCACCACGACAAAAGTCAACCTGAAGGTAGGCGATTTTACAAATATTTGTCGAAGTGTGCTGTTATTGATTATAGAAATTTAATGTTAACTCAATGTTAAAGTATGTTATCTCAATGTTAAATAGACAATATTTTGAAACACATTGGAAATTAGGAACGCCTGTCACGACTTTTCAGTTTTTCCCCAAATATACTATTTGCTTAGTGTATTTAATTTAGTCGTCTATACAACTCCCACGAATTGTAAATTAGTTGGCACACAAAAAGAGTGGAGAAACGCTGGGAGAAAAGTCTTAGAGAGTTAACAAATACGTGTATTTTGTGGGTTTATTTATTTACTAGAGGACACCAGCCGCTACGCCTGCATTTTCTTTTTAATTTACCCGTTTTGGCCGATCCCGTGGGAATTTCGGGAAATCCCTTCTTAGTGCACCCCTACGATCCCTAAGGAACATACATGGCAAATTTCAGCTTCCTGCGCCCAATAGTTTCGGCTGTAGCGTGTCTGTCAGTCAGTCAGTAACGCAAGGATTTTATATATTAAGATGATGAATTATGGTGAGAAATGAAAAGCAAAAATTTGGCCAATACTGGTAAGACAAGCAACTGGAATTTGAGCAACTAAAGGAAAGTTAAACATCAAAGACTTTAGACCGTACAGACAGTTACTACATCATGGAAATATTACGTCGGCTCCGCTTTCAAAATATTTCACCTTTTTCCTGCAACATTTTCATTTAATTTTATTTTGTGTAATAATCTCACTCTCTCAGGCCAAAAATGACCTCACGCATTATTATTTGTTTCAGATGTAAGAGGACTTTGGAAATCCAGAGTTTCTGATTCATCCCTGATCTGAAGCTCGGTTCACTTATCGTAGCTAGTCTAAGCTTGGTAAGTGACATACATAACAAGCTGTTCTGGCAGACACCGTTCTGACTATTCGGCAAATCAAATTTGGTTACATTCAACCTGCGGCAGCACCTGCCTGGTCCCACTATATTTTGTTATAATTAAGAAGTTAGGTAACATGTGACAAACACACGTTTTGAAGAGTTATATAATAATATATAAAGAAGATTAGTGTCATGTTGACCTAGTAAAAGCGTTTTTTTTCTTCACTGCCAATCAAATCGATTCCATGCCACCCGAGTTTAAGCAGTCAGACAGTAAAGGTCATCAGCTCAATATCATACCTATATGAAGAGCATCTTCATCGGCAGCGATAACCTAGTGGAGATACCAATGGACTGTCATGCAGAGGGTATCGGGTTCGAATCCACGGCAGCAATGGCTTTTCAAAGTTATGTGCGTATTAAATGGTCAATTATCCCTTGCCGCGTGCCTCAGAGAGCAAGTTAAACTGTCGGTCCCGGCTGTCATGAAGAATTTGGTCAGTCATTACGGGGACTCAGTAGTACCCTCAAATAAACTGATACTGGTCTGAACCATAGAATATCGCTATCCCTTTGGTTTGCGGAGGTCAGACGGCAGGCGCTCTGTGAGAAAGTTGATATTGATATTCTGTCTTATCTGGTTAGACCAGTAGGTAAACGGACCTCGGGCTTCAAGGCGTGTAAGTCTTGGATGCAATCGAGATAACTCTAGGACGATAATGATGTAGAGCATCGTCACGCCCCGCTTAAAGTTATTAAAAAATAAACTATTATACCTGTTAAATGAGATTTATTACATTTCAGATCGCCAACGTTGCTATGATAGTCACTTGGCTCATAGTTTTTGGAGTTATTTTGTTTTTGAGTGCAGATAGCGGATATTCCCACAAACGTACAAATCAAAACATACAAGAATTGTTACATGTGGTAGTAAAAGATTACATTTGTGGCCTAGTGTACCATGGTAAGAAACAAGCATGTGATCACCTTTCGAGGTTTTGACGAATGGTGCTTCCCTAATTGGCACCTTAACGTTCGCGGTTCTTATATGTAAGTACCCTTTCTGAATATTATTTTACGTAATTTAAATTTTGCGTACATGCATCCGTCATCATGAGCATCAGTATTAAAATGTCTTTCGGGATACCATAAACCTTTGTTTTGAGTATCGAATATTTTGACACTGTTTCTAGCGCTTTTATTACGGAGACCGATTACAGCAAAGTGCAACATGGTACGTATCCCGAAAGTTTATTTAATTTTCACTGTCATTTACTTAGATTTGTGACAGAGTTTGCGTTCGTTTTCAGAGCTTTTGCGAACTAATAAAGTGACTTATTTCATTTCAGTGATACTTACCTACCTACTTCGCCTTGGTCTTTAGAAGTTATTATTTAACGTTGGATGATGGCTATAAGAAATTTGTTGTGATCAAAATAGTTTGATTTATTTTTATAGAAACGAATGAGGTCTTCATGTTTTTGTGGGGCAGTTGTGGTATAGTAAGCCTACGCGCTGTTTTATATAATTATATTATGTAGACTGAGTTTAAATCAATCACTATGTTTCTATAACTTGCTATTGCAAATTAATTCGAAATTTTGTTCCTGTGTTATATTTAACTCAGGATACTTTAGTACTTGTATATATTACAGAAAATAGTAAATGGGTTGTCACAGACACAAGGACTGCTTGAGCGTATACAGATATGCGTACTTAGGCCCAATGCTCGGATAAGGAACAACTTTCCGTTTTTCAAGGTTCCGACTCACCGAACCAAGTTAGGTGCACAAGGTCCTATAACTAGGCAAACTGCTTCGTATAATAACTGCTGGCGAAGATTAAGCCTCGACATCTATAATGACAATCCCAGCCATTTCAAGCATAAAATATTAAAAAAACATTGCTCATAATCATAACTCTATCTATTTTAATTTTATAATATAAGTTCTTATATAACTTAATTTAATTATTATTGTTTGTCCTATTTTTATGTGAATGTTGTGAATATTTTATAATTAGAGTAGCATCTGCATTTTGTTTTGAATTATTTTTTTACCAATGTTTATGTTTACTCTGTAAATATGCCCTAAATAAATAAATAAATATTCTGTGCTCAGGAACAAAATTTAGAATTGATTAATAGAAGTTTGAAAAATTATAAAACATTAAATTTATAGCACAGAATATACAACATGTAACAAGTTGAAATGCACATCTTGAAAGTACTTTGTTCAGAATCGGCAACTGAATCCATTTCCGTCATTTTTAATATTGTTTATTTTTAGTCTTAAAATAATTAAAATAACGTAAATTGTAGTCACTCATTTAAAAAAAATTGAGCTATTCGAAAATAAACTTTAAATCAAAGCAGAACGGCTTATTTTTAAATGCATTTGTTAAATGGTTCCACGTTGACTTACACAAACGCACACATTAATACAACACAATAGACGGCAAAAGACAGGAAAGGCACACAATTGACCACCAAAATGTCTATCATCTATCTTTCACTAACGTAGGTAATAAACAACGGGAAAGAGCGAGACGTAATGTCTCGCTCGCGCTGGCGCATGACAAGCGCAGCGGGCGATGCGCTTAGACATGTTATGACAAGTACACAACCGGGAATATCTATCTGATTCTATCAGTGAGTGCTGTGAAAACCTTTTTAAAAGTTCACTTGTTTACAAAATGTGTAATGGTGTATAATTTAATAATTATCAACAAGCCGGTGCCGGTGTGGAATGTTCAACATCATCTAGATGTTGACTTGACAGAAAGTCCAAGCGGGGACTTTCTCATTGTGGAGAAATATTAAATCACCAGTTTATTGTGATGAGAGAAAAAGTGCCGACTAGTTAATTAATTAAGATACTAGCTGCTTTTGAAATAGTGAAAAGATGTGATTTGTGAGGAAATAAGTAGTGAAGTACTAGGTACGTGGACTAAAGAAATGTGATTTTTAAGCCTGTAAGTTATTTTATTATTCTATTATTGTAAGTATTTAGATTCACAAGACAACTTTAAACACGCCGTTCTTGTTTATTTCTCTCATTGATATTCTTTTACTTTATCGATCAATAATGCTAACTAGGTATGATTAAGTTAAGATAGTCACAATAGTCACTTACGATGTTAAGAAACAATAGATCGTGCATATGTAACAAACAATAAATGATTCGACTGTCCACTCCATAGCCTAAAACTGTGATGGAAAGAAAATAATACTCATAATATCTTTGGTAATATCAACAGTGGCCGACAAATGTTCAAGCATCATTTTTGTAAACCCCACTCTATCAGATTGTGGTTTACAGACTGAATTTCATACATTTTGTTATATCGTATCGTGTTTCGTTCCTATCAGATCGCTGTTGTTTGTTTACCATAGCAACCGTGTCGTTAGTGTGCGTGCGCAGATTTAGAGTGACCACGATTTTCACTTTTAATTGAGTTAATACTTTCTTTAAAAAACATTATTTACGCAAATAAAAAAAATATTTCAATGCATGCATTATGATTGTAACAAGGTTTTCTAATTGGGGTGTCTGAGGATGTGCGTTATTTCCATTACACGTTGTATACAAGTACTAAAGTATTTATTGTCAAAATACAATATTATTTGTGTGTGCTAATATCAAAATCATTTATTTATATTATTATATATTCTACTAGACGATTCCAGCAGCTACGCCTGTATTTTTTTTTAATTTACCCGTTTTGGCCGATCCCGTGGGAATTTCGACAAATCCCTTCTTAGTGCACCCCTACGGTCCCCAAGAAACATACATGCCAAATTTCAGCTTCCTGCGCCGAATAGTTTCGGCTATAGCGTGTCTGTCAGTCAAGTCAGTAACGCAAGGATTTTATATATTAAGGCGCTGTTATACTTCAGAAGCCGTGAAACACCTAATTTTTCGTCACGCATTTAGCCATAACGGTACATATTACAAACTAGCAAAAATTAGAGCTTAAAGTCAAAAGTCTGAACAAAAGACTTTTGAAAGAATTTTTCATGTACGTAAAATAGAATCACGGTAAAAAAATCACAAAATCGAGCCTGAAAATAATCTTTCGTCTCACTGTTTGCAATATTTTGATCGTAAGCTGTCATATTTTTTTTGATAATATTGTAGGAAATCTAATGAACTAAAGAATTACCCTATTTATTTTCATATTATACCTGTATATTTTGTAAAATTAAATAAAATCTGAAAAACGTCTTTGATTTTGACGCTCGGTAGATCCCATCAATATCAAACGCTTCAGCAATTTAAACCTTATTAGCATAAGCGGTGTACTGAGTGTCAGTTGCTAGTTTACGCCCCGCCCAGACCTCATCATTCGGCTATGAGCCCTGTGAGAGATAGGTCATGTCGCTTGCGTCTCCGCTGCACGAAATTTTACGTAAACCTGTTTGTTATTATAATACGCCGATTTGAGTTCGTAATTTTATGTTATAGACTGAATACTTTGAATCAAATAGGCTTTTCATGTAACTATGGGCACATATAATAAGGACCTAAGTTTATACTCTTGTTGCGTTTAATGTGTTATTGTTTCTGTGCTTATAAATATATAATTAGAAGAATAAAATATGGACAATTAGAGAAATGAAGTTCTACGAAGGATTTGTACAAGAAAGCGTCGTAATAAAATATTTCAATATAATTTTTTTAATTCATCCATGGCAAGTGATTATGAAATATGTAACATTTTCACACAAATTATTTTCATAAGAGTCTTTTATGACTAACTATGTTACTTATATATTATCGATTATGCATAATATATCTAATTATATAAATTATTCTCACAATACATAGCTGCCACAGTTTTCAATTTTTGAAAGAGTAATTACATAAAATCGAATCATTTTATGTACCTATATTTCAAATTCATTAGCTTGTCAGAGCGCCTGGAGCGCTAAGATGCCGCCACGGCAAACAATAATAATGACAGCGCTAATATGGCGCTCCGCAATCCGCACACAAGCGGAAACGAATGTTGTATTATTGTGTTTGGAACATAAACCTTTTTAGGTACATCGGGTAAAACTTTGATTATTCATAAACTATTAGGTATGTCTCAGTACATCTAATATCTTTTTAATTTCTAAAAGCTATCATTTATAAGTAAGAAGGTAACATCTCTGTTTGCTATAACACAAGATATAGTATTTTTTTAATAATAAAGTACGTAACTAATTATCATTATTGTAATTACAGTGAAGTTAAAGATAACAGTTCTGCAACGTCTTACACACATTTGACTTCAGTCATTCCTAACACGATCTGTTCAAGAGCTAGCCAAGAAATGCCAAACAATTTTTTTAACAAATTTGACTCAAATTCCGTAGTGATAAGCAAAAATTACAAGAGGGTTAGCAGTGACTGGTTCGAATTGCGTAAGAATATGTTGACAGATTGAAATTTTGGTATAGTGGTAAAAAGAAGAGATAACAGCAGTAAAGCCAACTTAGTAAAAAATATTTTGTACAAATAAAATATTTGCAATGTAAAATCAGTTGCGCATGGAATCTAAAATGAACAACTGGCTTTGCAACAACTGGCGAAGCAAGAAAATGTAACAATCGAGCCTTGTGGATTATTCGATTATTGGTGCTACGCCAGATGGATTAATAGGTCCAAACACGATTGTGGAAATTTAATGTTCTAAAGTTGCCTATAAGAATGGCCTGGAGAATAGTATAAGAGCAAATAAAATACAAATATGGAAACATGATAAAAAAGTGAACTGACTAGTCTAAACAAATATTGTAATTGTTATTACCAAATTCAGGGACAACGCCACGTTACACGCAAACAAAAGTGTTTATTTGCTGTGTGGAGTGGCGAAAGTATACCACTAAAAATAGAAATTATAGAAAGAGCTGATAATTTCTGGGAGAAGCTTGTGGCGTTTTATATTAATTGGCAGTTGCCTGAAATTGTTGATTCTCGTCAAGCTCAAGGGATGGCATTGCAAGATCACGGAGAGGAAAATGTTTCATTAGTGCTTGAAATTTCTACAATACCAAGCCGTAAAAGGAAAGTAAATGAAACTGTGCCTCGTGAACAACAGCAAATAATAAGTATTGAAGCCTTATCACCTCACACACTGCCTTTAACATTCGATGAGAATAAAGAAAACCTGCCGGGTTGTAGCAGACAGCTAACTTTTGATGAGCTGTAAACTCTGTATTTCGTTAATAAATTATAAATGAATATAAATAAATATCTTTTAATATTTATTTTCTTTGAAACAACACATATTTGAAGCGAAAGAAATTTTTTATATTTTTCCATACAAACATGTATGACGAGAGCTAACGAAAAAGCAGTAACTCAAATTTTAATTCTATAATTTTCTAAGCGACATAGCAGTATCTCATGAATAAGGTATATCCACATATATTTTTGATGTTTCATCTATTTTGAAAAATAATAATGGGTTGGGTTTCGAAACGAGTCGCCTGAATTTGAGGGTATTGGTAGTGTAGGGGGCTTAAGGTAGTTCGTTTTAATCCCCTAAAAGTAAGTTTGGCTGCTGGAGTTGCGTCTAAATATTTTTAAACAATTTCCAAAATTTCATAAATACTTCGGCAATTATGCAAAACGGAACATAGTTTTTATACTCTAATTTTTAGGTTTTATGTGAAAAACGTGAAACGAAACGCAAAACTGCCATCTTGGAATGATCATATTGACAGCTAATGTCAAATTTGTGCGTCATTGCTTTCGAGTGCCTTGGGTTAGGTGCGACTGTAATAAGTAAATAAATAGGTTATGTTAGGTTCTCTTTTGACCCTTAATCCAAAAATAGGCGCCCTTCGGAGGGCTCCGACAACCTTAGTTTATTAAACTAGTGTGATGAATGTGGAAGTTGGCAGTGCCATACACACCGATGTTTGGAGATTTTTTTTTTCAGAGGAAACCAAGTATTTCCGGCAAGTGAAAATGGTGAGGGGGTTTCAAGACCTCCCCTGCTCCCTCTCCAATCACTCACAATCCCTAACAACGGCGACGTATTTCGAAACCTTTGCCATAATAATTATACCTATAATAACAATAAACATCCATAAATAAATAAAATAAATCAACTTTTACTAAACTTCAATTATCTCGTAACTCGCTTTAGTTCAGATACGGCGTTTGCGCTTAGTAGAACAGTATTGTGTTTTTTAGGGTACCGTAGCCAAATATTGTAAAAACGGAACCCTTATAGATTCGCAATGTCTGTCTGTCCGCCCGTATGTCACAGCCAATTTATTGCAAAACAGATTTGAAAACTGGCAGGAATGGAATGAGATGTAGGTATTCTATGAACTGCTTCACTATTTTTATACAAAAACAAAACAAACATAATAATGGCCTCTCCATACATGGAACTGACTTAATTATTTTTATCATCTTACGGCACGTAGGTAGGTATTTACCTACTTTCGTCAACATTGAATACCTATAACGTCTAATGTAAACCAGTTTTGCTCATGGCTGCACTGAGAACAAAAATTGCGCTAGGCCTATATTGTACAAACAGATTGATGTATATAATTTTTTTTTTTATTCTCTATTTGAATTGGGGTTTTTATCCATATGGATACGCCAACCCTATCATGCCTTGTACAAAAACAACATTAGGACTTACAACTAAAATATTATAAATATTTGAAATTAAATATAGTTAATGAGCTGACACAATCGTTTTGCTAGGGTTGATTTTGATTGTGCTAAAATTGTTTGCACTAACCCTACCTGCAATAAATTCAACTGGAACTCTTTTACTAAAATTTCCCTCTCGTTCCGGTTCCTACCACATTTCATCAGCAAATGCTGTACATCTTCAATGACATTGCACGAAGTGCAGTTAGGTGAGTTTACTTTTTGCATTAAAAATGCAAACTTTGCCGATGGAAAGTGGCCGGATCGTAGCCTTAAGGCTAACTTGACAAAGCTTCTACTTAAATATCTATCATCAAACCAGGGAAAACTGATTTTGAAATATTGGAATACGGATGTCGCCAGAATACGGCCGCACGCGACGAGAATGAAGGGGGGCGCCCCGCAGTAGACGGAGCTAAGCTCCCTTCACCTCCCCTGCTTCACCCCCTCATTTACCAAAACAATCGCTTAGGACAGCGCCTTAAGCCAAACTGCGATTTCATTGAGACACCTAGACTAGGCCTACCTCTGGGATGTAAGCAGTACTAACTTTTCTTGTTGTCAGATATTTAAAGGCAGTAAACAAAATATATAAAATCTAAAGCATTTATAAAATCTATTGAAAAATTAGTTGAAAAATGTTTTAAAAACATTTGGTTTCATTACTGTACATTATATCATCATCAGAACCTACGTATACAATACAATTATTTTTAATATGGTCACATTCCAAGTTGTAGTTTATTTATTTCTTTTCATTAGGTGCTTACACATTGGTTTCTTAAGATTAGACTGACCTATATTGAAAAAAATACAGTCTTCATAAATATTTTTCTTTGCAAGTACACCAGAATGATATGTTTATTCTAAGATTAGCTTTTAACACTAAAGGAGATCACCACACAATGACAGATCCATAAAAAATTGGGCTAATTCTAAAAGTGCCGGCCAACTAAAATAAACTTAAAATTATTGTAGAATAGTACAAAATAAACACTTTTTATTACTACACTAAAGTTCTAAGTGCAGTCGGTGAGATAATATTCGAGCTCAAAGGATCTGTTCTGTTAGTGAAATAAATCCTAATTACTGTTATTTTTGTCTATAATAATGCGCAAGTCGCAATTTAAATGTCATCAACTCATCAGTTAATGGCAAGTAGTAAGCCAAGAGCGAGATAGCATTACACGCAGCATCTGTGACGTAGTCTCGCTCTAATTCGCCCTACGTTCACCGCGTGCGCTGCTTGCTTTCTGTTTTTGTTCTTTAAGTATGCCTTAATGGCAGATGAACTATCGGCTGCTGGTCCCATGTGATGTGCATTGTGTGGTACATTAGATATGCACGCCATCTTTTTTTGGTGCGTGGCTGGGTCTACTCACTATAACCACCACGGTGTTCCTTGACGGCGGCCACGCGAATTGCAGTTAGCATCGCGTTGTACACCGTGAGCTTGTCAGGGTTCGACTCGCCCCGTTGGAAGCTAGCGCGCCACGCCATATTTGCTAATCAGCATTTCTGGAGGTGCACGTGGTCACGCCGCCGCCGCCTGAACCTACTGGCGGACGGGGAGCGTCCCACACAAAGCAAGAATATTTAACCAGTGCGTCCTGCTAGTGCTTACCAACGGAGCCTAAATTTGGGATACTACAAAAGCAGCTCTCCTGAAACTTGAAGTAGCTGAAAGGGAAATGGAGAGGAAACTGGTAGGAGTGACACTAAGAATCAGAAAGTCGAGATCAGATATCAGATGTTGTCAAAAGAGCAGCGAAGCTAAAATGGCCGGACATGTAGCCAGAAAACCCGAAAGATGGTGCAAGCAAACAATGAAGTGAAGACCATGGGATTGTAAAGGACCAGCTGAAAGACCGCAAATGAGATGGAAAGATAACATCATAAAGATAGCGGGCAGTAATTGGTTGAAGACTGCCCAAAACAGAATGGAATGGAAGTTCTTGAAGAGGTCTACACCAAAATGGTCGATAATGGCTTAAGATGGTGATGAGTTCACGGCGCTGGGACGCCTAAAGTTGGTTTCGGCGTTTAGCGTATTTTTCTGCGCATATACGGTCGTTTCAGCATACACGCTTACACGCGCGCTACATTACGCGCTTTAAAAAACCGGGCTCGAGGAAACGGGAATATTTCGGCGTGTTCGCTCGAAACGGTAGTGACATCGTGTCAGTGTTTACATGAATTCTGAAGGCTTGCGCTTATACGAGGTTAGAAGCGCGTCAACGCTCGTACGAGTTGCGCGTGTGCTAAAAGGCGCGCCTATACGCGCCTACACGCGCTTCCAAAAACGAGCTTATTGCGCGCGTATAGAAAGCTAATCTGAAACCTCCCTAAGCGGGGCATTGCGCAACTTTTGCAGCGTCATTTCTTCTTGGGAAAGGTCAGGAGGAAACTCCTGACCATTCCCTGACAGGAATTATCGCCACTATGGTGGCATCAGGGCATGCCTATATATAAGCCATCTGCCTGTCTTAGACATTCCTAAGGTTTAGACGATATTTTTATATTTGGTCAGGAGTATTTAAAAAAAATATTTTTTACCGTTTTATGAGTCCGCTGCATTTTAAGGCTCACGTATTTCACGTGAGGCTGAAAACGTATAATTGACTACCTTTACACCTCTTTGGTTTATTAATTTTGCCAAAACAAAACTGCTCTACGGTACTTTGAGCCATACATTCAAACCTAAATATTTTCTCAGAGAATTGACTTAAAAGTTTGGTGTAATAGTAAAAAATAAAAATAGTGTGTTCTATTAAAATAACACAATTTTATTGATTGGCCGGCAAAATAAAAATTTGTTCAATTTGGGTGATTTTATTTTGAAAAAGACAACTCCTGCACTATTAATAAATCCTGTGTCGCGGGAGCCTTTACAAACATACAACCAATGGACACAATGAACGCCCAGACTTGAAACAACAATTTATTGATCACACAAAGTGTTGCCTCGTGTGGGAATCGAACCCATAACACACGGTGCTGTGTCAAAGGGCGAGGCCACCGCTTTAACCACTACGCCAACCGTGCAGTCAAGATCATGTTCTGATGTCTCGACTACGCGACGATTTGCCGGCGGATTTGTCGTTAGCGACTAATCTCGTGAATTGATGCACTATGTATTTGAAAGGAAGCCTATACAAATTTAACTTTTACTGGTACTAATATAAATATCAAGATCATAATGATACATATTATTTATCGACAGGATAAAACTCAACTTCTTTGCTTCCTGATCAATTTATTTATAAATATAGTATACCAATGAACTGGAGTCAGTTATTCAAGAAGTGTGTTCAGCAAAATAAAATGCAACGCCATTATACACTTTACGTTAATGAACTAATTAGTAAATGCTCTTTCAAAATATACTCGGTCTTTGGGCACAATTTTAAGTGAGAAGATGATATTTATTAGGTAAGCCGTGTCGAGAACCTTATTCAAGGTCTAGATCCTCGTTATGCGTATCTTCATTCTCTGAGAAATGTCTTAGGCAAGGCTATATATGGCTGGTCTTCTCTCTTGTGGTTCCTTCATCTTCATGTAGTAGCTTCCGGTCACCAGCAGAATGTAAAGCTGTACCACTGAAATAGAAAATGCCTGCATTTAGCTTTGATGGCATCTAGCAGACTGGTAGCGGTAACACGGTTTTTTCCTTATTTTTGTCTAGTCTCACCGTTTCCACCTCTATTTAAACTGTGCTCAGGCTCTAACGCAATACGAGGAGAAGGCTAATGGACGCCTCCGATGCAATAAAAGCGGCTGCGTACTGGGCGAATATGCAGGGCCGTTTCGACCCAATCCAGCGCCTGTGTGCGAAATCTATGAAGCGCCTGTGCAGTGGCGTAGGCTAGCTTGGGCACTTTTTTTTTTTAGTCGATGGCTAACAATTCCGGGCTAACTGTCGATGTCGTTTTTAACGGCGCCTGTGTGCGAAATCTGTGAAGCGCCTTTTTTAGCATCCTTTTTCGAAAATATCTGTTATAATTAACGCATATCTCGGCGCGCGGCGCCCCTGTCACCCTGGCGCCTGTGTGCGCCGCGCACGTTGCACATAGGGAAGGTTCGGCCCTGCGAATACGGTATGAAGAAACATGTTATAAATGACTTGCCATTGAGACGAATAACGAAGAAGAAGAAACCAAGCTTTGACATTTATCAGCAATGACAGAAGGCACCGATATTTTCCTGTCATGACGTCCTAGGTAAAGTTCAAACTATTTTAAAACCCGCAGCAAATAAGAAGTCCATTCGAGGAGTTGGATAGTAATTATTGTAGATCTTTAATTATATTTGAGGCTAAAATAAATCTAGAAATGTTTATCTGGTCATCGGGTTTGTTTAAAGTGTCTTGCTTAGAATGCTGATTTTAAATTTTTTCTAGCGAGAAAGTTTTAATAGCTATTTCTTAATAAAGGAAATGCACCATGGATGGACCTCAGAACCTTTATGTAGCAGTATACTGGTGCTCCCACTAGACTATCACTTATAAAACTGCAGTATAATCTAATCTAATTATTGTGTATTTTGTATTTAATAGTAATTTAGTACAATTTGAAACAGTTGCAGCTACTTACAAAAACAAAATACATATGTACCCTAATACTGGCCATTAAAAAGAGTGGCTACGAGTTTTATTGCCCATTCTTTCTCGTGGTAAATGTAAATGTGTAGTTGGTGCCACGAGAAGACAGACTTTTTGTAAACAAACATCAGGGCTTCACAACCTTTTTTCAAACAGTTTTGTTTTAGATTTTATACTTTTTGAACAGTTTTTGTTTTCAATGACAAATTATGCCTTTATGTTTTTAAATTTATATTGTTAAATTTGACTGAAATCATGACCAACAATGAATAATATTACAGATAACTAGCTAGTAGGTTCATTGCATAAAAAAATCTAGGCATAGAGAATTTACGTTGTCTGTGAATGAAATCGTCAGAATGAACTTAAACAAAATCCATTAAAAGTTACGGTAGTCTGAAAATGCAATTTCTTTTTTAGGCATAAATAATTTTCTGCGCGACTAATAGTTTGCCATCTGCTATTCTGCACCCGCTTTTTCGAGAAGCCGGCAGCGGACGGGTGGAGCGTTGCGATCCTATAAACTTGTATTTAACTTTACATTTACCTACCCCTTCTTGACAACTAAAAAAACATTTTGTCCTCTGATAAATGCATGTTAAGCGCAAGAATGTAACATTTCAATGAACTAACGCCAAATGTTGACATTCTAGGCGTCAGTACCTCTAAACATTAAAAGATCCTGTTGACAGCGAATAATATCGATAAAAACCTGATCCATTGACATATTAGTTTCCAATAACACGTATCTATGTACCGTTGCGCTCATTGGATTTGACATTATTAATTTGTTTTTGACAGAACTATCGCTAGGTCACTTAGTAGAAATTCTTTGTTTGCAAAAGGTCTATGTTCTCGTGGCACGGACTTTAGAAGCATTAAGTAATGTACTTAAAAAAATTGACGTTCATAAGCGTCACCTTGTGACCTAGATGAATAAATGATTTTGACTTTGACTTTACTTATTATACAAACTATTTTCTCACGTCAAATAAGTCATACATACCTATGCTGAGCAGCGTTAAAATGGCGCTCTGCAGTCGGTTGCTCAATTGACTGGCCTTACTTATAATGTTCAATACTTGCATTATAATCTGTACTATTACGAAGCAGACAAAAGATCTGACAAATTTACGATTGTCCTGAAAAAAAGAGAGAGAAAGCAGATTAATACAGTTAGCACATGTTCTTGGGAGTTTAATGTCATCATTTATACATAATATGTCTTCTTTCTCTTAGCGTTATCCCAGTTTCAGTCTGGGGTCCGCTTTCTAGTCTAACCGGATTTGGCTGAATATTAGCTTTTCCACGGAGCGACTGCCTGTCTGACCTGCGTAACCCGAAGGGATAGCGATATTCCTTGGTTTAGACTAGTGTTCGTTTATTTAGAAGGTACTGACGCCATGTAACGACTGTCAAAGATCTTCATGACAACCGGGACCGACGGCTTAACGTGCTTTCCAAGGCACGGGACAAGCGATAATTAACCATTTATACATAATATGTGCCAGATAAAATTGACCTGGGTGACTTATAATCGTAAAGCCTAAAGAAACTATTGGACCTAACACCATGAAATTTGTTGTAATTGCCACGCATAAATATTGAGCAGCGGCGATAACCCAGTGGTGTACGTAACGGACTGCCTGATGGTCTCGAGTTCGATCCCCAGTTACCCCGGGCACATACCTCTGACTTTTCGAAGTTATGTGTGTATTAAAAATATTAATTATCGCTCGCTTAACAATGTGCCCGGTAGATGGCAATAGGCCCGCCCCCTATTACATTGGGACCGAAACATAACTGGCGAAGTGTGGGTGTTTAATACACCTCTGCCTACCTCTTCAGGGATAAAATGCGTGATGTTATGATATGTTATGCATAAATATTGTCAGAGAAAAAAAAGTTTAATAACTATAACCAGACTACATCAAAAAGGGGTCTAAAAAGAACGAAACAAGAAAATAGCTTATTCAGATATAAATCCAGAAAATAACAAGTACAGAAATGCTCAAGCTAGAGCCGTGGTCGCACCTATTGTATATCTACTAGTGTACATGTAGTTATCAACCATGTTTGTTTAATGCAGGTAAGTGTTCCTGGCACCCACATTAGGGATACAATAGGTGGTGCGACCACGGCGCTAGCTTGAGCAATTCTGTACTTATACTTTTCTGGATTTATATCTGAATAAGCTATTTTCTTGTTTCGTTCTTTTTAGACCCCTTTTTGATGTAGTTGGGTAATAGTTTTTAAACTTTTTTTTTTAATTGAATCCTTTTCCGTATCCCGATGGGGCATGTAAACTGACCGTGCAATATTTACATTGTCATATTTGTAGGACGAAAGAAAGAAAAATAGGTAACGCAAAGCGTCTGAACCGCGTGACTTGTAAGTACAACCGCATCTAAACTAATATTTTGACTGAAGCAGTATAATACGTACATATTTGTAATGTGCTCACCAATATCTTTCTCTTGATACCAAACACGCAATGATTATCTCAGTAAAATTTTTTGCAGGTTGGAATCTGAGCTATAAATGTATTGAGACCCCATTTATTAAAATCGGTTCAGTCACTTAGGCGCTACGGTGGAACATACAAACATACATACATACATACATACATACTTACTTACATACAAACATAGACTGCCAAAAAATATTACCTATCCTTTCGGCTTCGCCGTAGTCGGGTAAAAAATAAGTTTTATATACTTTGTTTTACTCGTCAAGCTCGTTCGCTTGTTGACGAGATACGTTCTAAATATATATTTATAATTATTACATAATATTTAAGAAAATTTAAGCCAGCGGTAGCCTAGTGGAGATACCAACAGACTGCCATGCAGAGGGTATTGGGTTCGAATCCACGGCGCGCACCAATGACTTTTCGGAGTTATGTGCGTATTGAATTGTTAATTATCGCTTGTCTCGTGCCTCGAAGAGCACGTTGAGCCGTCGGTCCCGGTTGTCATGAAGATCTTTGACAATCGTTACAGGGCGTCAGTACCTACCTTCTAATAAACTGACACTAGTCTAAATCATGGAATATCGCTATCCCTTCGGGTTGTGGAGGTCAGACAGGCTCCGTGGAAAAGCTAATATTCAGCCAAATCCGGTTAGACCAGTAAGCGTACCCCAGATTAAAACTGGGATAACGCTTAGAGGATGATGATGATTTAAGAAAAATATATATATATATATACGATTTATTAACGATATTACATTTAAACCAAATTATCTAAAAATGTAAAAACCGTAAGTAATTAAAGATTCGGAAAACATTTTAATATGATTTAAGTTGACTGTATAAACAAGTAGGTAACATAATTAAAAAAATAAATTATAGAAAATTCTTACCTTATGCACACCATACAGCAAAATGAATGTGCACACCAAACTCAGTACTAAAGCAAGAGAAGTGAGAACGACGAAATAAGTATAAAATTCACTATATACTGATTTTTCAACACTGACACCTAATTTTTCAAACACTCCGTCAGGATCAACTATAAGACAAATTATTAGCAGAAGATCCGCTATCTGCAAAAAAAGATACAAGATTTTATTTTATTTTTCATCAGCACCCTTCATCCTTTCGCAGTCTATTGCTGAATTGCCACTCTTAATTTGCGTCACAATGCGAGTACTGAAGCTTATGAGGTAATAGGAGGATTTTGCCTACTATACCATGTATCATATTATATACTTACATATTATATTGTCTGGTCAGACGGGTTTACATAGGGTTTGATGTCATGTTTTTCGTCTCCTCTTTAAGATTAATATAATTTCTTGGTGTATTTTCTTTAGTCGACTCTTACCACACACACTCTAGGCTAGCAGGCGGACCTTTTTCTCGGCTAATTACAAAGCTAAGTACCTAACTCTAGCTACTCTAGTAACTAAAACAATGAGTATGTAAAGTGGATCATCATCATCATCAGCCTTTAACAGTCCACTGCTGGACCAGGCCTCTCCTTTGAAAGGAGGAATTGGCCTACTATACCACACAGGCCAAAAGGGTTGGTATAGGGTTTGTTTCAAGTTTTCCTTCTCTTACAGTGCTGTTCTCAGCATAATAATATATGCTCCCTATGTCGGCTCTTACGACACCCATGGGATGATATGGGGTGGTGACATTCCGTATTCTTGATCCGTCACCACACGGACAAAGTAAAAAGTAAATACGGACATAATGTAAAGTGGATACCGCCAAACGCAACCGTTCATGGGCGAGCCCGACTCACATAGGGTTTAATGTTTTCAATCAAATTTGTTCAAAAATAATGCATTATTTGCGAAGTTGTTTTTATAAATCTTAATCCAAATCAATACGTTAGTCAAGTATTACATTTTGAACAAATCGCCCTTGATATCATTTCTAAGAGATATAACAGTTTTAATGTGTTGCTGCTGAAAAATAATCATTATTTTGTTGCGGAAAGTGAGTTTCATTTAGGTATGGAGTTAGTTGTTTGCAGCAGATTATTTAACATTTTTTAAATGCGAGAATTTGTGGGGAAGGCTAAATGTTTGTTACTCTGTTACAGAAAAACTACGAAACGGATTTTGATACATTTGTATAAACATAGCAACACAAACGCACATAGGCTACTGGTCTCAATTACCGATTCCAATGCGGGCGAAGCCGCGGGCAAAAGCTAGTTTGATCTAACTTAGCCCGCGCGTCCACTGCCTATGTTAACTTTGCTTGAGCAGTCTCTAAACAGCTTGTGTCACTTAAATTTACTTCATAATGTTTTATTTTCTTTTATATTATAAAAAAGAATCGCTGAATGTGTTGCTAAGCGCAAGTCTCGAGAGAAGCTGAACCGATTCCGTTAATTCCTTTTTTCCTTGAAATACGAGGATGGTTCTTACGGATAGAAAGAATAAAAAAAGAATCGACTGTTATACGGTACGAAGTGCGCCGGGTCAGCTAGTAGATAATAATTATAGAGTCAAAGATCCTAAAACTATAGAGCAGTATACTCGTATTAATTCATCATCATAATCATCATCATCAGCCTGCTGTAGTCCACTGCTGGATATAGGCCTCTCCAATGGCACGCCACTGAGCCCGATTTTCGGCTCTTAGCGTCCCTTTGCGTACTTACTCGTATTAATTACCACAATCAAATTATGAAATAAAAGAAAATACAAACTTACCAAACGCAGGTATCCAATGATTAGACACCCAACTCTCAGGTCTATACAAAAGCAGCAGTTGTTTACCGTGCACGACGAGTTGTCCATTTTCAGTCTGGAAAAATAAATTATTGTGTAAAATAACGTATCTATTCTATCACACAAGTTGCTGCATTCTAATAGGAAAACACTAAAGCATCTGACGGGCATAATAACCGGCCACTGTCCACTCAACAAGCACCTATTCAACATAGGCGTTACGGACAGCCCACTGTGCAGGGGCTGCATGGAAACCGAAGAAACACCCGCTCACGTCATTCTGCACTGTGCAAGTGTGAGCGATCAACGGGCAAAGCTGCTGAACAACCCCAGAACCATGAGTGAAGCTTTAAACGACACCAGCCAACTAATGGCTTTCTGGAAGGAACTAAGGTGGTATGAGTAGTCGGCGTCAATGAAGTCGCCACATACGCACAATGGCCCAAATACCTAAGTGGCTAAGTGCGGAAAACCCACGACCAACTAACTAACTAACGTATGTATTCTTTGAATAAAACTGCACGGTTGGCGTAGGGGTTTAAGTAGCCGCCTCACTAGTAAGTACAGTTGACACCTTTATTATACGTCGACTACAGCTCTTTGACGAACTTGAGTTGATGGCATGTCAGCAAATGTAGGGAGACTCTTGAAACACACATCAGTTGTTCATAAAAAAGATTTTGAAAATATAAAAAAATCGTGTTAAAAAAATTGAATGAAATCATTTGAACCACGCTCAAACAATAACACCACACATACATAAATTGTAACATGATAAAGTTGATTCTAGAACCCTTTGTTTAAATAAAATGTTGCAAACGTTTGAGTTTTACCAAATAATACTCGTTACATAACATGATAAAGTTGATGCTAGAACCCTTTGTTTAAATAAAATGTTTCAAACGTTTGAGTTTTACTCAATCGATAATTCGTTTATTCATCTCTTTCATAAAGCTTGTCACAAATTATATATTAAGGACTAAGTATACATAATCATATAATAGCCCAAAATTCCTGGCCCGCACGACATACACAATAAACCTTTGTGGTTTTCTCTGATGCTGTTTGTAATTGTATAATTATGTCAAATTGTTTACTTATGTGTTAAATAAAATTTATTGTTAAATATAGCATCTGAGTACTAAACTGTGGTCCGGCCGCAGAGGAATACACTCAAGATCTTCCTTTGTGTGATTCATAAATTGTTGTTTTGAGTCGGGATAGTCATGTGTTTGTTGCTTGCGTGCGGGAAATTATTAAAAATAAAAGATTGCCGTGTGGTTGACGGCATAGAATACAAGTGTCACCACCCCCTATCTTCCCGTGGGTGTCGTAAGAGGCGACTAAGGGATAACACGATGCAAACACCATCTTTGCGTAGAGACGGAAAACTCGATATCAAACCCTATACGACTGCCTCGTTGGTCTCGCGGCATAAATGTGCGCGTGGGATCGGGGTCCCGGGTTCGATTCCTGGGTCGGGCAGTGTTATTGTGTTTTTCTGTCACGAAATTCTCAGTAGCTGCACGTAGTGTGGAAATGTGCCCGGTACGGCAATAGGCTCGCCCCTTATTACGTGGGACTAAAGTATATCTGGCGAAAAGTGGGTGTAGAAATACACCGTAAAAGATTGCATCCGGTTGCTCTTAGATGTCGCCAGTGTTGTTTACTTTGTTTTAATTTAAAGCGGTGAAGCAGTAGCATTGCAAAGGAAAATGCAATACTATTTGTATGTTTTAACCCTTAAATGGTATCGGGGTCAAAATTGACCCCAAAGCTTCATATTTTTAATCACACCTTTTCAGTATAAGCACCTACACTCTTGCGCATCGGGGTACCGGGTAATCTCATTACGCCGCGGAGTGCGGCGAGTGACGGACGCGCGTCACTTAAGTGCTAGTGAGAACGGAGATATGTACACTGCTGGGGTCAAATTTGACCCCGATACCGGAAGCGTACGTTTTATTGTATGATTTATGCTATAATGTTCTACTATTTTATACTTAATTTATATATAATTCTTACGTGACGGTGAAATCTCACAGCTTTTGGAAGATTAATACGAAGAATCTGGCTCCGAATTAATTCAGGACGCCACAATAGCTGCTTGTGTCCAGAAAATTATCAGCGTTTATGAGGAACAAATATATTAATTGTTTTAGATTGTCATTATTTTATTATTCGTGATCTCATAGGAAGTTCCTATATTTTATTACCTACATATATTAGTTATACACGAATACAAAATGTTTTCTTGTATATTTTTTTATTTTTATATTTAAATAAGAATACCTAAAGTAGAGTCTTGTCAAATAAGAAGATACTACCTGTTTTATTTATTAAATATGTGATCTCTTGTTAAAACATGATACAAATTTAATAAAACATTACATTGTAAGTCCTTTTTTCCTAAATAAAAAGAAAATTTATAATGTACAGTTGTATCATTTTATATTACTGTGTACTAATATCTGGGGTCAATTTTGACCCCTATACCACTTACGTTGCCTTTTTTAGAGAAACCAGCTAAGGGTTAAGCTACTGGCTCCCCGCGGTTTTAACCATGTAAAGCATTCAGCAGACTTACACGGTGAAATAATAAGTCTTAAGTGCATTATTAAAATGAGGTTTTGTTGTAACGGAGTTACATTATAATGATATCTCCTGATAATCGATTTTAAACTTTCGCAATTTGTATACCTACATGATACAATTTTATTATATCGGTCTTACTTGTGATATTTAACTAATTTAAGGATTAAACACATCTCGTAAGATATTCCTTGAAATCAATTGAGTTCAAGGGCAATAACGTTCACGATTAAATAAATAATTATGGATCTATCTGGATACGGATTAACTTTACGTTAATAAAAGACACCTACGTAAATATCATAAAAAAGGCTGCTATAGCCCAGTGGCGTGCAAAATGGACTGCCGAGACGATGGTCTAGGGTTCGATCTACAGGTATCCCGAATTTTCGAGGTTATGTGTGCATTAAAAAGGTAAATTATCGGTCGCATAATAATGTGCTCGGTAGATAGCAATAGGCTCGCCATTACATTAGTACCGAAACATAACTGGTGAAGTGTGGGTGTGTTATACACCTCTGCCTTCCCTTTGGAGGATAAAGGCGTGAAGTTATGTTGTTATGTTACGTAAATAATGCAATATTTCAGGATGTAACTTTTACCCAGTAATCCTTTTGTTTCCAACTAGTCAAATCAAGCACTTTTAATGAAATGTCAAAAACGACCTTTGCCAAGGGTTTTGTGTGAAATATGACGTAGTGACGTCATAGTGTTTTGCTGTCAAGTAGAATACTCATTATCAATAAATTGACGATAAAAAATGTTAAATAAAGTTTAAAAATTAATTGATGAATGAAACTACTATTATTTTGACATTTTCCACTAAATAAAAATACTTGTATAATTTATTTCACTTGCCG
Organism: Euclidia mi; assembly: GCA_944739405.2. Taxonomy (NCBI): domain Eukaryota; kingdom Metazoa; phylum Arthropoda; class Insecta; order Lepidoptera; family Erebidae; genus Euclidia; species Euclidia mi. Next base: position 76,741,937 of record OX123191.2, on the reverse strand, counting down.
GAAACTTCCCTATTAAGTATACTTTTCAATTCGGACTAATAGTCCGTGAAATACAAACAAACAAACTCTTCAGCTTTATTATATTTGTGTAGGCTATCATTAAAAGTACAAAAATTACTATTGAGAAAGTGATTGGCACTTTAGAGCTTGCATAATGCACATGTACCTCCTAAAATTTTCTCACTAAGTATTAGTAAAAAATATGTTGTTTTATTTATTGTATAGGCAGTTTCCGTTTCAGACAGTAAATAAAGGTTTTCTATTAATTAGATTGGTTCTTCATAAACGACCTGCAACCGGAATAAAACTTTTTAATTTTAAACATAAAACCGTCTTCAAATTTAATGCACCAAACTTAAATTGGACATAACGGAAAGTAGGTATATCCTACCAAAACAAAAACTAAGTCTATTGATAAACGAATTCGTGAGGTAACAAATATAAATAAAGAAATGTAGGAAAAATACAAGCCAATTGAGAAACTTCTTCTTTTTTTGAAGTCGGTTACAAGCACGATATCGCCATTTTATCACTAATGTCACAACTTTATGTTTAACTAAAGTGATAAAAACGTTGCCACCACGATTGCCACACTCACGCCCAAGTTTATCACCTCTTCACAGGCACTATCATCATCGTCTTAGCGTTATGCCGGCTGGACCTCAGGCTTACACGCCTTGGAGCCCGAGATCCGCTTACTGATCTAACCAGATATGACAGAATATCTACTTTACCACAGAGCGACTGCCGTGTGACGTCCGCAACCCAAAGGGATAGTGATATTTCATGGTTTAGACCAGCATTGACTGACAAAGATCTTCATGACAGCCCGGACCGACGCAACGGTTTAACGTGCTCTCCGAGGCACGGGACAAGCGATAATATTAACAATTTAATACGCACATAACTTCGGAAAGTCAGAGGTGCGCGCCGTGGATTCGAACCCGATACCTGCCTAGTAGAGACACCAAGGGATTGCCATGCAGAGGGTCATGGCAGTCCGTTGGTATCTCTACAAGGCTATCGCTGCCTTGTGGAGCTATATAGGATTATAGGCACTATCTACCAAATAAATTCAAAACTCGAACAAAGTTGGTATTATTCTGAAAATAACAGATACTTATCGGATATTGGTGAAACTGGGCCTTTGTATATTGTAATAAGATAATATATATAAAAAAAAACTCACGTGTCAAAAGCACTGTTTCAATAAACACAACAATAATTTCGTTCCAAGCTAGCCTCTTTGCTAATTGCAGAGGCGTACGCCTTGTCTCGTCAACGGATGACAATTGACTGCAGTATCAGACAACCTGAACCACGGTAATAATATCTAACAGTATTCTAACTCCATACAAATGCACGAAACTCTAGTTATACCTACGCGCCTCAAGCGCAGTACAAATTAGACTGTGCCTATAGTACACAACAGCCGCGATCGTGCCGCAGCACAGTGTGTAATTTTGGCTTACTTGTGGCCAAGTATAGGTTATGTGTTATTTATATAGCTTTTACTATTTTGGAGGCTTAACAAAAATAACGACAATTTTTTTTAAGTAGTTTTGGTTATATTGAAATTATCGAGAAAACCCCATAGAAACCATAGAAATGCAATATCTTTTTTCAGGTTCATCAGTTACGAATAAATTAAGTATCTGCTTATTAAGAAAATGAAAAACTATGATATTGCCAAAAACTAGACAAGAAATACGGATTTTTAAGCCATAATAAATGTTTTTAGCAAAAAACAATAATATTTTTTTGTGGATCTCTTTTTAAATTACCGCATTTTCTGTTTGATGGAAAATATGTACAATAATATAACACATTCGAATAAAAAATATCAGCTAAAAAGAATAAAGGGGTGATGAGATATCATTTTTGAAAATTTTGTCCAGGGTTGTCACTAACTTTGTTCACCACTTGATTAATTTATTCTGCTCATTAATTAAATCGACACTTGAAGTATACTTAATTACTTAAAAGATTATATCATACTCGAGAAATCAGTCGTAGCATTTTTAACCGATTTCGAAAAAGGAGGATGTTCTCAATTCGATTGAATATTTTTTACTACTATTTTATTGTAGTGATATTATAATAGGTAATATGACATTCAAAACCCATAAAGTTACTTTCCAAAAATGCAATTAAGACAAAACTTTAACAACATAAGCTGGGAGTACCTCCACGTGGTGAAGGCGGTAACAGTTTTTACTGGCTAAAACTCCCATTCATATGTACATAATTATATCAATATGGAACTTTCGTAGCTTCATATTGATAGGTGCCTTCGGGCTTATGTTGAGTTGTCTTTCCTTACCCGTACATCTGTTAGTGGCACGGTAGCCTACCCGGTAACGCAGGGGAGCAGCCACTAAACATTTTATTGTTACATAAACGGATATCATAGGCAACGATGGAATCGGACCAGTCAGATATTTTTCCTGAAGGGACATTGACCCATTCTCTTGGGGCTTGTCATTTCGGGTCTCAACCGAGTGACTTAGGGCAAGAGGAAATTGAGAATATTGACCCTCAAGATGATCAGCGACAAATGGCTAAATCATCAATAACGCCTCACAAACTTACGCATCTTGACTTATTCAAGATTTTAGAAAATAGTGCTCATTTGCAAGGACCCAAATCGCGACCTCTGGATATTCCCGAAAACGAAAGAGCTAAAATAGTTTTGAATGCAATTTACCCTAAGGGCATCCCTAATCATACACAAATAGAATACAACATCTTTAAAAAAAATACTACAAGGTTTATTTGCAAATGCGAACAGCTTTACAAAGCCAGTAGTAGGAATCGCAAAACCTTTATAGCTAAAAATAAAAAATGGCTTTCTTCTACATCCAATCTCCGACTTCACGAAACATTACATCAAATTAACTACAAAAGTCCCGAAAACCAAAGCCTTGAGGAGAAACCTGCAACAAGTTTCATAAAAATAATATCTTCGGCCTCAGAAGAAGTTAGACAGTCATTAGATGTTCCTTCTTCTTCTAAATCCAATCAGTATGATAAAGTTAGCGATCGTAGTCAGCGACGTATAAGAAAATCTCTGGAACAAGAATTAGAAAATTACCCTTCAGACTCTTTGATCAAGGTGTTTTCAAAAATTGTAGTAGATGAAACAGGTAATAAATTAGGAAAAGCTGCTGCTAGTGACTTTGAATTTGTTGTTCAAGAGTGCCTAAAATCTCCAACCCAGTCTACCAAAATTGCCAAACTAATAAGATCAAGTCAAAAAGCTTATGAACCTTATACACCTAATGAAGCTCTATGCTTAATTATAGATAGAAAACTGTCTGTTGAAGACTACAATAGTATTCGTGAAGGAGCCAAATCTCGTGGATTTAATATTTACCCTCCCTACTATAAAATTCAAATGGTCAAAAAGTTATGTTATCCCGATGTGGATATACAAATATCAGAACGGGAAGCAACAGTACCGTTATTAGATTTAGTTATGCACACTTTTCGTCGAATTATTGACGTGTGCGACCAAAAAGTTTCCGAATACTGCAAACAAAACAAAATAGATACACTCCATTGTGTATTCGAGGCTTCATGGGGTTTTGACGGGACTACTGGGCAATCTGCCTACAAGCAAAGCTTCAGTGATGGAGACGATGATGAGCATTGCCTGTTTGCAACCACATACATACCTTTACGGATAAAAACTGACGACGGTTATGTATTATGGATCAATCCGAATCCTCAATCTTTTAGATTTTGTCGCCCAATACGAATTCAATATAGGCCAGAAACGACACAACTTATTTTAAACGAAAAAACCCGAGTTGAAGAAGAAATAAAGAATCTTTCGCAGATTTTTGCTGAAAACTCTTCAGGAGAAACAATTATTGGAGACCCAAAACTTTACTTAACCATCATAGATGGAAAGGTGTTTAATGCCATTACAAACACTACATCACAATTACGGTGTGCCTGTTGTGGAGCTACTTGTAGCGAATTTAAAAATCTAGACCTGATAGCTAAAAAACCTGTAAATCAGGAATCTTTACGTCATGGACTTAGCCCGTTGCATGCGTGGATAAGAATTTTTGAGTTTTTGTTGCATTTGGGTTACAAAAATGACCCTGCAGTGCAAAAGTGGCGAGTTGCAAAAAAATCGCCCGAATCTATAATAGTAGAAAAAAGAAAAAAACAAATACAGGATGAAATCAGACAAAAAATGGGCTTATTGGTTGACGTGATTCGTCCTAATTCAGGTACAACCAACGACGGAAACACTGCCCGTACGGCTTTGTCTGATCCTAATCGATTGACTTTTGCCAATATTTTAGGTATTGAAGAATGGCTCGTCAATGACCTACATACAATTCTGGTGACTATATCATGCGGCTTAGAAATAGACTCTAAAAAGTTTCAGGAGTTTTGCAATAATGTTGCAACAAAATATGTACAAAAATACGGTTGGTATAATATGTCTGTCACCGTTCATAAAATATTAATGCATGGTGCAGAAATAATAAATTCTATATCTATACCAATAGGAATGCTCTCAGAACAAGCCGGTGAATCTCGCAACAAATTTTGGCGCTACGATCGTGAGCATCACACCCGTAAATTAAATCGCAAAGCAACGGTCCTTGACTTGATTCACCGAGCTTTAGAGTCTTCTGACCCGCTTTTGTCTAGTTTGTCAATGGACAAGAGACAAAAAAACAGGAAATATTTTCAAATTCCGGAAAAAGTTTTAAAAATGTTAAAGCAGACAATGGATAACGTACTCATCCACGATGACCCATGCTTACAAAAGTCGTTTGATGAATTCGAATGTGATTCTCACGATAATGTCGATATCAACATCGTACTATCGTCAGACGAAGTATTAATAGATTGCGATAATGACGACATCGATAAAATATAAAATTTTAATTTTTGTTCATTAAATATTTTGACAACCCTATTTCCATAGAAATTTCTAAAATATTTAGAAACGCTTTTTCTCACTACCCCTTTGATTTACGTGTGTAATTTTTTAGGACGTAATAAACAACAGTTGTGTACATATATAAAGCAAAGAATAAAATGCGGTATAGATATGGGTAAATAAAAAATCAATAAAAAGTGAAATTGAGAAATTTTCACATATTTCATAAACTATCAAAGCTACAGCTCCTTAATTTTTTATATGAATAGATATTTTGATGTTACGTCATTTGTATTATTAAAAAAAACGATACCAATAACACTTTAGGAGAAATAAAAACATAATTTTTTTTTGAGGTCGTTGACCTTTGACAAGAAAAAATTTTTTCTTTGAAAGTATAGACAATTTTAGTGTAGGAATTTTTACCAATTAATAAGTATCACAAGTTCTTTCGAATGAATACATAAAATATATCTGGCCACAACTAAGCTAAAATTACACACTGCAGTTGCGAACGGACCGACGATTTTTGTAGCACCTTTCTTTATTTAAATTATAATTATGGTGACGAGTTGTGACAATGATTTTATGTTAAGAATAACTAAGATGTGTTATAGTACTAGTTCTAGTACTTTATCACATTTTAAAATTATAACTACTTTTCATACCTTCGTAATGATTTACAACTTATATAACAATACGTTTAACAATGCATATAACACATGAATTTCCATTAAAGCAAAATGTAAGTCAACAGTCACCTACTAGGACATAGCGACCGGCTTATTGTATTTGGTGTGAATTTAATAAGAAATTTCGTTAACATTGGCGATCGTGCGCCGTGTTTAAAATGTTTTTGTATTAGATTAGATTAAGTTTCACTTATAAAATAATGTTCCTTTAATGTTCTAACTCAAATAAATTACTCTTAACGTAACTAAAAAAAATGTACCTACTACGTTGCAATGACAATTTAATTAGCTAATCTATTACTAAAAAGGGTCGGGCAAAAGTGTTACTGGGTTTTTCCGAATTCTCAGTAGCAGCACGGAGTCCGATGATGTGCCCGCCCCCGGTAACGGCAATAGGCACGCCCCCTATTACGTGGGCCTAAAAACCCATGGCGAAATGTGGGTGTAGTATTACACCCCTGCCTACGCCTTTGGGGATACAGGCGTGAGACTATAAAGTAAATCTATTATTATGTTGATATTTTAAAAACATATTGGTAAGATTGTAGTAATGATGTATAATTGCTTAGATAAAAGAACACTTTTATCTGCGTTATGGACGGCTTCCATTTTGAAATAACCTGAAGGTATTACCTTCAGGTTATTTTCAAAATGGAAGCCGATATGAATCTGCTTAGTGTAACTAGTTAGTCTACTTAGTGTAACCAATAGGTCATTTCCTAAGGTACTTACATACCTACATGATTGTTAATTGTTTAAATAAAAAATATAAGTAATATGAACAATCACAAAACCAGAAAAATCTTCGAAAAGGCAGATGTAATTATAATACCACTTGAGGCGAGCTTATCGCTCGTTTGCGTACGGCGCGTCTGTAGGCATTTAACTCGGGGAGACGGCCGAGTTACAATACTGTTAGATTATATTACCGGGCCTGAACGGAACAATATACTCCATGAGTTGCAAGTCAAAGTATAATTATTTTTATGGTAAACGTAAGGTTGGTATATTACGATGCATTAGTTCATGCTTGATTTAGTTCTGTTATTATTTGCTTTGAAAGCGCATTCAGCATTTTGAAATACATGAAATATAAATATGTCACAATATATCTAATACTATTATACATATAAAGCTGAAGAGTTTGTTTGTTTGTTTGCTTGCTAGAACGCGCTAATCTCAGGGACTACTGATCCGATTTGAAAATAATTTCAGTGTTAGATAGCCCATTTATCGAGGAAGGCTATATGCTTTATATCATCACGCTACGAGCCACAGGAACGGAGCAGTAGCCTTTAATAACGCGGGTGTAACCGCGGGCTCATGTAGTACATAGTATAAAATGAAGTCTACGCCACGTCCGTTTCTCAGTCAATAAAAAAAATTTTTTGTACGGTTTTCCCCAATAGATAAAGTGAGCGACCTGAGGAAGGTTACGGTGTATAATTCACGCGGACGGAGCGGCGGGCAAGGTCAAGTAATACAAAAAGTACTAAATCAGTGATTATTCAAACCTAGCAGTGAGTAGGTAGATTGAGTACACATCTGACGTTTCTGCCATAAGTATGGGTAAAGGTAATATGGAATGCGGCTCTAACTAGGAACACCGTCATATTTCAAAGTCTAATAACATTGCTAAACCTTTTTAGTAAAAGAAAGATACCCATTATAGAATTCACGACGCCGAGTGTTGTGGGTTCGATACTTACACGAGACAATACTTTGTGTTACTATAAATTGTTGTTTCGAGTCTGGTCTTACTTCTTGTCGGGAGGCTACGTACCCGATTGACCCCACATTTCGACCCGATTACAAATGTGCCCGTTCGACCTCATTTTACTACCTGTTTGACCCTCTTTAAAATATAATAATTCATGTGCCCGTTCGATCTCTTTTTTAGTACCCGTTCCACCCAAAAAATAAAAACCATTAAAAAGTGCCCGTTGGACCTCTTTTTTTAAGTACCCGTTCGACCCACACAATAATATGTGTTTATTTAGTATTAGTTTCATGTTATGTCGTTACAAAAAGTACCGTTATGTTGAAAAGTTATAACTACAATGCATTTGTTGAAATAGCAGCAGTAGAGGCACGCTGGCGACAAATGGTACTCGTTTCTTCACATTGGAAGATTGGTTCAGAGCAAAGACTATACGGATCGCAGGGCAATAAAAAAATACAGTAACATTTTGCATTAGTTTACAATTAGCTGTAGCTAAGTTGTTGACAAGTGTTCCAAAAAATAATCCGTGTGGTAAAAGTATGGTAAGTATTAAATAATTTATCTTTTGCATGTTTGAGTGAGTTTGATTTCTTCCTCTGCTAATTTGTCTTGGAATTTAATAGTAAATATTGAAATAGCAGGCACATAGATAAGAAGTGTGATTGGAAATCTATTTAGTGATTTAAATAAGGGTGACATAAATAAGGGTGGAAGACTCCTTAAGATAACAAGCTACAATGAATAATTATATTTGAAAGCGGAAGGAAGTTTATTTTATGACTTCAAAAATGTTAACTAGCTTGTTTATAGGCGACTAAGTTCTGTATCTTTATACTACCCTGGTACTTTCAATTCAATATATTCGATTATTGTACAATTATTATAAAATCAAAAAGTGTAGGTGGTAGTTGACGTGGTAGTAAATAAATATTTTATTAGGACTATAATATACAATTATACTTTTTTTGGAGTCGGTGCCAGCTAACATCATCCTCTTAGTTGTTAGATTTGAAAAAAAACTAAATTCTGTGTTTACTTTTTCTAACCAAAATAAGTAATCCTTCCTTAGTGGGTGCTTACGTCATAAAATGCATCGACTGTCAAAAGTTCAAGTCTCAAGCCCCTGTGGTTTTGGCTCTGCGTTGATGAATCAGTCAGCCCAAGCAATTTTATATAATATAAAGATTTACTCTCCAACCTTTCTCCCTCCCTGTTTCATCAATACCTGATAATGAAGCCCTAAGTAGGCCCGTTCATTGCGACTATTCTAGTGTCCACTGATAAGTCACAGCAAATGCTTAATTTCGTTTACTTGGATGACATGGTTTTTGAGTTTATTATGACTGTTAATGAATGAATGTTTTTTTTTTTGGATTGATTTTGATAAATCTAAATATGAATAAATATAAATTGATAACATTTATATGGGATCCACCTGAAAGTATATCCTTCAAACAAAAAAAGAATTTTGGAAATCGGTCGATAAATAACGGAGTTTTATGAGGTAGCAAACATTTTAAGAAAATACAGCCGAATTGAGAACCTCCTCCTCTTTTTGGAGTCGGTTAAAAATAATCTATATATATCTGGGTGCATAGGGTTTCCACCAAAAACAAAGGGTCCCAAGCCAACCTCACCTGCAAGTGGTGCACGTGCCGATCAACGGACGAGGCTCTGGCAAACAAAATATCCCGATAAGCGGCAATAGGCTCGCCACCTATTACGTGGGATCAAAACACTGGCGAAAAGTGGGCGTTTAATATGCCTCTGCCTACCCCTTCGGGGTAATAGGCGTGGGTCTATGTATGTATGTATGTATGTAAAAATCTAATCTAATACAAATATATAAAGCTGAAGAGTTTGTTTGTTTGGTTGAACGCGAAGGCTAATCTCAGGAACTATTGCTCCGATTTGAAAAATTCTTTCAGTGTTAGATAGCCCAGATAGTCATATTTATCTAGAAAGGCTATAACATCACGCTCTGGGCCACGGGAGTGAAACAGTAGACTTAAATAACGCGGGTGTAACCGGGGCCTCATATAGTTTTATTATAAAACATGTCTGTCTCACACGTTAAGGTTAGCCATACCTCATGATTCTAAGATTATCGGTGATACCATAGAATTATTTAAATACATACAGAATGTTTTGTAAGTCATCGGAAGTTTTTACGTCCGGTACATAGGTAGATATGTACCAAACGTGCTGTATACGAGGCGCTCGCTAGAGTGACGCGATATGATGCTGATACACTTGAACATTCATAGGTGTGATAGCCTAGTGGAGATATCAACGGACTGTCATGCGGAGTGTATCGGGTTCGAATCCACGGCGCGCACCAATGGCTTTTCGAAGTTAAGTGCGTACTAAATTGTTAATTACCGCTTGCCCCGTGCCTCGGAGAACACGTTAAGCCGTCGGTCCCGGCTGTCATGAAGATCTTTGACAGTCGTTACGGGGAGTCAGTACCCTCATATAAACTGACTAGATGAGCCCGCGGTTACACCCGCGTTATTTAAGGCTACTGCTCTCGTGGCTTATAGCGTGATGTTATGTAGCCTATATATCCATAGTGTCTTAAATGAAAGATTATATAATTATTATTTCTGGCCCAGTGCAGTGGTCTAGGTAAGGGCTCCTTTACACGAGCACAATTTAAGTTTTCTGAATGGTGAAATAAAACTGAAACCCTTCTCATAGTGAGTATGGTGAAATATGACAGAAACGTCTTTTTAACATCGAGTCCGTCAAAAAACACGTAGGTATCGTAAATGTTTCGTATGCGATCATTTTATCTATCTATCATCTGGCTATCCAATACCGAATTCTGAAATTCAGATATTTTATATACAAATAATTATATTTGATATACAAAATGACTGCCTCCGTGGTCCAGTGGATAGCGTATGCGACGGCTGATCGGAGGTCCCGGGTTCCATTCCCGGGTCGGGCAAAAGTGTTACCTACTGGGTTTTTCCGCATTCTCAGTAGCAGCACGGAGTCTGGTGATGTGCCCGGTAACGGCAATAGGCTCGCCCCCTATTACGTGTGACCTAAACATTCATGGCAAAATGTGGGTGTAATATTACGCCTCTGCCTACCCCTTCCCCTTAAGGGGATACAGGCGTGAGTCATTAAAAAAAATACGAAATAGCAAGAAAAGGGATTGCGTTTGTAAGATGAATATGATGTACCTATAGTTTTTTTATAGTAGTAACGCAATCCCCATGCTGACATTATCTACCTTTGTATATACTATTCTCTATCAATACTTTGCACATTTCAGGGCAAAAAGGTTTTAGACCTATCTGATATGTGCACCAATTTTCATCACAACCTTCATTATGATGTTGATCTACAATGGTGTTTTTAATTGTAAATGGTGCTTCCCTAATTGCCACTTTTACGTTCGCAGTTGTTATATGTACTCGTAAGTCTCATGTACATGTATTTCAATATTCGTCATCATTAGCATCAGTTTTAAATTTTCTTTCGGGATACCATAAACCTTTGTTTGGATTATCGAATATGTTGGCACTGTTCCTAGCGCTATTATTACGATAACAGCAAAGATAGCTACATGGTCAGTATCCCGAAAGTTTATTTCATTTTCTTTTTATTTAATATACAATATTTCTTTTTAGAGTTTGCGTTCGTTTTCAGAGCTTTTGTATACTAATATAATTACTTTTTTGTTTCAGTGATACTCACCTACTTCGCCTTGGTTATTAGAAGTTATTATTTAACGTTGTATGATGCCGATAAGAAACTAGTCGTGATCAAAATATTTTGATTTATTTTCATAGAAACGAATGAGCTCTTCATGTATTTGTGGGACAGTTGTGGTATAGTAAAGCTACGTGTTGTTTTATATAATTATACTAGCTGGTACCCGCGGCTTCGCACGCGGAAAAATTTACGATTTAAAAAGTTTTCTGCCAAATCTACTTTTTATACAACCGTCTATTTTTCAGATTTCAAGATGACTGACCATTTGCTTTTATATATAATTATACAAAAATAAGTGTCATGACAATAGCGCTACTTACCGGGTCAAATTGTAGCTTTAATGAAGCGCTCTAATATCTTCTACCTTCCAGTGAAAGTATCATGTGAATCAGTTCAGCCAGTCCAGAGATTATCCCGGACAAACAGAAAGACAGACAGACGGACAAAAATGTTAAAAAGGATTGTTTTGGACTTAGAATCGTGTAACTAACTATATGCACTTGAAAACACATAGTTATTTTGAAATCACAGACGGACACTTCAAGTTTATTTATATGTATATAGATGAGTAATAAAAGTAAAGATTCGGTATCGCGACAACAGCGCTACCTACCGGGTCAAATTGTAGCCTATATGTAGCGCTATAAAGTCCTCTACCCTCCAGTGAAAGTTTCATGTGAATCGGTTCAGCCATTCCAGAGATTATCCCGGACAAACAGAAAAACAGACAGACAGACCGACAGACAGACAGACAGACAAAAATGTTAAAAGGGTTGTTTTGGACTTAGAATCGTGTAACTAACTATATGCACTTGAAAACACATAGTTATTTGAAATCACAGACAGACACTTCAATTTTATTTATATGTATATAGATGAGTAATAAAAGTAAAGACTCGGTATCGCGACAACAGCGCTACCTACCGGGTCAAATTGTAGCCTATATGTAGCGCTATAAAGTCCTCTACCCTCCAGTGAAAGTTTCATGTGAATCGGTTTAGCCATTCCAGAGATTATCCCGGACAAACAGAAAGACAGACAGACAGACCGACAGACAGACAGACAGACAAAAATGTTAAAAAAGGTTGTTTTGGACTAAGAATCGTGTAACTAACTATATGCAATTAAAAACACATAGTTTTTTTGAAATCACAGACAGACACTTCAATTTTATTTATATGTATAGATGTATAGATATAGACTGAGTCTAAATCAATCTATTTGTTTCTATAACTTGCATGTATGACCTACAAAATTTGTACACCAGTACCACATTGTGGTAGGACATAGCGCACATAATTATAACACAACTACAAAAACTGTAAACTAACCTATGATCCACAAATAAATTATTATTATTATTCTCTTTATTTCAACTTTCTCTCATAATCATATTTTACATAGGGTTCCCACCAAGATCTTAGGGTCCAAAGCCAACCTCACCTGCAAGTGGTGCACCTGCCGATCAACGGACGAGGCTCTGGCAAACTAAATATCCCGATAAGCGGCAATAGGCTCGCCACCTATTACGTGGGATCAAAACACTGGCGAAAAGTGGGCGTTTAATATGCCTCTGCCTACCCCTTCGGGGAAACAGGCGTGAGTCTATGTATGTATGTGTGTCATATTTTACATTTCTATCATAATATTATGAAACAACAAATATCAAAATATAAAATAAAATTACGGGGTTGACCGGTATCGGATGCACGGACCAAGTGGCTCCAGAGAGAGGAAACTTCTAACGATACGAGCCGTGGCCAGCAATACTGCCTTCTGTTTAGAGGACTTAATCGAGCCGTCTAACGCGAGCCTTTTGTGGTTGTGATCGAGGCTCTAGGCAATGAGACCATTAACTGACACGACTATCGGTGCAATGATCGCCGAATCCACATACCACATGTCGACAATCTCGTGAGCCAAATCCAAATATTTTATTTGTTTATCTTTCTCGGCTTTCACGATAATGGTGACATCGATGATCATTGCAAGGCGCTTAGATCGATCTATGTCTGGCTTGTTAGCCACAATAGTGGCCAACAAGCCAGACATAGTAAATTTTGTTCCTGAGTTATAATAAAAATTATATTTATTATTATAATTCAGGTACAAGATTTCGAATTAATTAAAAGAAATTTAAAAAAATATAAAATATTTATTATCAAAATACTTTAATATTAATTTCCAGAGCAGACATTTATTAATTTTATAACAATGTACATTTTATTCAGATATATAATTAAACTTAATAATCTTAAAATACTATCTTAAGAAATATATACAAAACATACAAAACAGAAAATAAAATAATTTAGAGGGCGTCGTAAAAATCCTCCACATCGTCGTCGACCGGGAGCGTGCCCAGAACGCTGGCAGCATTGCCATGTTGTATGGAAATGCTTAACTTTTGGGCCAAGTACACTCCAGCCTTCTGGTCACACGAGGTGTCGACCAGTCTCCTTGCGAGATCTCTAAAAAGAGATCTCGCACGTCTCAATTATATTATTTGTGTGTGCTAATATCAAAGTCATTTATTTATGTGTCAATTATTATATTCTATAATCGGTGGTATCTCAAACTGCGACAATTAGACTAGTAGCCCAGTGCAGACTGCAGATACGTTAGGAAACGGTCGAAAGTGAAGTAAAATAATAGTAGGATGATGAAGGTCTTGAGGTTGTTTCGTTTCTTTGCATTTTGTGATAACGTTTACGGTAGTAATGTATATTTTATTTACACCATCAGAAAGTAGAGATTTTAACGAACAAAACACCGACCAACTTTTTAAAGAAAGCTGATATTTTGACGTGAGAATTTTCGATTGAAGTTTAAGGTATTATTTCGATATTAAGTCAAAATAAGGCGTAAAAATAAGTATTTTAAATAAAAACCATTTATAGTGTATTTGGAACATAAAAATATACGTTTTTACCAAATTTCGTGAAAAAAAAAACTATTGTAAAATATGAAAATAAAAAACCAAATACTTGGTTATTTGCATTGTGAATGAAGTGTAAATACAAAAGTTGTAGATCTTTTTGTTACCTACAACTTTGCCACTGACGTTTTTTTCGTAGGCCTTGTAGTTTTGCTGGCAATCGAGATAAACCCTTTTTTACCCTTAACCCCTCGTATGCCGGAACGCAGATCTACGCGAGACACAATAGCTTTTTAATTGTGTCTGGTATTCCGGCATACAAGAGGTTAAAATCGCAACCTCATCCACTTCCCGACCTCAGCTCGCCCGAAATTTATTTTCCTTTATTTTTTGCTATATTCTCTTCCTTCTTCAATGGGTTTCATCCTACTATTATTTTACTTCGTTTCAAAGTTATCTGCACTGGTCTATAAGACTACTTCGGGTATATAATCAGAATTAACTGGTCTTGAAGTCAGTCATTTAAAGGTAGTAAAAAATATATAAAATCTAAAGCATTTTATAAAAAATATTGTATAATATAAATACTGTATAATATACTTGGTTTTTATAGTAATATCAACCAAGTATATTATACAGTAGTATATTATATTATCATCAGAACTTACGTATACAATACAATTATTTTAATAGGGCCACATTCTAAGTTGCAATTTATTTATTTCTTTTCATTAGGTGCTAACACATTGGTTTCTTATGACTAGACTTATATTATATTGAAAAATTATAGTCTTCATGAATATTTTTCTTTGCAAGTGCACCAGAATAATTTGTTTAATCTAAGATTAGATTTCCTACACCATAAGAACTGTACAAAGGTCAAAGTGTCTAGCTTGACGTGTAGCCGTGTGCACAAATATTTATTTATTTTTATTTTATTTTTAAAAAGACAACTTCTGCACTAGGAATAAATCCTGTGTCGCGGGGGCCTTCACAAACATACTACCAATGGACACAATGAACACCCAGACTCGAAACAACAATTTATGGATCACACAAAGTGTTGCCTCGTGTGGGAATCGAACCCACAACACTCGGCGCAATGTCAAAGGGCGAGGCTACCGCTTAAACCACTACGCCAACCGTGCAGTCAAGATCATGTTCTGACGTCTCGACTACGCGACGAATTGCCTCCGGATTTGTCGTAAGCGACTAATCTCGTGAATTGATGCATTATGTATGTGAAAGCCTACATAAATTTAACTTTTACCAATATAAATAGGTACTAGAGATACTTATTATTTATCGACAGGATAAAACTCAACTTCTTCGCTTCCTGATCAATTTATTTATAAATATAGTATTCCAATGAACTGGAGTCAGTTATTCAAGAAGTGCGTAGAGCAAAATAAAATTCAACGCTATTATATAGGTACTAAATGATAATGAACTAATTAGTAAATGCTCTCTCATATTAAACTGGGTCTTAGAACACAATTTTAAATGAGAAGATGATCTTTATTAGGTAAGCCGTGCCGAGAACCTTTTTCAAGGTCTAGAATATCGATATGCGTATCTTCACATTATGAGAAATATCTTAGGCAGGGCTATAAATGGCTGGTCCTCTCTCTTGTGGATCCTTCATCTTTATGTAGTAGCTTCTAGTCACCAGCAGAATGTAAAGCTGTACCACTGAAATAGAAAATATCTGCATTTAGGAAGTAGCTTTGATGGCATCCAGTAGACTGGTAGCGGTAACTCAGTTCTTCTCTTATTTTCTAGTCTCAACGTTTCCACCTCTATTTAAACTGTGCTCAGGCTCAAACGCAATACGAGGAGAAGGCTAATTAATGGATGCCTCCGAAAATGCAATAAAGGCAACTACGTACTGGGCGAATACGGTATGAAGAAACATGTTTTAAATGACTTGCCATTGAGACGAAAAACGAAGAAGAAGAAACAAAGTATTGACATTCATCAGCAATGACAGAAGGCACCGAGATTTTCCTGTCATGACATCTTAGGGTAAGTTCAAACTATTTTAAATCTTAAAGTAATTAGTTTAGATCTTTAATGATGTTTGAGGCTAAAATAAATCTAGAAAAGTATGTATATAATTGCTGGTCATCAGGTTTCTTTAAGTGTCTTGCTTAGAATGCTGATTTTAATTTTTTATAGCCAGAAAGTTTCAATAGCTATTCTATATCCCTACTTAATATTATAAATTCTATAGTGTGTATAAATGTTCCGTTTTCATGCTAAAACGGCTGAACCGATTTTGTCGAAATTTAATATAAAGATATATTGGACCATGGAGTCGGACATAGGCTACCATAAGTTGCAAAAATTTTACTGGGAGGGATTTTAGGGAAGGTAGAAGGTTGTACCTACGGCACAAATTTACCTCTTGGAAGTAAGAACGCATGCGCTGTAAGTTCAGTGCTGCGCATGTGTTATCGTATATCTGTCAGTACTGTCACATCATACATATTGTCATATTGTGCACGGTGATTACATTATTTGCATATATAAACTAATAAATAATTATAGACTACGCTTAAACGGCTGAAACCATTTTCTCTACTAATATTATGTTTATAGATATACTAGCTTTTGCCCGCAGCTTCGCTCGCGTAAATTCGGGGTTCTCTAGTTACCTATAGTATATCATCTATGTTCGGTATAACACAAATCTCCTTTACTGGGCGGATACTTCTATAATTGTCGTTTTAACTGTTTGAGAAAAACAACTGCAAAAAGTATTTACACATACAAGTTACTTATAATAGTACTAAGACCTGAGAGGTTGGACTACTTAATAAGGTTATATTTCTTTGACTAAGACTTACCTAGTAGTACCAAAAAAATTGGTGCTTTACTTATTCTTCTGTGAGTAGTACTCAAAATGTTATCCGGTATCAGTGACGTTTAGCTAGAGTGGCCAATATGGCGACTGCGATTTGTCTGTCAGAACCATTAGAATTTAACAAAATACTCGACAATCCGAATTTAGCGGATATATGTTGTCGACTCGAAATCTTTATTTTTAATGTTTTATTATTCAGGTAAGGTTTCGATGTACCTACACCTTGACGAAATTATCAATATAAGATTTGACACTGCGATAGCAGCGCAGTCCGTCGGTTCCAATGTGAAATATTCCAAAATCCACAACTACGTATAAATTAAAAATTAAGTAAAAAAACATTTTCCAGTGGACTAAATTGTGAATCTAAACCATTCTCTAGTCCTCTTGAACACACACAAAAAAAATAATCAAAATCGGTCCAGTCGCTTAGGAGGAGTTCAGTGACATACACACGCATACAAGAAATATATATACACTGACGGACTCATAAACTGCATCAAAGTAATAGACGACTTTGAAATAAATATTTTAACCAAGTATGCAAACTTTCTATGCAGATTTAAATTGAAACCTCTAGATTGGTTCGTGAACTTTAAAACAGCGTAGGGTCATTCATATCCTTAAGTTTAAGTTTGTGTTCTAGGAGCTTAAGACTTTTTTGAAGAAAAAACAGAAATTTAAGGAAAACTGGTTTAATAAAAAAATTGGTTTTAACAATAGACACAAACTTTATGCAAGGGTTTATTTATGTTTTAATGAGCTGTATTACCTCCACGTGCCCTTATTACGGATTCTAATCGGTTCCGCATACATTTTTTTAGGGTTTTTAAAAGATCTTGCGGAATATTGTCCCATTCTTCTGAAAGTGCTGTTCTTAGTGCTGCCACTGTCGTGGGCACAGGATGTCTCGCATATACAGCTCTTTTTAAATTGTCCCAAACATGCTCAATGGGATTAAGATCCGGGCTGCGTGCTGGCCAATTCATTGTACGTATCCCAACCTCTTCGCAATGTTGTCGAACTTGTGCAGCAGCGTGCGGCCGGGCATTATCCTGCATTAAAGTAAAATTTTCGCCTATGAATCCCATATAAGGCACCACGTGATCTTCTAAGATCTCTGTTATGTAGCGATGTGCAGTCAAACCCCCTCTATTACCATTTTGACGGACCATGTCTATGAACACAAGTTCTGTTCACCCGTTCATCGATATGCCACCCCAGACCATACACGAACCGCCTCAAAAAGGAACACGCTCCTCAATGCAACTTTGAGCATATCGCTCCCCGCGTCGACGATAGACTCTTCTGCAACCATCTGCACCATATAAACATGTCCTACACTCGTCCGTGAACAATACGGAGGCCCATTGCTCTTCTATCCAATTTAGGTGATCACGCGCAAATCTTAAGAGAGCTTGTATGTGAGCTACAGACAACTTTGGACCATTTGCTGGTCTAAAAGGGGTGATATCTGCTTCCTTTAACCTTCTTCTTATTGTTTGTGCATTCACATTTACTCCACGCATTTCATTAAGCTCTATTTTAATGTTAACTGACGTGAGGAAACGATTTCGCAGGGCAGTTGTAACAATAAATCGGTCATCACGACCGGTGGTTGCTCGAGTCTTGCCTGTACCACGTCTCCTTCTGTAAGAACCTGTCTCCACAAACCTTCTCTATATTCTGGAAACTGTACACTGGTTTAAATTTAAATTTCTACCAATCGTTCGTTGATCCAAGCCCTCCCGCACCAGTGCTACAATTTGAGCCGCTTGTTCGGACGAAGTATCCATGTTATGGTTCAAAAACTCTCGATGAGTTAAAAAACTAACCCAATAATTCTGCTGGTAACAATAATTCAATTGACAAAAGAATAAAAAATCAATGCGAATCAATTTAAAACTTTGCTTTAAATAACACGCAAATCTGATACCACGAATAAATTTTCTTTTCCCGGCTATATTCATTTGTTTTACTGCAGTTCTAATTTAAAATTTTGCTTTTTTTAAGATTATGAGCCAGTCTCTCCATATTTATATAATTTAATCTAAAAAGTGTGCATACTTAGTAAAAAAATCATTTCAAAGTAATCCTGAACTTTGATGCAGTTTATGAGTTCGTCAGTTTATAAAGATACTAGCTGAGCCAGCGAACTCCGTATCGCCTTTTTAAGAATTTTTATTTGATTCCCTTTTTTCCAAGCCCCATTTCCAAAGTTACCATTGACATTGCGCTTTAATCTCTTATCATTTCAGAGTCTATAAATGATGAACAAAAATACATAGATTTTTATATAATATTGAATTCCCCATTCCAATATCGGAGACGATACCCATATAGACTTTACAAAAAAATTCCCGTCCACCATCTTAGATTTCCTATCCGCCATCATTGATCACGAAATAGATGTTGTATTTGGATTCACCATCCCTTAAATCATGAGAGACGATACCCATATTGTTTTTTTTTATTTTTCCCATCCGCCATCTTTGATTTCCCATCCACCATCTTGAATCACGAAATAGATGTTGTATTTGGATTCCCCATCCCTTTAAACATCGGAGACGATATCCACATTGATTTAAAAAAAAAATCCATCCGCCATCTTTGATCACGAAATAGATGGTGTTTTTGAATTCCCCATTCCTTAAAATATCGGAGACGATACCCATATCGACTTTAAAAAAACCCCATCCGCCATCTTTGATTTCCGATCCGCCATCTTTGATCACGAAAAAGATGTTGTATTTGGATTCCCCATCCCTTTTAACATCGCAGACGATACCAATATTGATTTTATAATTTTTTTCCATCCGCCATCTTTGATTTCCCATCCGCCATCTTTGATCACGAAATAGATGTTGTATTTCGATTCCCCACCCCCTTAAATATCGAAGGCGATACCCATATTGATTTTTTAAATTTTCTCATCCGCCATCTTTGATTTCCCGTCCGCCATCTTGGATCACTAAATAAATTTCATATTATTAATCAGCGTCCCGAAAATCTTGAAAACGATACCCATATAGATTGTATCCTATTCGTTTAGCCTTTTTTTGCCTTTGACCCATCCCTCCCCCTTCTCGTTTGACCATTTAATTATTTTTGTCTGGCCCCTAAAAGTTGTGGCGTAATTTTATATAGCCTATAGCCTTTCGGAATACTTGGGCTATCACAGGCAATAACAATTTTTCTAATCCGACTCCTGAGATTAGCCTGAGCTCCTGAGTTAGAGTTCCTGAGATTAGCCGACATTATCTTTTAGCCTTTTTAGCCTTTTGCCTGGCCCCAAAGGGGCGAAGCGTGATGTTATATAGCCTATAGCCTTCCGGAAAAACTGGGCTATCGTATACAAAAAGATTTTTTCAGATCCGACCGGTAGTTCCCGAGATTAGCGCGTTCAAACAAACAAACAAACAAACAAACAAACAAACAAACAAACAAACAAACTCTTCCGCTTTATTATATTAGTATAGATTGGACATGTATTGGAACATGGCTTTGGCATTTGACTGTATGCAAGGCGATGTTATTATGTACCTTTCGGTAGATATATTGGTAGGTATATAGTGTCATGAATAGTGACCGAGCTACTTTGTACTCTATAGAGTTTCTGAACTCTTAAGACTAATCAGGAGTGCCTTCACACAACTTGAGACTGATAGTAAATTTATGTTACCTCGACTTCAACGCGCACGAAGCCGCGGGCAAAAGCTAGTTTCCTAATAAAGGCACTGCATCATGGATGGATCTCAGAAGCTTTATGTAGCAGTGTGCTGGCGCTCCCACCAGACTATCACTTATAAAACTGCAGTATAATCTAATCTAATTATGTGTATTTCGTACTTATTATACAAACTATTTTCTTACGTCAAATAAGTCATACATACCCATGCTGAGCAGCGTTACAATGGCGCTCCCCGGTCGGTTGTTCACTTGACTAGCCTTATCTATAATGCTGAAGACTTGCATTATAATCACTACTATTACGAAGCAGATGAATGATCTGACAAATTTACGATTGTCCTGAAAAGAGAGAGAAAGCAGATTAATACAGTTAGCACATGTCCTTGGGAGTTGAATGTCATCATTTATACATAATATGTACCAGATAAAATCACTTGAAATGAGTGACTTATAATCGGAAAGCCTAAAGAAACTAATGAACCTAGCACCATGAAATTTGTTTTAATTGCCACACATAAATAATTTATCTTACAAAATTAACTTTTTACATACTTTGTTTTACTTGTCAAGCTCGTTTGCTTGTTGTCGAGAATATATATTTATAACCTATCATTTAAGAGAAAATTAAACAAAATAAAAAAGGAAACATACATTTTAAGATTCATTAACGATATTACATTTAAACCAAATGATCTAGAAATGTAAAACCCGTAAGTTATTATAGATTTGGAAAACATTCTGTATAAACAAGTAACATAATAAAAAAAAAATATCGAAAATTCTTACCTTATGCACACCATACAGCAAAATGAATGTGCTCCCCAAACTCAGTACAAAAGCAAGAGAAGTGAGAACGATGAAATAAATATAATATTCGCTATATACTGATACTCCAAAGTCTTCAAAAACTCTTTCAGGATCAACTATAAGATAAATCATTAGCAAAAGATCCGCTATCTGCAAAAAAAGAAATAAGATTTTATTTTATTTTTAATCAGCACCCTACATCCTTTCGCAGTCTATTGCTGCTAATTTCCACTCTTAATTTGCGTCACAATGCGAAAACTGTAGCTTATGAGTCAATAGGAGGATTTTATCTACTATTATCCCATACGATATCGCACCTACGGTGCTAAGCTGTCACTTCTGCAAATAATGTAATTTTTCAGGAGGAGTGTTTGAAAATTTGACATCCTATTATAATGTATAGTTTATATTCACTAAAGAAATGAACTGGTAATATTAAAACTACAACTTTAAACTTCATATTAAAGTAAAACGCGCTTTGGATGTTGTTGGGGCTGCCTCGGTTTTGTAGCGCATCGAGCATGTTTGCAGATGCGAGAGTTGACGACTTTTATGCAGTCATGCGCAAGCGATGCGCGTCGATGCTGCAGCGTTTCCGGGGCAGTTCGAACGAAATCCTCGCGACGTTGCGTTGGCGGAAAAAATAGATGGGCCGTTTTTTAAATTCTGGACCAGTAGACATGTGCGCCCAGAGATCAATGTGCCTAATTAGGTTAAGTGTATGATTTATGTTATGTTTTTTGATTTGTGTACTAACAATAGGCTAAGGAACTACTAACACTATGGATCTTGGTTCTGAAATAAATTATATATTATTATTATTATTAAAAGTAAAAACCTCACAGTATTGTTATAATAAAATATAAGAGTTTAAAATTTAAAACCCTCCCAGAAGTGACGTTATGGCACTAGAAATTTATTAACTGGGCAATTATCAAACACGAAATCATATTTTTCTAAAGTTTTATTACTTAAAGTAGAAATGAAGTATATTTTTTTTTAAGTTCTTTTGCTGCATTTGTCTATTTTGAGTCCGAAAAGAAACAAAGTACATACATAATGTTATCAATATTTTTTTCTTTTTTTACCCCATTCACACAACAGTATCTAGCCCAAACAAAGCGGAGCTTGTACTATGGGTAGGTACAAGACAATGGATAAACATACATGTATACATTTTTTTGTAAATAAATTCCTAATAAACATAGAATTACCATTCATTCATTACTCATGAAAATAATTATTGTATGCATCTTGCTTAAAGCAATAACGTCATTAGATACTATTTATACAAAAAAAAAACTAATATTCTGGAGGAACATCGTCACAATTATTGTAAGTCGACGTAAAGTTTATACCATAAACTATTGGAAATTACATTAGTAACATTTCCTCATATTCAGGTCAATTTTGAAAAGCGATAGCCTAGTGGAGATACCAACGGAGTGCCATGCAAAGGTTATCGGGTTCGATCCACGGAGCGCATCAATGACTTTTCGAAGTTACGTGCGTATTAAGTTGTTAATTATCGCTTGTCCCGTGCCTCGGCGAGCACGTTTAACCGTCGGTCCCGGCTGTCATGAACATCTTTGACAGTCGTAACCGGGAGTCAGCACCCTCAAATAAACTAATACTGGTCTAAACCATGGAATATCGCTATCCCTTTGGGTTGCGGAGGTCAGACGGCAGTCGCTCTGTGGAAAAGTTGATATTCTGTCATATCTGGTTCGACCAGTAAACGGATATCGGGCTCCAAGGTGAATAAGTCTTGGATGCAACCGGGATAACGCTAGGGCGATGATGACTATAATATACATAATTATATTATCAGTTTGTCAGACGGGTTTACATAGGGTTTGACGTCATTTTAATCGTCTCCTCTTTAAGATTAATATAATTTCTTGGTGTATTTTCCTTAGTCGACTCTTACCACACCCACTCTAAGCCTAGAGTGGGTGTGGTAAAAAAAATGGGTGTGGTAGAAAAAGGTGAAATGCTGATATTTGATATGAATATAGACATACGATATTGCAAGAAAACTGTAGAATAAAATTTTGGAAAATATTTTTTTAAGGGTATCTCCCGTACATATATAGTGAGGTTGAATTTTTTTTTGGTTGAGTACCCCATTGTGTGGGGTATCATTGGATAGATTTTAAGAAAATATTATTAGTTTGCTCAAATCATTTTTCGATCAAGTGATTGGTTTGTCAAATATCAAGCTTTGAAGTGAAAAAAATTTTTAGACTCAAGTGTCCCCCCCCCCCCTCTGCCGGCTAAACTCTTAATTTGGAAGAGGTGAAAAAAATCAGAAATGTAGTACATATAACGAATTTAAAAGGAAAACTATCACGGCTAAGTAGACATCACTAGTTTACGAGTAATCGTCGTTTAACTTATAAATACCTATTCCTGTGACTTTACATTTTAGTCGCATGTGAAACAGAAGTTATTATCAATAATGTAGTACAAGAAAATTTTCTCTGTACATTGTGCAATGCTGCAGACCGTGCTCGTTTGCTGGCTGTGGGAGATCGAGAGTCGGGGCTCTGGCTTCAAGCACTGCCATCGTCCAACATAGGTACCATGTTGGACGATACGACCTTTTGCATCGCTTTTTGCCTCCGGTTAGGTGCGCCATGTGGCGCTCCACATCGTTGTCACTGTGGGAAGGCTGTCGACAGCCTTGGTCACCATGGCCTATCATGCAGCAAGAGCGCAGGTCGTATTTCACGACACAGCAACCTGAATGACATTCTCCGTCGGGCTCGTGACAAGAGCCCGACGGATGGACGACGGACGCTGGCGTTCCAGCCCAACTTGAACCTCAGGGTTTGGCACGCAACGATGGTAAAAGACCAGATGGAATGTCTCTACTGCCTTGGAAGTTGGGTAGGCCTTTGGTATGGGAGGATACGTGTGTTGATTTCCTTGCGCCATCTCATCTTCCTAGCACAGCGGGATGTGTGGGCGCTGCTGCTGCCACAGCAGAGACTCTAAAACGCCGCAAATACTCGACTCTAAATCTCGTAGGGGAGTACGTATTTGAGCCGTTTGGAGTCGAAACGTTGGGGTCATGGAGCCCAAGTGCTAGATCTCTCTATACAGACCTTGCGAAGAGTCTTATCGACGCCTCGCGTGACCAGAAGGCTGGTATGTTTCTAGCACAAAAAATTAGCATTGCCATACAGGGTGGCAATGCTGCCAGTCTTCTGGGCACGTTCCCAATAGACGGCGACGTGGAGGACTTTTACGACACCCTTTGAATATATCTTTTTTTATTTGTATTGTATTTTAATATTTTAATTTAATTTTTGTATGTTTGGTCTCTTTATATATTTGGATTTCTAGGAGATATAACAGTTTTAATGTAATGCTACTGAAAAATAATCATTATTTTGTTGCGGAAAGTGATTTTTAGGTATGGAGTTAGTTGTTTGCTGCAGATGATTTAACTATGTATTTTAAATGCGAAAATTAGTGGGGTAGAGTAGATGTTTGTTACTCTTGTGATGTCGTAGCTGACGCGCTCGTCCACTACTACTCTTGGCTGGCTGTTTCCTCTAGCAACGTATATATACCGTGGCGCAGGAGCGATCGCACTTCCGGCTGTGCGGCGATCCAAGCTAAGACTTCTCTCTTCCCTGAGTGACACCAGAAATACGTTTCTACAGGACATCACCTTTGAATTTCGCGACCCTTTATTCTTTTTTTAGAGTCTTTCTTCTTTCTTTTTCTTTTTCTTGGTTTAGAGTCAAAATTGTTAAAAATCAGTTTTCTTGTCCATTTTGCTAAAAGCTGTATATATTCTTTGTACACAATTATGCATACTGTTATTGTTACCGATAAATTGATATTTTATTTAACTGAAGAACGTTGACCCATGTGCAACATTACAGTGACTCACAAAGTCACAACGTTACACTCTGTTACAGTAAAACTACGAAACGGATTTTGATAAATTTGTAGAAACATGGCATCACAAACGCACATAGGCTACTGATGTCGATTAATGATTCCAACGCGGGCGAAGTTGCGCGCAAAACCTAGTTTGATCTAAATTAGCCCGCGCGTCCCCTGCCTGTGTTAACTTTGCCTAAGACGATATCTAAACAGCTTGTGTCACTTAAATTGACTTCGTAATGTTTTATTTTCAATCCTTATATATCTATACCGTGTGGTTGACGGCATAGAATACAAGTGTCACCACCCCCTATCTTCCCGTGGGTGTCGTAAGAGGCGACTAAGGGATAACACGATGCAAATACCATTTTGCGTAGAGACGCAAAACTCGACATCAAACCCTATACGACTGCCTCGTTGGTCTCGCGGCATAAATGTGCGCGTGGAATCAGGAGGTCCTGGGTTCGGTTCCTGGGTCGGGCAGTGTTATTGGGTTTTTCTGTCACGAAATTCGCAGTAGCAGCACGGAGTCTGGAAATGTGCCCGGTACGGCAATAGGCTCGCCCCTTATTACGTGGGACTAAAGTATATCTGGCGAAAAGTGGGTGTAGAAATACACCTCTGCCTACCTCTTCGTGAGACTATGTATGTATGTATATATCTAGATAATAATCATAGAGTCAAAGATCCTAAAATTTTAGAGCAGTATTACTAATCGTATTAATTACCATAATATAATTATGAAATAAAAGGCAGCGATAGCCGAGTGGATATACCAACAGACTGCCATGCAGAGGTTATCAGGTTCGAATCCATGGCGCGCACCAATGACTTTTCGGAGTTATGTGCATATTGAATTGTTAATTGACTGAAACTGGGATAACGCTTAGAGAAAGAAGAATTATGAAATACAAGAAAATACAAACTTACCAAACGTAGATAACCAATGATTAAACACCCAACTCTGAGGTCTATGCAAAAGCAGCAGTTGTTTACCGTGAACGACGAGTTATTCATTTTTTGTCTGGAACAATTAATAAACATGTTAAAAAAACGTATTTTTGAAATTAACGGTTGGCGTTGTGGTTTAAGTGGCCGCCTCCCTAGTAAGTATATTTGTCACTTTTATTATATACGATGGTCAATGGTCTGCAGCTTTCTGACGAACTTGAGTCGATACTGTGTTGACAAATGTAGGGAAAACATTGTAAAGCACATCCGCTGTTCAAAGAAAAAATGAATAAAATTATTTGAAAGAAGCTAAAATAATAGCACCACTCATACATTTATTGTAACGTGATAAACTTGTTGCTAGAAAGAACCCTTAAAATGTTTCAAATGTTTGAGTGATGACTTGTACCAAATAATCTTCGTTTATTGGTTTATAACTCTTTCACAAAGGTTGTCACAAATATATTAAGCACTAAGTATCATCATCATCAGCCCTATATATTGTCTCACTGCTGGGCACGGGCCTCTTCTCACTATGAGACGGGTAAGGTCATAGTCAACCACGCTGGCCAAGTGCGGGTTGGCAGATTTCACATGCTTTCGAGAACATTATGGAGAAATCTCAGACATGCAGATTTCCTCACGATGTTTTCCTTCACCGATAAGCAAGCGATAATTAACAATTTAATACGCACTTAACATCCAAAAGTCATTGGTGCGTGCCGTGGATTCGAACCCGAGGCCCTGTGCGTATCAGCCTGTCGGTATCTCCACTCGGCTATCGCTGCTTGTAGTACTTAGTATACACAATCATATTATAGCCCAAAATGCCAGGGCCGCACGACATAATTTATTTTTAACGAAATTTACGTAGTTGGTACTCAAATATATTAATGAATAAATAAGTATTTATAGCATTAAAACAAATATTTAAATTCATAGTTGCAATTTATGAGGATCTGTGTTTATCTATTTGAATTTAGTCGGTTAAAATTGCACTATCTGTCTGTATACATATAATTATAAAGAGTTCTCGCGGTACTGACTGACCGACAGAGGCGACAGACAATGCAAAGCCAAAACTAGTAGGGGCAGTAAGCTGAAGTATGGTAAGTATGTTCTTTGGGAATGGTAGGGGTGAACTAAGACGGAATTTGCCGACATTTCTAAAGGATAAAGTAAAATGGATAAATTGAAAAAAAAAACGGGCGCAGCTCCGGGGCTCTAGTAAAATATAAATGGTAACAAATTTTACATGGCAACTAAAACCACAATTCCCGTACCTGTAATCTTA
Source organism: Euclidia mi (assembly GCA_944739405.2). Lineage (NCBI taxonomy): Eukaryota > Metazoa > Arthropoda > Insecta > Lepidoptera > Erebidae > Euclidia > Euclidia mi. Next base: position 76,714,495 of record OX123191.2, on the reverse strand, counting down.
ATATATAAAATCCTTGCGTTACTGACTGACTGACAGACACGCTACAGCCAAAACTATTGGGCGCAGGAAGCTGAAATTTGGCATGTATGTTCCTTGGGGACCGTAAGGGTGCACTAAGAAGGGATTTCCCGAAATTTCCACGGGATCGGCCAAAACGGGTAAATTTTTAAAAAATGCAGGTGTAGCTGCTGGCGTCCTCTAGTCAGGTTATAAAAATAACCAAATGAAACGCAGAAATTGAGGACACTACATAATGCAGCTTCAATATTATCGTGAAACGTCTAAAAATATCGTGCTATTTATTCGTGAGTAATGTTACCACAATGTGTCGGGCACATCGAGATCTTAAGCTGAAGGTCACTGGGTAAAAGGGTTCACGGCACTGGTAACCCTGAGATAAATATATTTATAAACAAATCAGAGTTACAGGTACTTAATTTAGTATTGACAATGTGCAATTTTATGCAGTATGCAGCAACGGCTATGCAAATTTTCTCAGATTGAAATCCACGGCGGGTACCACTGACATCATCATCATCGTCCTAGCGTTATCTCGGTTGCATCTAAGACAGTTTTGCCTACGAGTAGGTGTACCATTTACTAGTCTAACCAGATATGACATAATGTTTGAGGTTATATGTGTATTTAATACTTATTTACTATCGTTTGCTCTACACTCATTATGCCGTCCGTCCCGGCTGCCATAAAGATCTTTGACAGTGTGGATGCAAACCGTTGAACATAAACCATTGAAAATCGCTATCATTTTTATTTGCAGAGCTACTGTCGCTCTGTGGATGAGATAATATTCTTTCTAATCAAGTAAGAATAGAAGGCGGACTCTGGGCTTCTTGGCAATATTTAGTAGGATAGCGAGAATCGAACCCACCACTTCTGTAAAAGTTTTTAAGACCAGTATGGCTGTATAACGAAGGTCGTACTAATTTATTTAACAGGTCTTAGTTGCATTAAGTAATTTATTTTAGGATTCTTGGACTGCTGTTAGTCGGTCTTAATTCGTACTACAAGTGTAAACAGCTTATATTGGACACTTAAAATTTCTCCCAGGTTTTCTCCACGGTAACACCCACGTTATGTTGTGAATCTCGGTTGATAGTTATTGGCTTGATAAGAAAATCGAATTATACCTACGCTACGTACCAAATTTTATAAAGGTTGTACAAAATGAAAATCAAATTGACAGATGTTTGGGTAGCATGTAAATACCTAGCACCACAGATATAGATCTACATAGATAACGCAATCCTAGCACCAATTACTTAAAAACACTTTAATGAAATCAAACACATGACGTTGGATTAAAAGCTTCCGTAACTGTTGGACTTGACTGATTGACTACGTACAGCCGAAATTCCCAGGCACAACAAGCTGATATTTGCCATGTATGTTCCTTGGGAAGCGTAGGGGCGCACAATATGTTTTTTTTTAATTCCCTAAGGGTATACAAATGGACCACGTGGGCGGCTCCGTAGGCGAAATCTAGTAACATAAATTATACGTACATATAATAATGATGACTCTACCATATATTACGGATCGCTTACGTCAGTCGAGTGCATTGATCTCTAAGTAGCTACCGCGTACATGAATAGTAGACCTTGTAACATTTATGTCGTCGGTATGTTGATGTATTGATTTGATTGATATATCGTCCGTGTGGTAACGGATTAAGAATACGGAATGTCACCACCCCATATCATCCCATGGGTGTCGTAAGAGCCGAGAGAGGGAGCATATTATGCAGAGAACAGTACTGTGGGAGAAGGAAAACTTGATACAAACCCTATACCAACCCGTTTAGCCAGCGTGGTATAATAGGCCAATTCCTCCTTTCAAAGGAGAGGCCTAGTCCAGCAGTGGACTGTAAAAGGCTGATGATGATGTTGATATACTCCTGTTTATTTGTTTAATTGATTAAAACTTTTGTGGAGAAATAAGGATAGTCCGTCCACTCTAGATGGAGGATCCTCTAACTAAGCTAGTAGCCCACGGCCTGACGGAAGTTGCTTAGAAGATTTAGATAGTTCGATTCAAGATCTTCCTTTGTGTGATTCATAAATTGTTGTTTTGAGTCTGGATGGTCTTGTGTCTGTTGCTTGTATTGTAGTGCGAGAAAATATCGTATAAATCACACAATTTTATTATTGCGGCTCTTACTCAGATATTTAATTAATTTAAGGTTTTAATACATCTCTTAAGTTATTCATTGAAATCAATTGATGTCTAGAACAATTATGTTCAAGGTTAAATAAATAATATGGGTTTATCTGGATACGGATTAACTTTACGTTAATTAAAGACATCTACGTAAATATTATAAAAAGGCTGCAATAGCCCAGTGGATGGATTGCCGAGATGATGGTCTCGGGTTCGATCCACAGGTATCCCGAGTTTTTGAGGTTATGTGTGCATTAAAACGGTAAATTATCGTTCGCATAATAATGTGTGCATAGGGTACCCACCAAGAACTTAGGGTCCCAAGCCAACCTCACCGGCAAGTGGTGCACCTGCCGATCAACGGACGAGGCTCTGGCAAACAAAATATCCCGATAAGCCGCAATAGGCTCGCCACTTATTACGTGGGATCAAAACACTGGCGAAAAGTGGGTGTTTAATATGTCTCTGCCTACCCCTTCGGGGAAACAGGCGTGAGTCTATGTATGTATGTATAATAATGTGCCCGGTAGATAGCAATAGGCTCGCCATTACATTAGGACAGAAACATAACTGCCGAAGTGTGGGTGTGTTATACACCAGCTCTGCCTTCCCTTATGTTATATTACGTAAATAATGCAGTGTGTAACTTTTAACTTTTACCCAGTAATGAAGTATACTTTTCAATTCGGACTGATAGTCCGTGAGATACAAACAAGCAAACTCTTCAGCATTATTATATTTGTGTAGGCTATCATTAAAAGTACAAAAATTACTATTGAGAAAGTGAGCGGCATTTTAAAGCTTGCATAATGCACATGTACCTCCCAAAATTTGCTCACTAAGTATTGGTAAAACATATGTAGTTTTATTTATTGTATAGGCAGTTTCCATTTTAGACAGTAATTAATGGTTTTCTATTAAAAAGATTCTTCGTAAACGACCAACCACTGGAATAAAACTTTTTAATTTTAAACATAAAACCGTCTTCAAATTTAATGCTCCGAACTTAAATTGGACTTAACATAAAGTAGGTATACCAAAACAAAAACGACTGCCGCCTGACGTCCGCAACCCAAAGGGATAGCGATATTTTATGGTTTAGACCAGTATCGACTGTCAATGATCTTCATGGCAGCTCAGACCGACGGTTTAATGTGCTCTCCGAGGCACGGGACAAGCGATAATAATCAATTTAATACACACATAACTTCGAAAAGCCAGAGGTTCGCGCCGTGGATTCGAACCCGATACCTGCCTAGTAGAGATACCAACGGAATGGCAGTCCGTTGGTAGCTCCACAAGGCTATCGCTGCCTTGTGGAGCTATACAGGCATTATCCACCAAATAAATTCAAAACTCGAACAAAGTTTGTATTAATCTGAAAATTTAATTAAACAGATACTTATCGGATAGTGGTGAAACTGGGCCTTTGTATATTGTAATAAGATATATAAATAAAACAAACTCACGTGTCAAAAGCACTGTTTCAATAAACACAACAATAATTTCGTTCAAAGCTACCTCTTTGCTTATTGCAGAGGCGTACGCCTTGTCTCGTCAATGAATAACAACTGACTGCAATAGCACTGCACTTGCGAAGCGTTTATTTTGGTTGCATACTGGCATACTTTAAGCAGTTGAAGCCCTGTGCACTTTATTGGCAGAATTGAATTAATAACTGCACGGGCGTGGTTTTTACGTGTGTCAGTTTTTAGTGATTTAATTACACATGCCTCTGTCAATACTTATAATAAGGAACAATAATGATCAAAGTTAAAAAGAAATTTTTGATACACAGTCGAAAAAATGGGGTAACTAGTTGTCGCTGTCCCCGTTTTCTACTTCCAAAATTCGTTCCCCTCTACTTTATCTTTTATAGGAAGGAGCTCCTTATTAACTGAGAACTACTGCTACTACTTCTACCTGAGAAGTTTTCTGATAATTCTCAAAACCAATCCTCTTCACAATCAAATAGGATTAAATCTAGGTTTTCAACATCAACTAACAAAACCTACATTTTTTCTGATAGGCTAGGTCATAATTTTGGTAGTCTTCTCAGTGAGAATACAAACCAGAGTGTTATAAATTACTGTAGGCCAGGGGATAGTTACAGTAGTTTAGTTAATCAGATTAAGTTGCACCCCTTAGATGAGAGTAGTACGGCCATATTGTTGTTTGGTAACAGTTTAACGGTAAAAAGACAGCATATCATAGAATGTGTTGAAATGTTATTAGACCTTAATTCCAAGTTTAGTTGTAAATTTATTTTATGTACTTTGCCTTACTCAAATGACTTAACACATACACAAAACATGCACATACACACATTAAATATGTTATTATATAATATAACTTGTCGTCATAGTGACGCAATATTGTTTTTTGACGCTAATAAATTTATTAGTAAATTTACTTTAACAAGAGATACAATGTATCTGCCATTTTATATTAAGCGACAGATTGCTAAACTATTAGCATACAATTTACAACAAGGCAGAGAGCCTTGTGTTGACAATTTATTTGATAGGGTTAGTACTTGTACTAACAACGTTTTTATTGACACGTCTTGTGATTTAAACTCCAAGATAGGACAAGAGTTAGGCTGCAGTATTTGAATATAGTAAACCAAAACATGCAGGGCCTATCTGGCAAAGAATTAGAGTTAAGTATATTTCTAAAAAAAATATGATGTTAAGGTTTTGTGCTTAACTGAACATTGGTTAAAGAACCATGAGCTTATTGTTATAAATCAATATTATACAGTGCAGAGTTCGTATATAAGAATGCAGGCTATTAGAGGCGGTTCTCTCATAATAACTTCAAATTTATTAAAATGTAAGGAACGTAAAGATATTGTTAATTTATCTATTGAGCGCACTATTGAGTTGTCCTGTGTGGAATTAGACCTATATATAATAATTTGTGTATATCGACCTCCTTCTGGTGACTATAATCAATTTGAGACTGTTATGGAAGATGCTATAAATAAAATTAAATGTAGTAATAAGAATATTATAGTATGTGGCGATTTTAATATTAATATTTTAGAGAACTCTTCACAGTGTATTAGATTTCTGAATCTTTTCAAGTCATTAATTTAAGTAACCTATTCTGTGAACCTACTAGAGTATCTGCAACATCTTCTACTTGTTTAGATAACATATTTAGTTCTTGTGCTGCCACAAACCCAGTAGTAATTAGTTCTCTCCCTTCTGATCACCGTGGACCGATAGCTAGTTTTCCCTGTTCAACATATGATAAATCACGTACAGTAGAATGTAGGCCTCAGACTACCAATTGTCTAATACGTTTCAAAACCAATATTATTGCTAAACTCAATACCTCAATATTGAACTCACAAAATCCAAATACAATTTATAACTCACTTTTTGGACTAGTAAATAATGAGTTTCAAAATACCTTCAAGAGTAAAACAGTCACACTAAAGGGTACTATGGGATCTTTTAACCAGTGGCCCACTATAGGTATATACAAAAGTAGAGCCAAGTTGTTTGAATTATATGGTATGAAACAACAAAGATTTGACACACCTTTTCGAGATTATGTAAAAAAGTACTCAACATTTTTTAAACAAGTTTGTATTTGGCAAAATCTAAATTTATTAGTAATAAAATTAAGCATTCAACAAATATTATTAAAGAAACTTGGAAAATTATAAATAATGAAACAGGAAGAGCACGACCACGGGAAAACCAATTTGAACTTAAAGAAAACAATTTATTAGTCACCAATAAAACTCAAGTAGCACATATGTTCAATAGTTTCTTTGCGAGCATACCTTTAACAACTACTAGCTGTTTACAATCATCATCTTTAGACGCTGGAAATTTTTTGCTTAGCAGTGTACCTGAATGCAAGAGCGTGTTTAGATTCGAGCACGTTACCCCGCGAGATATATTGATCGCATATAATTCAATTAATATTAAAAATACCGGTGACTTTTGGGGCATTTCAATTTAAATTTTAGGTACTATAGTTGAGACTGTTGCGCCTTACCTATCTATAATTTTTAATCAATGCTTTGACCTAGGCGTATTTCCGGATTTGATGAAATTAAGTAAAATTATACCCTTATTCAAATCTGGCAGTAAAAATGATATTAATAATTTTAGGCCCATATCTATCTTGCCGGCATTTAGTAGAATATTTGAAAAGATTCTTTTAAAGCAGCTACTAAACCACTTTAATTTAAATAGTCTGCTTCACAAGGATCAATACGGATTTACTAAAGGTAGATCCACTACTGATGCGGGTGTTGCTCTCATAAAACACGTTTATAGTGCTTGGGAGTCATCAAAGAATGCTATTAGAGTGTTCTGTGACCTATCTAAAGCATTTGACTGCGTTCAGCACGACACGCTACTGCTTTAGCTCCGCCACTATGGCGTAGAGAAAACCGCACTTAGTGTTGTCGATTCGTACCTGCGGCAGAGATTTCAGTGTGTCGATGTAAATGGGACTACATCCTCTAAATTACCTATACAGCTAGGCGTTCCACAAGGCTCAATTTTAGATCCTTTTCTATTTCTTGTATATATTAATGACTTACCTTTTTATTTAAAAAACATCTGTGATGTTGTACTTTTTGCAGATGATACGTCACTTATTTTTAAAGTAGATAGGAATAGAAATCAATTTGATGATGTAAATAATGCACTATTACAAGTTACACAATGGTTTACAGCAAATAACCTAGTACTTAATTCTAGGAAAACTAAATGCGTTAAATTTGCTTTACCTAATGCAAGACAACTGGGACCTAATATTATGCTAGATAGGGAGGAACTTGACACAGTAGACTCTACAGTGTTCCTAGGTATTACACTAGATAATAAGTTACAATGGGGTGCACATATAGCATGTCTTGCAGGAAAGCTAAGCTCTGCTGCGTATGCCGTCAGAAAAGTTAGGCAACTTACTGACATCGACACGGCTCGTTTAGTTTATTTTAGCTATTTTCACAGTGTTATGTCCTACGGCATTTTGTTATGGGGCAAAGCTGCGGATATTCAGAATATCTTCGTTCTACAAAAACGAGCGGTAAGAGCAATATACATGTTAGGTGCAAAAGATACTCTTAGGGAACGCTTTAAGTCTATAGGAATTCTTACAGTAGCCTCGCAATTTTTATTTGCTAATATTTTGTACATTAGGCAAAATATAGGTTTAATTACCACAAAAAGCGATATACATAACATAAATACTCGAAACAGGCATATGTTATATGCCCCTTATCATCGTTTACATAAAGTTAATAATTCTTTTGTAGGGCTAGGTATTCGTATATACAATAAAATACCAATTAGTCTTTTAGAATTACCATTTAGTACATTTAAAACTAAAATAAAAGACTGCCTTATTAAGAAAGGTTATTATACTATTAATGATTATTTCAGTGATAAGGATAGCTGGTCACTTACGCTAGACAACTCATGATCTTTATACCTAATTAGAATTATATAGATACTTTGCATTTTTCAGTTAATCTTTATATAATATTTCTAGTTCTTTTAAATTACTGTTCATGTATTATTAGGTCATTCAACTTAGACATTAAAATGTAGTACCATTTACATTTGCATTGTTGTTCCACTAATTTAATTAAAGTTTTACTCCACTGTAAGATGAAGATAACTCGTGATTATGGGCTGTAAACTAATGTTTTAGTAATTTAGTGTATTCATATACAGTCACTTCTGTAACATATATTTCCACCATATAGTTATGAACATGGTCGCGAGTTGCCTACATTATAAGACGTAAGTGGATGCTCCTGTTACGCAATATTCACACTGGAAGGCTACTACAGCAGTTAAATTGGTAACTGCATTGATTGTTTAAGTATTATGTATGTTCCTAATTACTATTTACAAGTAATTGATTACAGTGTGAAACAGTTGCAGCTCCTTACAAAAACAAAATATGTAACATAACACTGGCGATTAAAAAGAGTGGCCACGAGTTTTATTGCCCGTTCTTTCTCGTGGTTCTACCTATTGGTTTGCGAATGGGCAGTAAATGTAAATGTAGAAGCATTAAGTAATGTACATTAAAATTTGACGTTCATAAGCGTCACTTTGTGACCTAGATGAATAAATGATTTTTGACTTTGACTTTGACTTTGACTAACGAAGCAAAATGTACCTATATAGAACCGTAACACAACTAATAACGTGTGACTGCGGTTCTTATTTTTGTTCTGTTATTGTTTTTCCAGTAAGCTTGTTTATTTCCTCCTAAAAATCTTGTTTCATATTTTTCAGCGTCGATTTTTTGTCGTTTTCGGGTTTTAGTTTTTTTTTATGATTATAAGACAAGTCTGTCTCACACGTTAAGGCTAACCTTAATGCCATACCTCATGATTCTAAGATTATTGGTGATACCATAGGATTATTTATATACATTCAGAATGTTTTGTAAGTCATCGAAAGTTTTTAAAATACGTCCGGTGCATCGGTAGATATGTACCAAAGGTGCCGTAAACGAGGCGCTCGCTAGAGTGACGCGATATGATGCTGATGCACTTGAACATTCACAGGTGCGATAGCCTAGTGGAGACACCAACGGACGGACGGCGTGCACCAATAGCTTTTCGAAGTTAATCATCCTCATCCTCCTAGCGTTATCCCAGTTTCAATCTGGGGTCCGCTTACTAGTCTAACCGGATTTGGCTGAATATTAGCTTTTTCACAGAGCGACTGCCTGTCTGACCTCCGCAACCCGAAGGGATAGCAATATTCCATGGCTTTGACTAGTGTCAGTTTATTTAGAAGGTACTGACACCCTATAACGACTGTCAAAGATCTTCATGACAACCGGGACCGACGGCTTAACGTGCTCTCCGAGGCACGGGACAAGCGATAATTGACAATTTAATACGCACATAACTCCGAAAAGTCATTGGTGCGCGCCGTGGATTCGAACCCGATACCCTGCTGCATGGCAGTCTGTTGGTATCTCCACTAGGCTATCGCTGCCAGCTTTTCGAAGTTAAGTGCGTATTAAATTGTTAATTACCGCTTGCCCCGTGCCTCAGACAGCACGTTAAACCGTCGCCGGTCCTGGCTGTCATGAAGATCTTTGACAGTCATTACGGGGAGTCAGTAGGTAACCTCATATAAACTGATACTGCTCTAAACCATAAGAATATCGCTATCTTTTTGGGTTGCGGAGGTCAGACGGCAGTCGCTCTGTGGCAAAGTGATATGTGTTATTTTTTATTTTCTGTCAAATTTGGTTAGACCAGTAAGCGGACTTCGGGCTCCAAGGCGTGTAAGTCTTGGATGCAACCGGGATAACGCTTGGGCAATGATGATGTCACTTGAGCATTAACTTGTAACAGAACAGCGAACATTCGCTTTTTTTATCTTGGGACTTTACAAACATACAACTAACGGACACAATGAACACCCAGACTCGAAACAACAATTTATCACACAAAGTTCTCTGTCTCTGTCTCGTGTGGGGATCGAACCCACAACACTTCAGCGCAGTGTCGAGCGGTGAGGCTGTCGCTTAAACCACTTCGCCAACCGTGCAGTCAACTCGATATTCGAACTAAACAACGAATAGAGCCGATCATTTCTACGAAAATTTTCACGATCTTTCTAGCGAACACTCTGGTCAGGACAAACACCAAACTACTGTCAATTTGTTAAAATGCTCGCCAGAACTTTCGTAAGAATGCTCGCCAAAACACACTTGTTTGTTTTTGACAAAAACAAACAAGGCTTATTACAGGTGAATCCTCAATTGTATCAGCACCATTCCGTCACTTTTTATGAAACGCTCAGTAGATATACTTTATTTGTTAGTTATATTAATTTAATCAAAACAAGACTTCGCCCTCAGCTCTGCCCATGAATTATGCATCTAAACCTTCCTTAGAAAACACGCTACCATTGATGAAAGCTGTACAAAAATTCGTTCAGTTTTGGAGCTTATCGCGTGCATACATACAGGATGAGAAGGGGACTTCATTTATATATAGATGTTAGTCGGCATGAATTCTGACTACCAATAAAACAACCAGATTTTTTTTATAGACTTACGATCATAAGGTTAAACTGTTTAATTCTTGTCGGCGCCGATGGGTGTTTCATATTTATAAATGCATCTACAGTGTGACGTGAGTGACGTCATGCCTTTTGTCTGGAGCATTACCTTGAAACACCCTAAAGAACAGGCCAGGCTGGCTTAGGGATTCCTTGTAATGTAATTGTTGTGCGTGAAAGAACACATTTTATGTTTTCCAGTGTTGTCGACTCGATCTCTACGATTGACTTAGGCCGACCTCCCATTGGGCGACAGCGTTCCTCGAACGTACGCCCGGGGCGTGCGCTTGGCGTTCACTCTGTAGTATAAAGTGTACGCCGCCGTGAGCACGCCGAACGGACGCCGAGCGTACGCTCGAGGAACGCTCATGAACAATTTGAAGGAGGCCTTAGTGTGATAGCTTGATATGAAGATATTTTAAAGCAATACCAAAGGTTGGAAATATTTATTTTTATATATCCTAAAGTAACGCACACGGTCAACTGATCTTAAACTAGGAAGAGCTTTTTCTTTGGTATAATTGAAAAACATGTGTATCTTATCATTTTTAGGGTTCCTTACCTAAAAGGTAAAAAACGGGACCCTATTACTAAGCCTCCGCTGTCTGTCTGTCTATCACCAGGCTTTATCTCATAAACCGTGATAGCTAGAAATCTGAAATTTCCACAAATTATGTATTGTTGCCGCTATAACTACAAATAATAAAAAAATGAAAATATTAAGGGGGTCCCATACAATAAACGTAATTTTTAAGATTTTATTACTCGATCTTAATAAACAGGACGAAATTAAAAAAAAAAATAAGTATACATATGAAAATCGTGATTTTCTTTTATACATGATGATACGAAACCCATTGAGCGCGAGTCCGACTCGTACTTGGCCAATTTTATTATAAATACATACATTTTATAGATAAAATAGAACTCAGTTACACAACAAAAATCAACGTGCACACCATACAACAAAATTTGTCTTAAGATTTTAAATTTTTTGACAATGGAACCCAATTCTTTGGTTGAGCAATCAGGATCACTAACCGCTAGACCATTTATAGGCCTCCATCTAGCAGAATAAATTAGAAGAAAGATATGCAAACCTGGGAAATGCTGACCTAAAGAATCGGTCAGCCTTTCCCATTTAGATCATTATTATTATGTACCTATGTACCTACAAATTTTATATACTTCATTTTGTTTTTTGTTTCTGTTTGTTTTCTATACCAATTTTATTTAGTTACTTTTTGTTTAAAATAGTAATGTGATGGATATGATCTAGTATAGGTAATGAAGTTACCTATGCTGGATTATATCTATTACATTGCTATGGAATGTATGAAGGTATAACTCATTAGAGCGCCTCTTACGCCAACAAACTGTGTATACAGTTTGGCGTTTTTGTATTAGTATTTAAGTGTTTTTTTTTCTGTGAAATAAACAAATTAAAAAAAAAAAATACCGATACCTGGCCATAAAATAAATAACGGGTCGCAGTACTTTTACGGACCACGATCGAGCCCCAATACAGTGGGCGCTTGGTAATCCGGCGCTCGCCAATCCGCCACGCTAAGTAGTCCGGCACTCAGCGACTCAGGTAACCCGCTTGATAATCTGGCATTTTATACAGCCGAATGCCAGATTACAGAGCCGTCTGGTCTCTTATTATGTAAAGTTTATTTTACATACAAATTCGATAATCCGCAATTTGCGATAATCCGGCATCGCCGAAAAAATATGCCTGCCGGATTACCAAGCGCCTACTGTACTTTTGAAATTTGTTTTTAATTTTATCTACATCAAATGGGACGTTTAAATAGGTTTTGGTTGGTCACCATGAGAAACAATAAAATTACAAGGGCCGGAATATAATTCAATATGAGAGACCTTTCTTTAGGTCCTTGGTACGACAATGGGCACATTTATAAATAAATGCAGACGCACTGTACAAAAGCTTAGCATTGAATAAGAGTGAAGTGCACAACCGTCATAACAATGTACTGAACCTTGAGCGTCGGGAATACCGAGGTCAATTTATTAGCAAATAAAAACCAACGAGAGGGCAGAGTGCTCATCAACACATTAAGCTTACTGATATGTAAAATAATTATTATTTCTTTACAAAGCAAATAAATATAAAACTACTTATTTATAAACGCGATGGTTTGTGAGAATAGATGGACGGGATCTTACTCTTTTTACGGAAACCTACTGAACGAAATATCTACAAAACTTTGATCAAAACATAGTTTATTAATAGAATAGTATTTTTAGTCAAGCGTCCTTAAATAACGCGGTTGTAGGTAACCGCCGACTCAGCTAATAACAAGTAAGTTGGTCTCATAAGATCTGACTGACGTCAAATAATGATGTAATTATAAACCTTCCATCCATTGCGTCAACAGTCAGTCAAGTCTCGCTTCATCTAAATTAACCAGATTATTCCCAGTCATCGTACTTAATTACTGACATCTTGGTCAAAGCAGAATTCATGGAATACCCCAAGGCAGATTCATTGTGTACAAATTCGCTATTTAGGAAATCCCAGACTGCGTGACGGCGAACGAAGACCCAAATAGTCTAAAGCCCGCTTCCCACGGCTTTCCCTTTGAAATTGTAAATCACGCACCGCGGGAAGCCGGCTTTAGGCAAGTGAGACAAGACAAAGATTGTTTTAAAATCTAGCTAGCGCCCGCATAATATGTCACGTGAATCACCGTATTTATTGGTGCTTACCGCATGTAAATTTGTTACTCTATTTTTCATATGTCTCTATTTTATGCTGGTAACGCATAGATAATGAAGTTTGGTTTCTTTTATTTCTTACTTACCTGTGCCATTAAATAAAAATATTTTTGCATAAATTTAGCCATTGATACATTTATTTATGAATGATGGTTGGATATAGTCGACTCAAGATCAGTCATTGTGGAAAGCCTTTGGGGAGGCTTATTTCCAGCAGTGGACAAAGCAATGCAAGCATTTGTGTTGCCAGTGACTGCTATCTACAGAGCTCGAGATCGATTCTAACCTCACTGTACACTTTTTGGGAATATTCTGTGGTGTGGTTATACATAAGTAAACTACAGAAACAAAATGGAAGACGAAAATACCATAAATGTGACCCAAAGAAAATATAGGTCAGTTAATCAGAATATCTCAATAAGTAGTGATTGTGGGTTCGACATGGACGTATCATCTCAAAGCTTGCCAAATCCTACATAAGACGTTGTAGGTTTACAATATGAGATTCTCAAACTTAAAATTGACTTACAATCAGCTAATGCAGAAATAGATATCATAAACTCTTAAAACTACAATTAAAAAAAAAGCTAGAAATTTCTGAGAAAAAGATAGCATTTTTAAAGTCAGTGGGTATTCAGGACAGCCTGAACAAAACTAAGCTGTTCTCCACGCCTAACAAATTCCGTTTGCCTCGACATAAGCTACGTATACTTTAACACTTAGTTCAGAGTTGAGTAATATCAGTAAGGTAGACATCCAGAAAAATAATGAAACTTCGATAAGGAGTGAAAACGGATCTACTTTATCAAAGAGCTCAGTAACAATGAAAGAGAAAATTCTGTATATTTACAGCGGCCAACAGCGTATAGGATTATCATCAAAGTTAATATGGTCAAGGATAGATACTCAGTATGATAACTACAAATTCATGGCCGCCACGAAATCAGGAGCTACGACGGAAGTGATACTCAAGTCAACGTCGACATAATTTGCAAAAGATGACATGGTTTTATTATTCATCGGTGAACATGGCAAAAACCCTACACAAGTGGTAATAGAACTTAACGCCTGCTTAAAAAGAATGGCAAATTGTTTTGTCTTTGTGTTAGGGGTTTATAGTAATAATTATTTAAATAAGAAAAAGCTTAATGACACTCTAAAAACTGTTTGCAAAAATTTTACTAATGTAAAGTTTATTAACTTGGACGCTGTCAGGGAACAATATGACTATGACATCATAAGTAAACATATTAACAATGCTTTAGATAGTACGTACTTTTATGAACAGAACTATCTTAAAATTTGTAATAGAACAACTTTGATTATATCAACCAGTAACACGTGTAAACAATTCCCAAAAATTGGTTCTTGTCCAGTTCCTCGTAAAGGCACCATACCATATTATTTCCCGTTGGTAAATGGCAATAAATGTAATAAACTAAAGAACCAAAGAGCAATACTGAAAAATGTTTTCGTCAGTAAATAATGTGCGTCAAGATGGCGGGACCAAGTGAGGTTTTTCGAATATAATGTCAATGGGTTTTAATGCAATATTTCAACTATTTTATACTTTCACAGAAAAATTGTACACCCAGAGAATTACAAAATATTCTGCAATGAAACTGGGCCCGCTATTTTGATATCAAAATGGCGGGACCACTATACAGATAATGAAAAACACATGGCTTTATCTTAAACTGAACGCACCAAATTTTAATACAATTTAGTACGACTACTTTTAAATCATCATTACCCTTCAAGAACCGCAATTTCAATAAAAAACGTGTACATTATATTTACATCAGAAAGGCGCCTGAAGGAAAAATATCATTTTAAGCCAAGTATCATTTTATGGCTCTTAAAATTTATTTAGGCGTTTATATCGTTTGGGCCGCATATAATTTTCTTAAGATTTTTTTACAAGTTAATTCAAAAACTAGTTTTTCAATTTTTTCCTAATGCAGTTCAATTACCTGCCACCAAAAATAAATCACTCAATTCTTAAAATAAACAAGTCTTTATTGTAAGGATTGTTTGTTGTTAAAAACAAAATGTATGTAGGGTACTACGGGACATTACTAATTGAAGTCATTTAGTTATGTGCCGTAGTACCCTACATACATTTTGTTTTTATTATAACAGGAGCGGGTAAGTTTAAAACGAAATATCAGAGAAATATTTAAATGCATTGTATCACTTACAGGAAGCGTGTGCACTATTTTACTTATCTTTACTTTATATTTTGTGCCGTGGTAGTGTTTAATAGCAGTATTATCTTAATATTTATATAAAATCCTTGCGTTACTGACTGACTGACAGACACGCTACAGCCGAAACTATTGGGCGCAGGGACCTGAAATTTGGCATGTATGTTCCTTGGGGACCGTAGGGGTGCACTAAGAAGGGATTTCCCGAATTTCCTACGGGATCGGCCAAAATGGATAAATTTTAAAAAATGCAGGCGTAGCTGCTGGCGTCCTCTAGTTTGTAATAATAATAAACTTTAACTGTGATACGCAGTCATGAAAAGAGGAAGAAAACCCGCGGTCCCTCTAGATCAACAACAAACAGCGTTTTTAAAGTAAGTGCCGCAGTACATACATTTTGTTTTTAACAACAAACAATTCTTACAATAAACACTTGTTTATTGTAAGAATTGAGTGATTTATTTTTGGTGGCAGGTAATTGAACTGCATTAGGAAAAAATTGAAAAACTAGTTTTTATGAATTAACTTGTAAAAAAATCTTAAGAAAATTATATGCGGCCCAAACGATATAAACGCCTAAATAAATTTTAAGCGCCATAAAATGATACATGGCTTAAAATGATATTTTTCCTTCAGGCGCTTTTCTGATGTAAATATAATGTACACGTTTTTTATTGAAATTGCGGTTCTTGAAGGGTAATGATGATTTAAAAGTAGTCGTACTAAATCGTATTAAAATTTGGTGCGTTCAGTTTAAGATAAAGCCATGTGTTTTTCATTATCTGAATAGTGGTCCCGTCATTTTGATATCAAAATAGCGGGCCCAGTTTCATTGCAGAATATTTTGTAATTATCTGGGTGTACAATTTTTCTGTGAAAGTATAAAATAGTAGAAATATTGCATTAAAACCCATTGACATTATATTCGAAAAACCTCACTTGGTCCCGCCATCTTGACGCACACAATATTTCATCATGATCATATCAGCCAAACGACGTCCACTGCTGGACATAGGCCTCCCCCAAGGTTCTCCACACAGACCGGTCATGAGCCGCCCGCATCCAACCTCCTCCCGCGATCTTGACGAGATCGTCGGTCCACCTTGCGGGGGGCCGGAAATATTTACCTTGAAATATTTACTTGCAAGGTAAATATTTCACTTCTATTAATATCTATCATCAGAATGTGTGTGGTTTAACTAATAAGCAAAGATAATTTTGAAATATATATCATAGCGAATTGACATGTGAACTGAATTTTATATGTATAACCGAACACTTTCTAAATGAATTATTGGTGTGGCCCAAACTTTCTCCTGGCTCCCACTACTGAGTGGCCTTCAGAGCCCAAAGTCGCAAAACCAGTAGCTCTTGGAGATGAAGAACTCAAGCCATCTCTCCATCAGTCAAAATCATTGCATCAATCACAATCACATGTCACAGAATGCATTAACGTCACTAATTTCCACCAGTTACCCTTACCAGTGGTAGCTGAAATTACCCAGTTAAGTTCTTGGATTAGGCTGGTAAGGGCAACAGCTAGGACCCATAAATTCATTGCTGACATTTTCAAAAATCATCGGAGTCGACAGTTTCAAATTTTTGGATTCGGGGTATTTGTTTTAGAGATATGCCCGACGGTTTGCGGCCAGATGTCACTTCTCTCACCGCTCCAGTACCTTTAGTCGGCGAGGACATCGTTCGTGCGGAGCTCCACATTTTGGCTAGCAGTCAGATTAGCGCCTTCGGGGATGAACTGCTTCATCACTCACGCGAGCAGCCCATATTAAAGGGCCGTTTGGCCAAATTGTCGCCGGTACTGCGGGACAGAGTGATCCGCCTAGCGGGTAGAACGTCAGCCGTCTCTAACAGCCAGCCAATAATTTTAGATGGGAAAGAGCCAGCCGTACGTCTTTTAATCGCCCATTACCACTAAAAGTTTGCGTACGCTAATACTGAAACAGTGTAAAACGAGCTGCGGCAACAGTATTGGATTATCGGGCTGAGGAACGCCGTGAAGGCAGTAGTACATAGGTGCCAGCTATGCAAGTTGCTGAAGAGCCCAACCCTACAACCACCCATGGGAGACCTACCAGAGGCGAGACTTGCTCATCATCGACGTGCCTCCACGTATACCAGCGTGGGCTACTTCGGCCCTGTATCCATTTCTATGGGGCGTCGGCGTGAGAAGCGATGGGTCGCCTTATTTACGTGCCTGGTAACGAGAGCTATCCACCTCGAGATCGTAGCCAGCTTGTCCGCAGATTCCGCTATTATGTGCCTACGACGCTTCATCGCCCGACGTGGTACGCCGACAGAAATATTTTCGGACAATGGGACATCATTTGTGTGAGCAAATCGGGAACTGAGAGCTTTGTACGATGCCGCGGTACCAGAGTTTGCAGCACATGAGAAGATTAAGTGGCGTTTTATCCCCTCATCAGCGCCCTTCATAGGCGGAGCTTGGGCAATAGGCTCGCCCCCTATTACGTGGGACCCAAAAAATCATGGTGAAATGTGGGTGTAATAGTTATATTAGACCTCACGTTGGTCTCAGCTGATATGGATATCTTTGACAGTCGCTTTGGGAAGTCAGTAAATTCCTTCATCATCATTTTAGCTACAAGATGTCCACTGCTGAGCATAGGCTACCTCCAAGATCTTCAAATAGACCTATGTAGAGCCAGCATTTAACCGCTGCCTACGATTTTAACAAGGTCGACAGTACACCTTGCCCGTGGTCCACATATACTGCATAGCCTTTAGACTTTGTCCTTTCCATAGCCTGCACTTCAGAACCTTCCTACCTTCAACAGGGAGCGCTTCTTTTGAGCTATTTGCCTTGCCCATTGGCACTACAATAAATTACTTACAGTAGGAAAAGTGGAGGAACATTTTTATACATGTGTGTATGAATGTAAATTATGTATTTGTTTTGACGTTCATAAACATCATAGCTCTGTGCCTTGATTTTTTTTAATAGACTCACGCCTGTATCCCCGAAACTGTAGACAGAGGTGTTATATTACACCCACATTTCACCATGAAATTTTGGGTGCCACTCCCACGTATATATAGGGGGCAAGCCTATTGCCGTTACCGGGCACATCACCAGACTCCATGCTGCTACTGAGAATTCGGAAAAACCTAGCAAAATTTTTGCCCGACTCGGGAATCGAACCTGGGGCCTCCAATCAGTAGATGCCTACAATACCGGATACTGGACCACGGAGGCAGTCTATATAAAAAAGTCAGAATAAAATAAATGTGTTTAAATTTGAAAGCTTCACTCCCAATCCTCGATCATATCATTCACATATCCGTAGATCTTGCAAAGATTACTTACCGTGTGTAAGCCGGTGACAAAAACGACGTAGAAGACGAGATGAACGAGGCATAATGTAAACATATAGATAATAAACATGTATGGTACGTGTGGCACGCCAAGGCACAGAATATATCATTAGTACCTGTGTCATAAACCGATGGCACGTTTGAAAACACCGACCAACTTTAAAAAAAAATGCTGATATTTTGACGTGAGAATTTTCGATTGAAAATTAGGGTTATTTTTCGATATTAAGTTAAATTAAGGCGTAAAAATAAATATTTTAAATAAAAACCATTTACAGTGTGTTTGGAACATAAAAATATACGTTTTCACAAAATTTCGCGAATAAGAAAAAACTATTGTAAAAGATAAAAATAAAAACACCAAAAACTTAATTATTTGAATTTTTCACATAATTTTTGACGTTATGTGAATAAAGCGTAAAAAGAAAAGTTGTAGATCTTACCAGTACTTACAACTTTGCCATTGTACCAAATCTTAAGTTCTACTGGTAAATCTTGGGATTTGATTTACATTTTTCTAAGTAATAGGCATGAGACCGATATATCAAAACGAATCTGAAATCCGATTGCAGTCAGAAATCGTATCGTATCGATATTCCAATGTGAGAAAACCGATTTTAGAAAACGCGTCTGTCGCGAATTTCCAGCTGTTTATTGATAACTTCGTAACCGCGGTTAATTCTCTTAGGAACTTAAAATTAGAAGATCTTTCCGACTTTATGTTGCTTCAACTCGCTTTAAAAAAGTTTGACACTGATACAATTCGCGCATTCAAGATGACGGAACGCAATAATAAAATACCTACAAGATAGTTTTATTTCGTTCATCAAAGATCAGTGTCGAATATTTCATAATACGCAGTGTGGTTTACCTGGCCCGTCTAACACTAACAGCAACAAACAAAGGTTGAATAAATCGCGAAATAGTAATAATAACTCAGTCCCTAATCCACAATCTTACGTAACATGTTCGGAATCTAATAGTAATAATTCACAGAAGTGTCTGTGCAGTAATGTGGTGCACGACCATTTATATAAGTGTCCCACCTTTAATAATTCAAATCCAACTGCTCGTTTTAAATGCGTAAAAGATAACAAAGCTTGCATTAATTGCTTAAGCATAAAACATAAAACAAGTAATTGTTCTAGTAAGACACAAAAAATGGTTCCGCGTTAAGCCCTGCACATTTTCTGAACATAGCTAAGTTCAATTCTATTTCTTTTAAAGGCAACCCTTTAGGGCCGGGGGGATATGGTATCGCTCGCACTAGACCAGCAAGCGTGGAACGATTGACGTTGATGCGATTAGTTATAGATAGGAAGGTAGATGGCGCTACCATATCCCCCCGGCCCTAAAGGGTTGCCTTTAAAAGAAATAGAATTGAACTTAGCTATGTTGGGTGTACTACCGCATAACCCATCAATAGGCTAAGACAGCGATATGACAATAAAACTAATCTAAATTAACTTTAGCGAAAACTACTAACTAAATACTTAAACTAAGAGGTAGGTCCAACTTCAGGCTAGATCTCACTGAGTTGGAAGCGGACAGAGACGTACAACAGGGCGCACGTAACTCCCTTTAGCTGTTTTCACGGTAACAACGCGGGTTGATCAGTGCCTCGACTTGTGCAAGGACAGTTAAAAGCTCTTCGTAAGAGAGGATCCGTTGACATATAAACTTGAAGAGATGCGTTTTAATTACTTTGACCATGCTTTCCCAACATCCACCGAAATGTGGTGATGCTGGTGGAATAAACTTCCAGTCAATATGATCTATGGAAAGTTCTTTCTGAATACGAGTACGATAACCCGCGACGTGATTGAAACAAGTAGCGGGAACAAGTTCGATCAATTTACTAACGCGGTTGGCGACAAAAGTCTGCCAGCGGTGAGGAGAAGAATGAATCCAAGCGAGCACTACTTTGGAGTCGGAAAATGCGTATATTTTATTAATAGGGTAGTGGGGCAAAACTGTGTCTTGAACCTTGCGGAGCAACTGAGACAGCAGAATGGCCGCGCACAACTCCAGTCTCGCAACCGAAATGGTTTTAACAGGCGAGACCTTAGACTTGGCACAAACTAACTGCACCGAGTAGTTAGACTCAATGCGGCCTTGCAGATATACAACTCCGCCGTAAGCACGCTCGCTGGCGTCAGTGAAACCTATTAAGTTGATGGTACATCCATCTACCAACCCAAGATGACGCGGAATAGTAATTTGATTGAGCGCGGTAAGCTCGATACAAAACTGGCCCCAAGCGGCGACAATATGGTCAGGGGGTGTTTCATCCCACTCACACTTTGATAGCCAAAGTTCTTTTGTCAAGAGCTTGGCGTACAAAATTGTGGGAGCCACAAAACCCATTATGTCCCATAGTCGAGCCACTGTGGACAGCATAGTGCGTTTGGTGCACTTATCATCTGGTGGTGAGACGTCAAACCGAAAACTATCGCAGGATTTGTCCCAGCGTAAACCGAGAACCTTATGCGGTACAGACTTCTCAAACTCCATGTTTGGAGAAGCCTTATGAGAATCTGGTATGCGTGCGAGAACCTCCTTAGAGTTGCTTGTCCATTTGACAAGATCAAACTGGCCTCGCTTGAAAAGCTGAATGAGCTCTTCACTAAGCGAAATTGCTAGCGGAGCGGGTATGACACTACAGGCAGTGTCATCCATATACAAAGCGGATGTGTAGTATAGTATAGTGTAGCGTAGCGTAGCTTAGCATAGCATAGCATAGCGTAGCATGGCTTAGCATAGCATAGCATGGCATAGCATAGCGTAGCATAGCATAGCATAGCTAATTAGTGCTTTATCTTACACACAGTTTTAGCACCCACCTTGATCCCTTGAAGAACAGAACAACAACAAGACGTAATACAATGAGAAGTATGTAACGTAGGTACGGTACCCATAATCACATACCCAAATACCGTCTCAATAGCGGGCGGTAAATCATATCGCTCACTACGTACTATGTTAGTTAGTAGCAAGTGCGGAAATATTGAAGCTCCGATCAAAAGATCAATGCCTGCCGGATTCGCAAACTCCGCGTCTGCTAGCGGCAATGACTCGAGGTGAGTGAGTGATGCTACGTCTACATTAGCGTTCGGCAATGCGTCCGTGATACGCTCCACGATAAGCGAAGAAATGTTAAAATTAATATTCCTATCAAAACGCGAAAGTATTTTAATACGAGTATCTACGGAACCCTTGCAATGTTTTTCTGATCCACCTATCCCTTTGACGGTTGAGTTAGTATTTTTAAAGTTATTCCATAATCCGAGGCGTTTGAATAACTCAAACGTTATTAAATTGGTCTGAGATGCGCTATCTAGCAGACGACGTCGCAGGTGCAGGCTACGATAACTGCGCCTATTCAGAATGAGATATCGTTGTGTACGACATCCATTGCGCGGGCGGCACGCACGCGCGGACGTCCTTCGCGCGCTTGTAGTGATCAGAGCAGTGCTAGGCCGCGATGTATGACGTCTAAGACTGTTCTGTTAGCGACAGCGCAAGTTATTGTATATGATGTTAATGGGTCGCCGCACATGGTACGTTGTCTGTTGCTACGCTATACTATGCTATGCTATGCTAAGCTACGCTACGCTACACTATACTATACTACACATCCGCTTTGTATATGGATGACACTGCCTGTAGTGTCATACCCGCTCCGCTAGCAATTTTGCTTAGTGAAGAGCTCATGCAGCTTTTCAAGCGAGGCCAGTTTGATCTTGTCAAATGGACAAGCAACTCTAAGGAGGTTCTCGCACGCATACCAGATTCTCATAAGGCTTCTCCAAACATTGAGTTTGAGAAGTCTGTACCGCATAAGGTTCTCGGTTTACGCTGGGACAAATCCTGCGATAGTTTTCGGTTTGACGTCTCACCACCAGATGATAAGTGCACCAAACGCACTATGCTGTCCACAGTGGCTCGACTATGGGACATAATGGGTTTTGTGGCTCCCACAATTTTGTACGCCAAGCTCTTGACAAAAGAACTTTGGCTATCAAAGTGTGAGTGGGATGAAACACCCCCTGACCATATTGTCGCCGCTTGGGGCCAGTTTTGTATCGAGCTTACCGCGCTCAATCAAATTACTATTCCGCGTCATCTTGGGTTGGTAGATGGACGTACCATCAACTTAATAGGTTTCACTGACGCCAGCGAGCGTGCTTACGGCGGAGTTGTATATCTGCAAGGCCACATTGGGTCTAACTACTCGGTGCAGTTAGTTTGTGCCAAGTCTAAGGTCTCGCCTGTTAAAACCATTTCGGTTGCGAGACTGGAGTTGTGCGCGGCCATTCTGCTGTCTCAGTTGCTCCGCAAGGTTCAAGACACAGTTTTGCCCCACTACCCTATTAATAAAATATACGCATTTTCCGACTCCAAAGTAGTGCTCGCTTGGATTCATTCTTCTCCTCACCGCTGGCAGACTTTTGTCGCCAACCGCGTTAGTAAATTGATTGAACTTGTTCCCGCTACTTGTTTCAATCACGTCGCGGGTTATCGTACTCGTCTTCAGGAAGAACTTTCCATAGATCATATTGACTGGAAGTTTATTCCACCAGCATCACCACATTTCGGTGGATGTTGGGAAAGCATGGTCAAAGTAATTAAAACGCATCTCTTCAAGGTTATAGGTCAACGGATCCTCTCTTACGAAGAGCTTTTAACTGTCTTTGCACAAGTCGAGGCACTGATCAACCCGCGTTGTTACCGTGAAAACCGCTAAAGGGAGTTACGTGCGCCCTGTTGTACGTCTCTGTCCGCTTCCAACTCAGTGAGATCTAGCCTGAATTTGGACCTACCTCTTAGTTTAAGTATTTAGTTAGTAGTTTTCGCTAAAGTTAATTTAGATTAATTTTATTGTCATATCGCTGTCTTAGCCTATTGATGGGTTATGCGGTAGTACACCCAACATAGCTAAGTTCAATTCTATTTCTTTTAAAGGCAACCCTTTAGGGCCGGGGGGATATGGTAGCGCCATCTACCTTCCTATCTATAACTAATCGCATCAACGTCAATCGTTCCACGCTTGCTGGTCTAGTGCGAGCGATACCATATTTCCGTCCCTGACTCCCATTCCCTAAGGAGGGGCACACCTTCCGCGGATTGGTCGCGGCGGTCGACACGAGAGACAGTCCAGAACTTCCGAGAACATTTGATTCGCTATATACGTGTCGGCCATACCGTACCGCTCCGCGCCGCTCCCGCTATAATTATTACCACTTATATAAACCGCTCGCAAGTGGAAGTGATTTGTGTAGTGCAGTGAATCAAGCAGCTTCATCCCGAAACACCAGGAGACTGCCCTTCTGAGACGAAGAAGATCGCCGTACAAGGTAAGTGCCCTCCGTCCTTGGAATATCCTATACCCACTCACAATCATCTCTCCCATTCCGATCCTACATCTTCTTCCCTTATCCAATTCTAGGCGACTAAAACTCGCCCTAATACAGTCCATTTTCCTTTCCAAATCGCCTAGAACCTTACGGTTTCGGTGTATCGCCGAACCAGCCATTGACGTTTTTTTCCGTAGGACTTGTTGTTTTACTACGAAATTCAATATTAGAACTATAGATAGATCTGTAGATTTTAGATTCGTTTTTTACATAAGCTCCATACAAATATGTCAAACACGAATTTCGAACCTCAAAATCTATGTGTGGATCGAATATTGAAAATGGCCGTTACTGTCAATCGAGATAAACCCTTTTTTACGCTTAAAATCATATCCTCCCCACCCCATCCACTTCCCGACCTCAGATCGCCCGTAATTTATTTTTCCTTTTTAGTTTTTGTTATATTCTCTACCTTCTCCAATGGGTTTCATCTCACTATTATTTTACTTCACTTTTTACCTTTTTCTAACGTTTCTGCACTGGTCTACTAGTCTAGGTGTCTCAAAGAAATCGCCTTTTGAGATACTACCGATTATAGAATATAATAATAGAAACATAAATAAATGACTTTGATATTAGCACACACAAATAATATTTTGACGATAAATGTTTTATAATTTTTCAAACTTCTATTAATTAATTTGAAATTCAGTTCCTGAGTTATATTGCAAGTTTTAGAAATATATAGATTGATTTAGATTGATTTAGACTCAGTCTACATATAATTATACAGGGTGATTTAAAAGTCATGTAATTCCTTTGAACCACATGATCTGCTGGTGATATAGAAGGACCCTAACCATATATTTTTTGTTTCGGAATTTTATTTTTTGAGAAAAAAAATTTTTTTTTTTACTTTGCTCCGGTTTCATACAATAGTACGTTAACAGCCTGAAAGGGTTTTAATAAAAAAAATGTAAAAAAATAAACACTACGTCAACTAAAATGTCGAATTCTAAAAGTAGGTAACAACACCTCGCGTCGCGTGCCGGCAGCTGTCATCGAGACACGGTAAGGTCAAACCCGCGGCGTTTAATGTCAGTGGCAGTAGATGGCGCTACTGCGAGTTTACTACTACGTACAAACCGCGCAAGAGGCGAAACTAGTCTCTCATGCCATCTTATTCTTTGAAATAATTGATATTTTATCATAAAACATTATTATTTACGTTATTACTAAATCTTGGACCGACAATCTTGTTAAGATCGCGGGAAGCGGTTGGTATGCCCAGCAGTGGACGTCCTTTGGCTGAAATAATGATGATGATTACAGATTCTGACAATAATCTATCTATCTAAACCGTCTTAGCTATTTGGATCAGTCTCTGTCAAAATAACTACCTACCACACGACAGCAGCTGATTTTACTTTAAAAATAGTCGCCTGTTGACACATGTTTGATTACTTATTTGTTCCCTACTTTATCTTTAGTACAGTACAGATGTTTCATTAAGGAATAACATTGGTGGACTTTTGTCTTTTACTTGTGGCACGGCGACGCCGCTGGAGTTACCTACGTAAGTAAACAGTAGCACAGATTAAATAAAAGTTAGGTACCTACCTACTTCGTAAACCGTAGCGCCGTGTGTCTGTGTACCCAGTACACACTTCGCACAGTACTAGTTTTTAGAGGCATAGGTACTTTAGTTTAGAGATAGAGTTTCAAATGGTAAATATCTAAGTAAAACTGAAACTTTTACCTAGATTATTTTAGATACTAAAATTTTACTTTTCCACTTAGGTAGGTACCTACTCAAAAAAACATGTTGATGTTTATTTTAGTTGATGTCAACTTTCCCTTCATACTTTTTTCCGGCTTAGGACGAACATAATTATGACAAAATTATAAATCATTAAGGCAGATAGAGTGAAAGCTAGATGTCTATGAAAATACACACATTCAGAAAGAGATTTCATCACAATTAGGGCGTATTTAAAAAGTTGAAATCAAATTATGTACAATTATTGGTGTCTGTATACGCAGCAGGACCCTGCGTTTAATTCGATTGAAAGTTAACTTTTTACGTGCGTGGTATTTAGTACCTTTCGAATTGTATAAGTAAAAAAATAGTACCTTCATTGCTACAGCGAAATCTTGAATTATTACCCAGCAGGACCCTCCGTTGTTTGAAGGTTTTCAGACCAACAGTATATGTCACCGTTTAGCGATGTATTAGTACCTTTAAAATACCTTGGTTTCATTTTAATATAATTATTAGTTAATGAGAAAAGCGCCTGCAAAACTTTTATCATGCCAGCAGGACCCTTTTTTGTTTTAACGCTTTTGGCCCCGACAGTCATATTTCTTAATAGCATTTTAATAGTACTTTTCAAATAACCTTACGTGTAATTCAAATATTTTGTATTATAGCAGAAAAAATGTTTTAAAACTTTTAAATATTTTTTCAGCGACTTAACGTTTAGTTTGCCCAATGTAGGTATGAGCTTTCATAACTTTTAGCATGGTGGCGTTAATCAAAGAGATTTTTATTAATTTAAACCGGTGTTTTTAGATGTACTTATATATTTAATTTTTATGAACACAATTTAATAAAAATCCGTTATGATATGATTATTATTTATTTTGCATCTACCCTCAATTTTAATAATATTTAAGTGCCATAAAAATAATAGCATCATTGGAATGGTATAATCTTAAGGTCATCGTGAAAAAAGTTTTAAATCAAATTGCTTGTTAAACTACAAAGTATTTGATTTAAACGTAAGGTTATTTGAAAGGTACTATTAAAATGCAAGAAATATGACTGTCGGGGCCGAAAGCGTTAAAACAAAAAAGGGTCCTGCTGGCATGATAAAAGTTTTGCAGGCGCTTTTCTCATAAACTAATAATTATATTAAAATGAAACCAAGGTATTTTAAAGGTACTAATACATCGCTAAACGGTGACATATACTATTGGTCTGAAAACCTTCAAACAGCGGAGGGTCCTGCTGGGTAATAATTCAAGATTTCGCTGTAGCAATGAAGGTACTATTTTTTTACTTATACAATTCGAAAGGTACTAAATACCACGCACGCAAAAAGTTAACTTTCAATTGAATTAAACGCAGGGTCCTGCTGCGTATACGGACACCAATTATTGTCTTATTTACAAAAACTCACCGTCACTGCACGATGGAGTTAGATATTTACCTACACTTGAATATTACACTTATTTCATCATCATCATCATCATCAGCCTTTAACAGTCCACTGCTGGACTAGGCCTCTCCATTGAAAGGAGGAATTGGCTTACTATACCACGCCGGCCAAGCGGGTTGGTATAGGGTTTGTATCAAGTTTTCCTTCTCTTACAGTGTTGTTCTCTGCGTAATATGCTCCCTCTGTCGGCTCTTACGACACCCATGGGATGATATGGGGTGGTGACATTCCGTATTCTTAATCCGTCACCACACGGACTTACTACACTTATTTACACGCACTTAATTCACTTATTTACACGCACTTTATGCCAAATGTACTACTTAACTGTTCAAAATGGCCGCCCTGCATGTCTATGCACAGTTGCGCCCTACGCCTCAAATTATTTCTTAATCGTCTAGTGACGCCTGTGACAATATCTTCTCTGCGGACTTCATCGAAGGCATTTATTATGCGGGCCTTAAGGATATCGCGTGAATCCGACTCAACCTCGTACACCCTGCGTTTTATTTTTCCCCACAGATAAAAATCTAGCGGGGTGAGATCAGGCGAGCGAGGGGGCCAGGCTATTGGACCTCCGCGACCAATCCACCTCTCACCAAATTGGTCATTCATAAATTGCCGCACAACGTTATGATAGTGGGCAGGTGCTCCGTCATGTTGATAGTATAAATCCCGAAGGCTATTTAGAGGGACGTCTTCTAAATACTCCGTCACCACATACCTTAACAACTGCAGGTAATCCTGTCCACCTAAACGTCCTTCGATAAAATAAGGACCAAGGATATTATTGTTTACAATTCCAGCCCACACATTCACAGAAAAGCGCGTCTGGAACGCATCGCGCCGCGTTACGTGGGGATTTTGTTCGGCCCACCAATGTTCATTGTGAACATTAAATAACCCTAAGCGGGTGAATGTGGCCTCATCTGTCCACAAAATGTTGCGGTCCGTTTCCAACAGCCACCTACAAAATGTAACCCTGGCAGGTTGGTCGGTTTCGGCCATGTCGTGTACCGGCTGGAAATGGAATGGATGCTTCCCTGCCGCATTTAGAAGCCTCCACACGTAGCTTTGGCTGACGCCAAATCTTCGCGCTACCGGCCGGGTGGAGCTTTGCGGGTTCTGCTCAAAATACCTTCTTATGCTACGATCCAACTGCTCCGGATACATGGTAGGACGCCCTCGAGCTTGTGCATGTTCGGGAACAGCTAACTGTCCGTAGTCTAAGAAGTTCTGCGCTGCCCGAAGTATCCGCCGTGATGAAGGTACAGGCGAGTTTGGGCTTCGCCTCCGAAACCATTCTCTGGTTTCATTAAGGTCTCTCGAACTTGCATAATGCCAAACGATTTGGGCGAGTTCTCGGGTAGTAAGCGAGTCCATTTTCAAGTAAAACGGAAAACACGTGCGCTCAGTGACAATAAAATTATGCACTGATTTAATAAGCATTGATTTTAGAAAAAGTTAAATTCGCGGTCTTATTTGCATTAATAAACAAATTTAGTTTTTATTTGCATCTGCATTAAGTTTAGTTTTAATTGAAATTATTTGGTGTCGGCTTTATCATAAAGGTCTATTAAACTATTTGACGTACCTAGCCGCCTCACCTATGACCACAGAATAAAGAATCGTACTGCTATGACTAGAGCCGCCATCACTGAAATGTTTGCAAATTTTAACTTTATTGAGACGTACTAAGTGTGCTATTTGTCTGCGGATGCGGCATGCTTTAAATCAGCGGTACTCAACCAGCGGCCTGCAGGCCGCATGCGGCCCGGTAAGCCATTTCGTGTGACCCGTGGGCCGGTCCACCGAATAGCATGGAGTAGATAATGTGTAGGAAAATATGTCAACCATTTTAAATTGCTTACTTCCAAAGAAAGTGCGAACGTACAGGGTGTCCGCTCAAGTTGCATTCAGCGAGACGAGCAAATCCCATTTCTTTCATGCCTGTTTTTTGAGTGTGTTATTTAAATCACATTGTATTGCAGTGCCGAAACTGTACCGAGGATTCAAGAGCCTTTACTTATTGTCTCTGGTTCTGTGGTTAAAGATCCCCAGGCGTGATATAAAGGTATATCACGGCCTTGGTTAGTTTCAAAGACATGACTGTGTGATGCGTTTTGACAATATTATTTAGCAGACTCGTGGTGAAAACCGGTCACGGGCTTTTCCCACTAGCTTGAGTTTGGGGCTGGTGGAGATGTGTGTGAGACTCTCCAAAATCTCCGCGGTGTTCACATTACTACCTATGAAAATGGCGGGGCTGCGTAGACTGCTTTAGCATAACATGCGTTACCCCGCCTGAGTTAGTCTACCACTCGACGAGCCCCTCCTAACTGTACGAGTTAGGTTAGGCTAGATGTAACCGTCAAATTGCTGATACAATTTAATATTGCGACACAATACGACACAATAAATACATCGAGAGGCGGACACAAACACGTAAGCCTCCTAACGGGCCCGTCTGGTCGGATCGCGTGCTGCCTCATAGGCCCGATAATTAGGCCGCTGGCAGTACCCCACAGTGGCTGGAGATCAATTTCAATGATTTATTGTAGATCGTCACTCACTCTCTAGTAGCATGCAGACCTGAGGTTCCACAGACGCTGACGCATCGAATCCTGCTCCTCCGTATATTTCCTCAGTTGCCATCTCATTCACGCAGAAGGAGAAGATGGTGTGTAGTCGATCGCATCGGATCATGGCTTCTAATAATGTCCGAAGAGCAAGTGTTGTTAACCGGCCATATCGTAGTGAGTTATGACCGTAGATCAATCGGAAGCTGAGAACGCTCTGACGTCTTCTAGCCCCTTCCTCAAGATGGGTCTTACCCATATGACCACTAGGACCCAGGAGGGCGCGGACCGCCACATCTCATCGTCGTGTCTTGCGTCAAGCATCGGTTTCTCGCCCACCTCAGGACTTTCTAGTAGCATTCGTGAATCGACGCCATAAGCCACGTATCCAGATACCCTCTCACGATTGTTTCTTTTATTCTTTTGACTAACGGTCACGGCGCTGTATGTGCCCGGGTTTTATTGACCCTCAAGCACCGCAATTCAGCCCTTTGAAGGTTGTCTCTACGATTCGGACCCCACTCGTCATTATTTGAGCCACACGGGCTCATAAAAAGAAATGGCCTTAGACTTGGAAAAGGCCACCTTGAAACCTTTCTCGCCACGACTTGTATCTCCCATTTAGCTCAACCCTTCAGAAGCCCAAAAACTCGGCCTACGTAAGCTCGATATTTCAAGCACACAAGTTCACCACTTCAGCCTGCTGAAACTGCACAACGACGAGCATCTTGTAGAAGCTCAATAATTTGAATCCTCCAAATCCACAATCGTAGGATATACTGAATTTTTCTGCGGCCCGCGCCGCGGCCCTGACTGGAATTCCTATGCGGCCCTTCTAAAATAAAGGTTGAATATCGCTGCTTTAAGCGGTCACTCCGCGACAAAATGTGCCACCAACCAATGATTGTTCCGACTTCCAATTTTAGATGATTTACCGCCTTTACCGGTTGGTTTGTTTATGTGTTATTTGTGAACTTATTTCAAGTAGGTATGTATGTATTTGACTTCGGGATTTGTAATAATAAGTAAAAAATGTGGACAAATCTCAGACTTAGGTTATTTCTTTGATCTGAGCTTACTACAGATCAGGTTAGTGCCACTAAGAGCCCAGAACCTGTTACTTCACATACCTACTTACTTATTACGTACCTACATACGGCGGCGTGTAGTAGGTACCCAAATAGGAGTTAATTTCTTAACGTACTAAACGTACGAAGTACCTACTTTGGCATTCTAGGTACTTGGAATTTTCATATTCCAAAATGTTTTTGTGGTAGTTGATTTGCATGCTAACGATCGATGGGTAAATCACATAGGTCATAATTCAAACACTCATTAGGTATTTATCTGATAACTCACATTCACTGAATTATCGATCACCTAAAAGTACTTACATTTTATCCGTTAAGTACCTAGGTATTTATTTTATTAGTAGGCACCTAGGTAGGTGCCATGCTTTGAATTTATTATGCAGGAGCTCGTAGGGAGTACGAGGAACGGTATGTTAGACCACGGGGTCTACCCGTGCCGTCGGAACGCGCGTTTCGACGGCTTCAATTCGGTGTTCGCATCGTTGCAGCTTTTCAAAGTGCTAGCAGTGTTAAGCCCAGGAGTGTTAAGTAGTGTGTGTTCAGCGATGGTGCAAAGGTGCCGTAAGTGTCTGGACGTGAGCGGAGGACATGCGGAGAATGGCCGTAGCATCTTACAGCAAGTTGATATTTTTATCAATTTAAGGTAGGCACCTACTTACGTAAGATTAAACCAATTAAAAAGTTGTTATAAACATAGGTTAGTGTACCGTCGCGTCATAGCCATAGCTACGTTAGTACTATTTATTCTGTGCCATAGCGCGACTTGG
This sequence comes from Euclidia mi, assembly GCA_944739405.2. Lineage (NCBI taxonomy): Eukaryota > Metazoa > Arthropoda > Insecta > Lepidoptera > Erebidae > Euclidia > Euclidia mi. Next base: position 76,682,924 of record OX123191.2, on the reverse strand, counting down.
CTTGCCGATCGTAATAGGTCGGCAAAGTTAGCAACGCTTGCAAAAGCCTTCTCTTAGATGGGTGACCGCGTGTGACTCTGAAAACACTGACATCAGAGTTGGCAAGGCACTCGCACGAAACAAACAGACAACCTAAATACCGCGTTTTGTTTTACCTACACCATCGAACCAAGAGATCAGCTGTTGCATCAAGTGCATAAATTCTGTTATACCTAAAATAATACTTGGCACGTGTAAAGGACGATGACTCGCGACGGCGGCTTTTGTCAAAGGAGGCGGTCGGGTGGCCTATGCACTCAAAGCCGTCAAATCTTTATGAACTTTAGGTAAATACCTAGCTATTATCTATCTGATATGATATTATTTAAAATTAATTAAATTTACACAAATACCTTATCATTTTACGCTACTCTACAAGGCTACAAGTACTACCTACAACCCCTTCATTGATCGAACGGAGGGTTATGAAACCCTGAATGGTTTAGACTAGATATGAGGGTACTGATTCCTCTAACGACTGTCAAAAATCTTCTGATGATAGCCGGGACAGACTGCTTAACGTGCTCTCCGAGGCACGGAGGGGTTTGTCTTTTTGTAGCCGGTCACCCATAAACTAGACGGTGCCGAACGCGCTTAACCTTGCAGGTCTAGCGGTCGCTAGGGGGCGCATTTAGAAAATGTATGGAAATTGTTCCCGTCGACTAGGCTATCGTCCACCGTGACGATCGAGTGCAAACTCGTACTAGGCCCTACTAGGTTCGAGCGATTACCACTTTGACACGGGCCCCTCTGGCCCAGGACTTCATTATCATAAAATACTGGACTGCCAATTACTTAGTATAACAACGTAGTGCCTTCTTAACTAACGATGTTCTTAACAGAACACGTTTAGATTAATCAAAAATAATTAATCTCTTAATTTTTTGTACGATGAAGTGACAAGACAATGCTATTCTTTAATGAAACACCTAATCTGTACTAAAGATAAAGTAGGTAACAAATAATTAAACATGTGTCAACAGGCGACTATTTTTAAAGTAAAAACAGCTGTTGTCGTGTGGTAGGTAGTTATGTTGACAGAGACTGATCCCGATGGCTAAGGTTTTGATAGATCGTTTTCAGAATCTTTAGTCATCATCATTTCAGCCAAAGGACGTCCACTGCTGGGCATGCTATGCCTCTCCCGATCTTGGGCCGCCCGCATCCAACCGCTTCCCGCAGAGACTGATCCAGATGGCTAAGGTTTTGATAGATCGTTTTCAGAATCTTTAGCCATCATCATTTCAGCCAAAGGACGTCCACTGCTGGGCATGCTATGCCTCTCCCGATCTTGGGCCGCCCGCATCCAACCGCTTCCCGCAGAGACTGATCAAGATGGCTAAGGTTTTGATAGATCGTTTTCAGAATCTTTAGCCATCATCATTTCAGCCAAAGGACGTCCACTGCTGGGCATGCTATGCCTCTCCCGATCTTGGGCCGCCCGCATCCAACCGCTTCCCGCGATCTTAACAAGATTGTCAGTCCAAGATTTAGTAATATCGTAAATAATCATTATTTTTTATGATAAAGTATCAATCATTTTAAAGAATAAGATGGCACGAGTGAATAGTTTCGCCTCTTGCGCGGTTTGTACGTAGTAGGCGTAGTAGTAAACTCGCAGTTGCGCCATCTACTGCCACTGACATTAAACGCCGCGGGTTTGACCTTACCGTGTCTCGATGACAGCTGACGGCACGCGACGCGAGGTGTTGTTACCTACTTTTAGAATTCGACATTTTAGTTGACGTAGTGTTTATTTTTTTTACATTTTTTTATTAAAACTCTTTCAGGCTGTTAACGTACTATTGTATGAAACCGAAGCAAAGTAAAAAAATATTTTTTTTTTCTCAAAAAAAAAATTTCTAAAAAAAAAAAATATATGGTTAGGGTCATTCTATATCACCAGCAGATCATGTGGTTCAAAGGAATTACACGACTTTTAAATCACCCTGTATAAAACACAGGGTAGGCTTACTATACAAACAAACAACCAAACAAAAAACAAAAAATATTTTATTTGCATATCCTAAACATAGCAAAGGTAAATACATTTTTTTAATGAAAACAACAGAAGGCGGTACATGGACAACAAATTAGGCAACCGCGTCAGCTATTGTTGCAGTTTACACAACTACAACGCTGGTATTCTCGCAGGCCTATATGCGAATATAATTTTAGCACATCTGTTCCACAAAATACATGAAGACCACACTCGTTTCTATAAAAATAAATCAAACTATTTTGATCACGACTAGTTTCTTATCGGCATCATCCAACGTTAAATAATAACTTCTAATGACCAAGGCGAAATAGGTGAGTATCACTGAAAGAAAAACAGTAATTATATTAGTACACAAAAGCTCTGAAAACGAACGCAAACTATAAAAAATATTATATATTAAACATAACATAACATAAATTCACGCCTTTTATCCTCGAAGGGATAGGCAGAAGTCTATTACACACCCACACTTCGCCAGTTATGTTTCGGTCCCAATATAATAGGGGGCGAGCCTATTGCCATCTACCGGGCACACATTATGATATATTAAATAAAAAGAAAATTAAATAAACCTTCGGGATACGTACCATTTACCTCCGTAGCTCCGTAATAACAACGCTAGGAACAGTGCCAAAATATTCGATAATCCAAACAAAGGTTTATGGTATCCCGAAAGACAATTTAAAACTTATGCTAATGATGACAAATGTTTAAATGTATGTACCTACGTAAAATTTAAAAAAAGGAAAAGAATATTCAGAGAGGAGACTTACATATAAGAACGACGAATGTAAAAGTGCCAATTAGGGGAGCACCATTTACAATGTTGTAGATCAACATCATAATGAAGGTTGTGATGAAAATTGGTGCACATATCAGATAGGTCTTAATATGGCCTCGTTTGTCCTGAAATGTGCAAAGTATTGATAGAGAATAGTATATAGGTAGATAATGTCAGAATAGTGATTGCGTTACGAGTTAAAAAAAAAAACTATAGGTACATCATACAAACGCAATCCCTTTTCTTCACATTTTGTATATCAAATATAAATATTTGTATATAAAATATCTGAATATCAGCATTCTGAATTGTATAGCCGGATGATAGATAGATAATGATCGCTTACGAAATATTTACGATACGTGTTTTTTGACGGACTCGATGTTAAAAAGACGTTTCTGTCATATTTCACCATACTCACTATGAGAAGGGTTTCTGTCTTATTTCACCATTCAGAAAACTTAAATTGTACTCGTGTAAAGGAGCCCTTACCTAGACCACTGCACTGGGCCAAAAATAATAATTATATGATCTTTCATTTAAGACACTATGGACAAAGTGGAGATCTGCAGTGACAGAAAGTTTTCACAGTTATCAGAGCAACAAAAATTAAAATGCAATCTCTCCACATTCTTACCTTTTGCAAACCGACGAGTAATACACTAGTTACAACCAAGTTTGCAATGAATGTAACTAGAAAGATAGACACAACGGTAAGTGCCACATACAATAATTCTTCTATGTTATGATTGGTTTTGCGGGAATGGCTGCCATCTGCATTCAAAAACACGATAACTCCGAGTACTATGAGTGAAGTCACTATCAAAGCCACGTTAGCGATCTGAAATGCAATAAATATTCGTTAATGATAACAATTCCTTTCATCTAATATACATTTACTTAGGTCAACCTATAATAAATACATAATAATATTATAAACGCGGACTGTTTGTCCTCTTCTAACTTCGCAGTGGAGCAATGTTATGGTATGATATTTGTATGGAGAGATAATTAAGAGGCTGGAGGGTGACGTAAACTACTTTTTACGGCGATATTCGGTATTATAGGTTTCGCGGGCAACGTCTAGTTTTAATATATTATTCTAACGCGTGATTGTCATTGAACTTCTTCTTAACGGATTGACTAATTTTTGTGTACAATTCAATGTGTTTGAGTATGCAGGTGCCGCCTGTGTGCCAAATTGATTTGTAGGACAGAAAAAAGGATGACTATCGGATTCACTAGTTAAACTTACCAAGCTTAGACTAGCTATGATGAGCGAACCGAGCCTTAGGTCAGTGATGAAGCAGAAACTCTTGAGTTTTAATGTCCTGTTAGATCTGAAACAGAAATATGCATGAGATAATATCAGCCACGATTAATAAACGATAAAATTAAACGGAAAATATTCCAGGCAATAGGTTAAAGATCTCCAAATTTGATTAACGGTTTCAGGGTAAAAAGGCAGCAATAAGCTGCGACGGTAATAGCTGATAACACATTTTGAGAGAAACATAATATATTACAAACTGTGTACTGACAGAAGAAGAATGCAAATGTGACTACACATTTTCATACCGTGGGTGCCGTAAGAGATGACTAACGAAAATACACAAACTAAATAGTACTATTAGGCAATAGGCATATTAGGCAGAGGCTGAAAATCGGAATCGGCATCTAACCCTGTATCAGCCTGGACCAGCTTGATATACCAAATCCAACATACCAAAGCCTCGTATTGAATCACAATATAGCATTGTAACATAATATAACTTCTAGTGATATCGAAAATATGTATGATGATATTATGGAAATCAAAGTGATAATCAGCTTTGCAGTTGATTTACAATTTGCGATCGTAAAGTTGGCAGGCGTTTAAAATGTGCATCAAAACACACTTTGCGTTTATGGACAATTAGCGCAACGTGACAAAGATAAGCAGGTTTAATTACAAAATATTTTTTATGAAGAAAAATTACATGGGCAGGAATTTGAATAAGTTCCTACTGCCATGCCATGGTTATCAAATTAAAGTGAATTGCGGCATCTGTCCAGTTCTTCTATTTATTGGTTCTAACATAATTATGGTGACGGACTTAGAACACAATGTGCCACTATCCTATTTCATTATGTGGGTCGGTATTGTAAGAGGCGGCTAATGTTACAAGAAATTTTATTTTTGGGATGAGACGGAAAACTTGACGTCAAATTGACAATGTTACTTTGACGCACATTAGGAAAGGCTTATATCCAGTAGTAATTGACTGCAAAATGTTTTATTATGGTGATGGTGATTCAAACATGACGCTGCAAGTAACGTTGAAGGATAACTTTGAGTCATATAGTTATAATTACGGTATGAATAGGATGAAAAGCCGATTGTTCAATTGTTTTTTATAATATGATAATATACTTTCTTCAACTGTTTTTGAAATGCACTATTAACAGCTAAAATAACCTCGCTACACGCTTAAATATCCTCATGTATTAACTGATTCTTTGAGGACTACATTCCCCACGGACAGTTTATCCAAGATTTATTTCTGGGACTATAGTCAGCGTGAACGCTTGAGTGGTTAATAGGTAATTTAAAAGATACTTAGTTATTATAGTCTATCGACCGGTTTCAATATTCAATTTATCCATGGATTTGGAGATTCGTGATACGTATTTGAAAAATGTTGTATGGAGTTTATGTTAAAACTGAATCTTAAATCTCAAAACAATGGATGAAATATATTATTGAATTTAGCGGTTAATGAGAAAGAAGTATGCGTGCCTGTGCCAGAATTGAACCTGTGCATCCGAACCTCTGCAAGCAGAATATTAATTATATAATGAGTTGATTTATCAGTAGTTATTAAAAACTCACACAGTTTCGGTTGCTTCTGGAATCTTTTCAGGTTTAACCATTGTTAAATAGTAACTTCTAATAACTAGCATAAAGTAGATGGCAATCACTGAAACGAATAAAAAAGATTAGGTAACAACATTTTAGATGAGTATGACATAAAATAATGCTAATATTATATAGTAAGGTAGTTAAAACTCTTAATTATGTAGTAAGGTAGCTAAAACTGTTATTATCAGATGCCCCGTACCTCTGAGAGCATGTAAAATCCATGTCATGCCGGCTGTCAAGATGATCTTTTACAATCGTTATGGGTAGTCAGTAAGTACTCTTGAATATTACTTACTCTAGTCTAAGCCGTGAAATACTAATATCCCTCTGTGGAATAGCAAATTTTGTTTTATAGACTCACGCCTGTATCCCCGAAGGAGTAGGCAGATGTATATTACACCCACATTTCGCCATGAATTTTTAGGTCCCACGTAATAGGGGGCGAGCCTATTGCCGTTACCGGGCACATCACCAGACTCCGTGCTGCTACTGAGAATTCGGAAAACCCTGTAACACTTTTGCCCGACCTGGGAATCAAACCGTGGACCTCCGATCAGCAGTCGCATACGCTATCTACTGGACCACGGAGGCAGGCACAGAGGAATAGCTAATACTCTGTCTAATCTGGTTGCGTTTGTAAGCGGACCGGGCTCCAAGGTGATAGTGTTGGATGCAACTGGGATAACGCTAGGACGATGATGATTGCCAAGTAAGATGAGCAAAGGAGCAGATGACACATAAATATTTCGGATACCTACTATTAAAACATCTTTTTGCACAATATGAGTAAAAAACTAGCTTCTACCCCCGTTATCACCCAAGTAGGGGTCGAAAAAATAGACAGCCCATGCTATTTTAATGTATGACCTACATATATTAATGAAGGCAAGGTCCGAAGTACCCAAAACCGGCGAGCATGTATGAAAAGATTAATGAGTGTAGAGGAAGCGCGTGAGGTGTGTAAGGATAGAAGCAAGTGGCGTTCTGTTGTCCCTGCCTACCCCGACGGGAAAAAGGCGTGAGTATATGTATGCATGTATGTATATTAATGGAAATTTTCATAAAAATCCGTTCAGTTCTTTTAGCGTGAAAGAGTAACCAACAGCCATCCATCCATCTCATTAGACAATAGAAGTAGGAAGATGTATAATAATATGAAATATTATTAGAATCCTTCGGTACATACCTAATAATATAATCCCAAATACAGTGAGGTCATTGCTAGAAGCACCGTTCAAATGATGACTAATCAATGCTGTGATGTAGATTATGATGAAGACTGGTGCAAATTTGACATATGTTGCTACATATTCGCTATTTTTCTGAAACATACACAATGTATAAATTACTAAAGTAAATATAATTAATTTGCTTTTCCAATACAAAGCTATCAAAACACAAGCCTAAATATTTAACACAATCGGATGACTCTATAAAGTTAGTGTACTTAATAGCTTTTGTAAATTAAATGAAAATTATTTCATCGCGTGTTGTAAATATGCAGCAATGCTAATCATTTCGCATTGCTGCATATTTACTACTAGTCTTATGAAGCTAAAGAGTATTTTTGTTTGTACGCGCTGATCTTTAGAACTGTCAGTTGGATTAAACACGACGTTTCTTTTCGTAATCAAAGTTCCAAAAATAAACTTATCAGAAGACTATACTGTACGGTCAAGTGATATGATCCTTCAAAAGACGTGGTATATAGCGGGTGATTTCTCGGAGCATAGTGTAGTATGTAACCATACTCTTACCTTTTGTATACCGCCAAGTAAAGCGATGTTCAAAATGACATTCGTACCAATTACAATCAATGCAATAGGTAGAAAGATGCGGGCTAGGAACAGGTCCCTCCGTGTCTGTACATCTACGGAACCAGCCATCGTAAGCAAGGCAGTGGAGTTCCCCATAATATTTACAATAGCAATAAATCCGACTCCGAAAGTTATAGGTACTAATACTGACATATGCGCCACCTGTAAAGAAAGAACAGTGATTACTTGAAAAGGTGTTGGATTTCTTTGCAGGCCTTTTCGGTAAAAGTTGCGACAGATATTAGGTAATATGCAGCAACATTTCAAATTCAAATTCACCGAAGAGGCAGCGATAACCTGGTAGAAGACCAATTATTGGCTATCAGAAAGTCTCGGGTGGCTTAACTAACTTCGATATCTGCTTATTATTTGTTAATAATCACTTGCAATTGTCAAGGAAAACATCACGAGAACAAATGCATATCTGAGGGTTACCACAACTTTCTCAAAAGACATGACTGTGAAGTCTGCTAAGTTACATGTGATGGATTATTGTCTAAAGTTTCTCAATGTGAAACCAAGCTCGTGCCCTTACAGCAGTGGGCTATATAATAAACAGCACTGATATTACATGATCCTGACCTGATCATTAAATGTGAAACGATATGTCGATTAGAATATCATATGTATTATTACTTACGAAAAGCAGACAACCAGCGATAAAAGCACCAGACCTTAGGTCAAGACAGCAACATTTTTTTAATTCCAGCGCCATTTTAAACCTGAAACATTAGTTGTACTTTTAAACTTTTGTGATTTGTACATACATACGTACATAGACTCTCGTCTGTTTCCCGGAGGGGTAGGCAGAGACTACGGAACGCCATTTGCAACGATCCTGACATACCTCTCTTGCTTCATTCACTCCCATCAAGTTTCTCATGCATGCTCTTCTGTTTAGGGTACTTCTGACCTGTCCTTTTTTTAGGATGTCTTCAATCTGGTCAGAGAACGTCCGCCTAGGTCTTCCCCTTTGTCCTGTCCCATTCACACTTGCCTTATATATCTTCTTTGTCATGATTTGTACACATAATAATATTTATGTAACGGGACGATGTCGCGTTATTATCTGTATGTAGGTATACAATTCTTGTGTTACTGACTGATTGACAAACCACTTACAGCCAAAACTATAGGTCGACAGAAGCTAAAATTTGGCATAGTATATTCCTCGGGGACCGTAGAAGTGCATTAACTGCAGAATTCAATATTCAATCTATCCATTTTTTAGAGGTTTTAGATTCGTTTTTGATATAAGCTTCATGCAAAATATGACAAACATGAATCTCGAACCTCAAAATCCATGGATGGATCGAATATTGAAACCAGCCATAAGAAGGGATTTCCCGAAATTCCCACAGGACAGACACGGATGAGTACAAAGATGTGCGGGCGCAACTGCGGGCATTATCTAGTTTGAAAATAAAAGATAAAAACCTTATATTTCCTTCTAAGTTTTGGCATGAGTTACACCACTGGTGACCACGAGAGTCCTAGCACTCCTAGCATTAGTATTAGAGACCACTCTCTTATACTAATGCTAGGAGCGGTTTGGGCAGGATTTGTCATCCAACATTTTTGTCTATGACATACATAATATCATACCACACAAGTTACTAAAGTAACACATCACTACATCCGCGTCACAGCACTACGCGGCGGCTGCGCTGGAGGGGAGTCGCGCGCCGACAAACGAGTCAGAGACCAAATGGCCAACACAACAACAACAAACGTACTTAATATCTATCCCTCGCGCTGAACATTGTCGAGCTTATTTCACCTTGTAACGAACCATACCAGTTTACGCTAAATAAAGTCCACTCAGTCGAAATACAATCTTTCATTCGTATCTGGCCCTTACAATTTTACATCGAATAAATATAATAATATGTTGAAAGTATGCTTACCTAATAATCATTATCTCAGTAACTTTGAGTATGTGTTAATCACTGCCACTGCACATGTTACACCGTTTTATTTCTGTTATAATTCGTATAGGTTGCCAATTCATTCACTGTTGATATTAAAAAAGGAATGGCATGCCAAAAACACGTGAGCATTTCTAAAGCGCACGCTGTTTACTGTTGTCGAGTAGTGGTGTGACCGTCTGCGATGTAATTATTGCGCGCTAACTGCTATATGCTACATTTTTATACGTGCGCGTTAAATATAGTTGATCTAGAACAAATTTGATAGTAAATCATTATCATCATCCTAGAGAGCTTTAGAGCTTAGGGCTCGCTTTTTAATCCAACCGGAGAGCCTAGACAAGTGACAATCGCTTCTTTTATATTTTGGTTGCGATAGTTATTTTGTCTCCTTCGTCGACCACGTGACATATCGAAGGCTTATGTCAGTGCCATACATTTATGCACTTAGCGAAATCCTATATCGATGATCGACTGCAACTTGTTTAAGCCAGTGGTTCTCAATTTTTTTTAGGGATGAAACCCCTTTGGGTAACTAAATAATCGGCGGAGCCCAAAAGCAAAACATAGCCGAGTCTTATGTGTACTTTAAAACCATTTATTTTACACCTTTGTGGAGCCCCTGGACATGCTTCGTGGAACCCTGGGGCTCCGCAGAGCACACTTTGAGAATGGCTGGTTTAAGCCATCTAATTTGAAAGTTTGTTTTGCTCTATTCAACAAAATTGTGGTAGTTAATGTGGTCTACTAAGACACATCAAAGCATTTGGGATTACTTTGAACAGTTTAACTATGCAAAGATTTAACATTACTAACTCCTTATTCTCATCTTCAGCATAGTAAAAACAGAATAGTAGGTTAGCTAAGGCCGCTCGGCGAGTTAATTGCCTACTCTTGCGTTGACGCACGGGTTGTCACTTGTTTACACCACGGCGCCGACTTTGTCGGCGCTCGCGCTTTTTCGCCGCTTTTTTTAAGTGATCGCGCTGAATACTTCACAATTTAAGCTTGAATTTTTTTTTTCAAATACCTACTGACTACCTAAGCATTATATAACTATCTAAATGCCTTTTTTAATGAGAAAAAGTAACAAGTTAAATTTACTGTCGTTTAACACATTGTATATTATTAATAACGTTTATTACAAAACTGAATGTATATAAACAATTCAAGCGGGCGAGCAGTGTAGTACCTACCTACGAGGGGAGTTCAATGTATTCTCGGTATAGGTATGAAGGAAAAGGCGGAAAATTCTGAATAAATTTTATTTTTCAATATACTCCCCTAACATCTCAATACATTTATTTGTTCGTGAAAGTAACTTTTCAATTCCCTCTGAAAAATATTTTTCTTCATGGCCCGAAAAATGTTCGTTTATTGCTCCCTTCAACTCTTCATCGTCCGAAAAATGCTTTCCACGAAGGTCTTTTTTAAGATTAGGGAATAGATAATAATCACTAGGGGCCAGGTCCGGACTGTACGGTGGATGATTGATTTCTTCAAATCCGTACTGCCGCACAGCAGCCTGGGCAAGGCGCGCCTTGTGAACCGGGGCGTTGTCGTGAAGCAGCAACACACCTGCGGTTAATTTTCCACGTCTTTTTTCTTTAAGTGTCTCCTTTAAATTACGCAGGGTGGTTGCGTATGATGCAGCAGTAATACTTTGACCTTTTTTTGTGTACTCGATTAGCAAGATTCCCTTAGAATCCCAAAACACTGTGGCCATGAGCTTTCCTGCGGACGGAGTGACTTTGAACTTCTTCGGCGGGTCTGATCCTTTTTTGTGCCACTGCATAGACTCTTGCTTGCTCTCAGGGTCATAGTGATGAACCCACGTTTCATCACCAGTAACAATCCGATCGAAAATACTTTGCGGATTTTCACCACAGAGCTCCAAAAACTCCTTACAACAGTCAACTCGCACTTGTTTCTGTAGCGCGGTGAGCATTCGCGGCACCAATCTTGTACTGACCTTTGACAAATTCAGGCGCTCATGAAGGATTGTGTGAATGGTACCCACGGATAGCTTAGTCATTTCTGCTAATGTTTTCACTCTTACACGGGCATCTTCAAGTACAAGTTTTTCGACTAATTTGACGTTTTCTTCAGTAACGGCACAAATTGGCCCACCAGCGCGGGAGTCGTCTTCAATGCTCTCTCTACCCCGTTTGAATTCACTTGACCACTTCTGAATTGTAGATAATGAAGGCGCAGAATCTTGGTAAACAGCCACCATTTCTTCATGGATAATTTTTTGAGTTTTTCCTTGTTTTGTGAGGAATTTTATCACTGCACGATGCTCGATTTTTTTCATCATTGTCGAATCAGTCATCATAGTTGTCTTTTCGCAATGATATCTTGAATACTAATGGTGGCAATTAAATGAAATTTTGTATTTATACCCTCAAAAAGTGTCATTAACTAATGAGATAATTAAATTACCCTTATCATTAGTATATCACCTCGATACCGAGAATACATTGAACTCCCCTCGTACATGAATGCGCTCGATCAGACGCGCGGTGCATCCCGTACTGAATCCGCGCCGAGCTTGCCGCGCTCGTGAGATTGTGTGCGTGAAAACTGCGTGCGTACACGGCGCCGGCGACTCACGCGTACATTCAAACCAGCGCGGCGGCCGATTTGTATGAAGCTATCCTACTATTCTGTTTTTACTATGTCTTCAGTGTCTAATGTTATGCACGATTTTGTGATAAGGTAATTATTATTAAAGCTCTTATACATAATATTGCTTATAACGACTATTTAAAACAGTTTAAGAATGCAAAAATGTCGCTATATAATTATATTAAACTGAACATCACTACTGTTGACAACTTGTTCGGTTTGGTTTTTCCCGCGTACAAAACTATACATTCATTTTCTTTGCACTCTGCTTCCTTACTTAACCGATCTCTGATGGACGCACATATAATTATGACAATACTTCCGCATAAAGTCATTGTTTTAGGATCGAAAAGTGTCTTTTGATCACAACTGACATACGCTGGATTTACCCTTCTCATACAGTTTCTATACAGGCCCGATGATGATGATGATGATGATAAAAGATTTTTTTTCTCAATTAAGTAAATACTTATATGAGAAAAAATACTGTTCTGAGTCACAAATTACAACTAATACTAGTGTTATCAATGCTTCATCATATCAGCCAAACGACGTCCACTGCTGGACATAGGCCAATATCAATGCTTAATAATCCTAATTCATAACGCACATTAGAATTTTTATTATGAATATATTGTGCAGATAATACGATAAATAAACCGAGCGATATATAAGACGCGCGTCATCATCATCATCCTAGCGTTATCTTGGCTCCGTTATACAAGACATTCAAGAAACTTGCATATTGCTTTATAAAAGTTTGGCAACGCACATGTGATCCTTCGGGCATTGCAGGTGTCTTTGGGCGGCGGTGATTACTTACCATCCCATCAGATGACGTCAGATGACGTTCGTTTGTCTATGCAATAAAAAAACCAAGCGTTGTAATATCCAGTTATATTATAAGGCACACATTTGAAGGTATGCTCACGACTTAACAAGCAATGTTGGTGGCGATCATTTGTATACTTAGTGTTTTCCTTATCATAGAATATCTCACAAAAACCGGTCACGTTTGTTTATTCATAGAATATATAGCTAAGGTTCTTGTATTAAGAAGCTGTAGAATTTGACTAAAAATTCCCTTGGCTCGCTCATAGAGTCGAGGCACACTAGAAACTGGTTTTGTATACGAGTTTCAATGTGCGTGTAAAATAGCACTGGAAGCGACAATGTCTTGCTGAGCGATTTTCGCACTTATGGTGGTATAGCGGGAACTTGTTCGACTGTACTTATTGGTTCGATTTGAATAAATCAGAAAGTACATTTTGGATTGGATAGCCCATTTGTCGAGGGACAGGGATGCGAAGCTGTAGCTCTAAATAACGCGAGTGTGACCATGGGCTCCGTAGTTTAATTCCACATTCTATCTATGTATATCCTAATAATGAACGGACTGCTTCCTTGGTCCACTGGATAGCGTATGCGAATGCTGATCGGAGGTCCCGGGTTCGATTCCCGGATCGGGCAAAAGTGTTACTGGTTTTTTTCCGAATTCTCAGAAGAAGTACGGAGTCCGGTGATGTGCCCGGTTACGGCAATATGCTCGCCCCCTATTACGTGGGACCTAAATTCATGGCGAAATGTGGGTGTAATATTACACCTCTGCCTACCCCTTCGAGGATACAGGCGTGAGCCTGTAAAAAATATATATCCTAATAGAAAAAAATGACTATATACCTACTTAACGTGGATTTGCTACGATAGATTTAGCAGGCATCGTAGCATTATTATGCCTGGAGGTATAGGTAATCGAAATAAATGAAGCATTTGTGATATTCTGTCGTAAAGGACTGGCAAAATTTAATCAATAATATCTATCCAGTGTCAAATCTTTTTGCTTTTATATAAGGAGTAGGTTATTTTAAAATAAATCAACACATAATACAGTATATAAATTTTAATTAATATAAATTCAATTCAATTAATAATAATTCAAATATAAATTTTATTTCATTAGTTTATTTACTACATTAAATTTAACAGTCGCATATACATATACAGTTCATATCAATATGCTCTCACACAACACACAGAAGATCTTATTAACTCACATATTTAGAACTCTGGCATTTTTCACATACATTTACGCACAAGATTCATTTATACCTATACATACATGCGCAAACACATGCAGCTACGCTCGCTTACACAAATACATACACATAACACAAAAACAAACACACACCACACATATTTACATAAATACACACACATTCACAGGCATGCTTACTGTAATATTATTATAACCTACTAGAGGACGCCAGCAGCTACGCCTGCATTTTTTTTTAATTTACCCGTTTTGGCCGATCCCGTGGGAATTTCGGGAAACCCCTTCTTAGTGCACCCCTACGGTCCCCAAGGAACATACATGGCAAATTTCAGCTTCCTGCGCCCAATAGTTTCGGCTGTAGCGTGTCTGTCAGTCAGTCAGTAACGCAAGGATTTTATATATTAAGATGTCATACTATATGTGAACTGTATTGTTGCCTTTTACAACGATTATTATTTGTATTTGCTACTTTTGCTTTATACTTCTTGGTTTTATTTTTTATTTTTTTGATATTACGTTACCTTCATTATCGTGCGGTACTAATAATTTGAAATGTTCAAATAAATTAAATGGTTTTACTGTATATCTCGAGGATAAAAAGTGGTATCTTTAGTACAGACTATTTTATAGTCTAGTTAAGATATCAGTTGCGATTTCGACTTAGTGACTTAACAAAACCAACAAAATGTAACTGTGTAATTGTGTACCTGTTTAACCTTTTGTATTTGTTTATGTTTGAATAAAGATTATTATTATTATTATTATTATCATATCTCATGTTATAAGAAAAACAAGAATATAAGTAATACATGGTTATATTATATATCTCGAGATAAAACACCCGAAACACTATAAAATAAAACCTTTCTGTGAGCAGTCTCGTCTATTTTCAAGTAGCAACTCCTTATCACCAGCAAGAAGTAAATGTTGAACACTGAAAAAATGAAAAGAAAAGAATTAGAGTCAACCGTATCGTGAGTGGATCTACCTCACAGCACCTCTAGAAGTGTCGCTGTAAATAAAGTACGATCTGCAAATGCGTCCAAGATCGTCATCATCACAGACACAGATCTATCATACTGAGCACAAGGGGCATGCTCACTGTTCTAAATGAGTGAGGCTACACAGCGTTGTGATAATGTGAATGTCGGAATGAAAATATTGACTGGTTGGCATTGCCATATATACTCATCATATCATCATATCAGCCGAAAGGCTTCCACTGCTGGACATAGGCCTCCCCCAAGGGTCTCCACACAGACCGATTCTGAGCCACCCACATCCATCTGCTGCCCGCGACCCCAACAAGATCGTCAGTCTCTGCTACGACGCCGACGTCCTGTGCGTGGCCGGCACTCCAGAACCTTTCTGCTCCAACGGCCATCGGTTCTTCTAGCTATGTGCCCTGCCCACTGCCACTTCAGCCTGACTATTCGGAGAGTTATGTTGGTGACTTAGGTTCGCCTGCCATATACTGATTGGCGCCAAAAACCTAAAGGTTTCTAATCAATGGGAGATCATTAGGAGTCGGTTCCTAATATTAGAAAATCCTTTCCTAGTTATGTGGCTATGTCTTAAACGGAACCGATGTTCAAATTTTATATTTCTTACTTCGGTGGCTTTGCGATTAAAATAATAATGTCTGTCAAGAAACAACTATTTATATATCTATACTTATATTATAAAATTAAAGAGTTAGTTGCTTTCTTTATTAAAAGGCGCTTATTTCAAGAACTTTTCTTTCTAGTTTAAAAATATTTCTGTGTTACATCCATCTATTTTTTGAGGAAAGCTGAAGACTATACATCTTTACGCTGTGAGCCACCGGTGCGGAGATTTCGCTACAAATAATAATAAGCAGTTGTAGGTTTGGCCACAGTCAGTGTTCATCATCAGCCTTTAACAGTCCACTGCTGGACAAGGCCTCTCCTTTGAAAGGACGAATTGGCCTACTATACCACGGTGACCAAACGGGTTGGAGTAGAGTTAGTTAGAGTTTGTATCAACATTTCCTTCTCTTACAGTGCTGTTCTCTGCATAATATGCTCCCTCTGTCGGCTCTTACGACACCCATGGGTCGATATGGGGTGGTGACATTCCGTATTCTAAATCCGTCACCACACGGACAGCTACTGTACCTACTGCTAGTGTACCTACACTTAAAACTGAGTAGGTAAGTTGAAAATATGCTACGAACCCATGTTGAAACCATCTCTGATTGGATCTAAAACGTTGATTGGAACTCGCAGGACGAAGTTAGAGATGAATCCTAGGATGCTGATCACGATGTAAACTGAGGTGAAGATGATGTAGGCTTTGACGTATTTACGTTTATACTGAAACAAAAAAAAACAGTCTACATATTTAAATAGTCCCTTTTATTTGTCAAGGGATACAAAATTGTGATATTTATATTTTCAAATAGCTATACTTTTTTTAGGTAATTTTCACTCTTCCAGGTAAAGATTACTATAGAATATACCCACGATGAATAATCAAATTGCAATTATTTTTTAAATTTAAGTTAAGTTTTAGGGCTAGCCCTTTTTTATCTATTTTTAACTACCTACTACAGCATCTATGATGTCAATATAAGTAATATGCCAACCGATTTTTTGCGTGAAAAAGTAACAAGCATCAAAATAACAAGTCTATTAAAACATTTTTTAATGAAATGGTATTCATAGTAGTAATGAGAAAAACTGCAGATATTTGCTATATCTTACCTTAAGTAAGCCAATGATCAGCACAACGGTGAAGATGATCTCGACAATGATAAAGATAAGACGTATAGAGTAAAGAACAACATCTATAAGTGCATCGTCATCAATTCCTTCTTCCACCTGTACCGAGAGACTTGCCATCTTCATAATATAAAACAATGCAAGTAATAAATTGCAGAGCTGAAAAAAGAAAGTTACGTAAATAATAATGAAAATATTAGTCCTATTTCATTGCGAAGCACGCATCTCGTTTTACTAAGAGAAGGAGCAGTCCATTATGCATCACGCTTGTCGCGGTAAAGTATGCTTACTGCAATTCTGATGATCTGAAGGCAGCGACAGCCTAGTGGAGATACCAACGGACTGCCATGCAAAGGGTATCGCGTTCGAATCCACGGCGCGCACAACTGACTTTTCGGAGTTATATGCGTATTGAATCGTTAATTATCGCTTGTCTCATGCCTCGGGGAGCACGTTAAGCCGTCGGTCCCGGCTGTTTTAGAGATCTTTGACAGAAGTTTTAGTGCGCCAGTAGCTCTAAAATAAACTGACACTAGTCTAAACCATGACCGTGGAATATCGCTATCCGTTAGGGTTGCGGTGGTCAGACAGGCAGTCGCTGCGAGGAAAAGCTTATATTCTGCCAAATCCAGTTAGACAAGAAAGCGTACCCCAGGTTGAGACTGTGATAACGCTAGGAGGATGATGACTGCAATTCTGACGCCTTTACAGGACACAAGTGCATCACGTTTTAGTGAGTAGGACCCAAATGCCTAGGGAAGAGGTTACTCTTCCTATTTTACTCTCCCAGGAATTGTTGGCAGGGCCCGCAATTTGGGTTTATTCTTCATCATCATCGTCGGCAGCTTGTCTTAGTCCACTGCTGGATACAGGCCTCTCTAGTGGCACGCCACTGGTTTCTTCTACGATTTTGAGAAAATGTTTCTATGTATGACGAAATAAAAAAGCTGATTTTTATGCAATATTAGCTAAGGTCCCAAAACTAAGGTTTTTCATGATAGCAATATAATAAGATTACGGTTGTAAATTTATTTCGTGACTACACAATCAATTTGCATGCATTGGGGGAATTACACCAAAGTAAGCTGATGTCTTATATGGCCGTCAAGCAACGCTTGCACAGGTCACCACTTGGATGGGTGACCGTGTGTGGCATTTACATATGAGCGCTACCGTGCTTCGGAGGGCACGTAAAGCTACTGGTCCCGGTTCTTGTCTAAGGATAAGGATCGTTAGTCCATGTCGGAGGCCTTCGGGCGGTCAGAAAACTCCGACACCAGAGTTTGCGACACACTCACACGAATTCTTCTTCTTCTTATGGCCGGCATTTATAATGATGCTTACCAAGCCTACATATCCAATAGCTAAGGAGCCAATTCTCAGATCCACGCAGAAGCAACAATAATTAAGTTCGATGATTTTCATTTTCGATCTGAAACAAAATGACAGTTATAAATGTAGTACATTACCATTGTTGTAATTAAATTAGACAAATACAAGGGGCTTAAAGGATAATTTAAATTATTTAAAGTGCAAGATAATTTCGATAGAACGTTGCTTTTTTTCAGAATGCACAAAATTTATCACAACACTCTAAAATCTATACCCCCGATATATGTATTTATACAGAGTGACTGTAAATTTTCATCATCTGATTGTATAGTAAAAGTTATTTTATATGCTAGATTATCTGTAGGTATATATAAAATTCTTGCGTTACTGACTGACTGACAGACAAGCCACATCCAAAGCTATTAGGCGCATGAAGCTGAAATTTATCATGTATGTTCCCTGGGGACCGTAGGGTTGCACTAAGACGGGTTTTCCGAATTGCCCACGGTATTAGGAGAGATGTGCGGGTGTAGCTGCTGGCATCTTCTAGTAGTCAAATATGTCACAATGGGTAGTAGTAAATAGAGCCTATTCATAAATATTGTTCTATAGTGATCAAAATAAGTCTGGCGGCATCTTAAAAAAGTTCACCTACATTCATTTGACCAAAGTAGCAACTTTAAAAGCAAAACTTTTGAAGAGGATTCAGGAGGTTTCAAACGTTACGAAAGGATAATATACTTGTGATGGTAAAACCAGGAGCAGGATATAATAATACATTAAAAGGAAGCTAAAGAGAACGTGATAATTAGGTTGAGCCACGTGTCCTCTCCATCATTGTTGTGGTGAATGTATTGTATTCCTCTAATGTGAGGCTGGCTTAGTCAATGATTCAAGGAGTCCACGGGAATGCCTGGATTAGTAAGATATTTGTAGAAAATAGCATTGGCGACATGACTAGTTCTAATGCAACCATGTCTCTCCCGACACAAAGCAGACCCTACTCTGTATTCTATTAAAACAGAATTGACTAAATATTAGCTTATCCACAGAGTGGCTGCCAGCTTATTAACTACGGAATTCAATATTCGATCTATTGATAGATGACAGATGACATAAGCTCCATACAAAATATATCAAACACGAATCTCGAATCTCTAAATCCATGTATGGATCGAATATTGAAAATGGCCGTAAAAGGTACTAATTGATCTCCCAAAACGAATGTCAAGGACCTTCATGACAGCGGCACCGATGTACGGGTCCAACTATGCTTAATCATTTAAACTAAAGATAGTTCAACATTGACTTCTATCATCTTGAATTGTGACTGGCTACTACTAGACCATGTTTAAAAGGAATTGCATGATTCAAATTATAATCAGCCTGTATGTATTATGTCGGCGTATACAATGTACAAAGTCCCAGATAGCCCCTTTATTGAAGTTGGTACTGATAAGCTAACTGGAGGGCTTGTTTTGAAAATTAGTATTTTAAAGGTAGAAATTTAGTTAAGCATATGACATACATTTGGTTGTATGTTTATAGAGAACTTGGGTTCATCATAATCAGCCTTTAACAGTCCACTGCTGGACTAGGCCTCTCCTTTGAAAGGAGGAATTGGCCTACTATACCACACTGGCCAAACGGGTTGGTATAGGGTTTGTATCAAGTTTTCCTTCTCTTACAGTATTGTTTTCTGCATAATATGCTCCCTCTGTCTGTTTTTACGACACCCATGTGATGATATGGGGTAGTGACATTCCGTACACAAAACTTGGGTTGAATACTTTTAAATAGATATTTTTTTAAGTCATCTCATTCTGAAACGTTGAGCCAAAATAATATTGTGGTATTAGACTTCGCCTATAGCTCAACCTGCGTGTGTTACACCTAAGCTTTCCTTAGGAGTCACCCTATGTATTGGTGACAATTTTACAAAAAATTGTTTAGTATTTTTGAGTTTTTTGCGTTCATACAGATAGGAAGAAAGGGGGACTTCATGTTATAATATTATCGATTTTACATTTTACTTTGCACTACCCGATATAGGCCCGTTACTAAATAGAACTTGGATCGGTTAGAATTTTCTCATAGGATCTAGAAATTGCGAAGTGGCAAGAAATTATGAAGCCCAGATAACTCTGCTAGAGTCAAACCACAGATAATAATACCCTAATAGTCAAACTAAGAGGTCTCGCATTCCTGAATGTGTCTCAATTGCCGACGGCCACGCCCGCTAAGCCGCAACAAAAGCTGATGCTGTTTGAAAGGGAAAATACTGAGCGGTATTTTAATTGAATAGCTCTATGTCCCTGACCCTGTCTCGCAAGGTACTTAAAGTGCTAGAGTAAAGGCCTGAAGGGTGACTGGTGATTACATTTGACATGTGATTTCGAACTGACAATTTGGCTGATAGTTTCCAAGTGCCTGATAACATCACCGTCTAGTGTTATACCAGTTGCATCCAAATCTATCACTTTTTAGTTTGGAGTCCGCTTGTTAGTCTATCCAGATTTGACAGAATATTAGCTTTTCTAAGGAGCGACTGCCTCAATATCTTAATATATAAAATCCTTGCGTTACTGACTGACTGACAGACACGCTACAGCCGAAACTATTGGGCACAGGAAGTTGAAATTTGGCATGCATGTTCCTTGGGGACCGTAGGGGTGCACTAAGAAGGGATTTCCCGAAATTCCCACGGGATCGGACAAAACGGGTAAATTAAAAAAAAATGCAGGCGTAGCTGCTGGCGTAATCTAGTAATAGTATAATATTCTACCACATTCAAACAACACCATCTAGTCCCAAACTAAGCAGAGCTTGTACTATGGGTACAAGACAATGGATAAACATACATATATACTTTTTTGTGAATACATACATATAAACACCCAGACCAAGATATACATCCATGTTCATGCACACAAATGTTTGACTTGAGCGGGAATTGAACCTGCGACATTCGGCGTGGCAGTTGCATACACCCCCACTGCGCCAACCAGTCTTCAAATAAAAACATTACCCTTCCTTTTGGCTTCGCCGTAGTCGGGTAAAAAGGGATAGTGTTATTTCATGGTTTAGATCAGAGTCAGTATAAATTACAATAAAGGGCATTGAATTTCCATATTGACTGTCCTTATTACAAATTGGACCAATGTCTTAATGTCTTAACGTTAATAATATATTGAGCACATAACTTCAGTTTGAAAAGTCAGTGATAGGCAACGTAGTTTTGAGTACGATATTCTCTGCATGGAAGTCTGTAGGTATCTCTACATATTATTATAATCAGTTATTGCGTTCAAATAAGCATTTGTTTAACAAAGGTTGATAAGTGGTTATTTATATCCGAGAAAACCACACAATTCAGTAATTCCCCTGTTGCAGTGACGTAAGAATAGACTGAATAAATATTGCGTGATGCAAAAGTGCCTATTTCCTGTAGCATAGTATAGAGTCGCTTATGCCTATAACAAGTTACAATAATTTTATTGTAGTAGGTAGTAATTCCTATTTATGAAAGTTTATCTCTGAACTGGAACACTAACTTTCATTTACTTGCCCTACGCTCCGCAACTGAGGGAGCTGTGTTGACAATAATTGAAAGTGTCGGATATATCGATACTGGTATAATCCATTTAGTATCGCTATGTCTTTGAATTGCGGAGGTCCGATGATAGTCGCAGTGGAAAAGCTAATACTCTGTCATATCTGGTTAAACTTGAAAATGGCTCCCAGGATTCCAAGAAAAAGGCTTCACGAGAGATAACAATGTAACGATGATGAGTCAGTTATACCTTTATAATCACAAAAACTGCTCTAGGAGAAGCTGTCCTTAATCTCTGGAGTACCTGCGAATACGCATATCCCAGGAAAAATTGTTTCGTCGCGTGATTGCAGCAACAAGTATATCCTTTTAATGATGTTAAAATAATTCCACCAATAAGATTATGGCCCACTATTGCAAAGTATGAGTATTCTTTTTTCATTCTACATTGTAATTGGTTGTCATTTTATAGAATTTTTTCCAAAAAAGACAAATATGTATTTCTAGTAGCTAAATCCATGAATAGATCAAATTTTGGGTCCGGCTGTTAGTGACGAATGGGATGCATCAACGAAAAAGTAAAATCCACAAGAGTGTAGGTTTTTTGACTCTTTGATTATCTGAACTGGCCTCCGTGGTCCAGTGGATAGCGTATGCGACTGCTGATCGGAGGACCCGGGCTCGATTCCCGGGTCGGGCAAAAGTTTTACTGGGTTTTTCCGAATTCTCAGTAGCAGCACGGAGTCTGGTGAAGTGCCCGGTAACGGCAATAGGCTCGCCCCTTATTACGTGGGACCTAAAAATTCATGGCGAAATATGGGTGTAATATTACACCTCTGCCTACCCCTACGGGGATACAGGCGTGAGTCTATAAAAAAATATTACACCTCTGCCTATCCCTTCGGGATTACAGACGTGAGTCTATAAATAAAAATATATATCTGGTAAATTATTGGCCGCACAAATAATATGTGAAAGAGTATTTAATTGCAAATTTAATTATTTACAACAGCTGTTGTTGTAAAGCCAAAAATAAAAGTCATGTCTTTATTGTTATTGTATTTTGGCAATTTTAACGTTTTTCCATCAAAACTATGTCCCTAGTCTTTGAGATGAGCAAGACTTTGGCAATTGGTCTGATCGAACGCCGGTATTAGAGTTTTGATGAAGAACTTTGAAGGAAAGTCACATTTTGTCGTGTCGTGCACGTGTTCCCATAATATGTAGGCACTGCAGAACAAATTACAGTATCCTCTGGCTGGGCACACTATCAACTTGAGATGCCCTTTATTTTTTTTAACCTCAGTTGTTAAGGTTGTTGAATTAGAACTTATGATAGGTACTGCAGAGTCTCAAGTTGGAAGACTGGGTCTTGTATTGTAAAAAGTAAAGACAAATTAAATGTATTTTTTATTACTTCAAATTTAATTTGATTTTGGTTTATCACTTTTTATTTTTCATTTTACGACTAAATGCTACAGGACCAAAGTTGCAGAGAATTTAATTTGCAACCCAGCAAGTTTTGATTGAAAAATCGCTTACATAAAGTTTGCCAGATAAATAGAAAACCCATTTGTACCACTCTTCTCAAGATGCCGTCCGCAAGACAAGGCATACAACCCCACAAACTTTTATTTAAGTTTACGCTATAGAAGAGAATTGCGTTCTCTGACAAATGCACATTTCAATGAACTTTGACTCAAAACGATAAAAAAGGCATTTTTCGTTATCTATGATAATATTGTTATTGCAATTCTAAGAATTTTGACCCTTGGGCTTTATACTGATAAGATATTTGCGGCATTTGTTTTAATATCAGGAACCAGATTAAACTACTGATAGTATATATAAAATTCTGAATCAACCCGCTATTTTCCGGATATCAAAGAGATTGCGTTTTTTATAACTTGGGGATTCTCGCAGCTACGTCCGCACATTCTATTTTAATATCCTTTTATGAGATCTAAGAGAGAAATTTACCCTATTCGAGAATGAAATATGTTCTTTGATAGGCTTGTGTCCACTAAGAATAAATCGGTTTGATTGTAGTATTTATAGATTAATTATGATTTAAAGATGTCAATAAAGTTTATTATCTTAATATATAAAATCCTTGCGTTACTGACTGACTGACAGACACGCTACAGCCGAAACTATTGGGCGCAGGAAGCTGAAATTTGGCATGTATGTTCATTGGGGACCGTAGGGGTGCAATAAGAAGGGATTTCCCGAAATTCCCACGGGATCGTCCAAACGGGTAAATTGAAAAAAATTGCAGGCGTAGCTGCTGGCGTCCTCTAGTTTATTATAAAAAGGTAAGATTAATGTTAGTTTTAGGACTCTAAAACTAAACGTAATATATTTATTTTTGTGACAGTGAACACCAATCAGAGAGCATTACGTCAAACAGGGGGCTTATTCACTATGACCACTGAAATACCATGTTTAAGACGTGTGTCGTCGTGACGTGCACTAGACGTAAACGTGTTTCAGTAACGTGACGTACCTCGACAATCACAATATAGTATTCAGTATGCCACACGACAGCTTGTCTATGCCTAGTTATCAATTTCACAACATTCGTTCATAAATCTTGATGCCGGTTTGCCGGCTCAATTTCGATTTTATAAATATTATTTTACTAACTTGTAATTTTCACTAAAAGCTACAGTACAAATAGAAAAGGCTAATAAAACCTACATTATATTATTTTAGTTCAATTTCACCAGGAACAATCTCAAAATAAAAAATTGATCTTCAAAGTTTAGTTCATCTTTTGTACTTAAGTCAATTTTTGAACGAAAACATAATGATGACATTGATGACAGACATGACAGTTGCAGTCGCGCTACAATATAAAAAATATAAGTGCGGCTAGTGCAGCAAATAGCCCAATTCTAACAGAATCTAATAAATCATAATGGATTTATTATTTATCCGAAGACGAGTGAGACCCTGGTGCCAGCGAGAGGCGTCAATTTTCATAAAACATAATATTTAATTAAATAACTTTGACACGGACACTGGTAAATAAAAAAGCAAATAAACTTAGCATTTAACCACTCACGGACACTGAAAATAATATTAAACAAATAAACTTAGTACTTATTTATCCTCTATCGCTTTACAATAAACGCGTTACGTGCATGTTACGTGACCTCTTAGCTCACGGAATTTTGACAACTAAAACCGTGTCCGAAACTTGTCAAACTTGAAGTTGGCATAGTGAATACCGTTTAAGCCAATAACGTGCTGACGTGGGTAACTAGCACGTTAAGACACGTTAAGACTTCAAAATGGTCATAGTGAATAAGCCCCCCGTACGTCCGCCATTCATGTTGTTGACTTTTTAGTAGTAAATACCTACAACTAAAACGTCAAACTTTCTACCTGTCAAATCGAATATAGTAACAAAAAAAAATAAAAGTGGTACATCAGACCAGCCTTCATTCACGGTTTGTTTTGGACTTTCTGATATCACTCAACCGCTATGATGGTTTACAGCGTTTTTGTGTCAAATTCAAAAAGATTTTTAAAGAAGAAACATCAGGTATTTCAGTTTATTATCTAATAAAGGAACGAATCAATCGCTAATTAAATTTTAGGACACAAGCCAATTTTGGCTGTGCGTTGTCAGTCAATAGCGCAAGAGACTCCGGTGTCGCTGTTTCTAGACCGCCCAAAGGCCTCCGTCATGGTCTAACCATTCTTGTCTTGTGGATAAGAACCGGGACGAAAGCTTTACGTGTCCTCCAAAGCCCTCTGATGTAAATACCACACGTGGTCACCCATCCAAGTGGTGTCCTATGTAGGCGGTGCTTGACTTTGCCGACTTATTATGAACGGCAAGTCCTAAGTGCTACCTAGTCTATAAAATCTATCTAATCCTATTCTATTCAGTAATTAACTTCAATGTTGCGGTTCATAAGCGGCACTTTATGGCCATTTTTTCTTTTTTTTTTGAGTGGAATAATCCTCTTGGACTTCCTCTGCGCGGGGATCGCTAGAGGGGTGTGCCGGATTTCTACCGGCTAAACCTCCACTGTGTTCCACTTTTGCTTATGGCCGGAGGGCGTGGGATCGATCAAGCATTCACCGCACCCCCGACAAGCTCTGACCCCTATGGACAACGGGTCCCTATGCACTGAGTGGCCTAGGTGTCAATGGCCACCTTTCTTCTCAAGAGGCAAGCGCGAACACAACGCCGCCATCTCGGGCCTGGTACTGATCGGGTAAAGGACTTCCCCAAGCCGTCAACCCGCAGGCCATGATGCAAGGAGGGCGGAGATCTAATTGAGCTCTCCTTTCACGTCCATATTGTCTGCCGCGAGAGCGAAGAGGAAATGCTCTTTCACGCTCTCTCTCAGCCGCTTCTTTTATCAGTATAACTTCTTCACAAAAAGTAGCTACTCTATTCCAAGTGGTCTCGCTCCTGACCGTGGCTGATATTATTGCCGTTAGGGTGATGTTATTGCCGCCCACTGCTGCAATAAGATCGCGCCGTTGAAAATCCCAGGCTTGGCATTCCTCTAATCTGTGTGCCGCAGTATCTTCCATGCAGCCTGTGCAGTGATGGCACACGGGCGTGGGTTCTCGTTTTATACGATGCAGATACTTCCCAAAACATCCGTGTGCTGACAGTATCTGCGTCATTCGGTAGCTAAGAGCACCGTGCTGCCGCTCTAACCACTCTTTCATTACGGGTCTTATAGCTGCTATTACAGCATGCCCAGCTGTGGGTTGCGCAAGTCGCTGCCACCATTCCGTCACGGCAACCTGGCGGATTTCAGATCTTTGCACCTCTACTGCCCGAGGCGATAATCAAGATCAATAAATTATTTTGACTTGACTTTCACTTTAATCCAGATAGACTGGCGAGCAGACTGCAAAGTAAAAGCTTTCGATGCAACTGTGATAAAGATATGACGATAATGTTCATTCGTCTTGTATAAATGCTTTTGAAGATATCAATCATGAAGGTTATTATAAATTGATATCGCGTCAAATCTATTAATAGTCTTATCATCAAATCTATTAGTAGTATATAACATTTGATATTTTGTACCTACTAGTATTATCGTATTAGTATTGTGTCCATTTATATATCCAAAATTATTACGTCACTGTTTGACTGAACGACAAAGCACAGCCAACACTACTGGTCGCAAGGCCCTGAAGTTTGGACATTTAGCAAGTAGGTATGTTCCTTGGCATTCCAGCGATAGTCGAGTGAAGAGACCGACAGACTGCTTCGCAGAGGGTCTAAGGTTCGAATCCTCGGCTCGCACCAATGACTTTTCGAAGTATAGTGCATATTAAATTGTTAATTAGCTATCGCTTGCCTTGTATAATAACCTTGTATAGGTATCGCTTGCTAAACGGTCAAGGAAAACATCGTGAGGAAACCTGCATGTCTGAGAGTTCTCCATAATGTTCTCGAAAGACATGTGAAGTCTGCCAACCCGCACTTGGCCAGCGTGGTGGACTATGGTCTTACCCTTCTCATAGTGAGAAGAGGCCTGTGCCCAGCAGGGGGACAGTTTAAAGGGCTGATGACGATGATGATGATAATGTTCCTTGAAGAGTGTATGAGTGCATTATGAATGGTTTGCCCAAAAATCCCAAGAGCAGAAAATGTTTAGTATAAAAATGCGGGCGTAACTGCGGGCATCATATAGTTATTTATAAGACAATGATGGGTACCTTATCAATATCTGTCGTAGTCCCGGAACCAAGACCTTTATCTTGGAACATCTCTCTTTGTTTTCTAAGAAGAGAAGGCAACGATAGCCTAGTGGAGATACTAACGGTCTGCAATGCTGAGGGTATCGGGTTCGAATCCACAACGCGCACCGATGACTTCGAAGTTAAATGCGTATTAAATTGTTAATTATCGCTTGCCCCGTGCCTCGGAGAGCACGTTAAACCGTCGGTCCCGGCTGTCATGAAGATCTTTGACAGTCGTTACGGGGAGTCAGTACCCTCAAATAAACTGATACTGGTCTACACCAAAGAATATCTCTATCCCTTTGGGTTACGGAGGTCAGACGGCAGTCGCTCTGTGGAAAAGTTGGTATTCTGTCATATCTGGTAGACCAGTAAGCGGACCTCGGGCTCCAAGTCTGTAAGTCTTGGATGCAACCGGGATAACGTTAGGGCGATGATGTTTGACACAACAGCATATCAGCTTTGCAACAGATCGACTGCCTGTCTGACCTCCGAAAACCATAGGAATTGCTGTATTTCACGGCTTACGCCTGTGTCAGTATCTTCAAGGTATTTTTCATATCAATTGACAGAGAACTTAGAACTAGCCAGCACATGTGTTCTCCGAGGCTATATATAATTCTGGGGGCCAATTCTGCTATTTTTATATGACATTGATATCATATTTTGAATGGATTTAAAAGCGGTATTCTGATAACCTTATGTCATTATAGTATAATTTAAAATAAACAGTTCGTCGTTGACACATACGATCTCGTTACAATTTCATTCAAATATCATATAATTTAGAAGAATACGCTTTTTGTGACGTAAGTATGACACTGACATCATATCGCGACTATATTTATTTAGCGGAATTGGGCCCCGTGTCAATGTTCAATACGCACATAACTTCAAAAAATCACTGATGCGTGCCAGAGGGGTGGTCTCGATACCGTCTTCGTAGCATATTGTTGGTATCTTTACTAGCATATACTGCATTTTGAAATAAGTTATTAGCAGGATACTCAATACTCAATACAGGTGATCATAGTATTGGTATTTTGTTTCTTGTTAAAACGGCTTGTGGCACCTGACCTAGGTTAAGCCTTTATAAGGAGACTAGCTTTTGCCCGCGGCTTCGCCCGCATGAAATTTAAATAAAGAGTAGCCTTTGTACTTCCCCAAGTTTCAGACTATCCATATCAAATTTCATCACAAACGGATCTGCACATTAGCCGTGTAGCATACCTACATATAAACAGAGAGTACTTAAAATTACTTTTGTTTTCATTGTGTAGGTATATTATTGAAGTTATGAAGAGCTTATATACCTACTGAATAGAACAGCAGCAAAAATAAAAACTGATAGTATTACCACAAAGTACATAATCAGACCGCTCCTTTACGCCGCTGCGCTTAAGCGCGCCAATTAATAGTAAGCGCTTTTCATAACGCTGCGCTTACTTAGGTCAAATGTAATCGTGATAACTTTTAAACTATTCGTCCAAACTACTTACTGTAAAAGACAAAGTTCATCTACATTAAATACTGAAGGCAATACATTTATGAATTTTGAAAACAAATTTATAACTACTCTAGAATGAGCATTGTAAAAAACATATTAAAATATTTTTTTTTAAGTTATATTGTTAAACAGTTTTATTACAATAAAAATTATGTAGTTAGGTTATGTAGTAAAAGCTAAAAATTAATTCGGTAAGTCATAGCTGCCAGATCGCACTAATGTTCTCACCAATCTTAGGTATTGATCAGACACATTTAAAATCGTTGGGCAAGTGACATTTCTATCATAATGTTTACTCTGGATACGCTACGCCCAAAACATTTTTTATTAATGTGTTAATTTTATTTTCAATTTTTTAGTTTTGTTGTTAGTTGATACTTCTCATTCTCTTTTCATAGTGATCCCTTTTCTACCAATCAGGCCCTGTCGTTCGAAACCCATATTGAGGTATTTGTGGAAAATAGGTAATCCGCCATTTTGTGGTGGCCGCCATCTTGAATTTTTCATAGTGAGCTCTATTCTACCAATCAAACCCTCTCATTTGATACCCATATTGAGATATTTGTGGAAAATATGTAATCCGCCATTTTGTGGCGGCAGCCATCTTGGATTTTTATAGTGAGCCGTATTCTACCAATCAAGCCCTTTCATTCGATACCCATACTGAGGTATTTGTGGAAATTAAGTAATCCGCCATTTGCGGCGACAGCCATCTTGGATTTTTTATAGTGAGCTCTATTCTACGAATCAAGTCCTTTCATTTGATACCCATATTGAAGTATTTGTGGAAAATAAGTAATCCGCCATTTTGTGGCGGCGGCCATCTTGGATTTTTCATTGTGAGCTCTATTCTACCAATCAAGCCCTTTCATTTGATACCCATATTGAAGTATTTGTCGAAAATAAGTAATCCGCCATTTTGTATCGGCGGCCATCTTGAATTTACAATCATTTAAATTATCTGAATCTTGATGACAATATGAGTGAATACCAAAAATCAGATCAATCTGTCATCAGGAAGGGGGTAAAATTCTAATTAATAGCTTTCAGAGCTCAGGATTTTTGCCGACTTAGTTGATACTTTTCCTTATATTATGGCAACATTATACAAAATCTTTATAAATTGTAGCCTATGTGTTATTCTGATGTATAAACTATATTACTGTAAAGTTTCATCCAAATCCGTTCAGTAGTTTTTGCGTGAAAGAGTAACAAACATCCATACATACATCTTCACAAACTTTCACATTTATAATATTAGTAGGATAAATAAATACCACTATTATGACCACGTTTATGCCTTTGATATATCTAGACCTACTTATAAATAAAATAGAAGTGTCTATCTGTATTTTCTGAAGTTCTTGTAATTATTTGTATGATACCAAGTCAATGAAAGTGTTTTTCACAATTTTGTTGTATTATACTGCCCGAGCTAATCTTTGAAACAGCTTAATCAAAACCAATTGAAATAGCGAAATATATTTAATTTTTGTGTATTGGATTCTTGAATGGTTGAAATTCCCTTCTTGAGTCAATAGGTAGCGCGGTTACCGGTATAAAAAATCACGTAGGTGTAACAGCATGCAATAACTAGTACAGAAATCAATTATATGGCAATGATAGCCTTATAGCACACCATATATGCTACCCATTACATAGAAACATCGCTCACGTTGTCATAATTATTTAATTGTGCCCGCGAGTTTGTATCTCCGATCATCAGATAGTGAGTCTTCTCCTTACTTTTGATGTAAGCAGTAAGAGAGGTTTAACTTATGTGAATGACATTGTATTAGGTCTGTCCAGAGAGGTTGGACGTTTAGACTAGAGAGAACATGCTCGCCATATTTCCTTATACCGAACGTGCAACATGTAATGTCAGTTGGTCTTAGTTGGTTAATCATAACGTCAAATTACGCGTCTCATTTAAAGAGGCATAGACTCCTTACAGACTCATATCTTTGACTGCATTCTCTAAATAGCCGTGCTGTAAATCCCATCATTAAGGAGTGATGGGATTTAACAGTGAAAGGAGATATCGATGTTTTTTGAATGAGGGATAAATACGGAAACAAAGTATCGGACATGAATGTAAAACTGAAGCGTACCCGCAAGGGTATTCTCTCGTTTTCCATCAATTAATTTTCACTAATATTGTTTGCCATAATCATCCCTGACCATAATATTTACTTGCACTATTATCATTTATACTAATAACGTTTGCCTTAACAACTCAACAGTGATAACTTTTATTTACCATAAAATGACTTTCTATAACAACATATATCATAATAGTTAGTTTTCATAAGTAACACATCTCATAATCGAGTCTTGACATAGTCAAAATTTGATATAATTATGAAAATAACACATAATATTGTTAGGTCGAAATTAATTATCGTTAGTCGTTACTCCGACTCGGTGCAATCTGACTCGGATAGGTAAGGTTAGAAGACTAAGGCGTAGTATTCGTGGTTTTTTCTTTAAACCACCGCGAAGCGGGGCTCCGTCGAGCTTAGTTAGAAGACGCCATATGAGGTTTAGTTTTAGGTTTAATTGTGAATAAAAAATCTGGGGTTGGGTTTCGAAACGAGTCGCCCGAATTTGAGGGTATTGGTGGTGTAGGTGGCTTAAGGGAGTTAGTTTTAATCCCCTAAAAGTAATTTTGGCTGCCGGAGTTGCGTCTAAATATTTTTAAACAATTTCCAAAA
The DNA here is from genome assembly GCA_944739405.2 of Euclidia mi. NCBI lineage: Eukaryota > Metazoa > Arthropoda > Insecta > Lepidoptera > Erebidae > Euclidia > Euclidia mi. The sequence goes on along the minus strand of OX123191.2, from coordinate 76,651,197 downwards.
ATTCTTCATTCAAATATGCTAAACGGAACGTCATTTTAGGTTTTATGTGAAAGTAACTAAATAGGTTGTGTTAGGTTCTCTTTTGACCCTTAACCCAAAAAAAGGAGCCCTGCGAAGCAGGGCTCCGTCAACTTCAGTTTATACTAGTGGAATCAATAAAAGCGATATTTAAGTTTTATGTGAAAAACGTGAAACGAAACGCAACCGCCATCTTGTATGAATGATATAGACAGCTAATGTCAAATTTGTGCGTCATTGCTTTCGAGTACCTAGGGTTAGGTGCGACTGTAATAAGTAACTAAATAGGTTATGTTAGGTTCTCTTCTGAACCTTTATCCGAAAATAGGAGCCGTGCGAAGCAGGGCTCCGTCAACCTTAGTTTATTATTAGTGTGAAAAATGTGGAAGTTGGCAGTGCCATACACACCGATGTTATTAACATAAAAATTGCAGGCGCTTGTACTAAATTATCTTAATTTATATTATGGTGAATAAAAGTTATGGAAAATGGCATTATTGAAAACGAAAATTATAGCAAATACATTTATGGATTTAAATTATTATGACACATGATCGATTATGACCAATGGAATTAGTGAAAGTAATTTTATGTCATTTCACGATTATGGCAACTGAAGTGTTATTTCTAATGAAATTATGGCAAATACCAGTATGGCATATGAAATTATGGCATTTTAAATTATGGCAAACATTAGCAAACCACCCGCAAGCTTCGGCATGGCAGTCGGTTGCACTCACGCCAACTGGGTTGTCAAAGTAGTTCACTGCTGTACTAATATTTACATAAAGGCGAATCATTTGTGCTGGCGGATCACAAATCAACTCTAAAAAAATCGAGTAGTGTCCAACGTAAGCGATAGCAAGCAACGTGATATGATGCGACGCACACAAATTGCCAAAGCCTGCCGCATTAGCCAATCTGGTATAATTCGTACAATACATAATCTAAGTGACAGTTTCTTAGCATCTCATCGCAACGCATCGCTCATTAGTTTATGAATACTTTTTGTCAATAGATTTTATGGCTAAAACGAACAATTAAACACGTGAATTTTTTTAGTACTGTCTGTCTGGCAAGTCTTTGCAAAGCACTGTCCGGCGTCGACAGCAAAAACTACAATTTCAATATATATCGACACATACTAAAGTTAGACATTTGACCAAAAATATTTATCGATAAATCATCACTGTTACGAACAACACTCGGTTTCCTAACTCTATGTTTTAATAATAATAATAATAATATCATTTATTGCGAATATAGGTGTTAACAAAGGTGTAATGTAACATAATATTCAGAGCTTCTATATTCTGCTATTTAGCATGCAACAATATTCTAATAAAATGTAGGTAGTATTTTACTTAAATTTATAAATTTGTAATACATCTCAAATATTCTTTTTTTTTTTTATAATAATTTCATTGTATATTGCCATTTAAAAATGAATAATTATCTCAATGTCAAAACAAAATAGAGAAATGTCCTGTACGTATGATTAGAATTAGAGAAATGTTAAGTAAAGTTATTATTAGTCAAAGTATTATTAAGTCAAAGAAAATTAATTAGGATAATTATGTCAATATTATAACTGTACGAATTCATTATGTTTTGTCATTAAGATACTCTGTCACATTATAATATGCCTTTTTAATAAGAAATTGTTTAAGTAAAATCTTTAATTTATCTACATTGTTACATTTCAATATTTCTTTAGGTAAGTGGTTGTAAATTCGAGGAGCCATACAAAAAACTTTTGTCGAATTGAGCAATTCGGTTTGGAGGAAAACACACTCTATTTTTATGACGCTCACTCATAGGTGACCTGAACAAAATCTTATTCTTGGCAACAAATATAACAATCTCATATATATAAATACATGGCACGGTTAAGAGTTTTAGGTCGATAAAGACAGGTTTGCAGCTATCAGTAAAATTAAGTTTACAAATTGCTCTCACGCATTTCTTCTGTGCTTTGAACACCATTTTCTTGTCTACCGAGTTACCCCAAAAAATAACCCCATATCTTAATAATGACTCGACATAGCCACGATATGCAGTTACAACAGCTGACTGATTAACTATCTTACCAAGCATGTATAGTGCATACGAGAATTGGTTAAGTTTGGAACAAATGTTTTCAACTTGTTTTTTCCAACTTAAACTGGAATCAAGATATAGACCTAGAAATTTTGCACTCTCTATTTCGTTTATGTGGTGTCCCCTATATTCGACTTCAATTCCTTGAGTTCTGTCAATTTGATTTCTAAATGCCATTAAATTAGTTTTGTCAAGATTTATTTCTAAATTATTAAATTTTAACCATTCAATGATTTGGGCAAGTGTGTCATTCATATCCTTTTCTATTGTGTCTTTACATTCATTAGTGAACATGAGCGTACTATCGTCAGCAAATAATACAATATTTTGTTTGATATTTCTAGGTAGGTCATTGATATATATAATGAAAAGCAAGGGACCCAAAATACTCCCTTGCGGCACACCTTGATTTACCACACGGTATTCAGATGAGAATACAATTTCTTTTTTAGTTTTTGAACAAATACGTGTGATCTGAGTGCACTGAGTTCTGTTAGACAGATAGGGCTTTAAAAGATTTAAAACATTTCCCCTTACTCCATATGCTTCCAACTTATTAAATAATAAATTATAATTCACGTAATCAAACGCCTTCTTTAAATCCATGTACAGGGCAGTGACATGTTTTTTATTATTTAAGCCAGTCATAACAGTTTGCAGAAATTTGTATACTGCTAAATTTATACATTTCTGTTTTCTGAAACCCACTTGCTCATCAGCGAATATATCATATTTTTCAAAGAAAGTGTTTAAATGGTTTCCAATAACCTTCTCAAATATCTTGGACATAGTCGGTATTAAGGCTATCGGTCTACAATTGTGCATGTCGAGTTTATCGTTCTTTTTGTAAAGCGGTTTAACAATAGTAAATTTTAGTTTGTCTGGAAACACCCCAGACACTATACAGGCATTTATTATGTAGCTTAATATAGGTGATATAATATCAGATACAGCTTTAAGAATTTTGGTGTGTACATCGTCATATCCAGTGCTATTTGTGTTTTTTAAGGAATGTATTATTCTATTAATGTCAAAAGGCGTTGTGGGCATCATAAAAAGAGATTGTGGTACGGTTTTATTGATTGTATACGCTTTTGTAGAATTTGTATCGTTTACATTATTATTTGACCCCATTCCTACGAAAAAAGCATTGAAATATTCAGCAATGTCAATTGGATTTTCGATAATGTTACCATTTACATTTATTTGTTTTATTTCTTCGATGGGAATGCATTGTTTATTGTGGTTTATCACTGACCATGTTGCCTTAGATTTATTACAGGCAGTTTTAATCATGTAGTCATTTTGCGATTTCTGGGTCAACTTAATAATTTTGGTCAGACGTGAAGAATATTGTTTAAACATACTTTTATTATGCGCATTCGGATTTTTCCTATACCGCCAAAGTAGATCACGCTTACGCTTTGAGCATGTTTTTATACCTTTCGTTATCCATTTAGGTTTTCTACGGGAATCTTTTCTAATTAATTTCAAAGGAAAACGATAAATTAATGTAAACATGTCATAAAAAATGTCAAATGCTATATCAGGATTATCCGTATCAAATACTTCGTTAAAACTTATAGCTTGTAAGTAGTTTTTAAATTTGTCAATATTTTCTTTGCTATAGTCCCTTCTCTCAATATACCAGTGTGAAAAGCGGCAAGTCATTTTAACTGGGCAAGACAACATCCGAGCGGTATGGTCGGACAGAGCAAATTCATAAAGTTTATAATTTGATCCTTTGATATTATGCATGAAGTTATCAATACATGTACCACTTTGGAGGCGTGTAGGCTCATTTATTGCTAATTTAAGATTAAAAGTATTTATTAATTCTACTAAGTCTCTACAAGCTTTCGTGTTTATTAAGGTATTTATGTTAAAATCACCGCACATAATAATTTTTTTCTTGGTATAGCATAATTCACGCAGTATAATATTTAATCTTTGGAAAAAATCTTCGAATTGCTGTACGGTGGTTCGTGGTGGCCTATAGACACAAATAATTATCAATTTATGTATTGTAAGTTCCACGACACAACATTCGATAATTCCTGAAATACCGGTTGACGCTATTTGAGAAACAACTTTAAACTCTTGGTTCTTATGGACCAGTATGCAAGAACCTCCCCGGCGATTTTTACGGCAAAAAGAAGTTGCGAGAGAGAAATCTGAAATATATAGTAACTTTAAGTCATCCTTTATCATATTATGCTCAGTAAGACAAATTACATCAGTCGAAATTTTCTGATCTAATAGCCATTGTAGATTTATACATAAAAGATCTGATTTACTTATAATACCATTAATGTTCTGATGTAAAATATGTACTACATTATACACGAAAAAATGATGGACTTGCAGTAATAGGGCTTTTAGCGGTATCATTATAACATTTCGTGGTTTCAATAGTTTCTACAATGTTGTCAGAAACAGGCGTGAGTCTATGTATGTATGTATGTATATTTTTAACCTGAGAATAATTTAAGAACATAGGAATACATTTTAGGATAATATACCTAATATCAATATAGGACTTCTAAGATGCAACCAGAAGGACCGGTTATTTGACTTTCAAAACTCGCAAAAGACAAAAATAGATTTGTTGTTTTTTTTAACTGCGGACTGACGTGAGTTAGCCATAATTATGAATAATTTGAATGTTTTGATTTGTATACTATATTAGGGACCGAGTTATAAATAGAGGCATTTATTGTAATGCTAATAAGTTAGGAGTATATTTATGTAATTAGGCAGCGATAGCCAAATGGAGATACCAACAAGGGTTCGAATCCACGGCGCGCATCACTGACTTTTCGGAGTTATGTGCATAGTCTGTCCCGGTTGTCATGAAGATCTTTGACAGTTGTTACAGGGCGTCAGTCCTTTCTAAATAAGCTGACACTAGTCTAAACCATGGAATATTGCTATCCCTTCGGGTTACGGAGGTCAGACAGGCATATACTTAGACTATTAACTTGATCTATGGATTTTCCTTGCCTATGATGGTAATATATTAAGCATTACATGTGTATGTTTATAAGGAAGGAATTCATAATGGCCGACATAATGTTAGATGTATTTGCTAAATGTTCACGAAAATGTCATACAGAAGCAAGCAAATGGAGTGCGATTAAACTGTCAAAGCCTTATTACCAGACTTTTTGAATTTTAATTCATCGTTTGCCCAAACGAATTCACAATTCAATTCAAATTCAGATACAGAAGCTCTACATACTCGTGTTTTTTTATCATCATCATCATCATCATCTTCTTAGCCTAGAGTTGTTTACTGCAGGACATAGGCCTTCCCCAAGGTTATCTGTGACATACGGTCAGACAGACAGACATGGCGAATCTATAAGTGTTCCGTTTTTAGGGTTCCGTACCTAAAAGGTAAAAACGGGACCCTATTACTAAGCCTCCGCTGTCTGTCTGTCTGTCACCAGGCTGTATCTTATGAGATACAGCCTGGTGACAGTAGTGATAGTAGTAGAACCGTGATAGCTAGAAAGCTGAAATTTTCACAAATTATGTATTCTTAAAAATTCAAGGCGAAATGTGGGTGTAATATTACACCTCTGCCTACCCCTCCGGGAAACAGGCGTGAGTCTTTGTTTGTATATATGTTTGTATGTATTCCGTTGCCATTATAACAACAAATACTAAAAATAAAAAAATAAAATACTTATTAAGGGTGGGTCCCATACCAAAACACATGTTTTTTTTTCGTTTTTTTTGCTCAATATTACTAGTGGTAACAGGTAGACGCTTGAAATTTTCACAGAATACATAGTTGTATATTACCTTTCTAAATAAATAATTAAATAAAAATAAAGTAAATATTAAATGGCTCCCATACAACAAACGTATTTTCTTAACAATTTCTTACTCGATCTTAATAAACAGGTAGAAACTTAAGAAAATATTAAGTATACCTACATACAACAAACGTTATTTTCTTTTAGAGATGATGGTACGGGACCCTTCGTGCGCGACTCCCACTCGCACTTGGCGATTTTTTTTTACTATTTTTGTCTACGGACCCTAAAAATGAATCAACGAAACATTTCTACGCGCATAACTTCCAAACGACCGTAACAAATTTAATAAATCTTTCTTTTATGTAGTATCACAAGTTTGTTGAATGAAAAAACATACAAAAAATAAAAACAAAAAAATATTTAAAAAATATGGCGGTACGAAGTTCTCTGGGTCAGCTAGTTTAAAATGAAAGCGTCTCAATAACAAACTGATCGCTTTAGCTGCTGGCGTAGTGAAGACATAAGCGGTGGGAAAATTCAGTTCTTGTTAGCAAGCCGACTACTGCAACGCAGTCACGACTGCTCTACACATCAACTAATAAGATGCGCAGTTTTATACCATACAACATGATTCTCGTATTTTATATGACATTGATATTATATTTTGAATTGACTCAGAAGCGGTATTCTGATAACCTAATGTTATTATCGTATAATTTGAAATAAACAGTTCGTCGTTGACACATATTTTGACACTTGTTTCAATTTACGATCTCGTTACGATTTCATTCAATTATAGAAGAATACGATTTTAGGTGGATTCGGTGATAAGAGTGTGAACGAAAATGGAAAAGAACTGCTTGATGTTTGTTTGGAGTGGAGCCTTTGTGTGACAAACACCATGTTTGATCACAAAAGGATACATTTGTATACACGTGAGGCGAAAAATGTTAGGAGAAGTATGATTGATTTTGTAATAGTAGATGAACGACTGAGAAAGAATGTGTTGGATACGAGAGTGTTTCGAGGGATCGGCATCCATACAGACCACTTTTTGGTGTTAAGCCGGATAAGTGGGCTCTTTAGAGGATGGCGACACCGAGAAAAGAATCAAGAGAGGGTCTTGGAAAGAATAAAAGTAGAAAATCTGCAAGAGAAAGATGTAAAAGATGAGTATAAACGAAAATTGATAGCAATATTCGAGAGGTTCGATGGCATAAATGATATGGGAGAATTATGGCATTCCTTTAAAGAAGATGTAGTATGTGTAGCGTCTGAAGTATGTGGTGTGATCAAGAGAAGGAAACTACGAAAGGTTCAGAATACATGGTGGGACAAGGATGTAAAATCAGCAGTATCAGAGAAGAAGAAAGCGTGGTTAGATTGGTTGGCTGCCAGAGCAAATGAAAGAATGGGAAAGGCAACGAGTGATGACATAGATGAAGCAAGAAAGGAGTTTCTTAGGTCTAAAAGAATAGTGAAAGAAATGGTTAAAAGGAAAAAAGCGGAAAAGAAAGATGAGTTTGATAGTAGATTATCTGACGACTTTCGGAGAAACATTAAGTTTTTCTGGAAATCCGTTCGTGCAGTTCGAGGAAAAACTCAATCCTCAGAATACACAGCAATCAGAGACAAGAATGGTAAGATACTGAATGGTGAATTGTGTGTGCTGAAGAGATGGAAAGAGTATTTTGAAGGATTATTTGAAAGAACGACGACAGAGACATCAACAGGTGAAATGAATGATAATGATAGCAATGATGAAAGCGATATTGGCGTGGATGAGATTTTGAAGGCACTGGCCAGTATGAAATTAGGTAAGGCTGCAGGGTATGATAGGATTACAGTTGAAATGCTGAAGGCTGGACAGGGCATCATAGTTAGTCAGCTGCAGCGTTTATTTAACTTGTGCTGGAGCACCGCCCGGGTACCTGATGACTGGGCCACAGCAGTAGTTGTGCCTCTTTATAAAGGAAAAGGCTCGCAACAAGACTGCAAAAACTATAGAGGTATTAGCCTTCTCAGCATTGTTGGCAAATTGTATGCGAAGGTACTGATTGAAAGAGTTATGAAAGTAACCGACAAGAAAATATGGGATGTACAAGCGGGATTCCGAAAGGGTATGGGGTGTACGGATCAAGTCTTTTCCTTGCGATGCATAGCCGAGAAGTTTTTGGCCAAAGGTCAAAAGGTCTACTGCGCATTCGTGGATTTTGAAAAGGCTTATGATAAAGTGGTGAGGAATGAAATGTGGTCGGTACTGTCGATGTATGGGGTGAACAGCAGCCTCATACGAGCTCTGAAATCCCTTTATGAGGATTCTAGAGCTTGTGTGAGGATAAACGGGGCATACACTGACTGGTTTACCATCAACATAGGTGTTAGACAGGGATGTGTAGCGTCGCCGTGGCTGTTCAACCTCTTCATGGACAGTTGTTTGCAAGATTTGAAACATAGTGATTGTGGATTAAGGATGAATGAGTTACTTGTCAAATGCCTCCTTTATGCTGATGATCAGGTTATGCTTGCGTCTTCAGCGGAGGAGTTGCAGGAGATGGTAGCAATCATGCATGGTGCGTTAGAGAGGAAAGGAATGAAAGTGAATGTAACTAAAACGGAAGTTATGGTTTTTGAAAGGGAGGAATGCGTTACGGCTTGTAATATTATGATCGACAGCGACAGCGAGTGGAGCAAGTGAATGAGTTTGTATATTTAGGTACGCTGTTTACAAGAGATGGTAAGAATGTAGAAGATATTGAAAGAAGAGTTAATGCAGGTAATATAGTGAATGGAGCTCTGAAGGCATTTATGAATAGCCAAAATGTGTCCAAAAAGGCACGTTTGGCTGTGCATAGAGGGGTGTTAGTACCTACTCTTATGTATGGTAGTGATAGTTGGGTATGGCAGAAGAGTCATGAAAGTAGAATAAATGCTGTAGAAATGAGAGCACTGAGAAGTATGTGTAGTGTTTCTCTGACTGACAGAATAAAGAATTGTGTGATAAGAGAGTGTTGTGGGGTAAAAGAAGATATAGTGACAAGCATCGAGAAAGTTATGCTAAGATGGTTTGGGCACGTGGAGAGGATGGATGACGAAAGACTGACCAAGCAGATATATAAGGCAAGTATGGAAGGGACAGGACGAAGGGGAAGACCTAGGCGGACGTTCTCTGACCAGATTGAGACATCCTAAAAACAGGACAGGTGAGAAGTACCCTGAACAGAAGAGCATGCATGAGGAATCTGATGGGAGTGAATGAACCAAGAGAGATATGTCAGGATCGTTGCAAATGGCGTTCCGTAGTCTCTGCCTACCCCTCCGGGAAACAGGCGTGAGTCTATGTATGTATGTACGATTTTTGTGACGTAAATATGACACTGATATTATATCGAAACTGTATTTATTTAGAAGAATTGGGCCCATTTTGGTTTTAAAGAGTTGTTGCAAGTTGTGTCTGCGGAGTTTTGACAAGCTTCCATGATGACTGGTCATATCTACCAGGAATTTAACTTTATTTTACGGTGTGTAGATAACAGCTCTTAAATTCATATTGTTAAGGACCTTTTTGGGTTCCACAGTAAACTATAAGGAACACTTATAATGTCGCTATTTCTTAAACTATTATAAATTAATTATACTTTTAGGATTGGACACACAGGTACGTCAAAATTAATTAGTACATATTATATTCCAATCAACGTAATTATTTAGTTATGGAAATGATAGGTTCTCGGAACTCATTTCATAATGGGAGTCATTAGAACACAACATAACTACTAGCTGGCAAAGGGTCATTAAAGTGTATAAGTAATGCTTTGTTAGAAAATTGTTAATGAATTGATGTTTTAAGAAGTTTTGTAAATATTTCGTAATATAATATGTAGACAACATGTAATTATATTTAACGAGACTTTCTCGCGATAATTAACTAATTTGAAGGCATTCACATAATATATTCTAACGTTAGTACATATTTTTATTTTTTTATTTTATTTTACATACACGTATAAGTACTTATATCGATGTTTGATGGTATACATTTCTTTTGACGACCGGTTGCCGCAGCGGGAGTGTAAGCGACTGCTACGCCGAAGGTCGCGGGTTCGATTCCCGCTCAAGTCAAACATTTGTGTGCATGAACATGGATGTTTGTCTTGGACTGGGTGTTTCTATGTATAATATGTATGTATTTACAAAAAGAAAAGTATATAATAATCCATTATCTAGTATCCATAGTACAAGCTCTGCTTAGTTTGGGACTAGACGGTGATGTGTGTATGTGGTAGAATATTATTAATATTATTATTTTGATTATTCTGCGACGTTTCAAACGGCTTACAAAAGTTGTGGTCGCAGAGGTGGATAAATTAAACAAAAATGAAAAAGAGATAGGGTAGCTGCCGAAACCCACGCTTCACAAGGACATCAGTCCTTTAGCGACTATGACCGTTGTAAACAGATTAAAACGACGGTCAAATCATTTCTGGTTAGACTATTTAGCAGACCCTGCGTAACTCTTGAATACAACTAGCACAATTATGATAATGATGACGTCACTATCCTTTGGAGAGCACGCGAAACCTTCGGTCTCGGTCCTGGCCTCAGGAAAAGACTTGTTAGGCAGTATAAGGCTTATGGGCGGTCTTTAAACTCCGCAGCCAGAGTTGGCCACACACACAAATATATAAATCGGATAAGTGCAAGTTTTAAAAACAATAGCTTCTTAGAACACGACTGTTTATCCAAACTATAATGAGCAATCATTCTGAGAAGCGATAGCATTTCTTTGTAGTCGGGGACTTTATTTACTTTATTCGTTTATCGAGTCATGTTACACTCAGGTGAGAGATAGTTCATGTAAGAAATAGCACTATTTGATATATAATAACTGTATTTGTTCATAGCAAAATGGGTTTTGTTTTCGTAAAACTCGTAGTAGATATATTTTTCTAAGTCGCCTCTTATGACACCCACGGTATGAAGTGGGTAGTGACCCTTTGTATTCCTAATCCGTCGCCACACAAAAGTTTTTATTTGTTGTCAAATAATTACGTGATATATCGAGTAATTAATTTACCCCTTAGATAAATTAATATAAGTATACGAAAACATATGTATGTATAAAGTCCTTGCGTTACTGACAGACTAACTGACGGACAAGCTACAGCCAAAACAATCAAGCACAGAAAGCTTAAATTTGGCATGCATGTTCCTTGAGACCGTAGAGGTGCACTAAGGAAGAATCTCCCTAAATTCCTACCGGATCGGGCAGAAACAGTTAAATTAAAAAAATATGTAGGAGCGAAGCTGCGGGCATCCTCTAGTATTTTATATATACGGATATTTAGTCAGCAAATATTTTGTATTGATAATTATTGTGTTGACTTCTTTAATTGACATTGGTGAATTTTTATTTTTTGACAGTAATTAACTTTTTATCATTTTATTTTTATTGTGTTCTATTTAATGTATATTTTATGTCTATTTATATTAACATTCAACCACAATTGTACTTATTGTTTGGGAATAAATGAAATGACAATGAATGAGTATCGGTTATTAGGTAAACAACTATACATATGCCTTAACTAACCAAGTTGAGCTCACGACTAATACGTGTTACACTTCTAACAGGGAATCCCCGACAATTTAAAATATTATCTCTGGTATTAGACTTCTGATAATGTTTATGATAACAATAGGTATAATCAATACCGTAGCTTTGGCTTTTCTTATCATCTAATATTCTGACGTGTTATTTTATATTAGGTGATATGTGATATAGATGAAAATTGTTGTCCTACAGAAAACTAAAAAGAAAATGCTTTGAACCGCACCAATCTGAGAATTTTAAAACACACCTTACTTTCAATTACTATTTAACCATTATTACCCAATCAGGCTCAAGTATGGGTTTCAATTTTTATTCGAATTCTTGTGTTACGGTCTGATTGACAGACAAAGCACACCCTAAATTACTGCGCAAAAGCTGCTGAAATTTGGCATTTATGTTATTTATGGACTGAAGTGGAGCAGTAACGGAGATTTTTTGAAAATTCCAACCCTATAGGGTTCGTCTCTAAATTATACCACACTGACGTATCTGTGTGCGAAGTCTACAAATTGTATCTATATATTAAAAGAATTTGTGTTTTATAATACGAGTCGGCCAGCCCGTTCTACCCAACCGACTCGCATGATTTTTTTTTAAATGAAAGCTCTCGCTGCGTAGATTTGTCATCAAGCATTAGAAATTACCTAACTTGCACATTCATCAAGTTATATGCAAAAACAGTTTTCTCCCATACATTTTTTACGTTTTCGTAGCCGTAGTCAATTACTTTCTGCTTCTATATATCTGGTTCTCACTGAGGTAGGCGTTTCTTTATAGGCCTAAAACACGCGCTGAAAAGAGCTCTTTAATTTGATGGTATGCTCATTTAAATTGGGTAAGTTTGAAGGAAGATAGGTGTGGACATTGAACTTATTTTTCAATATTTTCTTATAAATTTCTCAAGATTCCATTGCTTTCTCTCTACATGGACGGTTCTAAATTCAAAAATATTTTTATGGCATCTAATACGTTCCTTGCGGTAACTGCCAGGAAAAAACGTTATGCCTCCTTAAGGTGACCTTGCCATACTTTCATACGGGTGAGTGTGGTGGTGTGTAAAATTATATCCGATGTTGCTCAAATTATCACTATAGTGAATTATCGCTGATGGCAGGTAATATTCTCCGAATGTTACCAGTTAACCCATAATGTTGGGTAAACTGATTTTTCGTGTTTTAAATTACGGATTGTTTTCGGGTATCTTATTTTTTTTTATGTGGAACATATTACAGCGTTTCATAGTACTATTGTCATATAATTATATTATTACAAGTGGTAGTTATAAAATAAATTGTAGGTTTGGTAAGAATAGTAGTTTTGAGAGAAAAGGTAGTTACTTTTGACAGCACCGGCGGTTTTGGTAGAAATGGTAGTTTTGAAAAAATGGTAGATATGATAGTGTTAGTACGAATAGTAGTTTTGATAGGAATAGTATTTTCGGTAGGAATAGTAGTTTTGGTACAAATTGTATTTTTGGCATATATTGTAGTTTTGGTAGCAATGTTACTTACGATTGCTACCAAAGCTACCATTCCTACCAAAACTACAATTTCGACCAGAACTATAAACATCATTATTACATTTCTAAATTATGATGGATTAATCACACCCCATACACAAAATAAAATAAATCGTGCTTCTCACAGACATATTTAGCTGGATAACAGAAATAAAACGTATTTTCTTACTTATAAAAAAAGTTGTTTTTCTATATTTTTAATTTTGATAGTAAAATATTGACAGATAGATACTTTAAAGAAAAAAGTGAAGTTAGCGTAAGTTAGTTACTTAAGTTTCTGATTTAATAGCGTATTTTTTGTGAGTAGTTGTGTTTTCAATTATAATTATGGTTCTTGATAGGAAATTGAAAAATGCTCAGAGAAAGTTTGAACAAAGAATCTTGGTTAGTGACAAATCGCTGTTGGAGATTTGGTACCGGATGGTCCTCCTACTGCTAAAATAATACCGGTGGTAACGGGTTCAGATTTGAATTATTCTACCATCAACAATTATATTTTCAAGTGATTTCCATTCTTGGTGACGGTAATTGCTTATTCCGCGCAATTTCTTATTGTTTATATAAAAGTGAGAATAAACATTATGAAATTTGTTTGGCCACTGTTGATAACATAGTCAATAAGTAGGTATATAGTAACTTCATTGTTGGGGACGAAGCATATGGCCAGACCATTACAAATGCAACAGATTACAAACGTGTGCCAATGGACAGTACGTAGGGCACGTTGAACTTCAGAGTGTAAGTGAGCTATATCCCGAGTGTCAATTCAGAGTTCACCTGGAAAACAGTAATACGATTACTGACTATGGTATTGGCGAAATTGTTCATAACTTGCTATTTTCTGGGGATCTGGACGAAGGACATTACAGTGTCCTAATGGAAAGAATGGTAGGGCAGCACAGTCATATTGAAGAACTTTCTTTCGTCAATGTTCAGTTATATATATTATATATATATCCCTATTGCGCGGCAAACTATTCAGTAATGCCAAGGTGGAAAATTCACGATACCTAAGGTGCAACGCAAAGCCAATGTTGTGAGATATGAAGTTTTGTGATATATATATATTTTTGGTTAGAATATCATCTTTTTACTTATTAGATAAGGCTACAATGTACTCATCATACCTATATGTAAGAGCTTTTTTATAATATTAAAATATGCTGTGGAGCAGCACGAGTCCTCTAGTAAATATAAAGAGGATATGTGAAATATGAATTTACAATTATTTACGTTGATGCGTCATTCATCAAAAAAATTATGTAGTTTATTTGGTTTTATCCCCTATCACCAAAGTTTGTGAATCACTGTACTAAAAATATATGCAGTTACCATTATGAATCATTAATCAATAATTAAACAAGTTACAAATCGATTTAAAATTAGTTAGTCGTCTTTCTGTTTGGTTTGGAACAAAATATGTTTCAGTCATAATATTTCGCCATCTGTTCATCATCGTCACAATATAGTCTTTTACAAAATCATTGATGTCGTAACTCACATAATTATCATGTTTTTTTTCCTCGCTACTCCCACAAGCGAGAGGAATGTGGAACTCGACGGCTGGAGTGCAAGGCCGTAATACCCACTAAAACCAAAGCGCATACTTCCACGCCATTTTGGGGGCGCCAGGGTGTCGCGTTAGCATTCTACCCTTGCACCCCGGCGGATAGCCCAAAGGCCACAACCTCCTTGGCGGCGGAAGAAGGTGTTAGGCTCCGCCGCTAAAACATCCAGCGGCCGCAGAGGATAGAGAGGACGGCAACCTGACAACACCGCATCTCCTCTTCCTCTGCGGCCCCACCACAACGCAGCAAATGGTGCGCCCCCATTTGATCGCAGGAGATAGGGCGCGCGGCAACGCAACACCGACACGCCTCTCTTCCCGCGATCGCCAGGCACCCGCATCCTTGGACGCGTCCTGTGCAGGCCTCCATCAAGCCCACGCGGAGCGTCTACTCCCGGGATCCCGCTTAGCTTCACCGTAGGTGTCCAAGCCACGGTTACTGAGGCCCCCCCACCACGACAAGATGGAGATCCCACATTAACTTTAACATAATATTTAAACAGTTTGTTTTAATATGATGGCTTTTGTTTGCTTTTGGAAGGATTTCTTAAGATTCTACCTAGTTCTTATGGCGCTGATACACTTGAGCAGTCACTTGTAATGAGTATTCTCGCGAATGTTACAAAACAAATGAGTGTGTTTTAGTGATTATTCTCACGAACATTCGGGCGAGCCTTAGAATATAGATAATACATAGAATTCGAGCCACAATGGCGGTTAAACCCAATATTACTTCACTTTGACTTATGATTTTAATCAAGGGAAGAATTTTCGTAGTTTACTCGGAATAAATATCGATTAAATATCTATAATAATGCTTACAATAGATCCATAGATTTGGTTTACACAGAATTCATTTCAATAAAATGTTGATAAACTCTCGATACCGATAAATAAATTTGAACGTAGGAACAGACACTTGTGTGATTTATTAAACCTGTTCAAATTAAAATCTGCATTTTATTATTTAGAAACGTCATTTGCTTATGTGTCTTACTGTTACTCTAGAAATAATTCATAAGTGAAACTGAAGTAAACATATTGGATAAAACTGCTGTTGTAGTGCGATTTCTATATTTTTGCTTTATTCTACGGACTATTTGAATTTAGAGTGTTCGCTAAAATGATCGTGAAAATGTTCGGTTCGACAAACAAAAAACGGCGAATGCTCGCTGTTCTGTTACAAGTGAATGCTCAGGCGTATCAGCGCCATTACACTATATTCCCACGTATGGGTGACTAAGACTGTGCGTTTGAAATTTAGCTTGAAAATCAATTTTCTTGAAGCAATCAATATCGGCCGGTTTCATTATTCGATCTTTGGAGATTGAAATACTTGTTTGACATATTTTGTATGGATTTTATAACAAACAGTTACGTAATGTGAAGTTATGCTACGTTATGTTTTATAACAAAAATGAAACTAAAATCTCAAAATAATGGTGGATGGAATATTAAATGCAGCGGTATAACGTGGGGAACAGCTAGTTAAATAATCAAAAACTACTCACGCGTATTTGACACAACAGTTTTTAAACATATCAGAAGACACCATTATTTACTGATCATAAGATTCACTTCAACTCTGACTCTATTGACACTAAAGTTAAATAGTAACTCAATCAGAAACCTGACTTGACAATAGCGGTCAATAGAAACTAACAATTAAAACGATTAAAAACTAATTTGACTATATCATTAGGCCTGCGTGAGTTTAAGTTTATGTTTGCTGACGATTGTAGAGTCATGGAATCGATTTCTACGACGGAAAAATAACATTAATAGGCTCGCCCCCTATTACGTGGGACCTAAACATTCATGGCGAAATGTGGGTGTAATATTTACACCTCTGCCTACCCCTTCGGGGATACAGGCGTAAAACTATAAATAAATAAATGAAATGTATTTAATGCGGCGACTAAGTAAAGCGAATACAAGTTTCAAAAATAATTAGAGTGGGTACCATATAATATCATGGGTTGGCAGTTAATAAAAAGTATCGTAATAAGTAAAATGTAGCATATTAATATGTCAGTTATAAGCTCTGTTTTAATTTAAACTAGCAGCATTTTTTTGGGATCTGAATTAGTATCTAACCGGAAACTTTGGACATTCATAAATAACACAAATTTCAATATTTGGCTAATGATTTTGTCTCGTATAAGTAAATAAGACGCTTCAGTTGACGGAGCCCTGCTTCGCAGGGCCCCTTTTTTTGGGTACAGGATCACAAGAAAACCTAACATAACCTACCTACTAACATTATTAGTCGCCAAGTCATTATTTATAGCTCCTCGGCTATTATTTCAATTGACTTTTATAGTTTATTTGCTACCTAAACGCAGCTGCTAGTTTTAAGTTTTTGTAACACCCTTAGTTTTGAATCTTATTTAATATAATAGTCGCGAAAATATTTAGTCGCTAGCAACTTATTTTATTAGTTGCAAACATTTAGTCATCTTTTAAGTTATTAGTCACTCGGTAAAATAATAAGCTATATTAATATGTGCCGTTTATGAATCTAATTTTGGCTATTCAGACAGCAACTACACCAATCTATAGATATAAACTTTCATAATGCACTACGCACTTGTGGCTCACAGCGTGATGATATTGCCCTTCTGGATAAAAGGGCTATCCAACACAAAAATAATTATTTTTAAGTGGACCAGTAGTTACACTAGTGCGTTCAACCAAACAAACATACAAAAAAACTCTTCAGCTTTATTATATTAGTATAGAATATGTTAGGTACTAAGTAATTGATTAACAACGTTGATGGTAGACAGTTGAGGGCATTGTTATCTTTTACAAGTAGGTTTATTATTAATTTTTATACTCATTCCACGTCTTCTTTTAATTTATTGATAGCGTTTTGAATCTGAAAAATAAACAATCGGTGTTATTTGTTTATGTATATAATTTGGAAATTCTTCTATTGATATAGGTTAGGGTACTTAGGGTGCGGCGAGGGTGGCCCTTGGGCCACCCGTAAGCCGCATACATATTGTTTTTAATCACCAAATGTTTAAAACTTACCTTTTCTCGAGCAGCATTAGGTTCATTCATAGTTGTGATTTGGTATTAGTTTTGAAATTAATTCGTGATTTTGCTCTTTACAAAGTTTTTTCATTATGCGTCAGAACATCTTTAATTCACGTTGCGACGTAGTTCAAACACCCAATAAAACGTGTCCTTATTATATACGAATTAAATATAAACCGTATCATTTTTCGTAAATGAAACGGTTTATATTTATTTTAATATCAAAAAAATTTTAATATAATTTTAATTGATTATTTATCATATAAGTTAGTATATATTGATAAAATAGTGACAAGAAGTTATTGTTAAAATTGTGTTTGTAAAAAGTATAATATCTACACGGCCAAAGTTCGAGCGAACAGAACGGAGACTTGGTGTCAACGGACGGATTTGAATTTACATCTGCTACGACTTAAACCCGGGGAGTATAATACTTATTAAAACTTACTCAACACTCCATAACACCGAATTACTCGGCTCACCCCCGTGTGAGCTACGTCCAACACACATCTGGCTCAGTTCTGTCTCCTTTTGCTTGACTATATGTGGAAGCAAAATCGAGGACTAAACAACAGCCCCAGACAAACACAATCTACAGATACACTTCACAATTACTACACTGTTTATTCTTGTCTGTACTTCATATATTTGTGTACTTTTCTGTATTAGCTATTATTGGTTTAAACCTGTAACTTGTATACCTACTTACATTTTATTAATAAGTTGATTAAGTTCATCAGCTGAGATATTTCAATAGAAACCTTGTAAAAGTATTAGATAATTACTCTAAAGTATTCAAAATACCTAAATTGTTCTCAATTTCTTAGTTTCTACAATTAATTAATTTAATATATTTTTTATTCATATACCCCCCTTTTCTTTTGTAACTTTTCTTATTTATTCTGTCTATACAATAATACTCAAGCCCCATCACATCTCTTCTCTTCTTTGACTTTGCTCAGCTGTTTTCTTATTTTTTAGGTAATTTGTAATCCTTGGCAATGTCTACCCATATGATGACTCGGAAGGCAACGGCCAAGGAGGTGGAAAATAAATTAAGAATAACTCTGCTCGAGTTAAAGAAATACAAGGATGACAACAGTCAACTATTAAGGGAACGTGTTGACTGTGAAGAAGAAATTAAAATTGTAAATGACCGTATAGCTGAGCTGAAGACACAACACACGGAGCTGCATATAGAGCATATGGATGTCTTGGATCAACGGGACAGACTACGAGAAGAAGTAAGGTGTTTCAGCAGCTGCGACGAAATTTACTCCAGACAACTTAGCCGCAATGCGGAGTTAGAAGCAAGTCTCAATGAGGCTTATGGCAGAATTTCAACTCTAGAAGACACAATTGCGGCCTTTAACAGTACTGCTACTCACAACTTATTCTCTGAGCTCCTGGGTGACAAAATTAATGTGCTAAAAGCTCTTAAATGTAACTGTTTCAAAAAATGCCTTAGTAAGAATAAATTTAGAAAATTGTTTAAGTTAAATAAATTAATTAAGAAACTTAGATCTGGTCCTAAGTGGTCTACCAAATTGAGTCAGTATGCACAAGATAACTGTAAATTAAATAAAGAGTGTGAGTCTCTTTTATTAAAGCTTGAGGAAACAAATGAAGAATTAGTTTCTGGTAGGTTGTTATATGAACAACACACAAGTGAGTTGCAAGCACAAATATCAAATCTACAAGCTCAACTCACTAGAACTATAATGGAACACCAGAATGAGACTCATGAATACATCTTAAAATATGAAGAAATTTCAAGAGTTGGTCGAGAAAATTTAAAACAACTTATCTCATTATCCAACTCTAATAATTACTGTTCCAGTTGTACAACTAAGTGTGCGACTACACCTGCTGAATCAATAGAATTGAATGCACATGGATGTCAGTATAATACACAAAACAAACTGCATCCAGTAAAGACTGACAGTAAGAATGTAATAATTTTTTCAGACCAACTGGGAGTGGGTTTAGGGAGCTTAATTGATCATTACACTGAGCAACCAGTACAGAACTTTTGTTCACCTGGAGCTCAGTCTTGTACCCTAGTTGATAAGATTAAGAATGCCGACTTGAATGCACAAACTACTGTCATCATATTGTATGGTGACAGCTCATTAGTCTCCAAAAACAGTCTCATAGAATTAACAGACTTAATGATAGATGTTAGCACAAAAATAGGATGTAGCTTTATTATTTGTGCATTGCCTTATTCATATGCTCTCACAGATGACCAAAACAGGCAGATAGGCAAATTAAATCTATTATTGTACAATATGACATGTCATAGTGACAGTATTTTATTTTTTGACACTAATATTTTTATTAGTAATTTCTTTTTAACAAAAGATACTATGTATCTTTCTTATGTACATAGGCGACAACTTGCTAAATTATTAGCATTTAATTTATATACTGACAGGAGTACTACTAGAGTACTTAAAAATTTGGTAGATAATAGTTATACCAATAGTAGTATTGACACATCTATTAGTTTAAACTATTAGATGAGACAACAGATAGGCTTTCATGTGTTTTAAACTTAGTTCATCAAAACATACAAGGCCTATCTGGCAAAGAATTAGAAATAGATTTATTTTTAAATAAACATAAGATTGATATCTTATGTATTACAGAACATTGGTTGCGAGGTGACCAATTAATATTTAACAATCAACATTACTCAGTTATAAGTGCATTCGTAAGAAAGAAGGCTATTCGTGGTGGCTCTCTAATATATGTATGTAATAGTTTGAAATGTAAAGAACGTAAGGATATAGCTAAACTTTCTATCGAGCGCACTGCTGAGATTTCTTGTGTTGAGCTTGAACAACATATTATAGTGTGTGTGTATCGACCACCACAAAGCGACTTTACTCAGTTTGAAAGCATTATTGAGGATGTCTTAAAACACATAATTTCTAGTAGGAAGTCTATAATCGTATGCGGCGATTTTAATGTCAATTTGTTAGAAAAATCACCAATTTGTACTAGGTTAGTTAGCTTATTTAGGTCATTTAATTTAAATGTTTTGTTCTCTGAACCAACTAGAATAACCTCACATTCGTCTACATGCTTAGATAATGTTTTTTGCAATTGTCTTTATTTAAGTAAGGCTGTTTTAACTGACTTGACATCGGATCACTGCGGGCAAAAGGTTGTAATTCCAACTAATACAACCCCTAAGTACAAGAAATTACATGTAGGCCAATGACCTCTGCTCGCCTAAAACACTTTAGTAATGATGTTGCTGCCAAGATCGCCAGTATTGACTTAACCGTTGATGATCCTGATGAATTATATAAATGCTTATTTAAAATTGTTAATGATGAGTACAATAAAATTTTAAACTGAAGACGTTTGCAAGGAGCATTAAAGTAAATTTTTGTGATTGGGCAACAGTAGGTATATACAAAAGTAGAGCTAGGTTGTATGATCTATATGGTATGAAGAAATACAATTTTAATCCTGAATTTATTCAATATGTTAGAAATTATTCAAAGGTTTTTAAGAGGACATGTGCTTTAGCCAAATCCTTATATTTAAGCAATAAAATCAAAGAATCCAAGAACAAAATTAAAACTACTTGGAGCATTATTAACAATGAGACTGGTCAAGCTAAATTGGTAGATAACAATTATGAATTAAAATTTAATGGTGAAATTATTACTAGGAAAACTGATGTTGCTCAGACATTTAACAATTTCTTCATAAACATACCAGTGAACACAACCAGCTGTCTAGATTCATGTCCAAACAAAGCAGAAATGTTGGTTAGGGGCAATGTGAATGAGTGTGATGTGCTTTTTAATTTTAAATATATTGACACCAATGACATACTGAAGGTATTCAAGACGCTCAATAATAAAAAATCTGTTGACTTATGGGGCATTTCTGTTAAACTTGCGCGACAAATTATTTCTAGCTTAGCTCCATATTTAGCTGCAATATTCAACAGATGCGTAGATACAGGAGTATTTCCTGATCTAATGAAACACAGTAAACTAATACCATTATTCAAAAAGGGATCAAAGAGCGACCCTAGTAATTTTCGGCCAATTTCTATCTTGCCTGCTATTAGTAAAATTTTTGAAAAGATTATTTTGCATCAACTAGAGAGCCACTTTTACACAAATAATTTATTTCACAGTGAACAGTATGGCTTTACTAAGGGTCGCTCCACCGTTGATGCCGGTGTAACTTTGTTAAAGCATATTTTTAATGCTTGGGAAAACTCGAAGGATGCCATTGATGTTTTTTGTGACCTATCAAATGCCTTTGACTGTGTGGAACATAATACGCTTTTACTTAAATTGAAACTTTATGGTATTAGAGATACCGCACTCAATCTTGTTGCCAGCTACCTTAGTGATAGAATTCAGTATGTAGATGTTAATGGGAGTAGGTCTCTAGGTTTGCCAGTAGGAATGGGCGTTCCACAGGGCTCTATTCTCGGTCCATTTCTTTTTTTAATATATATTAATGATTTGCCGTTCTTTGTACAAAATTTATGTGATATTGTTTTGTTTGCCGACGATACGTCACTAATTTTTAAAGTTGATCGTAATTTAAGTAACTTTGATACCGTCAATAACACTCTTGCACAAGTATTAGATTGGTTTTCGACAAATAATTTGGTACTCAACTCAAGCAAAACCAAATGTGTTAAATTCTCTTTGCCTAATGTCAAAAATGTTCCTACTAATATAATTTTAAATAAGGAAACAATTCAACTAGTCGAATCAACCGTATTCTTAGGTGTAACTTTAGATTGTAAGCTTCAGTGGGGCGCCCAAATATCCTGTCTATCAGTAAAACTTAGTTCTGCAGCGTTTGCAGTTAGAAAAGTTAGGGAATTCACAGATATAGATACTGCTAGACTAGTTTACTTTAGTTATTTTCACAGCGTAATGTCTTACGGAATAATGTTATGGGGTACAGCTGCTTATATACAGACTATTTTTGTCATTCAAAAAAGGGCCATACGTGCAATTTATAAGTTAGGTGCTAGAGATTCTTTACGTGATAAATTTAAAGAAGTAGACATATTGACAGTTGCATCGCAATATATATATGCTAACTTAATGTACATTAAGAAAAACTTAATTCTATACCGCAAAAATAGTGATTTGCACAACGTGAACACAAGGAATAAGCATAAACTGGTGGGAACTAACTACCGTCTACATAAAGTTCAGAACTCATTTGCGGGGATTGGTATACGATTTTTCAACAAATTGCCTCTTGAAATAATGAATTTACCCATGCACAAATACAAACGGACAATTAGGAGCTTTCTTTTACAAAGGGGTTATTACACTATTAAGGAATTTTTAAATGATAAGACACCGTGGGGATAGGCTTAGGCTTGTTTAACTCACGATTATTTTATTTACATGTTAAGTGGAGGTGCCTCGTTAACACATGATTTTTTGCAGGATTTGGATATTTTTATGATTTGTTGAATGTAGTTTAACATTATTTATCTCTGATCATATCATTGTTCACTTGTCACCTTCACAAAATTCTTTCTACATTTGCATTCCTTCACGCGTTCCACTAACTTATGTTAATAATAACGATCTGGAAAATGGAGGTAATTGGCGGTCATGGTCAGTATACCAACAGATTGTTTCTTACTGCTGGTTCGTATACCGTTGTCGTCATGCTCACTAAAATGTCATTTCTTGTGGTGGCGTCGTGTGTCGGGTCATCCCTGTCCCTCTAATATGGCGAGAGGGATGATGGCTGGCACATGCGTCATACTCGTGAACGGGTGCTACTTGCGATGACTGGTCGATGACGGTCTTGCGGGCTGGTATTAGATTTTAATATTTAACTGCATCATTTCCATCATGGTTCTGATCACTTTCGCGGATTGCCTGCATTATTAGGTATATATAATGTAAGTGGATGCTCCTGTTTCACCATGTCTATTCTGAGGCTAACCAAAAGTATTATGCTTGAGTATTATGATGTACAGTAAATATATACAAGTGATATAGAAGGTGTAACAGTTGCAGCACCTTACAAAATGTAAATTGTGTATTATGCAAAATCTGGCCATGAAAAAGAGTGACCGTGAGTTTTATTGCCCGTTCTTTCTCATGGTTCTACCTATTGCTTTGCGAACGTGGCAGTAAATGTAAATGTAGAAGCATACAGTAATAATGTTTTAAATTTGAGTATAAGTAATTATTTTATAAATTTATTATTTTGACGTTCATAAGCGTCACATTGTGACCCAAATGAATAAAGGATTTTGAATTTGAAAATTTGAATTTGAATTTGAATATATCCCCTAGTCGTTTGGAATATATGCACCTTTTATTCCATCCGCCGCGCATGAATGAATGAAAATATGAATTTCACTTGAGCAATGATGAATACTGCAGAATGGTGTCTAGGAACCGTTAGGAAATATTTATTAGGGCTTTTATATGTTATTCCAAATAACATTTAGTGTAAATATCATAATGCCCATATTTAATTATCTATACTTCTATACTAATATAATAAAGAGGAAAGATTTGTATTTTTGTATGTTTGGTACGGATAAACTAAAAAACTGGACGGATTTTAAAAATTCTTTCACCATTGTAATGCGACATTATCCCTGAATAACATAGGCTATATTTCTAGAAAATAATAGGGATCCTTACAAAAACATCAATAATGTAAGAAAATTTTCCAGAAAATGTCTTTTTATGGCGTGCGCTGCTAAAACTATTAATGATACAGAAAAATAATACACTACGTTATTAAAGTACTCATTATTATCTACAAAAAATCCGCAATAGCATAGGTCTATCTCCTAAATAAAATCCACAGTAACCATTTTTATCAATAAAAAATTAGAAAAATATAATGGGTTATTTTGGAAGCTATTTTAAGCAATGCAGTATCATTTCTTATCCAATTAAATACGCTAGATATCTTGTGTATTTAATGCTCATAAAAATTGTCTTTTACAGTATATCATTATAATGAATATCTTAAAAGATACAGCAAAATAAAATTAATGCGTGAGAAAATAAATTCACCGCTCGCACACCGATAGTTAGTTAGTTGGACAGGTGTTTTCCGCACTTAGCCACTGAATTGGGCCATTGTGCGTGAGCAGTGACACGGTTGTCGTCTGCTACTCATACCATGCAAGCTCCTTCCAGAAGGCCATGAGTTGACCAATCGCACACCGATATTCCGTCGGGACGAGACTTTCTTGATGCGATCGATTATTTAAAATGTATAATAATGAAATAAATCGTATGATAACATAAATAAATCATATGCGTCGGATTTGTAGCCAATGGTCACCATGATGTATGAGGCGAATAACAAGAAATGTATGAAAGTGACAAAACTAAAGTCATGGTCATAGAGAGGGAAGAAAGTGTAACTGAATGTAACATATTGATAGGAGATGAAAAAATGGAACAAGTGAATGAGTTTGTGTATTTCGGGTCTTTGTTTACGAGAGATGGGAAATGTGAGGGAAATGTTGAAAGGAGAGTGAAAGCAGGAAATTGTGTGAATGGCACCTTACCGTACATTATAAATACGGTAAGGTGCCATTCGTTCGGCGTTCCCTGCCGACATGTATGGACATGTCGGCAGGGAACGCCCAAGGCGAAAAAGAGCGAAATTAAAAGTACCCATAATAGTTGCGCACACTAATGGGACACAGGCTTGACTATATAGATAGATAGAAAGAATCATAACTTCACGCCTTTTAACCCTGATGATGTAGGCAGAGGTGTATTAGACACCCACACTTCGCCAGTTATGTTTCGGACCCAATATAATAGGGGGCGAGCCTATTGGCATCTACGGGGCACATTATTAAGCGAACAATAATTAACATTGCAATACATACATAACATCGAAAAGACAGAGGTATTTGCCCCGGGTACCTATGGTGGCGATAGATAGAAATATATTTAAAAAACAAATGTCCACTCGTGCGAAGCCGGGGCGGGTTGCTAGTGATTTATAAAATTATGCTTCATTATTGTTATGCCATCAGTATTTATGGCAATAAACATAATGGAAAGACATTTATGCCTCTTAGTATTATGCGTAATGATCATTTTGCTGAATTTCGTTATGCCGATGTAAATTATGACAATATAAATTAATGCTAATCATAAGTAAACCATAATTTAAAAACATAATAACAATGATGCAAAATTCAAAACAATCGTATTTAATTTAGAGTACATACTGTCGCGCCATAAAAATCAACATCAGGAAGACCCTGGAAATGAGGTGCGGCGTGACAAGCTCTTTGCCGTTGCTCATTGGCACAGAGGCTGTGGAAAGGGTCCACAAATTCATATACTTCGGTAGCGTAGTGTCAGAAACTGGAGAGACCGAAGACGATATCGTCTCTGGAATAGCCAGGGCTAAAGAAACCTTCGCGCGGCTCCGTCCTGTACGGCAATCACGGAATTGACTAGGAGAGTTAAGCTCAAGATATTCCAGTCCAAAGTAAAATCCATGTTGCTGTACAGATGCGAGACATCGCTGGACACGAAAGACATCTCACGGTGTCTTCAAGTCGTTATCATCCGTATTTGCGGTGTTTACTGGCCCGAAAAATATTAAACGTAGATCTGTGGGAATGCTGCGGTGAGACTTCACCAGACCATCTGATCAAACGCCGTAAGTGGAAGTGGATCGGCCACACGCTCCGAACGGACTCTGCTCATGGAGCGGGACCAAACCTGGAGCAAAATGGAGCGGGAAGCTCAAGCGGACGGAATGGTGGCGTACTCTGGATAACTTCTGCTCCATCCAGGTCCCCTAGATAGGAAGATAGGATTTTAAGTCAAGTCACTGTCGACTGCGGCGGCCATAACTTGATTGAAATATATTCTTTAATTATGAAGACACGTGTTTTTAACGTATTACGTTTTTTTAATAACCTGTCTAATCGTAATTTTTTGATGTTATAAGCGGCAGCAAATAAAAGTCTAATCTTGCATTTCAGTTTTAGGCATTAATAGTTTACGTCTTTTTTATTCCAGCTTCATGCATACCGCACAGAAATATTTATTAACCGAGTAAGCAGATATGTAACTATAAGCAGAGCTCCTTTCAAAGATTAGCTTAGCCTTTTAAGGCCAACCACTTCCTAATGCCTCCATAATGAATCTGACGTATCAAAGACTTATTCCAAGAGTACAAAAGTTGGATGGTAGAAAAAAATCGAATGTCGTCAATTCAAGTCGACATTGCAGAAGAATTGATACGGTGACTTTATTGGAGTCTTTGGTAGTTTTTGCTATTTGTCTTTTGTCGGGATGGGAAAAGAAAGCTTGATGCGTCAAGAACTTAAGAAAAATCACCATTAGCCGTCTGTATGTACAAACTATCCCACTGCTGGGCACGGCCTCGCTAAGCACAGTTAAACTATAGTTCACCACGTTTGCCGACGCTCGCGACGAGTTGACAGACTTCACATGTCTTTTAAGAATATTATGGAGAGTTCTTCAGTTAAATGCTAAAATGATAAGAATCCCACGGTAAGTTTGAAATGAATTTCAGAGACAAAGAAATGAAATCCATAACTTATTTTGTTTTATTCCGATCGTAAACAACACAGGCAATTTGTACCTCAACCGGTAAGGTAATTAGCAAATTGTTTCCTTTGAATGCACGTGAGTCCAAATCTGACTCGGCGTATTTGAATGTGTTCCGTATTTTGTGTGTTTGTTATTGCGCCGGGTATATTGGGTTCGATCGCCCTCCAAGGGAATTGCCCTCCCTTTGCATAAATTGGCCCTGTATCTGAGTATTCTCTGTGCCCGTAGATTGAATATTTTCCAAATTTATAGTTATCACAGGATTTATTTCAAGTTCGGGAGTGGTCATAAAAATATTTACCAGACTTCAGTAATTTATTTCTCTGCGAGAGTTTTATATTTCTGACGTGACAGTGGATAGGGTTCTAGAAGAACCGATGGCCGTTGGGGCTGAAAGATTGTAGTCGCAGCCACGCACTGGATCGCTCCACTTTGCCAGAGGCAGGTCTCCCAAGGCAGGCCGACGATACTTACTACAACGACGATTTATTATCACGAGGAGCAGATGGTTTGGGCGAGGCCTACTTATGTCCAGAAGTGAACATTTATTGCCTGAGATGATTAATGTTTTATAAAGACAGTGACCATTTCTCTTGTTATTTCTTATGTATTTAATCATTAGTAACAACGTGATCTAATGTTTTAAATATTTGACGCACAATTTTCCCAGTCTGTAGCTTGAGTTATTAGATGATAGGTATGTTATTAATGTCTAAACAGGTTTGAATCGTGCAGTGTGCTGCATCTCAATGTCATGAACAAGTTGTTTTTTTACTAATGTTCGATGGCGTATTTGTTTGATAAGTTTGATTTTTTACCTTGCATATTGCAAAATGGCGCTTGTCTTGCAGGTGGATAGTACAGGTAAAATCAAACAAGTCGGCAGTGGACCAGTTTGAAATAAAATCCCTTGGCTCGCTCATAGAGTCGAGGCACACTAGAAACTGGTTTTGTATACGAGTGTCAATGTGTATATAAAGTAGCACTGAAAGCGACGATGTCTTGCTGAGCGATTCTCGCCCTCAAGGTGTTCTAGCGGGAAGTTGTTCGTCTGTACATTTTCACTGCTGGGCAAGCGTCTTTCCTCCATATGAAGGGTTAGACCATAGTCTTTATTCTAGCCAAGCCGCCCCGACCCTGTCGAGGAAACGGTGCTGCAAATGTTGGCGGGGCATTCGCTTAAGCGTCCCAGCGCCGTCATGAACTCATCATCATCTTAAGCCAGTGTCGATCATCGTCGGCCTCTTCAACAACTTTTATTCCGTTCTGTTTTTGGCAGTCTTCAACCGCTATTTTAATGATGTCATCTTTCCATCTCATTTGCGGTCTTCAAGCTGGTCGTTTAGAATCTTACGGTCTCCATTCCAATATTCGCTTGCACCATGTTTCGGGTTTAATGGCTACATGTCCGGCCCACTGCCATTTTAGCTTCGCTACTCTTTTGACAACATCTGATTCCCAACTTTCTTTTCGGAGCCATTTATTCGTCTTTCTGTCTCTTAGTGTCACTCCTACCAGTTTTTTCTCCATTAATCTTTGAGATACTTTAAGTTTTTAAATTGCAACTTGCACATTATTTTAGGCAAAATATAACAATAATTAGGATTTATTTTACTAGCAGAATAGATTCTTTGAACTCGAATATTATCTCACAGACTATACTTAGAACTTTAGTGTAGTAATAAAAAGTGTTTATTTTGTACTATTCCATAATAACTTTAAGTTTATTTTAGTTGGCCTACTTTACTTTTAGAATTAGCCCAAATTTGTATGGTGATCTCCTTTGGCATGTATGTTTCTTGGGCACCGTACCTCACTAAGACGGGATTTCCTGAAATCCTCACGGGATCAGACAGAAATGGTTAAATAAAAAAAGTGCAGGCTCAGCTTCTGGTATCTTCTAGTTTATCTATAAATATTATAACATTAATGTAGTATAGTCCAATGTAGTATAGTTTTCATCAATAGGGAGTGTAATTCTTAGGGAAGGTTTTGGTTTATAATCGACGCAAATAAAGCTTCACGCGAAGTCTAATAATCTTATACCAATATATAAAGCTGAAGAGTTTGTTTGTTTGTTTGGTTGAACGCGCTAATCTCAGGAACTATTGGTCCCATTTGAAAAATTCTTTCAGTGTTAGATATCCCATTTATCGGGGAAGGTTAAAGGCTATATAATATAACGCTATGAGTGACGGGAGCAGATCAGTAGCCTTAAATAACGCGGGTGTAACCGCGGGGATCCTCTAGTTATTAATAAAATAAAGCTCCCTGGCCGCCTCTGTTTGTTTGTATAAAGACGATAAACTCAAAAATTACTTAGTGGATTATTGAACTAGTTTAACCAATAGTTCTGTTAGTGTGATTCGGACGGAAGCTTAAACGAGGTTTACTTTTTTTTACTACTTACCCTATGTTAGTACTTACTTTGTCGCTTGGGATTCGAAGCACAAGTTGATCCACTTTAAATTCATATTCTCGAGAAACTCAGTGTGCCAAATACTGTTTGAATCGAGATGAGATGTGAGGTGGCTAAGCTCGGATTCTTTGAAGTACGAGGGAAAACGCAATTAATTAAACAAAACGCACACAGCTTTCTACAAAGTCAGTTCCGAGCGCAATTTAAATACAAACCAGTCACTTGGCTACTTAATTGTGACATCAATAATTGTAAAACAACAATAGTAATATTTGTACGTCATCATTTTACTTTTGCATTGGTTTTGTAATTCATTAGCACCATCAATTAACAATTCCTATAATCAACCTAGCTCTAATCTCGTAGTTTTATGAGATAATTATATAACTATTGGTCAAAATGTTACCTTAAACGGCTGTTTACAATTATTAAACCTCCATATCCCTAGCAGTAATCTAAAAATATGTCAACAAAAACTTCATTACATATTATCGCATATAGATAGCTTAATATACTATATTCAATGTTATAACTTTTTGAGGTTACACATCCTTAAAAGCAGAACAAAACCTTAATATTAATATTATAATAAGATTCAAAAACAATTTAGAAAGAATACTCACTATACACTGCGCGCACAATGTAATCTTCCTAAGCTTATATAAAATCGAACACATCGATAAAACTTTAAAGTCTCTCCAAAAAATAACAAAAAGAAAGCCAATGTAAGAAAAGATACAGAAAGAGAGCTAAACTTACACTACAGGTCATATCCACATTTGCAATGACAGGAAACACATTTTATAAGGCACTGATTTAAAGAGGCAGTTGCAAGATAGCAGTTTTGGTAAGTTAAAAGTTATAAATGGCACGCTTAATAACTAGTTCAGCAGTTAAATCTAAGCAGTAAAGTAAACAAAAATGAGTAATAAGAAATAATGAAATGGATCAGTGAAATATATTTGAGCAGGAAAATAATTAAATGGGCGGTAAAAATTATTTGTCGGAAATTGTCGGTAAGAAATCTTATTCTAAGCAATTCTATAAACAATGAGGTGGTAAAATAAAATAAAATACTTAAATAGTAATGATCCCCCCTCAACATTCCCCCCTCATCATTTTCACCCGCCGGAAATACGTGGCTTCCTTAAAAAAAAAACATATGCTCTCCAAAAATCAGTGTGTATGGTGGTGCCAACTTCCACATTCTTCACACTTGTTTAATAATCTGAGGTTGATGTCCTAATGGTCAAAAGAGAACCTAACTTAACCTATTTAGTTACTTGAATTACAGTCGCACCTAACCCTGGGCACTCGAAAGCAAAGAATGACGCACAAATTTGACATTAGCTTTCATTCCATCATTTTTAACGCTCATTTAGTTATTGGACTGCTCAATTATTTTTGAAATTGACATTGTATGATAAAATAACCGACTAATGACGGGAAGGACGTGTGTGTGTGTGTGTGTGTGTGTGTGTGTGTGTGTGTGTGTGTGTGTGTGTGTGTGTGTGTGTGTGTGTGTGTGTATGTGTGTTTATGTATGTGTGTGTGTGTGTGTGTGTGTGTGTGTGTGTGTGTGTGTTTGTGGTTTTCTAGGAGTAGGTGTGCTGTTATGACTTGCTTTAAGCGAGAAGATTTTCTGTTTCCATGTAAGTTAAGTTTCTTAACCAGCATTGAATTTTGTTTTTGGCGTCATGTTTGTTTAGTTTAAGCAAAGATAGCTTTTCATTTAGAGTATTATATAATTTGCAACCGAGGAAGTGTAGTTGTTTTTGTGCAATGGTAGTACGACACTTTATAGGAGGTATTACTGACGTGCCTCTTCGTCTTGTAGTGGCTTGTTGTACATTAGTAAAAAGCCTATGTGTGCGTAGGGTCAATCGGAGAATATATAATTGCCGAACAGTTAATACTTTACATTCTCTATAAAGATCAGTCGTTGAAAACCGCCGGGGCTTAAAAGTCATCACTTTTAGGACTGCTCTTTGAGCTCTCTCGAGTTCCAAGAAAATAGTCTTATAGGTTCCAGCCCATACGGGTATACAGTACGCAATAATAGATTGGCATAAGCTGGTATATACTAAACGTAGTGTTTCGTAATCGGCTGCCTGTCTCAAGTTTCTAAAAATATATATTAATCGCCTGACTCTCGGTATGAGACTTTCAAGGTGCTTTTGCCAATTCAGTCTTTCGTTAATGTAGACGCCAAGGTATTTTATATATGGAACTATTGATACAGAAGGGCAAGAGCATAGACTGGCAGATTTGGCGCAATGGTGAGCTACTATGATGGAGGATTCGTCTGGTGGTCTTTGAGTTCTCCAAATGTCAAAGCGTATGCACTTAGTTTTTTCAAAATTGATTGTTAGAAGATGCTTTGAGCACCAGTGCATAACTTCTGTAACAGCTGCTTCTGTGTGTTGTTTTGCTTTTTTCCAATTTTCGCCATAGACCACCAGAGCCGTATCGTCTGCATATGTGTAGATGTTACAATTCAGCATAGAAAGCCTGCAAAGGTCATTCATATAAATGATTAAGAGCGTAGGGCCTAAAATACTTCCCTGTGGTACTCCAAAAGAAATGCTTTCTTCGTTACTTACTAAGGAGTCAATCTTGACACTCTGCGTACGATGAGAGAGGTAATCCTTAAAAATATTTAGACTATTGCCACGGATGCCTATACGTTCTAGCTTTGACAAAATAATCGGGATAGACACTGTGTCGAAAGCCTTGGAGAGGTCCAAAAAGACGCCGTAGCATTTCAACTTCCTGTCTAACTTTTGTATGACGGTCCCCGTAAGATTTGCAACAGCATCTTCCGTTGAAAGACTCTTACAAAAACCGTATTGGTTTTGGGAGATAATATTATACGTTTTTAAATATTTCGACAAGGCATTATTCAGAACACGTTCCAAAATTTTCGACAATATGGTTAGAACCGAGATAGGTCTGTAATTTTCG
Source organism: Euclidia mi (assembly GCA_944739405.2). Taxonomy (NCBI): domain Eukaryota; kingdom Metazoa; phylum Arthropoda; class Insecta; order Lepidoptera; family Erebidae; genus Euclidia; species Euclidia mi. The sequence goes on along the minus strand of OX123191.2, from coordinate 76,618,582 downwards.
ACGCATGTGCTATCACTACTCTTATACACTGGATGGACGAGAGCTTTCTTAAATGCCAGTGGAAATACACCCAAATCGATAGAGAGATTACAGATATGTGTAATTGGCGGGATAAGTGCCTTTTTGGATTGTTTGATAATATTTGCACTAATGTCATCCCATCCAGTGGCGCAGTCAGAACGGAGACCAATAATATTTTTTTCTATTTCTTTTTCATCTACAGGAAGAATAACCATCGAGTTTCGTTGAGAAATACAGTGTCTTCGGTGGGTACCTATGCCGTAATTGCTATCAGAGGCTATGTTGTCAGCTAGTTTTTTCCCGATGCTAGAGAAATAATGATTTACTTCAATAATCGACGTCATTTTATCAGGTTTAAGTTTAAGGAGTTCGCTAGCAGAATTTTGGATACGTTGAGTATTTGTTACTTTTTTAATAACATCCCGAGTAGCTCTAAAATTATTTTTTGCCTTGATGAACTCATTTTTCTCGTAAGCCAATTTTATACTACGCAGTAAATTGCAGCAGAAATTTCGGTATCTAGTGTATGTGGTTTTTAGAATTTGGTTTTGAGGGTCTTTTCTGAGGTTCACGTGCATTTAATCTCTATTTTGAATGCAACGCAGCAGACCGGTTGTAATCCAAGGCTTTATGATACGGTTCTTACGAGGAATCTTAATAATTTTGCTATGTTTATGTACAATAGGTCTTAATAGGGATATGAATTTATTTGCAGCTGAGTTGGGATCTGTTTCAGATAAGACACTTTTAAAGTCCGTGTTATCGATTTCATCTTTGATAGATTTAAAATTTGTTATTGTTTTAGTTGGTGCTAGTGTTTGGGAATATTTGTTGGACAAATTAAGAAATAATGTTACAGGTAGATGGTCCGTAACGGAAGATTGTAAAATAACAGAAGTGGAAGGCAAATTTGTTTTTAAAAAGATATGGTCTAAACAATTTTCTAGTCTCGTTGGGTATGTATGTGCCGGAAAGAGACCTAGAGCCGCAAGAAATGTGAGATATTGATCGGCATGGCGATCAATATTATTTTGTGGTTTGATGTCAACATTAAGGTCGCCAATTAGCACTACATTTTTATGGGCACTAAGAGATCTAAATGTGTTTTCTAGCGAGTGGTAGAAAGGTTCTAAAACATTATTAGATGGAGAACGATAGACGCAAATAACAGCTGTTGCTGCAACGATGCACGTAAGGCAGTAAGCATCAATAAAATATGGTTCACTAACTGTACAATGTATACAATTTTTTGTAGAAATAACGATACCGTCATTCTGGGTTTTATTATTTGTCGTGCAGTGTGACGTAAATCCATTCAGTGTGGGAATAGGGCCCGAAACTTTTAACCAACATTCGAAGAGGATGATGATGTCAAAATCAATGATTGTTAGTGTTAAAAGAGCTAGAAAATCTGAGAAATTTTTGTTTATACTCCTTATGTTGATATGAATCAATTTAAGACAATTAAAAGCATCAGGAACAGAAATGTAACACTCATTAGGCGTAGCCAAAACTGGATTCGATACATTGAAACAGTCTAGCTCATCAGATACATATTCCTGGTCATTCATTGGGAAGCAATTCATAATGCCAGGCAAGCTTTGGGCCGTTTTTGTGTCTCAAGTCATAGACATTTAATTGGAAATTTTGAGTTTCGGAGGTTTTGTGCTGGTTGATACGTACATGAGATGTGTTTACTTGTAAAAAGTGTGTTAATGTTTTTATCAGGTGACTGTGTGATGTGTGTGATTTAACTTACTGGTAATAACAAGATACATGTATATAGTAAAAGAAGCATATGAACAAAGAATAATTATAACAGGCATACTATGTTTGTTTAACGGTGTTGAAAACCGAGCAGTAATATTGTTGACAAAGAGGCTAAAACTACATAGATAATAAATTGGTAAGATTTAAGAAAGAACAAAAGTTAATCAAAAGTAATAAAGTACAGTATGACGATGATCGCGATCATTGTCAAAATGAAGTAGATGTTGCGCTTCATATTGAAAATATACCTGAACACTTTGAAATAATAGTTAAATTACACAGGATAATATTTTGGAGAAAACAAAACGATTGCTGATTAGTATATCGCGAAGCTTAGAAACTTAAAAAATATTGTGTTTATTCCAAAGTGATATTGTAAACTTGAGACAATGATTCAATAATCCCTAATCTTTCTTTTGAATGTGTCTTACTTACTCGTAAACTCTTTACGAATCGGGTAAAATATATATAATTAATGACTGCATTGTTAACGTAGTCGTTTAAGCGGCCGCCTCGCCGTTTGACACTGCGCCTAGTGTTGTGGGTTCGATTCCAACACGAGACAACACTTTACGTGATCCATAGATTGTTGTTTCGCGTCTGGGTGTTCATTGTGTCTCTTAATGCGCTATCTTAATGCGTCTTTTATGAGAAACGAAGCGTTCCCATTTGTACCTACTATTACCTTCTCGTCATAATGTACTTACCAAGTCGTTAGCAGCATACGGTCAAATGTTTTACTTGATTGACTCCGTGACGTTTGGTGAAGATACGTCATCTAATTGAAAAAGTGGAACTTGCTGTAACAAGTTTGCTGATTTTTGTAGTGCAACTTCAGTTGTGCTTCTTTAATCTGACTCAGTTTTCGTGGATAGTAAATCCCTTACAAATGATAATCAGCAATATCATCATAAACGCCGAACGCCGGCTCTCCATGGACCGATCTTGCTCCGCTACCCGCGTTCCCAAAAAGATCGTCTTCCTACCTTGCCGGAGGCCTACTTCTTTCACGATTTAATACTTTTATTAGACATATTTGTCTTACTTACTTATGTCTAATGATCATCATATTTTGAAATGATTTTCTCATATCTATTGCAAAAACTGAAATTAGAAGCATTGGCCACTTTAAAAGATGCTAAATTATGTGCCTTTATTGCATAAAAATAAACGATCCAAGATATTTCGGACAAGTGTTAAAACAAAATACAAGTGTAAAGTACAAAATATATTTATTTATTCAAAATGCATTATCTCTCAATTATAATTGAATATTAAATATTATATTTAAAACATTGGTATTATGGCAATAATATGATTGAATGTACACTACTAACACAATAATAGTAATATTTGTACGTCATCATTTTACTTTTGCATTGGTTTTGAAATTCATTAGAACCATCAAATAAATTAACAATATCATTAACCTAGCTCTAATCTCGTAGTTTAATGAGATAATTATATAACTATTGGTCAAAATGTTACCTTAAACTGCTGTTTACAATTATTAAAACTCCCTATTAGCAGTAATCTGAAAATATGGAAACAAAAACTTCGTTACATATTATCGCATATAGATAGCTTAATATATTATATTCAATGTTATAACTTTTTGAGGTTACACATCCTTAAAGGCAGCGATACCTAAATACTAATATTATAATAAGATTCAAAAACAATTTAGAAAGAATACTCACTAACACTGCGCGCACAATGTAATCTTCCTAAGCTTCTGTAACATCGAACACGTCGATAAAACTTTAAAGTCTCTTCAAAGAAAATAACAAAAAGAAAGCCAATTTAGAAAAACACAGAGAGAGAGTTAAACTTACACTACGGGTCATATCCACATTTGAAATGACTGGAAACACATTTTATAAGGCACTGATTTAAAGAGGCAGTTGCAAGATAGCAGTTTTGGTAAGTTAAAAATTATAAATGGCACTCTTAATAACTAGTTCAGCAGTTAAAACTAAGCAGTAAAGTAAACAAAAATGAATAATAAGAAATAATGAAACGTATCAGTGAAATATATTTGAGCAGGAAAATAATTAAATGGGCGGTAAAAATTATTGAACGAGCAGTTACGTGTGAGCAGTAATAAAACGGAAATTTTCGGTAAGAAATCTCATTCTTAGCAATTCTATAAACAATGAGGTGGTAAAATAAAATAAAAGTACTTAAATAGTAATGATCCCCCCTCAACATTCCCCCCTCACCACGCAGGAAATACGTGGCTTCCTTAAAAAAAAAAATATCATATGCTCTCCAAAAATCAGTGTGTGTGGTGGTGCCAACTTCCACATTCTTCACACTTGTTTAATGAACTGAGGTTGACGGAGCCCTGCTTTGCAGGGCTCCTATTTTTGGATTATGGGTCAAAAGAGAACCTAACTTAACTTATTTAGTTACTTGAATTACAGTCGCACCTAACCCTAGGCACTCGAAAGCAAAGGAATGACTCACAAATTTGACATTAGATTTCATTCCATCATTTTTACCGCTCATTTAGTTATTGGACTGCTCAATTATTTTTAGAATTGACATTGTATGATAAAATAACCGACTAATTGATTTTTTATTACTGTCCATGTTTTATTGTCGCAAAAATTAATCAAACGCCATTAAATTAAATAACTGCTCAATATGTTTTCCAACTGATCATAATAACATCTCGAATATTTATACAACAGCTCAAAAAAAATGTTCCCATTTTATAATAACCAAACTTATCACATTTAGAACCATATAAAAACTAGACTTAATTTCGATTTTGTCGACAGCTTATGATAACTTTAAGGGCCGGAACATACCTGACGGAAGATCCGTCGCGTTTTATCGGTCGCGTAACGCCAATACATACAAATGTATAGAAAAACGTTCAACCATTCACACCTGACCGATAATCCGTTAGTACGTCGAGCGTACTAACGGATTATCCGTCGACGTCGCGCGCACCACGCACCACGTGAATTTTGACCATTGAGTAAGGAATATAAATGGAGAGGGCAAATAGTATGTACATATAGAAAAATTACATTATTCACATATATAATTATATTTTATATTTTTATAGACTCACGGCTGTATCCCCGGAGGTGTAATATTACACCCACATTTCACCATTATTTTTTTTATACACATATATAATACGAAATCGACATAAAGCCACCAAACATAGTGTTGTACGTTTTGTCTTACGGATATCTCTGTCAGAAAAAGAGATAGCCATAGTTTACTGAATAAATTAATCATGACGATATTTTATTAGAAATGTCATTCGTGCCACTATCGCCATATTTTTCGCCAAGGTTTGTGATACATCTGCTGTGAAATCGTTGTCTATCGAACATAATAATTTTGTTTTTGTGCATAAATATGTCTAAGAAACCGATATTGGCTCTCAGAGAATATTTTGTTACATGTTTCATACAAGGGTCGTCTTTCGCTTTGCCATGTTCGCCCACATTTGCATTATGGAATAAACTAATCTGGCAAAAGATTTAAACTAACAAACGTAACTTACTACAAAATGTATTATTCTCCTCTAACCGGCTCCATATCGATATCGATTACATTCTGGAGAACAACCCAAATGGCAGCCAGTTTATTTGCCCGTTTCGTAGGTGTGCACGCTAAATTCTTAGGTATTGGACATACCATATCCATGTCATTCCCAGATCCGTGATTTTAAGATCGTAAGATTCCAGGGCCGCCAGACCTTACTTATTTTTTCAGAAATGAAATGTATAGATTAATGTAGTGTTAGTATGTGCTATGAGTGTACGCATATTTGCTAGCTTGGATCGAGTGCCAATTTTTGGGTATGAGGTGCTAAAGGTCCACGGGAATAATTTCCATATATACCTATATAGAAAACATTTTATGTCTTGCTCTGCAACTGTAGTCTGTAACCCCTTCTATATAATTTGTATAAGTTTTGTGAAAAACCGTAACCAAATCATATTATCGTCTTTTATTTTTGAACCTCCATATCTAAATAGGATATAATTATATTCAAATAAGGCTTGTTGGCTACTATAAAAAATCTTCGAAGTCCGACATATTTTTAATAGTCAAACTCGAATTGCAACATAAATAACTACAGGACTTCAGTGACTACATAACATCAGGGAACACGAAAAATGATTAGGTAAAAGAATATAACAGTAAAATATTGAGCTGCCCTGAGTACGGCCCTGCACGAACAAACTTATATGTGTGCATAATAGCCACGGTTTCAGCGAATGTGTGCTGATACGCTCGACGCATTTTCCGTCAGATGTGTACCGATTCATTTGACGGAATAGACGCAACCGAAGATACGTTCGACGGATCTTCCGTCAGGTATGTTCCGCCCCTAATACTAATTGTACATTTTTGCAAAAGTTGGTCATCAAAAATCTTATTTAATTGTTATCCCGTGTTTTTATAAAAAAATTCATTTCTAAATTTCACGTTTGTTCCATAATATGAATCCATGAAGTTTTTAATTTAAAATCAAGAATGGATTTCTATTGAAGTAATACAGTTGATTACAAATGTTTAGGCTGTGTTGTAAACAGTAGGTCTCTTGGTAGGGTCATCCATCTTTAAGTAATAGCTTCTGATGCACAGCAAGAAGTATATACTTAACACTGAAAAAAAAGAACAAAAGTTAAACAAAAGTAATAAAGTACAGTATGACGATGATCGTGATGATTATCAAAATGAAGTAGATGTTGCGCGACATATTGAAAATATACCTGAACACCTTGAAATAATAGTTAAGGCGAGGATTTCCGAGCGCTCAAAGCTTTTGAGGCTCCCCTCTTCCCCAGTTCGCGAGTATAATTACGATCAATCGCGACGCGAGACGCGACGCACCTGCCACCATATTATGTAGGTATAACACTTTCGCGCCACAGTATAGAAAATTGAAGCAGTATATCAATTGAAATATAAACTTACTCATCGAGTATAAATAATTTGCAAAGTTTTTGTTTTGAATAAACCTTTATGAAATTCGAAAGTAGTTTTACAAAATTGCTTTTGTTTATAGTGACAATAGTAATCAGTAGATAATTTATGAACATTATGTTTGTTGTTAATTATAAAAAAAACTTATGATCGCTCGCAATGCGAAAGTATCGCTTGTTCGATATCAATCTTAGGGAAAAGGATTAGATTAATATAAATTAATTAATTCGTTGCTACTGTCAGCAAAACAACGGCATAGAACCAATAATACACATAAAGGGTAAGATACTCATAGCTACTTTTAATCACCAATAATTACATTTTGTATTTATTTTTGTATTTATTTTAACTATGCAATCTCTAAGATACTACTCTGTCAAAAAAGTACCGGAAAAAGATCAATAATACACAAGATTTTTATTACAGGGCAATAGTTATAGCAATATATACTCATGCAAACACACGTGCATGCATAATAAAGGAGATCACCCAGCCCCATACAAATTTAGGCTATTCTAAAAGTGCCGGCCATCGATATATATGTACTAAATATATGTCAATGGTGCCGGCCAACTAAAATAAACTTATAGAATATTACGAAATAAACATTTTTTATTACTACACTAAGGTTCTAAGTGCAGTCTGTGAGATCATATTCCAGCTCAAAGAATCTATTCTGTTCCTAAAATAAATCCTAAGTAATTACTGCTATTTTTTGCCTAAAATAACGTGCATGTTGCAATTTAAATGGCATCAGGTAATGACAGGTAGTAAGCCAAGAGCGAAATATCTGATTGATAAGCATTACTGCCTCACAGAAAGAGACGCTGACGTTCCAAGCCATCACGCACCAGACTATGGGCAGGGCAGGTAGCGAGGATACGACTGTTAGACTACTGGCCCATGTCCAAAACGGATGAGTCATATGAACCACCAGGTGACGTATATAGGACGATATAAGAGCATAAAATAATAAGATTCAGCACTATGCCGTCACTTGTAAGCTGTCCAACTGAGTACTGATGAGAATTCAAAAGTGCAGGTAGAGTGAGTACGCATTTCGGTCATATATTTTTGTACAGCATTATGACCTTCGATAGATCCATGATAAATAATAAGAAAGCGCGCAGTGCCGTAAAAAAATGGTGCGCTACAAAGTCGGTAATTTTTTGGAAATTGTCAGAAAATCAAATTCTCACCAGCACTCAGTTGGACAGCTTACAAGTGACGGCATAGTGCTGAATCTTATTATTTGATGCTCTTATATCGTCCTATCTACGTCACCTGGTGGTTCATATGACCCATCCATTTTGGACATGGGCCTGTAGTCTATGTAACAATTGCCGCGATCAGTTTACGGCCAATTCGAAACATGACCAGTGAAAACTCCAGCGGAATAACAATTGCAGTAGGATGTACCCGATTAGAATTCTTCAATAAATAGTATATTATACCTAGGGCAAGAAATAAAGATGGGCAAAGCAAACCAAGTGAACAGGATTGATACACGTATCCATTTGGGTTGGGCTGCTTTCGATAAACTGGCATTTGCTTTTACGAAGCAACAAAAAGCAAGAATATTCAACCAGTGCGTCCTGCCAGTGCTCACCTACGGAGCCGAAACTTGGGTTACTACAGAGGCAGCGCTACAGAAACTTGAATTTGTTCCAAGAACAATGGAGAGAAAACTGGCAGGAGTGACACTCAGAGACAGAAAGAAGAATAAATAGCTCCGAAAAGAAAGTCTAGTACCAGATGTTGCCAAAAGAGTAGCGGCCGGACATGTAGCCAGAAATCCCGAAACATGGTGCAAGCAAATATTAAAATGGCAACCATGGGATTGTAAATGACTAGCTGGAACGGCAAATGAGATGGAAACAAGACATCATAAAGATAGCAGGCAGTAATTGGTTGAAGACTGCCCAAAACAGAACGGAAAGGAATTTGTTGTAGAGGTCTACACCAAAATGGTCGGAAAAGGCTTAAGATGGTGATGTTCACGGCGCTGGGATGCATAAGCGGGGCATTCCGCCAACATTTGTAGCGCCGTTTCTTGGGTTGCGGCTGCTGTCACTATAGTGATATCCAGGTGTTTCCGACTGGCCTTTTCTCTACAAGAACCGGCCGAAACATTGGAAAGTGAGAACGTCGCGACGCAACATCTCTTCAATCACATGGTGCCATGCCTGTACATCATGCAAGACATCTGTACCTGACCGGTCATAGACATTCCTACTAAAGGTTTAGACGATATTTTTTTATTTGGTCAGGAGTATTTAAAAATATGTTTTTTACTTTTTTAATGAGTCTACTGCATTTTAAGGCTCACGTATTTCACGTTAGGCTGAAAACGTATAGTTGACTACCGTTACACCTCTTTGATTTAACACTTTTGTCAAAACAAAACTGCTCTACCGTACTTTGAGACATACATTCAAACCTAAATATTGTCTCAGAGAATACGCTTGTATCCTAAAATGTAATTAGCGATTGATTCGTTCCTTTATTAGATGTTAAACTGAAATACCTGATTTTTCTTCAAAAAACAATCAGCAATATTACTAATTACGGTTTTTTAAAAAACTTTTTGAATTTGACACGAAAACGCTGTAAACCATCATAGCGGTTGAGTGATATCACAAAGTACAAAACAAAACAATCCGTGAATGAAGTCTGGTCTGATGCACCCACTTTTATTTTGTTATATTCGATTTGACAGTTTGAAACTTTTACTTTTTAGTTGTTTTTACTACTAAAACGTCAACAACATGAATGGTGGACGTACTGTTTGACGTAATGCTTTCTGATTGGTGTACACTGTCACAAGAATAAGTAAAAACATTATTTTTTAGTTTTAGAATCCTAAAAATTACATTAATCTTTATCCTTTTTATAATAAATAATAAACTTTATTGACATCTTAAATTATAATGGATCTATAGATACTACAATCAAACCGATTTATTCTTAGTGGACACAAGCCTATTGACTTAGAAGTTTGGTGTAATAGTTAAAATGTTTACAACAGTGTGTTCTACTAAAATAACACAATTTATTGATTGGCCGGCAAAATAAAAATTAGCCCTATTTGGGTGATCTCCTTTAGGCGCTGCCATCGGCAAGTAGTAGTGAAAAAAGTTAAAATTTTACATACATAGGTACATACGTACGAAATGATACTCCTACACTCACAACGCTTATTTTCCGCCAACCAATAATAAACTCTAGTTTTCGTATTATTTGTCGCTCAAATTGATATACTTACCTACCGAACACCTTACCTACCTTTCTAAGCTGTGACACCAGTCCATACTTCCTCGGCGTGATAAATAATTACTATAATATTATTAGGTGTCCATTGTTACGTGTTTGGTAATAGTGTGGAAATCAATGATATTATTGGTGGAAATAGTCAATAGAATTATTGAATAGACGGAAATTCATTATTTTTTTGTTTTTGATCGCGCTAGTCTTAGGAACTAGCAGGCCAATTTCTAAGATTTATTTGCTTCTCTAGGCCATTTGTTGAGGAAGGTTATACCAAATAACATCACGCTACTACCCACGAGGGTGGGGCAGTAACCATAAATACCACTAAGTAGGTAACTGCGGATATTTGTATTTATTTAGGTAGGTAGGTACCTATAAAATTCGCTTGTATAGCTTTTAGGTACATCTCACATTTTATTTCCGTATATAGGTACACAGAATAAAAGTGTGAATTATTGTATTAGGTAGGTACCCAATACAAGAATAATACTATAAATCATCCACAATACACAACAAATCAATATTTTTCTAAAGTACTGTTACCTAACTATGCTGTTGTTATCAAGTCGTTATCTTGTCCAATAATCAAAACGATATTTTTAAAACTATACTTCTTACTTATATACACTATTATTACTTACAAAAAATTTACAATACCTATTTACAAACTAAACCTAGATGTAATATATTTATAAATAAGTGATGATGACATTCGTAACTGACGATAAAATAATTCGTAATCCTGCGGTGCGCTCTGCAAACTAGCGATACGTCCTGTCTCCATTACATCCCGCTCGGGATTGAACGACGCCGGAGAGAGCGCGTCGGCAGTAGGAAATTACGTATTTTCGGTATTATATTTTTGTATATATTAAAATTCATAATGTGATTGCCGAGAACCATCCACATTTACATGACCTTTCTTTTGGTATACTTTTGAAAATTCTAATCCCAATACAACTCAAATGAAACGGGAAAAGTTGTTTAAGCAGACCTATATTCGCGATTATTTTCTATCGTATCAAATGACAGTAATCGTGTTTCGAATGGCCGAAATATAAAGATCTAATGCTGTAGAATAACATATATTTTTTTCCGAATTTAAATCTCTGTTATTTACAAATAAAACGCGTTTGGCCACGCTAGATAACACTGTATTTTGGGAAATCCTCGCCTTAAACTATTTGTCATTGTAAACTAATTTTGTCACTGTATTTTGTGTTCATATTATTATATGTATGTATATGCATTATATTTATGTATATGTATTATATTTATGTATAATATTATATATATGTTTATATATGTATGTATCATATTGTGGATTTATTTATTTATAATTTATTTAGCACCTATCATATCTATTGTATATATGCCTGCGTATGTATGTACAAAAAATAAAAACAATTTATAGTACCTAATCAGATACTTATTGTGACTACACATCAAAGCTTTTTGTCTTTTCAGTCTGTCCATCCTAAGGTTGCCTGGAAGAGCTCGCACTTTGCGATAAGGCCGCCCTTGTGCATTTGATATGTATGTAGTACACTTGTCATTTACACCGAATTTGTATTAACATTTGCACAATAAAGAATTATCTATCTATCTATCTATCTAAATTACACAGGATAATATTTTGGAGAAAACAAAACGATTGCTGATTAGTAAATTGCGAAGCTTAGAAACTTAAAAAATATTGTGTTTATTCCAAAGTGATATTGTAGAGTTGAGACAATGATTCAATAATCCCTAATCTTTCTTTTAAATGTGTCTATCCTACTCATAAATTATTTACGAGTCGGGTATAATAAACATAATTATTTAATGAAATGTGTTATCGTATTTATTTAATATTATTGTGCTCACCTATGGTGATCAAATTACTGATGATGTCGCCGGCCGTTGTTCCCGTAACAAGGCTTGCGACGAACATTATTATGGAGAGAACAATGAATACTCCAGTGTAGACGATGTACACCTTGACGTGTCCACGTTTGTACTGTAACAAAAAGTTGCCGTGAGATGTCTTATTTATAAAAACACTAGAGGATGCCCGCAGCTAAGCCCGCACAAATTTTAACATTTTCTGGCGGATCTCGTGAGAATTTCAGGCAATACCTCCTTAGTACACCACTATGGTCCTCAAGGCACATTCATGCCAAATTTCTGCCGACTGCGCCTATTTAAGGAGGTCTTGACAGATTATGAGAGATGTAATTGTTTGGTATTTAAGTACAAATACAACACAACTAAATCAATCTTGTTTAAAGCCAGTATTTGGCATCAGTCGTCATTTTATTTTGTAAGATGAGCCCAAATTCGGTTACATTTTACAATAAAAATTCGGAAAGCCACAGAGAATAGTAATTAAATTGTTAATAAATAAATAATTGAAAATAGTAATGCAATTGATATTGATCTATCGTATCAATCTGTAACTTAATTAGTTTTCAATTTTGACTCTTAATTTTCGCATCAATAAAAACACTTTTACTAACCTTGTGAATACCAACGAGCAGCATAATGTTGACAATCAAGTTTATGATGATGAAGATGAGCATGATAATAAATAATACGAGGGCTACTGTGCCAGCTGTTTGCGTATCTTGATCCTTTGCTTCATGCATAATATAGACGCTGCCGGCCAATCCCAAACCCACCATCAATGTCAGCAAAAGATTACCGACCTAGAACATACTTTACGTTAGGTAGTTATTCCAATCGATGTTAAAGTTTTACGAGTTGTACTAATCATACGTAGTAGGTCGTAGTCGATTAACATCCGTTAAATGAACTTCATTTAACGGATGTTAATTGACTACGACCATTGTCGGACGGTTGAAAAGTTGGCAACACATAGGTATAACTTTAAATACGCGATTAACATCCGTCATTTGTCATTGGCTATTAGATTTGTTCTTCTATAAACAATATTTACTTTTGAAGAAAACTTTAATGTCAATCTTAATTTGTTGTAATGTCTAACAGATTTTCACGGTTCTTTCATAAACATGTTAAATTCAATTATTCTGGTTCTCGTGCAACAAAATTGTCTGAAATCACCTTGCCTAGCATTAATTCATAAAATTATTGCAAATAATGAGCCCTAGAAACAAATAAGGTCATGTTGTGATCTCTAACTTCTAAGGGCGGTAGCAATTATAGCACAGTACGAATACTGGTACTTTGTATCAATCATAAAAAAAGCGTGGTAGAATTTCGGGGATACCTTTTTGTACGTAAGTGATGTTAATCGTGTTGGATAGTGTTCCTTGGAAATTCTTATTTTTATGACATATTTTCTTTTTAATTGAACCTCAGTTTTTATACTTACCAAACTCAGATAACCGATGATCAGCGAACCAGTTCTCAACTCCACACAGAAGCAGCAGTTTTCAAATTCCAAAGCCATCTTTGCTGCACAACCAAAGAAAACATTATTATTTCTTTTGAAATCATACTTACCTAATATACAATTTTTTGTTTTTTTTTTATGGTAATAAGCGGCAAACGAGCAGACGGATCGCCTGATGGTAAGCAATTACCGCCGCCCATAGACACAAGCAGCACCACAGGAGTCACAAGTGCGTTGCCGCCCCTTGGGGTTGGGAAAAGGGATAGGATGAGGGAAAAGGAACAGGGGATAGGGTCTGCGGCACTCTCACTCACCGAACGAAACGCAACAGTTTAGGTACTGTTACTTTACGTCGATTTTCTGTGAGAGGGTAGTACTTCCCCGGTCGAGCCGGCCTATTCATGCTGAAATCAGCAAGGCTCTACTACCTTGTATGCAGGATTTTATTATCTTTTGTTGTAACACTGGTTTTCTGCGTTTTACTTTTTACAGAGGATTCACTGAATTTGTTTACGGCTTAGAATCGTGTAAAGAAAAAGCAAGTGAGAAAAATGTTATTGTGACATGACAAACACACATTACAATTTTATTTATACGTATAATTGTTTCAAATTTGGATATCTTTAAACTGCGAGATGGCTCTTCAAAGAGGAAAAAGATTAAATAATATAGGCTTTAGTTTTAGAGGGAAAAGCCCTCTGATGAATATACAAGATCAAGGTGACTCTAATATGGCACTATAACAAGAGTATCGCGACGCATATTAATATACTAAAATGATTTGTCTTTTTTTGTCATAAAATAAGGTACGTCGACATTGAAAGATGCTACAAACGTGTACTGGTCTTGTTTTGTCTTGTAATGTTTATGATATTTAGCGTTTAATTTTTGAAATTAAGTCTTAAATACCTACGTATAATAAATAAATAATTATATATTTTACACCCACACCCAGCCTAGAATTATTAGTATCCACATGAGGAGCAACAGGCTCAGACCCACTGCAGCTAATCTGTGATTGTATTTACTAGTGCACTTGCTGAGGGAACTGAGGAGCCTCCATTACTCTTCAGTAGGTGTTTCATTAAAACAACTCTCCCATAGAAACTCTCAAAGTTTATTTTTTGATTTGGACCTATGACTCCGTACTCCTGCTAAATTTGTGGCAGCTTGGATTTATCTTAATATTGTAAGGCAAATGCATGTGATAGAGAAACAAATAAATAATAATAAATATTGGGCCAGACAGCCGTTTCACCACTAACTGGCCAGAACATGTACTATGGCAATTACCTAGTCCATTGGTAAACATCCTTATTTTATTTTTATTATAAATTTCATCCAAACATTAACAAATACCTAATCGTGCTCATCACAACAAGTTTTCTTATAATTAACCCATTCCCAGTCCCATGAACCACATGTGGCTCAGGACAATTGAATTTCTATTGTGTCTGGCGGTCGGACAGTGAAAGTGTTAATGACCTTTTCAAAAGCCAAGTATACTGGCGTTTGCACTAAAAGAACTAAATAAATACCTATTGTGCTAAATAAAAGGGTAACGGGTAGAACCGTATGCCTGTATACCTACTCGTAATATGCTTATTTGCCGGTAATATCAACTAGCCGCAATAGTCACACAAAAGATTATTGTACGTTTATTTTGGGCCTAAAAATGCATAATGTGATTCAGAGTTCGATGCAGTGTTTCTCTGCAGGACCGAACCATACGACGTCATAGGTCTTCGCATATTTAAACTGAGGTAGCACTAGGCAAGGGACACATTGAAGAATCATTGGTTCTTCTAACTGTGTCAATGGGACCAAATGATAATCAACTAATGAACTCAAACTAATGATAGTATACTAATATAGATAAACTAATGACGTAGGAGGCATGGACATTCCGCAAGGAGGTTGTCACAAGATCATTTGATGTGGAGAACATTGGTACAGGCCAATGTCCTGTGGACGTCTTTTGGTAGGACATATTGGTGCAGTTAGACATCAAGTCGAATTCAATAAGTTTACTCATCATCGCTTTCCGAATCAATAAATATCAATATACAACTTTATGAAACCCACCAAACATCTTAACTAAAAACCCATTATTATCATATCTACATTATTGTCAAGTTTGTCTTTAGTCATCAAAACATATATTAGTCAACGAAAAGCCAGCAAATTGATAACATTGGCAAAACTATAATTATTGGCGGTAATTGCTTACCATCAGGCAATCCGTCTGCTCGTTTGCCGCCTATTACCATAAAAAAAAACTTAGGGTTGTGTTGATTATTGATTTTGTTCTACTTGGTAAAACGTTGCTCTTTTTAGTTTAGTGCCAAGTTATTAAGACACGTCTACGATTTATTTTTATGTGTCTTTATTAGTTGGTTAATGTTTGTTGAAAAAGTCTATGACTGCCTTTACAATACAATATAATTTATATTCATAGGTATAAATACTTAGTACTAGTATGTTGAAATATTGTGAAAACCGTCTTTTGATATTATTTATAAACTAGAGGAGGCCAGCAGCTACGCCTCCATTTTCTTTAAATTTAGCCGTTTTGGCCGATCCCGTGGGAATTTCGGGAAATCCCTCCTTAGTGCACCCCTACGGTCCCCAAGGAACCTACATGCCAAATTTCAGCTTCCTGCGCCCAATAGTTACGGCTGTAGCGTGTCTGTCAGTCAGTCAGTAACGCAAGGATTTTATATATTAAGATATGAGGAAGCAAAGCGACACAGCGAAAGGTTCATGTTCACCCAAGTCCGTTAATCAAAGATTGTACTGTATGCGGGGAGTAGTCAAATAAAGCATTATGATTATTGAAAGCACGTACTCTAGGCTATCATCATCGTTCTAGCGTTATACCGGTTGCACCCAAGATAATCTTAGACACTGGGGTCCGCTTACTCGTGTCCAACCGCATCTGAATATAAGCTTGACATGCGCATTTGATATCTCAGCCGATATGCAGCATAGAGTATTTTCCGCACGTGATCCAACAAAGATTTACCAATGAAAATCATCGGTAGATGTGGTGATGTAGTAGGATGCGGCGTTTTAGAAGCGAATTTATACTGTGCGCTAGCAAATCAAATCGAACAACTTGCATAAGTGCCTCAAATGAAACGTTTACCGCATCCGGGAATTATGGCATGCGTAAAACAAATCGCTCCCACTTCAAAAAATATTTGTCACTCTAGAATTCTGGGGTGATAAACATAAAAACTTGCAATCGAATTGAGAGCTTTTGTCTGTGCAGTCGGTTGAAAATGCGTCGTAACGTAATAAATTTCATGCAACGAACTTTGTAAAAGGTTCGCTGATTCTGCGTAACGTGCTATACAAATTACCTCCGATGCATCGACAGCGACAAGGTTTCGTATGTCTATTAAAAAGTGTTACATTAAATTCTAAATCATACCAATATTATTAATGCGAAAGTGTTGTTCATTCCACCCTCTTTTATAGTAAAAATATTGAATGAATTATTCAGAATAACACATAAGCTACCTTTTATGGTGAAAGACACCGGCGGCGGATGGAGCCGCGGACGTACCTAGTCTAATCCCGCAAGTCTGTGTTTCACTATAAATTACATCATAACATAACTTCACGCCTTTTACCCCGGAAGGGGTAGGCAGAGGTATATTACACACCCACACTTCGTCAGTTATGTTTCGGTCCTAATGTGATAGGGGGCGGGCCTATAGCCATCTACCGGGCACATTGTTAAGCGCACGATAGTTAACATTTTAATACACACATAACTTCGAAAAGTCAGAGGTGTGTGCCCGGGGTAACTGGGGATCAAAACCCGAGACCATTGTCTCGGCAGTCCGTTACGTACACCACTGGGCTATCGCCGCTATATCGCCACTATAAATTAATGATATGTTTAAATTGATGTTATTTAATTTTAATGTTTTAGTTCACTTAATTCTATAATTTGAATTTACGTTGTACTTCTGCTGCCATCAAAAGTAATTATTAATACTCTTATAATACGACAACTTGACTGTTTTGAAAACCAATCATCTTATTGACACTTCGTAAACTATGCGTATCGCATTTAACACGTAAATAGCGTACTTGCCTCTCACATTTAAAAAAAAAAGTTCTATATTAGTAAGCAAGGTGCATACGTGTGTTCCCACCAAAAACTTAGGGTCCCAAGTCAACCTCACCTGCAAGTGGTGCACCTGCCGATCAACGGACGAGGCTCTGGCAAACAAAATATCCCGATAAGCGGCAATAGGCTCGCCACCTATTACGTGGGATCAAAACACTGGCGAAAAGTGGGCGTTTAATATGCCTCTGCCTACCCCTTCGGGGAAACAGGCGTGAGTCTATTTATGTATGTATGTAGTAAGCAGGTACGCAAACGCCCTTCAGTACAACAAAAAAACCCAACATAATATTTACTATGGTTTTCTACATAAAAAGGCATGCATTACCGATTCGTAGCAATGATAAAAACATAATTGTTACCGCACGATATCTTCAGCCATATATTTTGGCAATTGAAGGCCATAACAAGTCATACTAGTTAAAAAAACTAGATGCCAAACATAAACTGTAAGTCATCCATGTTACTTAAATAAATAAATAATAAAATTTGAGACGTAGACAATAATTACTAATGTTTTCTGTAATTCCTTAACGAATGGATGTTTGTTACTGTTCCACTAAAACATTACTAAACTGGATATCTGGATCTAGAACCACTAATGCAATCAGCCAAGTGATACACATAATTAAATATTGCTAAATACATACACATTACTGATAAACTCTTTGACAAAACATTGTGCTAAAATATTTGGTGGGATTCAAGCCCGAGAACTCTGCCTTAGCAGACAGGGTCGTGATCCTGTCTTCTAAGGCAGAGGGTAGAGATGAGATGTGCATAAGATGAATTTCTAGTTTCGCGATGTGCAGGCTAATATGTCAAAGTGCATCACCCTCAGAAAAGGCTTCGGCACTGCAACGACGAGACTTCTAACGCGATGTTTCTAAGGGAGAACTTGGTCTTCTTAAATAATGTTCGAAGAGTACTTTATCCCTACGGCAAGAAACGTAGGAACGTGCGTACGCTTGAAGCCTTTATTCATAAGCCTTATAAAAGACGTTAACTTTTGTTTTGACCAGGAAATATTGGTAGTAATTTCACGTTGGTGAAACAAGCTACGCCTAAAAAGATATTGCTCAATGTTTATTTATTAAACGAGACAATCGCAAGACACTTGGACTAGAAGGGTCTGCTTAGTCTCATGAGTGCCAAGAGACCACAAAAGGCTTCATGTTACAAATTAATTAAAATAATATATACTCAAAATTTTCGCAATTGCGATATTTCATCTCTTAATCATGGAATAGAAAAATTGCTGAACTCAGGCCAAACCGCAGAAATTTTCTTGCATGCCTTTGTCGCTTACCATTTGTTTTAAATGTATTTATAGCCTTAAAGGATCACTTTTTTTAACAGTGGCGATGTTTATTTTATTAAGAAAACAATTAAGTACTTACTTCTTAACAAGTACTTTATAAATTTAACGTAAGTATCTATTTTTGCTGGTGAATTTTCAATTCACATTTCAGATAAAATTCACGAAATATTATTAGAAAATAGATTATAATATTCATAATTAAATGTTACAGAAATATAATAAAAATGTTATCCGTAATTTATTGAAAATTTAAAATTTTATTGTTGAAAAATTATAGATATTGGTATATTCTACAATTATATTCTCAAATTATAAATAACCACAAAGTCTGAAACCGAAAAATACAAATAAAATTTTGAAAATCTAAACTTACGATTTAAATGTTTCTCAGCACTAAGTAACAAAACAAACTGTTTATTTATTTTTTTTAAACACAGAATGCACCCACTATTTTTCTGTACGACTGTACGTTAGCGGCTGCACAAGAACTAGACCCTTTCGTGTTCTGTGCTCGACTGAAAAAAGCAGCGTGTTTTGTTGAGTTAGAAGTGGCTAGGAGTGACGAAGAGATAAAAACTAAGACCGGCCACACACTTGCGGACAAAGCGTAAGCATGCGAACAGTCAAGACTGCGACGCGACATAGCGATGTTGGCTTGGGTAGTTCAAGTTGCTGCATATTTTTCCTTAAGAAGCTCATACGCGATGATGTAATGGTTTAGAATTTTCTTTGATGACGGCTTATTATATTATCGCGTGATGGTATGCCATGATAGTACGCCATGAACGCCTGCGTCCCCAGAGAAGTTACAAATGCGTTGCAAACCTTAATAGGAGATATTCATTCCCTATTCCCATGAAGGAAAAGGGGATGTAGTTTCCAGCACTGAAATCAGCAAGGTTTACCCAAATCTAGTATTTTTAATGTACACCGCGGTGGCGCGCCAACTGGTGTACAGATACTTTCACAGGTGAATTCTGATACGTTTGGGGACTTGAAGGACATAATCCCTTCCCTGGTTCCACTGTTAACTCCGCAGATATGGATTGAACCTTGCCTTAAAAGCTGTCAAACAAATAGACCAAAAACCTACGAAAGACAACGTTAAGATTATGATTAAACTGGTGTTGTTACCTCTTTCTAGAATAGAAAAAAAATCAGAACAAGAAGAGACGGCACGCCAATGATCAGTGTCCTTTTGAGAAAGAAAGATGTATGCGTGAAGTATGAAAAACATAATGAAGGATCAATTTCATAAGCAGTTTTGCGCAATACCATTTCTGTAGTTTACTCTCACACATGGTCATGTGAGTGTTGTTTGATAACATAATTATTTCAGTTTCAAAATTCATGTAAGTAGGTACTCATGTAGTACATAGGCATCACTACATTATTATATTAGACATTTTATTGTATGTATGTTAGTCTGTAAGGTGGTTTTTATTACCTGAATTAAGGGGACTACAAGAGCTAAACGCGAGTTTTATAATGCGTTTAAGTATATGTTTCAATGCAGTTAACTCAATCAGAAAAATATATGATATTCTTCAGGATATAATCTAGTTAAGTACTGTGTTGAAAACATAATACAACTAACTTTAATCATCATCATCATCATCATCATCCTAGCGCTGTCCCGGTTGCGCTCCAAAACCCACTCCTTGGAGCCCGGGGTCCGCTTTCCGGCTATGTCTCCTCCACTTCGCACGGTCTTCAGCATCCCTGGTGGTTAGTTGGTTGGCACGCATATCATCCCTTACGACGTCAAGCCAGCATTTCTTTGGCCTTCCCCGTTTACCGGGGCCCGGTGGAGGTAGCATGGCAAGACATTTGTTACCCACGTAAGATGCCGGTTGACGTAAGACGTGGCCATACCAGCGTAGACGACACTCTTGTAGTTTGTCAGCAATGTCACGGACATGAAGGCTACCCCGGATGCGGGAGTTCCTAATGCGGTCCTTCCGCGTGACACCACACATCCAGCGCAGCATGTTCATCTCCGTGACACGCAGACTCTGCTTGTGTCGCTCAAGCACAGGCCACGTCTCACTGCTATATAGCAGGACAGGTCTAATGATGGATTTATAGACCTGTCCTTTGAGCTTAACCGTCATTTTGGGGTCACAAATGACACCGCTCACCTCACGCCATTTGGCCCAGGCTGCCGAAATGCGTGCCTTGACGTCGCAATCGATGTCACCAGACGCGTGCAGTACTGATCCCAGGTACTTGACCAGGTCCTTTCGCTGGGCAATGTCTCCGCCTATACGAATTGACGCGGGATCAGTACTATTGCAGGCCAAGTACTCGGTCTTCGCCACGTTTATTTTCAGACCGCCGTTCTCAAGCGACTCCTTCCATGCATTCACACGCCGCACCAAGCGTCCCCACAACTAACAACTAACTTTAATCGATAGAAAAAAATCACAAGGATACCTCTAAAAAATATTTTAACGAGTAAAAACTATATTAAAATACATACAATCATTCTGATTTTTTGATAAATTATTCAACAAGCAATATACTAACGAAATACTGTTTTATTTTTTTAATCCAATCAATACATTTTCTGTAATTAATTTATTTCATGTTTTTTTTAATTTCTGAATGTCCCGCCGTCGTCGCGCTTCTCTTTCTTATGTATACAATCCGACAGGGACAGCAACAGCTCAACTCAGTAGGTGTACTCGGCGCCAAAAAAATAGTATAAAACAAAGTCTGTCTTCTGTCTGTCTGTCCCTATGTATGCTTAAATCTTAAAAACTACGCAACGGATTTTGAGGCGGTTTTTTTCAATAGAGGGAATGATTTAAGAGGAAGGTCTATATATATAATTGACGCGGGCGAAGCCGCTGGCGACTCAAACTCAAATATGTTTATTTCCATAAAAATGTTTAAATTTTTTGGACACGTCAGAAAGTCATACAAATAAAAAAATAAAAAAGTTACTTTAAATGCATATTAACATAGTTGAGCATTGAAAAAAATGCCTGTTCAGAAAGTAGAGCCTCGTGAGAAGAATCAGGCAAGAAACTCCGGGCCACTCTTTTCTACGTCTTGATTCTACGTCTAGTATTTCATAAAGAACTAGAGGATGCCCGCAATCGTTGCTTGGAAATATCAGCTATCCCTCTTTAGTGTATCGCTACGGCCCCTAAGGAACATAATATATACATAAACGTTTCTTTCTTTATTTAAATAATCTGCTGAGCAAAACGATTTGCACAATAATCGCTGACATAACACTGGACGTGGGTCATTATAAATGTTAGTGACCATAAAGTACTTAGTATTGACAATGTTAATATTTATATAAACAAAACGTAACTAACATAATTTTAATTTTTGAATTTTCCCTTGTATATATTAATTCGTTGTTATTATTATTTTAAGACTTTATTTAATTATATTGTAAATCATTTCAATAAAAAAAATAAAAAATTAAAAACTAACATAATAATATACTATAGTATATATACATACACATAACAGGTATATATATACACATAACAGGCAGCGATAGCCTAGTGGAGATACCAAAGGACTGCCATGCAGAATGTATCGAGTTCGAATCCACGGCGCACACCAATGACTTTTCAAAGTTAAATGTGCATTATAATTATCGCTTGCCCCGTGCCTCGGGGAGCACGTTAAACCGTCGGTCCCGGCTGTCATGAAGATCTTTGACAGTCGTTACGGGGAGTCAGTACCCTCAAATAAACTGATACTGGTCTAAACCGTGGAATAACGCTATCACTTTGGGTTGCGGAGGTCAGACGGCAGTCGCTCTGTGGAAAAGTTGATATTCTGTCATATCTGGTTAGACCAGTAAGCGGACCTCGGGCCTCGGCCTCCAAGGCATGTAAGTCTTGGATGCAACCGGAATAACGCTAGGACGATGAGTAAACATAACAATACATATTCATACATACATAGACTCACGTCTGTTTCCCCGAAGGGGTAGGCAGAGGCTTATTAAACGCCCACTTTTTGTCAGTGTTTAGTCCCATGTAATAAGTGGCGAGCCTATTGCCGCTAATCGGGATGTTTTGTTTGCCAGAGCCTCGTCCGTTCATCGGCAGGTGCACCACTTGCAGGTGAGGTTGGCTAGGGGCCCTAAGATCTTCGTGGGAACCCTATGCACCGCCGCCGCACATAACAATTTCATGTCCGTATATCCGCATAAACTATCCCACAGCTGGCCTCTAGTCTCTTATTACGAGAAAAGTTATGCCACAGTCCGCCACGCTTGCCAAGTATGGATTGACAGACTTTACACAAATATTAAATATCCTTCAAGAACTAAATGAGAGAGCTCAAACATGCAGGTTTTCTTACTACGTACGATCGTGAACCCGTACAAATTTCAAAAATCCTTTCTTTGTGCACCCCTACGGAGCGTAGAATATGCATGAAAAAAATCAGCTTCTGCCGCCCTGTAGTTTCGGCAGTGCGATTTAATTTTATATGTGTATATTGATTGCCCCTTTTGTATGGTAGACTATATGATATCACGCTATAGTTCTAAAGTCCGTAAATCAGCAAGGTTGAACCTAATCTAGTGTTTTTAATACACACCGCGATGGCGCGCCAACTGGTGTAAAGATACTTTCGCAGGTGAATTCTGATACGTTTGGGGACTTGAAGGACATAATCCCTTCCCTGGTTCCACTGTTAACTCCGCAGATATGGATTGAACCTTGCCTTAAAAGCTGTCAAACAAATAGACCAAAAACCTACGAAAGACAACGTCAAGATTATGATTAAACTGGTGTTGTTACCTCTTTCTAGAATAGAAACAAAAATCAGAACAAGAAGAGACGGCACGCCAATGATCAGTGTCCTTTTGAGAAAGAAAGATGTATGCGTGAAGTATGAAAAACATAATGAAGGATCAATTTCATAAGCAGTTTTGCGCAATACCATTTCTGTAGTTTACTCTCACACATGGTCATGTGAGTGTTGTTTGATAACATAATTATTTCAGTTTCAAAATTCATGTAAGTAGGTACTCATGTAGTACATAGGCATCACTACATTATTATATTAGACATTTTATTGTATGTATGTTAGTCTGTAAGGTGCGTATATATCTTTATGGGTTTTATTACCTGAATTAAGGGGACTACAAGAGCTAAACGCGAGTTTTATAATGCGTTTAAGTATATGTTTCAATGCAGTTAACTCAATCAGAAAAATATATGATATTCTTCAGGATATAATCTAGTTAAGTACTGTGTTGAAAACATAATACAACTAACTTTAATCGATAGAAAAAAATCACAAGGATACCTCTAAAAAAATATTTTAACGAGTAAAAACCATATTAAAATACATACAATCATTCTGATTTTTTGATAAATTATTCAACAAGCAATATACTAACGAAATACTGTTTTATTTTTTTAATTCAATCAATATATTTTCTGTAATTAATTTATTTCATGTTTTTTTTAATTTCTGAATGTCCCGCCGTCGTCGCGCTTCTCTTTCTTATGTATACAATCCGACAGGGACAGCAACAGCTCAACTCAGTAGGTGTACTCGGCGCCAAAAAAATAGTATAAAACAAAGTCTGTCTTCTGTCTGTCTGTCCCTATGTATGCTTAAATCTTAAAAACTACGCAACGGATTTTGAGGTGGTTTTTTTCAATAGAGGGAATGATTTAAGAGGAAGGTCTATATATATAATTGACGCGGGCGAAGCCGCTGGCGACTCAAACTCAAATATGTTTATTTCCATAAAAATGTTTAAATTTTTTGGACACGTCAGAAAGTCATACAAATAAAAAAAAAAAAGTTACTTTAAATGCATATTAACATAGTTGAGCATTGAAAAAAATGCCTGTTCAGAAAGTGGAGCCTCGTGAGAAGAATCAGGCAAGAAACTCCGGGCCACTCTTTTCTACGTCTTCATTCTACGTCTAGTATTTCATAAAGAACTAGAGGATGCCCGCAATCGTTGCTTGGAAATATCAGCTATCCCTCTTTAGTGTATCGCTACGGCCCCTAAGGAACATAATATATACATAAACGTTTCTTTCTTTATTTAAATAATCTGCTGAGCAAAACGATTCGCACAATAATCGCTGACATAACACTGTATGTGGGTCATTATAAATGTTAGTGACCATAAAGTACTTAGTATTGACAATGCTAATATTTATATAAACAAAACGTAACTAACATAATTTTAATTTTTGAATTTTCCCTTGTATATATTAATTCGTTTTTTTTATTATTTTAAGACTTAATTTAATTATATTGTAAATCATTAAAATAAAAAAAATAAAAAATAAAAAACTAACATAATAATATACTATAGTATATATACATACACATAACAGGTATATATATACACATAACAGGCAGCGATAGCCTAGTGGAGATACCAAAGGACTGCCATGCAGAATGTATCGAGTTCGAATCCACGGCGCACACCAATGACTTTTCAAAGTTAAATGTGCATTATAATTATCGCTTGCCCCGTGCCTCGCGGAGCACGTTAAACCGTCGGTCCCGGCTGTCATGAAGATCTTTGACAGTCGTTACGGGGAGTCAGTACCCTCAAATAAACTGATACTGGTCTAAACCGTGGAATATCGCTATCACTTTGGGTTGCGGAGGTTAGACGGCAGTCGCTCTGTGGAAAAGTTGATATTCTGTCATATCTGGTTAGACCAGTAAGCGGACCTCGGGCCTCGGCCTCCAAGGCATGTAAGTCTTGGATGCAACCGGAATAACGCTAGGACGATGAGTAAACATAACAATACATATTCATACATACATAGACTCACGTCTGTTTCCCCGAAGGGGTAGGCAGAGGCTTATTAAACGCCCACTTTTTGTCAGTGTTTGGTCCCATGTAATAAGTGGCGAGCCTATTGCCGCTAATCGGGATGTTTTGTTTGCCAGAGCCTCGTCCGTTCATCGGCAGGTGCACCACTTGCAGGTGAGGTTGGCTTGGGGCCCTAAGATCTTCGTGGGAACCCTATGCACCGCCGCCGCACATAACAATTTCATGTCCGTATATCCGCATAAACTATCCCACAGCTGGCCTCTAGTCTCTTATTACGAGAAAAGTTATGCCACAGTCCGCCACGCTTGCCAAGTATGGATTGACAGACTTTACACAAATATTAAATATCCTTCAAGAACTAAATGAGAGAGCTCAAACATGCAGGTTTTCTTACTACGTACGATCGTGAACCCGTACAAATTTCAAAAATCCTTTCTTTGTGCACCCCTACGGAGCGTCGAATATGCATGAAAAAAATCAGCTTCTGCCGCCCTGTAGTTTCGGCAGTGCGATTTAATTTTATATGTGTATATTGATTGCCCCTTTTGTATGGTAGACTATATGATATCACGCTATAGTTCTAAAGTCCGTAAATCAGCAAGGTTGAACCTAATCTAGTGTTTTTAATACACACCGCGATGGCGCGCCAACTGGTGTAAAGATACTTTCGCAGGTGAATTCTGATACGTTTGGAGACTTGAAGGACATAATCCCTTCCCTGGTTCTACTGTTAACTCCGCAGATATGG
This sequence comes from Euclidia mi, assembly GCA_944739405.2. Classification (NCBI taxonomy): domain Eukaryota; kingdom Metazoa; phylum Arthropoda; class Insecta; order Lepidoptera; family Erebidae; genus Euclidia; species Euclidia mi. The sequence continues at coordinate 76,592,195 of OX123191.2, read as the reverse complement.
ATTGAACCTTGCCTTAAAAGCTGTCAAACAAATAGACCAAAAACCTACGAAAGACAACGTCAAGATTATGATTAAACTGGTGTTGTTACCTCTTTCTAGAATAGAAACAAAAATCAGAACAAGAACAGACGGCACGCCAATGATCAGTGTCCTTTTGAGAAAGAAAGATGTATGCGTGAAGTATGAAAAACATAATGAAGGATCAATTTCATAAGCAGTTTTGCGCAATACCATTTCTGTAGTTTACTCTCACACATGGTCATGTGAGTGTTGTTTGATAACATAATTATTTCAGTTTCAAAATTCATGTAAGTAGGTACTCATGTAGTACATAGGCATCACTACATTATTATATTAGACATTTTATTGTATGTATGTTAGTCTGTAAGGTGGTTTTTATTACCTGAATTAAGGGGACTACAAGAGCTAAACGCGAGTTTTATAATGCGTTTAAGTATATGTTTCAATGCAGTTAACTCAATCAGAAAAATATATGATATTCTTCAGGATATAATCTAGTTAAGTACTGTGTTGAAAACATAATACAACTAACTTTAATCATCATCATCATCATCATCATCCTAGCGCTGTCCCGGTTGCGCTCCAAAACCCACTCCTTGGAGCCCGGGGTCCGCTTTCCGGCTATGTCTCCTCCACTTCGCACGGTCTTCAGCATCCCTGGTGGTTAGTTGGTTGGCACGCATATCATCCCTTACGACGTCAAGCCAGCATTTCTTTGGCCTTCCCCGTTTACCGGGGCCCGGTGGAGGTAGCATGGCAAGACATTTGTTACCCACGTAAGATGCCGGTTGACGTAAGACGTGGCCATACCAGCGTAGACGACACTCTTGTAGTTTGTCAGCAATGTCACGGACATGAAGGCTACCCCGGATGCGGGAGTTCCTAATGCGGTCCTTCCGCGTGACACCACACATCCAGCGCAGCATGTTCATCTCCGTGACACGCAGACTCTGCTTGTGTCGCTCAAGCACAGGCCACGTCTCACTGCTATATAGCAGGACAGGTCTAATGATGGATTTATAGACCTGTCCTTTGAGCTTAACCGTCATTTTGGGGTCACAAATGACACCGCTCACCTCACGCCATTTGGCCCAGGCTGCCGAAATGCGTGCCTTGACGTCGCAATCGATGTCACCAGACGCGTGCAGTACTGATCCCAGGTACTTGACCAGGTCCTTTCGCTGGGCAATGTCTCCGCCTATACGAATTGACGCGGGATCAGTACTATTGCAGGCCAAGTACTCGGTCTTCGCCACGTTTATTTTCAGACCGCCGTTCTCAAGCGACTCCTTCCATGCATTCACACGCCGCACCAAGCGTCCCCACAACTAACAACTAACTTTAATCGATAGAAAAAAATCACAAGGATACCTCTAAAAAATATTTTAACGAGTAAAAACCATATTAAAATACATACAATCATTCTGATTTTTTGATAAATTATTCAACAAGCAATATACTAACGAAATACTGTTTTATTTTTTTAATCCAATCAATACATTTTCTGTAATTAATTTATTTCATGTTTTTTTTAATTTCTGAATGTCCCGCCGTCGTCGCGCTTCTCTTTCTTATGTATACAATCCGACAGGGACAGCAACAGCTCAACTCAGTAGGTGTACTCGGCGCCAAAAAAATAGTATAAAACAAAGTCTGTCTTCTGTCTGTCTGTCCCTATGTATGCTTAAATCTTAAAAACTACGCAACGGATTTTGAGGCGGTTTTTTTCAATAGAGGGAATGATTTAAGAGGAAGGTCTATATATATAATTGACGCGGGCGAAGCCGCTGGCGACTCAAACTCAAATATGTTTATTTCCATAAAAATGTTTAAATTTTTTGGACACGTCAGAAAGTCATACAAATAAAAAAATAAAAAAGTTACTTTAAATGCATATTAACATAGTTGAGCATTGAAAAAAATGCCTGTTCAGAAAGTAGAGCCTCGTGAGAAGAATCAGGCAAGAAACTCCGGGCCACTCTTTTCTACGTCTTGATTCTACGTCTAGTATTTCATAAAGAACTAGAGGATGCCCGCAATCGTTGCTTGGAAATATCAGCTATCCCTCTTTAGTGTATCGCTACGGCCCCTAAGGAACATAATATATACATAAACGTTTCTTTCTTTATTTAAATAATCTGCTGAGCAAAACGATTTGCACAATAATCGCTGACATAACACTGGACGTGGGTCATTATAAATGTTAGTGACCATAAAGTACTTAGTATTGACAATGTTAATATTTATATAAACAAAACGTAACTAACATAATTTTAATTTTTGAATTTTCCCTTGTATATATTAATTCGTTGTTATTATTATTTTAAGACTTTATTTAATTATATTGTAAATCATTTCAATAAAAAAAATAAAAAATTAAAAACTAACATAATAATATACTATAGTATATATACATACACATAACAGGTATATATATACACATAACAGGCAGCGATAGCCTAGTGGAGATACCAAAGGACTGCCATGCAGAATGTATCGAGTTCGAATCCACGGCGCACACCAATGACTTTTCAAAGTTAAATGTGCATTATAATTATCGCTTGCCCCGTGCCTCGGGGAGCACGTTAAACCGTCGGTCCCGGCTGTCATGAAGATCTTTGACAGTCGTTACGGGGAGTCAGTACCCTCAAATAAACTGATACTGGTCTAAACCGTGGAATATCGCTATCACTTTGGGTTGCGGAGGTCAGACGGCAGTCGCTCTGTGGAAAAGTTGATATTCTGTCATATCTGGTTAGACCAGTAAGCGGACCTCGGGCCTCGGCCTCCAAGGCATGTAAGTCTTGGATGCAACCGGAATAACGCTAGGACGATGAGTAAACATAACAATACATATTCATACATACATAGACTCACGTCTGTTTCCCCGAAGGGGTAGGCAGAGGCTTATTAAACGCCCACTTTTTGTCAGTGTTTAGTCCCATGTAATAAGTGGCGAGCCTATTGCCGCTAATCGGGATGTTTTGTTTGCCAGAGCCTCGTCCGTTCATCGGCAGGTGCACCACTTGCAGGTGAGGTTGGCTAGGGGCCCTAAGATCTTCGTGGGAACCCTATGCACCGCCGCCGCACATAACAATTTCATGTCCGTATATCCGCATAAACTATCCCACAGCTGGCCTCTAGTCTCTTATTACGAGAAAAGTTATGCCACAGTCCGCCACGCTTGCCAAGTATGGATTGACAGACTTTACACAAATATTAAATATCCTTCAAGAACTAAATGAGAGAGCTCAAACATGCAGGTTTTCTTACTACGTACGATCGTGAACCCGTACAAATTTCAAAAATCCTTTCTTTGTGCACCCCTACGGAGCGTAGAATATGCATGAAAAAAATCAGCTTCTGCCGCCCTGTAGTTTCGGCAGTGCGATTTAATTTTATATGTGTATATTGATTGCCCCTTTTGTATGGTAGACTATATGATATCACGCTATAGTTCTAAAGTCCGTAAATCAGCAAGGTTGAACCTAATCTAGTGTTTTTAATACACACCGCGATGGCGCGCCAACTGGTGTAAAGATACTTTCGCAGGTGAATTCTGATACGTTTGGGGACTTGAAGGACATAATCCCTTCCCTGGTTCCACTGTTAACTCCGCAGATATGGATTGAACCTTGCCTTAAAAGCTGTCAAACAAATAGACCAAAAACCTACGAAAGACAACGTCAAGATTATGATTAAACTGGTGTTGTTACCTCTTTCTAGAATAGAAACAAAAATCAGAACAAGAAGAGACGGCACGCCAATGATCAGTGTCCTTTTGAGAAAGAAAGATGTATGCGTGAAGTATGAAAAACATAATGAAGGATCAATTTCATAAGCAGTTTTGCGCAATACCATTTCTGTAGTTTACTCTCACACATGGTCATGTGAGTGTTGTTTGATAACATAATTATTTCAGTTTCAAAATTCATGTAAGTAGGTACTCATGTAGTACATAGGCATCACTACATTATTATATTAGACATTTTATTGTATGTATGTTAGTCTGTAAGGTGCGTATATATCTTTATGGGTTTTATTACCTGAATTAAGGGGACTACAAGAGCTAAACGCGAGTTTTATAATGCGTTTAAGTATATGTTTCAATGCAGTTAACTCAATCAGAAAAATATATGATATTCTTCAGGATATAATCTAGTTAAGTACTGTGTTGAAAACATAATACAACTAACTTTAATCGATAGAAAAAAATCACAAGGATACCTCTAAAAAAATATTTTAACGAGTAAAAACCATATTAAAATACATACAATCATTCTGATTTTTTGATAAATTATTCAACAAGCAATATACTAACGAAATACTGTTTTATTTTTTTAATTCAATCAATATATTTTCTGTAATTAATTTATTTCATGTTTTTTTTAATTTCTGAATGTCCCGCCGTCGTCGCGCTTCTCTTTCTTATGTATACAATCCGACAGGGACAGCAACAGCTCAACTCAGTAGGTGTACTCGGCGCCAAAAAAATAGTATAAAACAAAGTCTGTCTTCTGTCTGTCTGTCCCTATGTATGCTTAAATCTTAAAAACTACGCAACGGATTTTGAGGCGGTTTTTTTCAATAGAGGGAATGATTTAAGAGGAAGGTCTATATATATAATTGACGCGGGCGAAGCCGCTGGCGACTCAAACTCAAATATGTTTATTTCCATAAAAATGTTTAAATTTTTTGGACACGTCAGAAAGTCATACAAATAAAAAAAAAAAAGTTACTTTAAATGCATATTAACATAGTTGAGCATTGAAAAAAATGCCTGTTCAGAAAGTGGAGCCTCGTGAGAAGAATCAGGCAAGAAACTCCGGGCCACTCTTTTCTACGTCTTCATTCTACGTCTAGTATTTCATAAAGAACTAGAGGATGCCCGCAATCGTTGCTTGGAAATATCAGCTATCCCTCTTTAGTGTATCGCTACGGCCCCTAAGGAACATAATATATACATAAACGTTTCTTTCTTTATTTAAATAATCTGCTGAGCAAAACGATTCGCACAATAATCGCTGACATAACACTGTATGTGGGTCATTATAAATGTTAGTGACCATAAAGTACTTAGTATTGACAATGCTAATATTTATATAAACAAAACGTAACTAACATAATTTTAATTTTTGAATTTTCCCTTGTATATATTAATTCGTTTTTTTTATTATTTTAAGACTTAATTTAATTATATTGTAAATCATTAAAATAAAAAAAATAAAAAATAAAAAACTAACATAATAATATACTATAGTATATATACATACACATAACAGGTATATATATACACATAACAGGCAGCGATAGCCTAGTGGAGATACCAAAGGACTGCCATGCAGAATGTATCGAGTTCGAATCCACGGCGCACACCAATGACTTTTCAAAGTTAAATGTGCATTATAATTATCGCTTGCCCCGTGCCTCGCGGAGCACGTTAAACCGTCGGTCCCGGCTGTCATGAAGATCTTTGACAGTCGTTACGGGGAGTCAGTACCCTCAAATAAACTGATACTGGTCTAAACCGTGGAATATCGCTATCACTTTGGGTTGCGGAGGTTAGACGGCAGTCGCTCTGTGGAAAAGTTGATATTCTGTCATATCTGGTTAGACCAGTAAGCGGACCTCGGGCCTCGGCCTCCAAGGCATGTAAGTCTTGGATGCAACCGGAATAACGCTAGGACGATGAGTAAACATAACAATACATATTCATACATACATAGACTCACGTCTGTTTCCCCGAAGGGGTAGGCAGAGGCTTATTAAACGCCCACTTTTTGTCAGTGTTTGGTCCCATGTAATAAGTGGCGAGCCTATTGCCGCTAATCGGGATGTTTTGTTTGCCAGAGCCTCGTCCGTTCATCGGCAGGTGCACCACTTGCAGGTGAGGTTGGCTTGGGGCCCTAAGATCTTCGTGGGAACCCTATGCACCGCCGCCGCACATAACAATTTCATGTCCGTATATCCGCATAAACTATCCCACAGCTGGCCTCTAGTCTCTTATTACGAGAAAAGTTATGCCACAGTCCGCCACGCTTGCCAAGTATGGATTGACAGACTTTACACAAATATTAAATATCCTTCAAGAACTAAATGAGAGAGCTCAAACATGCAGGTTTTCTTACTACGTACGATCGTGAACCCGTACAAATTTCAAAAATCCTTTCTTTGTGCACCCCTACGGAGCGTCGAATATGCATGAAAAAAATCAGCTTCTGCCGCCCTGTAGTTTCGGCAGTGCGATTTAATTTTATATGTGTATATTGATTGCCCCTTTTGTATGGTAGACTATATGATATCACGCTATAGTTCTAAAGTCCGTAAATCAGCAAGGTTGAACCTAATCTAGTGTTTTTAATACACACCGCGATGGCGCGCCAACTGGTGTAAAGATACTTTCGCAGGTGAATTCTGATACGTTTGGGGACTTGAAGGACATAATCCCTTCCCTGGTTCTACTGTTAACTCCGCAGATATGGATTGAACCTTGCCTTAAAAGCTGTCAAACAAATAGACCAAAAACCTACGAAAGACAACGTCAAGATTATGATTAAACTGGTGTTGTTACCTCTTTCTAGAATAGAAACAAAAATCAGAACAAGAACAGACGGCACGCCAATGATCAGTGTCCTTTTGAGAAAGAAAGATGTATGCGTGAAGTATGAAAAACATAATGAAGGATCAATTTCATAAGCAGTTTTGCGCAATACCATTTCTGTAGTTTACTCTCACACATGGTCATGTGAGTGTTGTTTGATAACATAATTATTTCAGTTTCAAAATTCATGTAAGTAGGTACTCATGTAGTACATAGGCATCACTACATTATTATATTAGACATTTTATTGTATGTATGTTAGTCTGTAAGGTGCGTATATATCTTTATGGGTTTTATTACCTGAATTAAGGGGACTACAAGAGCTAAACGCGAGTTTTATAATGCGTTTAAGTATATGTTTCAATGCAGTTAACTCAATCAGAAAAATATATGATATTCTTCAGGATATAATCTAGTTAAGTACTGTGTTGAAAACATAATACAACTAACTTTAATCGATAGAAAAAAATCACAAGGATACCTCTAAAAAAATATTTTAACGAGTACAAACCATATTAAAATACATACAATCATTCTGATTTTTTGATAAATTATTCAACAAGCAATATACTAACGAAATACTGTTTTATTTTTTTAATTCAATCAATATATTTTCTGTAATTAATTTATTTCATGTTTTTTTTAATTTCTGAATGTCCCGCCGTCGTCGCGCTTCTCTTTCTTATGTATACAATCCGACAGGGACAGCAACAGCTCAACTCAGTAGGTGTACTCTGCGCCAAAAAAATTGTATAAAACAAAGTCTGTCTTCTGTCTGTCTGTCCCTATGTATGCTTAAATCTTAAAAACTACGCAACGGATTTTGAGGCGGTTTTTTTCAATAGAGGGAATGATTTAAGAGGAAGGTCTATATATATAATTGACGCGGGCGAAGCCGCTGGCGACTCAAACTCAAATATGTTTATTTCCATAAAAATGTTTAAATTTTTTGGACACGTCAGAAAGTCATACAAATAAAAAAATAAAAAAGTTACTTTAAATGCATATTAACATAGTTGAGCATTGAAAAAAATGCCTGTTCAGAAAGTACAGCCTCGTGAGAAGAATCAAGCAAGAAACTCCGGGCCACTCTTTTCTACGTCTTGATTCTACGTCTAGTATTTCATAAAGAACTAGAGGATGCCCGCAATCGTTGCTTGGAAATATCAGCTATCCCTCTTTAGTGTATCGCTACGGCCCCTAAGGAACATAATATATACATAAACGTTTCTTTCTTTATTTAAATAATCTGCTGAGCAAAACGATTCGCACAATAATCGCTGACATAACACTGGACGTGGGTCATTATAAAAGTGACCATAAAGTACTTAGTATTGACAATGCTAATATTTATATAAACAAAACGTAACTAACATAATTTTAATTTTTGAAATTTCCCTTGTATATATTAATTCGTTTTTTTTTATTATTTTAAGACTTAATTTAATTATATTGTAAATCATTTAAATAAAAAAAAGAAAAAATAAAAAACTAACATAATAATATACTATAGTATATATACATACACATAACAGGTATATATATACACATAACAGGCAGCGATAGCCTAGTGGAGATACCAAAGGACTGCCATGCAGAATGTATCGAGTTCGAATCCACGGCGCACACCAATGACTTTTCAAAGTTAAATGTGCATTATAATTATCGCTTGCCCCGTGCCTCGCGGAGCACGTTAAACCGTCGGTCCCGGCTGTCATGAAGATCTTTGACAGTCGTTACGGGGAGTCAGTACCCTCAAATAAACTGATACTGGTCTAAACCGTGGAATATCGCTATCACTTTGGGTTGCGGAGGTCAGACGGCAGTCGCTCTGTGGAAAAGTTGATATTCTGTCATATCTGGTTAGACCAGTAAGCGGACCTCGGGCCTCGGCCTCCAAGGCATGTAAGTCTTGGATGCAACCGGAATAACGCTAGGACGATGAGTAAACATAACAATACATATTCATACATACATAGACTCACGTCTGTTTCCCCGAAGGGGTAGGCAGAGGCTTATTAAACGCCCACTTTTTGTCAGTGTTTAGTCCCATGTAATAGGTGGCGAGCCTATTGCCGCTAATCGGGATGTTTTGTTTGCCAGAGCCTCGTCCGTTCATCGGCAGGTGCACCACTTGCAGGTGAAGTTGGCTTGGGGCCCTAAGATCTTCGTGGGAACCCTATGCACCGCCGCCGCACATAACAATTTCATGTCCGTATATCCGCATAAACTATCCCACAGCAGGCCTCTAGTCTCTTATTACGAGAAAAGTTATGCCACAGTCCGCCACGCTTGCCAAGTATGGATTGACAGACTTTACATAAATATTAAATATCCTTCAAGAACTAAATGAGAGAGCTCAAACATGCAGGTTTTCTTACTACGTACGATCGTGAAGCCGTACAAATTTCAAAAATCCTTTCTTTGTGCACGGAGCGTAGAATATGCATGAAAAAAATCAGCTTCTGCCGCCCTGTAGTTTCGGCAGTGCGTTTTAATTTTATATGTGTATATTGATTGCCCCTTTTGTATGGTAGACTATATAATATCACGCTATAGACCTAAAGTCCTGATTAATAAGAACATTACTACAGACAGAGTGACGGGGTTGCATTCGCTTAAAAAGTCAATATGCATATAAGCATGTCTGAAAATAACATTCCGTAAAACGATATTTATTCAACTAAGTAAGTAATATTTGCTTTTACTAAATAATGAAAATGCATGCAAGTATATTAATATAAACGTTATGTTATTGCTGACCTAGGTTGTTGTTGCTAGTTGCTTAATTTTAAGCTTATTTTCGAAACCAGCTGACATAACTGCGATGGGTTTCCCTGGATACCTGTTGTTATAAATAAAAACTTTATGTACATATATAGAAAAATGAATGTTTTTATACGATGAGATTAGATACTATTTTATGGATGCGATCTTTAGATGGTCGCGAGCTAGTACATATATCTGTATAATCTATGGTCGCGAGTGGTGTAGCTATGTGCAGGTGAGAGTACCTACAGTAGATGCACGTTTGTCAACATAAGGAGACATGCTATCTAAGAAGCATTTTTGAAGTAATAGGAGCAATAATTACATAAATTCGTAGCTTAAATTTCACATCCTCGCAGCATAGCTGCATATCGTATTTCAGGTGAAAAACACCTTTTAAACAGTACAGATAGACTCCTTATTAGGGTTCCGTAACTCGAAATGAAAAAACGGAACCCTTATAGGATCACTTTGTTGTCCGTCCGTCTGTCAAGACCCTTTTTCTCAGAAACGCGTGGAGGTATCAAACTGAATTTTTTATCAAATAGTCTACTGTTCCTTGAAGCTGTGAAAAAATCAAAAGCAAACGCAATCAAAAGCTACAGCCGTTTATGCTGCAAATTTCTGCAAATTTACGAAACTCGCAAGGAAAACAAAACCTACAGGGTACTTCCCGTGAATCCAGAATCTTGAAATTTGGTACGAGGCAATGTCTCATAGCACAGATAAACGAAAATTTGCGCAAACAGTAAATTCTTTGTTACATCATATAAAAAAAAAAGTTTTATTAATTTTAAAGTTACTATCCCTTTCCTCATGAACGCGATAAGTAATTAAATTGAAATTCATATCAAATACTTGGCTCTATAATACTTTTTTAAGCTGTAACAAAATCAAAATTCTATCTCAACGCAATCAAAAGATACAGCAATTTTACTATATTTTAAAACTCGCAAGAGAATCAAAACCTACAGGGTACTTCCCGTGAACTCAGAATCTTGAAATTTGGTACAAAGCAATGTATTATAGCACAAATAAAGGGAAAATTGCGAAATTAGTACATTTTTTCTTACATCATATAAAAAAATGTCTTATTAATTTTAAAGTTACCACCCCTTTCTTCATGAACGCGTTAAGTTATTAAATTGAAATTCATATCAAATACTTAAGTCTATAACACCGTTAAGCTATGACAAAATGAAACTTCTCTGTCAACGCCATCAAAAGAAACAGCAATATAAGGCGCATATTTTCAAACTCGCAAGGAAATCAAAATCTTCAGGGTACTTCCCGTGTAGATTTAGATAGTCTTATGGTACAGATAAAGGAAAAATTGCAAAAACCGTAAATTTTTAGTTCTATGATATAACTAAATTAAAAAACTTAATAAAAATATTTTTAATAATTTTAAAGTTACTATCCCTTTTCTCATGAACTAGAGATGAGTTACAAAATTGAAATTCATATCAAATGCTCAAGTCAAAGCTAAAGGGTTATTCCAGTCGATCTTTTTTTTTTTTTTGTGTCTGGTTGGAAAATCCTCATGGAGACCCTCCGCCCTGGGGGGGAAGGGCGAAGGGGACTGTCAGACTCTTACTGACTAAAAACCAATCCGTGCTCCTTATATACCCATGTGTCGGAGGGTAGGGTTTCACCGAAGCATTTCTCGCTACCCCCCGACGGGTTTTGGCCCGCCAGATGGTCAGGCAGGCCCCAAACGAAACCCCCTTGGCGGCGGATAAAGGTGTTTGGCTCCGCCGCCAAAACACCCAGCGGCCGCAGAGGATAGGGAGGTCGGCAACGCAACACCGCATCTCCTCTTCCTCTGCGGCCTCACCGCGACGCAACGATGGTGCGCCCCCATTTGGTCGCAGGAGATAAGGCGCGCGGCAATGCAACACCGACACGCCTCTCCTCCCGCGATCGCACCCGACTGTGAGGGACAGACAAAACTGTCCCCCGCACCCGCACCTTGGACGCATCCTACGCAGGCCTCACTCAAGCCCACGTGAAGCGTCCCCTGCCGGGATCCCGCTTAGCTTCACCGTGGGTGTACTTCAAACCCACGGTTACTGAGCCCCCCCACCACGACAAGGTGGAGATCCCTCGGGGGGGTATTCCAGCTGATCTAGAATCTTGAAATTTTGCATAAAGCAATGCTTTATAGCACATAAGAAAAAGTTCGAAAACCTAGTTAAATCGCATGTTTTTTTTAAATAATTATATATACCTACCTACAGGTTTGTACGGAACCCTCGGTGCGTGAGTCCGACTCACACTTGACCGATTCATTTTTTCTTTTCTCTGTGGAAATGCATTCACGCATACTCCCACAGGATGAAAAGCGGGGGGTATGTGGAACTGGACGGCTGGAGTGCAATACCGTAATATCCACTAAAACCACAGCGAATACTTCCACGCCATTTTGGGGCGCCAGGTGGTCGCGTTAGCATTCTACCCTGGCTCCCCGGCGGATAGCCCGAAGGCCACAACCTCCTTGGCGGCGGATGAAAGTGTTGGGCTCCGCCGCCAACATACCCCGCGGCCGCAGAGGATAGGGAGGACGGCAACCTGACAACACCTCTGCGGCCCACCGCAACGCATCGAATGGTGCGCCCCCATTTGGCCGCGAGAGATAGGGCGCGTGGCAACGCAACACCAACACGCCTCTCCTCCTGCGACCGCGCCCGACTGCGAGGGACAGACAGAACTGCCCCCGCACCCGCACCTTTCGACGCATCCTGCGCAGGTCCCCTCCAAGCCCACGCGGAGCATCCACTCCCGGGATCTCTCTTAGCTTTACCACAGGTGTCCAACCCACGGTTACTGAGCCCCCCCCCCACCACGACAAGGTGGCGATCCCACAGAGGGGACAGATAGACTGCTACGCAGTAGGGTTAAAACTGTGAACCAGGGCCTATTAAATAGTTAACTATCGCATGCTAAATAGTTAAGGTTTTTTTCTTTTTTATAGTAATAGGTTGCAAACGAGCAGACGGATCGCCTGATGGTAAGCAATTACCGCCGCACAAGCAACACCTCAGCAAGTCTCTACTACCGTTTTATGAGGTACATATTGTGAAGAAACCTACACGCCTGAACTATCTCCATAAGGTTCTCGCAAGACATGTGAACTCTGCCAATCCACAGGCTAGGGTTGTGGATTATGGCCTAACCCTTCTCACAATGAGCTAGCAGTGGAACACTTTAAATGCATAGCGCTGATATTTTATTTTTCTGTTTGATATATTTTGGAATCGAATAAATGCAATTTAGTGATATGGTTTTCATTCCTTTTGAATGAACTTAATTAAAAAAAGTATAGGTTAAATTGCTTTCCATTTTGAACTTGCGGACTACACTCGTCACGTACAATTACAAGCCAGAGTTTGCGTTTTACTCGGGTACCGTGATTTTAAAAGCTTTTTAAGTTTTATTTGTTAAATATACATATAATTGACTGCACGGTTGGCGTAGTGGTTTAAGTGGTCGCCTCGCCGCTTGGTACTGCGCCGCGTGTTGTGGGTTCGACTTTTTGTGATCTTCAAATTGTTGTCTCGAGTCTTTGTGGTCTTTGTGTCCTTTGACTGTATGTTTGTAAAGTCCCCCGCGACACAGAAATTTCTTCCTAGTGCGGTAGTTGTCTTTTAAAAAAAAAAGCATCGTTTACAAACGTAGTCTAGACATGTTCCAAGGGCGTTGTGGCGCCAACACGTCGCGCCGTTAAACACACACTATCCATGATATTCGTCTTAGCGTTATCCCAGTAGCAGCCCGCACTTAGTCAAATTAGATTTGACTGATCGTTATCGTTGCCAAGGAGCGACTGCCGTCTGATCTCCACAACCATAGCCTATAGATATGGGATAGCCATATTCCGTGGTTTAGACTAGTGATAGTTTGTTCATAGGTACCTACTCCCTATAATGATGGTCATAGATCTTCACGACAGCCGGGATCGACAGCTTAACGTGCTCTCCGAGGCACGGGGTAAGCGATAATTTACAATTTAATACGCACGTGGCTCCGACAAGTCATGGTCTTTAATGTGTACGACGAATATATTTGGGAGGAGGTACATACTCCAAATTCAGCTTCAAGTGGTAGCAGTACATTTAAGTTATATATTTCATAACAATTTACATATTATGCAGGTATATAATACAACTTAATAATCTTAAAATTCTATTCTCAGAAACATATACAGAGCATACAATACAGAAAATAAATAATTTAGAGGGCGTCATAAAAGTCCTCCACATCGCCGTCGACCGGGAGCGTGCCCAGACGCTGGTAGCATTGCCACGTTGAATGGTAGTTATACATAAATAGTATTATATCTCTTAAAACAACAGAACTAATATAGTATCCCGTGTAGTATGCCGTATAGTATGCCGTGTAGTATGCCGTGTGGTCGACGGCATAGAATACAAGTGTCACCACCCCCTATCTTCCCGTGGGTGTCGTAAGAGGCGACTAAGGGATAACACGATGCAAATACCATCTTTGCGTAGAGACGGAAAACTCGACATCAAACCCTATACGACTGCCTAGTTGGTCTCGCGGCATAAATGTGCGCATGGGATCGGGAGGTCCCGGGTTCGATTCCTGGGTCGGGCAGTGTTATTGGGTTTTTCTGTCACGAAACTCTCAGTAGCAGTACGGAGTCTGGAAATGTGCCCGGTACGGCAATAGGCTCGCCCCTTATTACGTGGCACTAAAGTATATCTGGCGAAAAGTGGGTGTAGAAATACCCCTCTGCCTACCCCTGCGGGGATAAAAGGCGTGACGTTATGTATGTATGTATGTAACTAATATAGTAGTGCTGTAAAGATGTAAACAATGAAACATGACGAATATCTAGGCGTAGCTTTCATTGCAAGAGGTTGGGTTTGTCATTATGTCTAAAGTGATGGTGAAAATGATGATGATGATGACCATTTACCTTGCAAACATTGATCGCTGCTATTCGTTATTATAATGTGTATGATAAGTCGTTGATTATGGATATAATATGGATATTGAAGACAGGACTTATTTCTGTTGCATACAAACCGATTGATTCACACACGATCATGATAATTCATTATCAGTTAAACGTAGTTCCTCATAATTCATTTTCCTTTTACTTGAAACAAAGGTGCCATTAGGATAATGTTGAGTACTGCTTTGTTATAATGACACGATGACACGCCACTGATCTCTATTTTCGGCGCTTAGCGTCTCGTCACTGCCAGCCACTTTCAGAATTTCATCACGCCATCTAGCCAGAAGGCGCAGTACGCTACGTTTACCATATCGCGTTCTCCACTGTAGTGTGGTGTGTCTTGATACATATGTCTTAGTAGTGTAGAGGTGTTGGGTTCGACTTAGAGAACAACACGTCAAGCCAGTTTAGTTTGCCATTTATTTGTGTCATATTAAAACTTTGCAAATGAATGTCTTCAATTCGTCACTGTCTGGGTAAAGATGGGTGCACCGGGCAAAAAAGAATACCATATTTTCAGTCGAAAATCACGTGAAGCTATCTTCCCATTGGCAGGGGATTCCCACTACCTTGAATCACGCTATGAATGTATTGACTCATAAATAAAATATGTGATATGTACCTAGGTATAAATATGTTAATCATTTATCTGGTTTCCATTGTGTGTGCACAATGGCAACAAGAAAAAATCATGGGGAAATGTGGGTGTAATGTTACTAATGTTACACCTCTGCCTACCCCTTCGGGAATACATGCGTGAGTCTATAAATAAAATAAATGAAAAAATTCAAGTACCTACTTAAATATATCGGGTTTAACCGCCATTGTAGCGCGGTTTCTATTTATTTTGTATATTTTAAGGGTCGCCAGAAAGGTCGTAAGAATGCTCTCACACTCGTTTGTTTTGTGTTTTGTAACATTCGCGCGAATGCTAAGATTAAAAAGAGAATGTCACTAAAATAATTTTATGTTTAAATGGAGTAAGATCTCGGGGTTCTTGACGAAAATTATTACTCATATAATAATATGTGCTAAAGAATGTATAAGCCGCTTGCATGGCTAGGCGGCCCATAAACAGACAGCAGTTAGGAAAGGTAGACAGTATAGGTAAATTCACGAAAGATGACCACAAATGGCGGCCGTCGCGCATATGTACATTCGTGCACCAATGGCGTTGCTTCAATCTTGACGCATTTAGGGAATGCGTCAAGAACGGAGCCACGCCATTGGCACTCTACCCGCGCCTCACCCCGCACCTCCACGGGGACCTAAAAAATGATTTCTAAGCAGTGGTCATCTTTCGTGAATTTACCTATACCGACCGAGCGCCACTTGATCATGCGTGTGACCGGTGAAAGCCTTTATAATGTTCATAGCGTGACTTGACTTGGCGTTCGTGATAGATCGTCTAAGTCAAGCGTCGCTTGCACTGGTCACTATTAGAATAGGTGATCGCTCATGATGGCCTTTATATCAGAGCACTACCGTGCTTTGCATGGCATGTAAAGCTGTCGCGGTTGGTCCCAGCGCGCGTCACAGCAGAAGTTTTGTGACACATCGGAGGCCTTGGGGGGCGGTCTGAAAATTTCAACTTATAAAATCGAAACGAATTTCGAAATTTCCGCACAGTCACACGAAAACAAATGCAAAAAGAAACAAGCGGTGGCAACCCAAATTACTAGCTTATCTTCCACCATAAGCGTTCAGAGTCTACCGATTAAAACCACCGCTGTGTCCTTCGATGTCACACGACCATGTGAAAAGATTTGGTTTTTTAAAAACAACTCCCGCATTAGGACTCGATCCTGTGTTGCGGGGGACTTTACAAACATACATATAACGAGGACATTTAACACCCAGTTACACTATACTGTATACCTAGTAACAGTATACCTTTTGAATTACCTTATCAAGTTAAGCAAGTAATGCTTTGTTTTATAAATTGTCTTTGTTTAATATAACCGGTTTCGAAAAATTTTCGACATTCCTATTTCATTGTTATACTGCCTTATCGGTCTCGTTGCGGTAATTTACGTCTAACAGTTGCGTCATCATCCTCTTAGCGTTATCCCAGTTTCATTCTGGGGTCCGCTTTCTAGTCTAACCGGATTTGGCTGAATATTAGCTTTTCCACGGAGCGACTGCCTGTCTGCCCTCCGCAACCCGAAGGGATAGCGATATTCCATAGTTTAGACTAGTGTCAGTTTATTTAGAAGGTACTGACGCCCTGTAACGACTGTCAAAGATCTTCATGACAACCGGGACCGACGGCTTAACGTGCTCTCCGAGGCACGGGACAAGCGATAATTAACAATTCAATACGCACATAACTCCGAAAAGTCATTGGTGCGCGCCAAGGATTCGAACCCGATACCCTCTGCATGGCAGACTGTTGGTATATCCACTCGGCTATCGCTGCCTTCTGTCAGTGTGCTTACGTCTAACAGTTGCGTAAATGATTAAAATGCTGTGTTTTGTCTACGGTTTTAAGCTAGTAAAAGCCGGATTATAAGTTTATCGCCTTCATATAAACAGGCAAATACAACCGGGGAACTTCATTTTATATTATGTGCAGATAGTCTAAAAACATCTTATATTATAAGTGTGCTAAATATATAATTATCATTAAGATAACGCAATATTCTTAGAAAACAATGACAATATTCTATTATTATATCGAGTATTTTGTTACAAATAATCTCTTAGTTTATTCATTCTTGTGTTATAAACTCCTGTATGTACTACAGTGAACACAACCAAAGTTACAAATAGGTACATCAAGAAATAAAAAAGTGATAACAATAAGAATCAAACGGATGTTAACCATTATAGTTGACGGCTGTGCCTACATAACACATTTATTGTAAAGACGAGAAAATGCTGGTTTTATTGCGCGAGCACGCTAAATCGAGCATATTTCAATATTCTAAAATATTTGTAAAGTCCTCCACGACACAGAACTAATTCCTTTTTTTATTTTTTATGGTCTCATGCCTGTATCCCTGAAGGGGTAGGCAGAGATATAATATTACACCCACACTTCGCCATGAATTTTTAGGTCCCACGTAATAGGGGGCGAGCCTATTGCCGTTACCGGGCACATCTGAGAATTCGGAAAAACCCAGTAACACTTTAGCCCGACCTGGGAATCTGACCTCTGATCAGCAGTCGCATACGCTATCCACTGGACCACGGAGGCATTCTTTAGCAGGAGAGAATTCCTAGTATGGGTAATGTAATATGTATGTATTTACAAAAAAAAAAGTATATAATATATGTATGTTTATCCATTATATAGTACCCATAGTACAAGCTCTGCTTAGTTTGGGACTAGATGGTGATGTGTGAATATGGTAGAATATTATTATTATATTATTAATTAAAATCACTGTCACTCACAATCACTAAATCTGAATACAAAATCTCATTGATTGACATACAACGCACCATCAAAATAATTGGCCGCAAGCAGCTAAAACTTATCAAGTATGCGGCATGGTGACCGTGGGATGCACTAAAAAGGGATTTCCTGAAGTTCCGTTGGGAGGCAGTAGAACCAGTTAAATAAAAGAGATAATTTTATTTATTTATTAGGTTAATGTATTCCAGCTTGTTGATATTACACGTGTAACAATTATTTATGGTGCTTATCCGGAAGCTTAGGGTCATTCAGAGGGCGATGGAGAGAGCTATGCTCGGAGTTTCCCTGCGAGATCGAATCAGAAATGAGGAGATCCGCAGGCGAACCAAAGTCACCGACATAGCTCTCCGAATAGTCAAGCTGAAGTGGCATAGGACAGGGCACATAGCCAGAAGCACCGATGGCCGTTGGAGCAGAAAGGTTCTAGAGTGGCGGCCACGCACAGGATGTCGTAGCACAGGTAGGCCTCCCGCAAGGTGGACTCACGATCTTGTTGGGGTCGGGCAGTGGATGGATACGGGTGGCTCAGGATTGGGTCTATGTGGAGAACCTTGGGGGAGGCCCATGTCCAGCAGTAGACCTCTTTCGGCTGATATGATGAATTATTTATTAGCTAACTAACACCACATGCACTAATATAAGCTATAATACGAAGTTAAGACAGTAAACATTAATAGGCATAGACGTAGCTACGGATATCCTAGTCAAGTATGAGGCTAAACAGAAAAACATAGAAAATAATCAGACGATTTTAGAGTTTGTGGTTGCTGGCAAATTGTGTCATACAATTCCATTCATGTTGTGATAGCGCCTGTAGCGTCATAATTTGATTTGCTGTTCTTTATAGATTGGCAAAGATAAGCAATGTTTGCAGAGGTCACTTCTTAGATCTTGATTACTTACCTAGCAATATATTGTCTGAGTCAAATGTTGATATTGTATAATAATTATATACAAAGCTTTAAGCTTTTTTTTAATTTAGGTTTAAAATTATATTTAAACTAGAGGATGCCCGCGGTTACATCCGCGTTATTTAAGGCTACTGCTCTGCTTGCCCGTCGCTCATAGCGTGATGTTATATAGCCTATAGCCTTCGTCGATAAATGGGCTATCTAACATTAAAAGATTTTTTTAAATCGGACCCTTAGTTCCTGAGATTAGCGCGTTCAACCAAACAAACAAACAAATAAACTCTTGCGCTTTATATATTAGTATAAGATTATTATATTTTTAATAGGTGTCAAATAACTTATAAAGTCAATAAATGATTTATCATAACCTTCGCATGCCTACTGAGGGCGAGATATGTTAAGGACTAATTCGTTTAATTCAATTCAATTCAATTAGTGTAACATCTTTGTAACCTGAAGGCCAATTCTCGTATTTAACAGACACTGACACTGAATTTTGACTGAACTGCGATTTAATTTTGAATTGACTCACAATTGGTATTCTGCTCCACTTAATCTCCTTATAGTATAATTGCGATATAATCAATTTATAATCTCTTGTTGATCTTAGAGGTAATGTCAAAAACTCAAAAACAAAAACATGAATTTTGCCATTGTATGGGAAAATACATTAATAGGAATAGTTATTGGATGCCAATACGTTTACATGCCAAATTAAAATTAATATACAACTAAGTAATAAAATTTCGGTAAGTAAATATATTGGTTCCTTGGATCGTGTGAATTATTTTCAATAGGTATTCAATAATTAAAAAATGTAATATTCAATAATAGAAATAATTCAGACATTATAAAGATTTTAACGATGGTAACGTACAATTGGGTTTTTTAATTCGTTTTTTCCTCCTGATAATTTTATCTCATTTGTTGAATTTCTCGAGCAAAAGTTTCGCGAATATTTCGATCTTGAAATAAATATTGTCAATGCTGGCAACGAAATACTTAACATGTTTGCATGTTATCCACCAGGATCTCCTAGCCAGATCCCCCAGAGGATCCTCGTGAACTCATTAGTTGTGAAATTGTATAAAAGCAATTAACGTTTACAAAACCAGTGACTATCAGAAAGTTACCAGCCATCGATAGGGATTACAAAAATCAGGTGCATGCGATTTTCGACCTTATTGACGTAACTCAAAATTTATAATTTTAATAACGTATCAATGTCAGAAAGCAAGAAAATACCAAAAAGAAGTTTATCATGAATTGTCAATAAGGTCGAAAATCGCATGCACCTGTTTTTTGTAAGCCCTATCGATGGTTGATCATTTTATAGTCATTTGTTTTGTAGACATGAATTTGTCTTACACAATTTCTTTTTAAACTTATTTTAGATACCTATCCCCGTGGTAAAACTAGTGGCACATAATAGCTAAAGGCGATTCCTATGTTTATTAGCAAAATAGATCATAAATATTACCAGAAAAATATTCAACACTATTAGTGGTATCGTTGGGAATGTCAAATAAATCACGTCATCACGTCGTGTCCTTGGTAACAAATGTATATTTTTATTCCGTGCTTTTAAAAGTATCAGGTGCATGCTTTTTTGGTTCCACTCGCTATTTTATTTACAACTGTACTTCTGCCGTATAGCGAATCGGTCGAGTCCAAGAATCTGCCCAATTCACGAATCTGTCGAGTTGGGAATTTGCCGAATCACGAATCTGTCCATTCCAGAATATGTCGTATACCGAACAAGCGATTTGTCTTAACCTATTGTGACAACCCTACCATAATAGGTAACAAATTTACAAGCTCTTAAGAAGCTGTTTCTCTGTTCGGTTTATTTACTCATGTGGTTATATTATGTACGATGGTATCATTGTGAAAAAACTAGAAATACCTTACCTGCTCTACTAATAATTAGCAGAATACCGTTCACACTTGTTTACACTTGGTTCAACTTTCGATGTAGTCCCGATCTCATTCAAGTGTCAGTAAAGTTACGAGAATACCATTTATGACGCCGAGACTAGATCGATATTGGAATTTGAACAAATATAATTACCAGAATTGGCCTTCTGATCTCTGTGAATAAAGATTTCATTTCATTTCATAGGCGGATGACTGCTTGTTGTGGTCCCAACTGCGGAATCTGGTCTCTCCGTCACTCTCATCTGATGATAAAAAAACTCCCTTATAAATATAACCATAAATCTACTACTAAAATATTATACATATAAACAAATATATGTTTCCAGACCTTTTTAAGTCTGGGTGAGACAATTATGACGTCAATACTTTTCATCGGGATATCGCCTACAGACTGAACTATAGTCGTATTTTTTATTAGACGAAGCTAACTGACGTTTACTGTGTTGTCAGTTTATGATGTAATAAAAATAGTGTTGTGACAAAGTGAATGATTGAAAAAACTCTTGAATGAATGAAATTGCCTCGATTGTCTAGTGAATAGTTAGTGTGCCGAACGGCCGATATCGGGTACGGTGTTCGAGTTTTCGAAGACTATGTTCCTATAGTATTTACCTATACTGAATACCGAGTGTTTTAAACATTAAGGAAAACATTGCGAGGAAACTTGTAAGACTGTCCTATTTTCAATACATACATAATAATGTAGTTAAAACTATAGATGTATAACATATAACAATTTATAGGTAGGTTATGAAAATAAAAACATCGCTTACTACATAATTTGCTTTTATTCATCATCAGATAAAAAAAACATCACTATCGCTTGCGGTGACATTAATTATAAATCTGTCTGAAACATTGTCGATCATGTGGTCGAGACCATACATTTTGTCTTCTTCTTTAATTATATGAGACACGCAGCTACTCCATTTTTCAGGAGTGATATGTTGAAGTCCTACTTCAAAAAGTTTTGTTACTTCTGTCATTTAGAAGGTTTTGTTATTTCTTGCAACATATACTTTAGCCTGCGCCCATACCAACTCAATGGAATTGAGCTCACAGTGATATGGAGGCAGACGTAAAACAATTATCCCATGCTGCGCTGCCATCTCGTCCACAACATACATATGTACAAAACATAGCAACAAATAAACACAACAATTACCACAAACACAACGTAACGGAAAACTTAACAAAAACAATAACTAAATACTAAACAGCGTGAGTGCAGAAAAAACATTCTTGCTATCAGACCAGAGGTTAGAAGCCGAATGAATAACAAACAAAATGGCGACCGACGCGCGCCGTGCTTTGTAATAAGCCGTCAATTCATTAATTCCCATCAAGTTTCTCATGCATGCTCTTCTGTTAAGGGTACTTCTGACCTATCCTGTTTTAAGGATGTCTCCAATCTGATCAGAGAACGTCCACCTAGGTCTTCCCCTTCATCCTGTCCCATTCACACTTGCCTTATAGATCTTCTTTGTCAGCATTTCGCCATCCATCCTCTCCATGTGCCCAAACTATCTTAACATGCCATTCTCGATGCTTGTCACTACATCTTCTTTTACCCCACACCACTCTCTTTATCACACAATTCTTTACTCTGTCGGTCAAAGATACACCACACATACCTACTTCTCAGTACTTTTTTTTTTTTTTTTTTGGTGTCGGGTTGGAAAATCCTCATGGAGTCCCTCCGCCCTGGGGGAAGGGCGAAGGGGACTGTCAGACTCTTAGTGACTAAAAACCAACCCGTATTCCTCACGTACCCGTATGTCGGAGGGTCGGGTTTCGCCCAAGCATACGTCGCAACCCCCTGACGGGTACCGGCCCGCCAGATGGTCAGGCGGGCCCCGAACAAAACCCCCTTGGCGGCGGATTAAGGTGTTGGACTCCGCCGCCAAAACACGCAGCGGCCGCAGAGGATAGGGAGGACGGCAACGCAATACCGCATCTCCTCTTCCTCTGCGGCCCCACCGCGACGCATCGAATGGTGCGCCCCCATTTGGTCGCGGGAGATAGGGCGCGCGGCAACGCAACACCGACACGCCTCTCCTCCCACGACCGCGCCCGACTGCCAGGGACAGAAGAACTGTCCCTCGCACCCGCCCCTTTGGACGCATCCTGCGCAGGCCTCCGTCAAGCCCACGCGGAGCGTCCCCTCCTGGATCCCCCTTAGCTTCACCGCGGGGCTCCAATCCATGGTTACTGAGCCCCCCCGCCACGACAAGGTGGGGATCCCACGGGGGGGACCTACTTCTCAGTACTCTCATTGCCGTCAATAAACTGATGTAACTACTTACATAACTATTAGTAACTTATATCAGAGCACTTTTATTGTAAAATAGAAATAATATTATTTTATAGTTTGAAATTATTAACTATTCACACTCATTGTTCGTTCATCTAATTGAACGAGAACTAAACGCATCACTATTGCTTTAAATATGACAACATTATTTTACAAAGTGACATTAGCTACTGTCAGTTGGCTTCGTCTAATTAAAAATACGACTATAGGTCATAATCATAACACCGTTGACAGGGTTTTAGTATCATAAATCACCGCTTGCATCGTCCATTAAAAGCTTAATGTGTTATTTAGCTATGTCGCTAATGTATGAATTAAAATGGCCATTCGTTGTCATACTTTAGGAATACAAATAGGTACTTACAATAGTCCTTGTCATCAGAAACATCGCTGAGTAACTCAGAATGAGTTGTCATTTTAAAGTGGAGTTGCACGAAACATTTTTGTCATAAGTCAAACGGACTGAAATAAGTACCAATGAATACAGATTTATTTATTTAGTAGTTAAGATACACTGGAGGAGAGAGAGACAGCTGCCGCAGCGCGACTGCCACGCTGCCAAGCGGCAATTTGAGTCTCAGAAAGTTTGTCTTCAAAGCGCCCATATGAAATGCGCCTCTATGTAAATATCTGAGCTCTATGTAAGTACCGAGTCCTTTAAGTGACAAATGACATGACGTGTGCACCAGCTATATGGACTTATTAGTGGGGAGTGTAGTAGTGTAATCAAAACCTTAGTAAATCAAATAGGTACTGAGATTCAATAAAACGTTATCTTTGTGGCATCCAAAACTTTTCACTCTAGAGGTCTACTTTCTAGTCTAATCAGATCTTACCAGTATATTAGCTGTTTCACATAGCGACTGACGTCTGACCTCCATAACTCAAATAATGATTTTAAGTGATTATAACGGAACGGAACTTTACGAAGCAATCGAGATGAAATTAATAACATATGCACAAAATATTTTTCTTCCCTCTATTCAGACAATTCCAAAATTAATAATATCGGAAATTACGCTCATAATGATACAATTACACTAATAACAGAAGACGAAGTCAATAAAGCTCTAAAAACCTTAAAGTTAGGTAAAAGTCCAGGCACCGATGGTATAAGTACAGCAACCTTAATATTCGGAAATCCAACCCTCTTGCCATATATTACACAACTTTTTAATAATGTACTACACAAATGTCAAATTCCAACAAAATTTTGCCATTCCAATATAGTTCTTCTGCACAAAAAAGGCGAAAAATGCAACATCGGCAACTACCGACCCCTAAGTTTGATGTCCCATATTTACAAAACATTTCTAAAGGTTATAGAAAATCGAATCGCTGACCATAATATCAACCCGTCGAGCAAGCAGCATTCCGACCGGGTTTCTCCACTATAGACCACCTCCATACCGTGAACCAAATCATAGAAAAAAAATACGAATTTAACAAACCTCTGTACCTAGGATTCGTGAATTATTCCAAAGCCTTTGACAGCATTACTCATAGCGCAATAGAAGATGCCTTACGGAAACTAAATATAGAAGAGCCCTATATAAACCTCATTAAAGCTATTTACAATAATAGTACAGCAGATGTCAAGCTCCAACTTTCTGGTCAGTCATTTAAAATAGAGAGAGGCGTCAAACAGGGTGACCCGTTGTCTCCTAAACTTTTTACTAGTGTCCTGCAACAGGTTTTCGGCAGTCTGACGAATTTGTGGCAATCCAGAGGCATTGTGGTCGGCGGCAAAAGATTAACAAATCTTCGGTTCGCCGACGACATTATTCTCTTTTTCTCATCAGCCTCGGAACTCGAGCTAATGCTTAAAGACCTCAGCTCTGCAAGTCTTCAAGTTGGACTTCAGATGAACCGGGCCAAAACTCAAGTAATGACCAACAGCACGAAACGTAGGGTTACGGTAGACGGGCAGACTATACATTATGTCGACGAGTATATATACTTGGGCCAGATAGTCTCTTTCAGCAACAGACAAGACAAAGAAGTAGGACGGCGAGTCGAAAATGCCTGGAAGAGCTTCTGGTCAATGAAAGAGCTACTGAAGGGCAACCTTCTACTGACACTCAAGCGAAAGCTCGTCGATATGTGTATACTGCCCGTCCTAACCTACGGTGCACAAACATGGTCCTTGACGGAAATCCAGAAGTCCAAACTGAAGATTTGCCAAAGGGCTATGGAACGTAGCATTCTCGGGGTAAAAAGGACAGACCGTATCCGGAACACCGCGCTACGTTCCAAAACACGCATAGCCGATGTTGGCTTAAAATCTGCCAGGCTGAAGTGGGACTGGGCTGGTCACCTCTGCCGTATGCACCCAGTAAGGTGGGCTATTTAATAACCAGTTGGATGCCTCGACGACGACGCGGCAGACCTAAACGGAGATGGCTGGACGACCTGGATGCATTCGACAGCGACTGGCCGAACATAGCACAGAACAGGGATGAATGGCGGTCCAAGGGAGAGGCCTTTGCCCAGCAGTGGGACACATGTATAGGCTAACCAAAAAAAAAAAAGTGATTATAATTTTACTAACATGACAATGTAGCAAAACACCACATGGTAGCGATGGCCATACTAACAGACTACTATGTAGAGGCTATCGGGTTTGAATCCACGGCGTGTATTACTGACTTTTCGAAGTTACGTTCAGTCGAACAACTTCCCGCTAGACCACCATAAGGGTCTGAATCGCTCAGCAAGACATCGTCCCTTCCAGTGCTACTTTATACAAACATTGACATTCGTATCCAAAACCAGTTTCTAGTGTGCCTCAAATCTATGAGCGAGCCAAGGGATTGTTTTTCAAACTGGTCCACCGCCGACTTGTTTGATTTATAACGCTTGCCATGTACGTATTAAATTGTTAATTAACGCTTGCTATGGGCATCGGTGAGCACGTTTAAGGCCGCCAGTCACAGCTCTTATGAAGGTCTTCGAAATTCGTGATGAGGAGACAGTATCTCTGTATGAACTGACGCTGGTCTAAACCATGGAATATTGTTATCCCTTTGGAGATCAGACAGGCAGTCGCTCAGTGGAAAAGCTAATATTCAGTCAAATCTGGTTAGACTAATAAAGCTGCAACTGGGAAGCGCAAGATAATTATGATTCATTATCATCCTTAGCTCTAGCCCAGTTGCAGCCTGGATCCGCTTACTACTCTGATTACCCATAACAGTTGTCAATTCAATGCGCATATAACTCCGAAAAGTCAGTGGTGTGCGTCGTAGATTCGAACCCGATACACTCTGCATGGCAGTTTTTTGGTATGTCCTCTAGGCTATCACTGCCTCGTACACTTTCCTAAATACTATCATCTTAAAGTTTGTGATCGTAGGCTCCATTTTTATGTTTTATTTTTATTACACTTAGAACGTACGGGTCAAAGGTTTATAGTATAAATACTATCTGAACCCGGTTACACCCGCATTGATTAGGGCTACTGCATTACCCGTGTGTTATAGCGTGATGCTGCAATAATTAAAGCCTGTCTCAGTTGTCAAAGACATTCATGACCATCACATGATCATGATGTTTTAGACCATGTACTGAATAACGACATCAAATTAAAACAAAAGTTCTAAATATTTATGTAATGAAACTACTTATAAGCTGCTCAAGCTCGATTTATATGCATATATTTTGAAGAATAATAATCAAAATCAATCATCTGACTTATAAGAATTCTAATCTTAGCATCCTTTTTTCAAATCGTGTTGTTTCGGTAGCTGTCCTTGACATTGAAAAAAGGTGAACGCTTAAACCAGTTTTCTGCACAACAAACTGCAAAATACGTAGCAGACACGTATCAAATTCTGACCTAATCGCTGACGACCACGATCTTCAAAGTTTAGTTTTATAAGTAGGAAGTAACTTATGCTTTTGTGTTTGTTGTTCTTATCTTAATATATAAAATCCTTGCGTTACTGACTGACTGACAGACACGCTACAGCCGAAACTATTAGGCGCAGGAAGCTGAAATTTGGCATGTATGTTCCTTGGTGACCGTAGGGGCGCACTAAGAAGGGATTTCCCGAAATTCCCACGGGATCGGCCAAAACGGGTAAATTAAAAAAAATGCAGGCGTAGCTGCTGGCGTCCTCTAGTATGTGAATAAATTGGGTTTCATAAAAGTTTACTAATCTGGAACATGGCTGAGTCTTCAGTTCATCGAGATAGGCTATAATTTTTGTAGCATCACGCTATGAGACACAGGTAAACAGCAGCCCTAATCAATGCGGGTTTAACAGGGCTCAGGTAGTATTTATACTATAAACCGGTGACCTGTACATTATAAGGGTAATAAAAAAAAACGTAAAATAGAGCCTACGACTACAAATTTTAAGATGATAGTATTTAGGTGTACGAGGCAGTGATAGCCTAGAGGACATACCAACAATTTGCCATGCAGAGGATTCGAATCTACGGCGCGCACCACTGGCTTTTCGGAGTTATATGCGTATTAAATTGTTAATTATCGCTTGCCCCTTGCTTCGGAGAGCACGTTAAGCCGTCGATACCGGTTGTTATGAAGATTCTTGGCGCAAGGCGTCAGTACGTATAAATAAACCCTAGACTAAGCCATGGAATATCGCTATCCCTTCAGTTTGTGGAGATCAGACAGGTAATCACTCTGTTGAATCTAAGCGGACGGAATACTAGTAAGCGGACCCCGGGTTGAAACTGGGATAACGCTAGGAGGATGATGATAGTACAAATTTTTTTTGGTGTACATAAAGAATCGGTTCATATATACTTTAATACTATTATGTAGGTTTATCCAATAGACGATCTCAATCTATTTTATCTTGTTTACAATTAAAACACTTGCCTCAATTGAAGATTAATCATTGCTAAAAATAGAATGCTAATAAACAAATTTATTCATGGTCTAAAAGAGACACCGGTCAAGCACGAATCGATTCCTTAAAATGTAATATGAAGAGTGGGATATGCTCACAAATTGCTAATAAATATCTCTGGCATGACAGCGTTAAAAAATACCTCTCTATAAATGGTCTATTCGTGCTAGAGCTGCGATGCCATAGAGTCTATGGCATCGTAGCTCTAACACAGACACATAGAAGTTTCCGCTGTTTGCGTCGGGGATTAAAAAGTTAATGTTCTGCTCCACCTGGGCTTGTTTGTTAAGTCTTGTTGTTGATGATCCTGATTCCTGAACCAGAGGCTTAAATTAGCTCAAATTTCAAGTGAAGATTTGCTTTGTGCGACGAGTTATCTAATTAGTTCTGTGTTTTTAATATTATAAATAAATATATACCGTTGATGCTGCAATCTAAATACTTACTACACTTTTAAAAGATTTTTCCTAGATTTCTGTGAGTTTGTAAAAATTTATAATGCATAAATTTATAAAGCATATGTTGACAAAAAACTACAATCAGCGGACCACACAAAATATTGTCTTATATGGGAATCGAACCTAGACGAAAATCTAGACGGCAAGACAGTCGCTTAAACCACTACACTGTATGTGCAGGCATTATTTTACCAAACGTGGTTCTATTGTTATTTCAGTAGTATTCAATTGTTATTAATTGAAATTACCTATCAATTCATCATCATCCTAGCGCTGTCCCGGTTGCGCTCCAAAACTCACGCCTTGGAGCCCGGAATGACCTATCAATTAACCTTTGCTATTGTTTCACGAATATTGAGTTCAAAACTTTAAAATTAGTATATATAAGCATCGATAGAATAGTAGAGAGAATAACAGACTGCCACGCAGAGGGTCTCAAGTTCAAGCCTTTGGCTTGTACCACTGACTTTTTGAAGTTAGATGCATCATCATCATCATCAACAGCCTTTAACAGTCCACTGCTGGACAAGGCCTCTCCTTTGAAAGGAGGAATTGGCTTACTATACCACGCTGGCCAAACGGGTTGGTATAGGGTTTGTATCAAGTTTTCCTTCTCTTACAGTGCTGTTCTTTGCATAATATGCTCAATCTGTCGGTCGTATTCTTAATCCGTCACCACACGGACAATGTTTTTTTGTCCTTGGAAAGTTTGTGCCGGGCTTCCTTCCACCATATGGGGTGTATGAGACTCTCATAGAGGCATTTGGGTCACAAAATCCGCCGCGCTATTCCAGTGAATAGCGGGGTTTCGGGGACTAAGTGTATATGACATATCCGAGACCCCAGCAATAAGAACCAGTAAATACATATTTACAATTCAAGCTAGAAAATAAATATCTTAAAAGTATGTGAATCGTTTTATTTAGAGATTAAAAGAGCCAAAGACTTACAAAACTTCTTAAATGGAATGCTTTATGTGAAATGGCCTTGGTTCAAATGTTTTTATAGCTACTCAAAATTTAGCAAATTCTGTGAATCGCTTAAAACTAAAAAAAACAAAATGAGAAACCAGTCGTTATGATATTTTATGAGTTTCCTTTTAATTATTATATTACTTTAATTTGCCGACAGAGTCAGTGGCCTGCCTGCAGGTAAGAGCCTGATTCCACTAGCATTTGTCAAGGCGCGCGTCCAGTGCGAGAATTGTGTTTACGCGGCCTGCATGCAGCGTCAACGTTAGTTTTGCTACCAAATGCTTTGAAATCAACAGAAGAGCGTAAAAACTCCACAATGGACTTTACGCACTTCCTTTGATAATATTAGAACAGTTATTCAATTCGACATATTTATTTTCATAATTAGGGCTCGGATAAATACATAATTAAGTGCGTTAAATATTTTTTTTTACATTTAATGCGTCGCTAACTGTACAGTGCAACTGTGGATTTTCTATAAGTCATCAATAATTTATGTGACACGCGCAAATTAATTATACTACAAATCAGATAACGCAATTCTTCGTTCAAAACATCCCTTTCATTTTGACTTCATTGACCATTTAAATATCTTGAATAAAAGTCTTTAAGGGCGGGATGAATGTGTTACCACAGTTAAAAGCAAAATCCATGGCTTTACAAACAAAACTGACTTGGTAGTCATCGTTTCAAAATCAAGATTATTTGTCGAGTTGACATTTGCATCAATGGCCTGAATAAAAAGGAAGGAAAGAAACCCCCCAGAGGGTCGCGACCCACAGGTTGAAAAACACTGCTGTCGAGGAATAAACAACTTATGTACAGATGTATTAGGCGGAATCTGAACCTAAAATCAGTATGCACGTGAGTTTGAAATATCTCATGGCCCTCAAGGACTAGTCATCGTCAGGACAGCGTCGTTCTTAACCCCAATAGGAACAAGCATTTCGTATAGGCAAATAAAATATATTATTTTATTTTAACAAATAATCTGCTCTAGTTATGTAACGGTCACTTTGTGTGGTATAATATTAACAAAACCCTCTGAATCATTCACTCTTCGTAGCTTTCTTTATTTTCATCCTCTAATTCGCTCTATCTGCGGTATCATAATCAGTTATCTTGCATTCCATCTTGTCCTTTAGCACTACATCTCACCACCTTAGCAAAACCCTCCGAATAAATATACCAATTTATTCTACTCAATAACAATGCCCAACTCTGTTCTATAGAATATATACTGATGTTAGCATGTCTAGACGAAGGCCATTCCAAAGAGACTGATGATGTCATCATTAATGGAATCATATTGTATTTTTCAAACCATATTTCCTGTAGACATATAAAAACCATAATATTATAAACCATCCGTAGCAAAACGATGCAATGGCATCGATACATGAACACTTTGCCGTGTGTAATGGTGCTGATACACCTAAGCATTCACTTGTAACAGATCAGCGAGCATTCGCATTTTTTGTTTTGTATAACTGAACAACAAACAAAGCTGAACATTGCTACGAACATTTTCACGATCTTTATAGGTCGATCTTTTCTAAAACGTCAAAGCAAATTTACTTTCAATTCGCTAGAATGCTCGCCAGAACGCTCGCAAGAGCGGTTTCAGATTAGCGTTTTATACGCGCGTATAAGCTCGTTTTTGGAAGCGCATGTAGGCGCGTATAGGCGCGCCTTTTGGCACACGCGCAACTCGTACGAGCGTTGACGCGCTTCTAAGCTCGTATAACCTAGACCACGAGTTTCTAATTAAAATTGTCTTTCGGTATGTTATTATGCATGCAGAGATGTTCAAACATCGCCGGCCCCCGGTCCCGCCGCAACCGCTTTGTCCCCGCATTTTAAATCTGTGATATCTTCGAAAATATTCATTTAAATCACATGCTGTAAAGGACCATATAATCTATAATATTACATGCACAATGTATTAAGGAAAAAGATTAATGTTGTATTGCTTTAAATCGTTTCGTAAATGAGCCATTATTTCTCGTAAAAGTAAAGGATAAAAAATGGTTATTGTGGGTTATCACTAAGAGATAGACATATACCATTGCACACTTTTTTGTAGATCGTTTTAAGGTTTACTATACTGTGGTACATTATTCAGGCAGCGTTTGCAATGTAAGCGCAAAAAAGGTGTTATTTCCGACATCACATTAGAAACCTCTAAAACTGTCAGTGTTTCTCTACTATATTATGCATGTATTATACATATAAACCTTCTTCTTGAAAGAATCTTTCTATTAAAAAACCCGCATCATAATCCGTTGCGTAGTTTTAAGGATATAAGCATACATAGGGACAGACAGACATACAGAAGACAGACTTTGTTTTATACAACGTAGTGATGAAGTGATGATGATGAATCAATACCTTCTGTTGAATGGCATTAATACATTTATTCTTATGTTATAGGCGGACAAGAATCATACATCACGTGAAGTTGTTTCCATAAATTATTTATTCGAATTAAATTATTGTAAACTATCGGCAAATTGCAAGTTTATGAAACTTAGCTCTCCTGCGATTCATATGCGTACAGGGTACAAAATAGAGGTTAAATATTGGTGAAAATATGATTTTGAAGCAATGTATTTATGTTTATAGAATGTTTAAGTTATTGACAGATATCAGAATCTGTTATTGAACAGACAACGCATAACCGAAATTACTAGGCGCAAGAAACATAACCCGTGGTCATAGGGGTGGAAAAGTGTTACACTGACGTTGGGGTGGGTCTCACAGACCCGTTTATTAGATATTAGTTATTTCAATACTTTGTGAATAAAAAGAACTATACTCACAGTGTTTAGTTTTTTAGGTATTTATGTAAATAAATAAAAGAAAAATATTATAATAGATTATGTTTTAATCAGATTCATTAGACAATTTAAAAATAAACGGCAAATGTTAACAAAATCTTTTCCTTCTACTTATATGTTACTCTATTATTAATTAACAATCAGTCTTTATATTTTAATGTCACTTTTTGTAGTAAACTAGATTATACATAAAAAAGCCATGAAAAAACACTCTTGTAAAATCGACAGTATATGCTGTCTTTCTTTGTCTTCTCGGTCCATTTTTTACTAGGTACCTAGGTACAAAAACACAAATAAAATACTTTGAACTGTATATTAGCAACATAAAACGTAAACAAGAACAAAAACCAAATGTAAAAGCATAAATTTACGGTAAACAATTAAAATACACGTACGAGTATAACTCCCACTGCCGCTGCCTCACTTACCTGCGATGCATAGATCAACTCAACAGTTCTAGCTACTGAGAAGAGCAGCAAAGTCGCACGCATAGTAAGTGAACTACAAGCGAAATAAATTGTTACGGGTCTCACAGACCCAAGCCCCATGATGCCGGCTTAATTTTTTACTTTTTTATGAGATAGGGGGCAAACGAGCAGACGGATCGCCTGATGTTAAGCGATTACCGCCGCCCATGGAAACCCGCAACACCAGAGGAGTCACAAGTGCGTCGTCGCCCGTCACGCAAAAATTGAGCCTTCGCACAGCCACTTACCTATAGTCTGTTCAAGATATGAAAAAATAAAATGTAAACAAACCATAAAAAATGGTTCTTTTAATGTCTCCTTCGCAAAAAAGTAGATTTTAGTCAAATATTCCTAGCGAAAGACTGGACAAGTTTTTAAAAGTTCGTCTGTCCCTTACATTTATAAATGGTACAGCATATTGATTCTTTTTCTATATTATTCATAATTATAATAACGATCTTTTTTATTTATTAATTTAATTATGCTAATCAAGTATTTTACATGATAAAGAACCTGAAAAGCCAATGATTCTAAAATTTTATGTATTTATTATCCTGTCAAGTTAAGTATCATCACTACATAGTATAAAACAAAGTCTGTCTTCTGTCTGTCTGTCCCTATGTATCTACGCAACGGATTTTAATGCGGTTCTTTTTTAATAGATAGAATGATTAAAGAGGAACTCCACCTTGTCGTGGTGGGGGGGCTCAGGAACCGTGGTTAGGTCACCCACGGTGAAGCTAAGCGAGATCCCAGGAGTGGACGCTCCGCGTGGGCTTGACGGAGGCCTGCGCAGGATGCGTCCAATGGTGCGGGTGCGGGGGACAGTTCTTCTGTCCCTCGCAGTCGGGCGCGGTCACGGGAGGAGAGGCGTGTCGGTGTTGCGTTGCCGCGTGCCCTATCTCCCGCGACCAAATGGGAGCGCACCATCGTTGGGTCGCGTTGGGGCCGCAGAGGAAGACGAGATGTGGTGTTGCGTTGCCGTTCTCCCTATCCTCTGCGGCGGCTGGGTGTTTTGGCGGTGGAGCCCAACACCTTCATCCGCCGCCAAGAGGGGCTTTGTTCGGGGCCCACCTGACCATCTGGCGGGCCAAAACCCGTCAGGGGGTAGCGAGGAATGCTTCGGAGATACCCCACCCTCCGACACACGGGTACATGAGAAACACGGGTTGGTTTTTAGTCAGTAAGAGTCTTCACCCCCAGGGCGGAGGGACTCCATAAGGATTTGCCAACCCGACACCAAAAAAAAGGACGACTAGTCGAAAATGCCTGGAAGAGCTTCTGGTCAATGAAAGAGCTAATGAAGGGCAACCTTCCACTGTCACTTAAGCGAAAACTCATTGACATGTGTTTACTGCCCGTCCTAACCTACGGTGCCCAAACATGGTCCTTGACGGAAATTCAGAAGTCCAAATTGAAGATTTGCCAAAGGGCTATGGAACGTAGCATTCTTGGTTTAAAAAGGACAGACCATGTTCAAACCACAACGCTACGTTCCAAAACACGCATAGCTGACGTTGGCTTAAAATCTGCCAGATTGAAGTGGGACTGGGCCGGACACGTCTGCCGTATGCACCCAGATAGATGAGCTTATTCCGTTACCAATTGGGTGCCCTATGATAGTCGACGAAGACGCGGCAGACCAAAAAAGAGATGGTGGTACGACCTGGATACGTTTGACAGTAACTGGCTGGACATAGCACAGGACAGGGATGCATGGCGATCTAAGGGAGAGGCCTTTGCCCAGCAGTGGGACACATTACCAGGCTAACAAAAAAAAATGTAATTAGGTCGTGTTATCCCGATCGGTTAGTCTGCTATCTTATTAAGTTTAAGAATCATTGGTTTCTTAGTTTACCTTTTATTTTTTCGTAATGTGAATATAGTATAGTCATAATATACGTAGTAAAGATAATATGGTTATAGTTGTCGCTTTAAATAGGTATCACATTTTTATAATACCTACTACCAATAAACTTATAAGTATTACGGAGTATTGCTCTACTTTACGTCAATAAAATGTATAAAGGGAAGTCCCCGGTAGAATTAGCGAAGGTTGTTGAGTCAGACTATACTAATATTAAAAAGCTGAAGAATTTGTAAGTTTGGTTGAACTAGTTCGATATTTTTTTGTGTGATGGTAGTAGTAGTACCTATTTATTGAGGAAGGCTGTAGGCTTTGTTATATCACGCTGTGAGCCACGTACGTAAGCCATAATTAAACCTTGAGCGGGCCCAATAAGTTTGTAAAATGAAGCCCCAGGCTATCCCGTCCGTCTGGCCGGTATGCATGCGATGTACTCAAAAACTACTTAACAGAATTTTATATGGTTTCCACCAATAGATAGTGACGTTCTTGGGGAAAATTAGGTGTATAATTACGCGGCCAGAGCCTGGGGCGAACTCTAGAGTTATCTTACAAATAATGTTCAAATGGGTCAATGAGTAGTGAAATGTTGAAGTACTTCAGATATTACTAAGACCTTTGAAAATGAATGAGTATCGTATTTCTGAGAAATGTAGGTAATTAATATAACTTGAGTACCATTTATACGAATCACTATGTTTTTTGTCGTTAGGGACTTTACAAACATACAACCAACGGACATAGTGAACACCCAGACTCAAAACAACAATTTATGCATTACACAAATTGTTGTCTCGTGCGGGAATCGCACCCACATCAATCGGAGTAGTGTCAAGCAACGAGGCCGCCGCTTAAACCACTTCGCCAACCGTGTAATCGTGTGTCTCTTTAACTATGTGACGTCATATATTGTTGTTGACGTATTTATTGCAAATATGTGAGGTGGCTGAACAATGAGCTAAGTAAACGTCCATTTAAATGTAATTTGTTTTATTAGGGATAGCTGAAGCTGTAGATATACCTCCATTATTCTATAACGCCAGGGCTTTTCCTAGCACCCTTTTTTATATTTCCTTGCTCAACCTGTAAAAGGGGAATACTGAAATTCCGAAAGAGTAAGTTCATAGTATTGTCATTATCTGATTTATTTGTGAGATAAAATTTGTTGGCAAACCTGGATAAATTGTGAAGTACAAAAATCTGAAAATATATTTATTGTTAGTAAGGTAGATGTCTGAAAACTCAGTATATCAGCTTTAAATCTATGTAACTTATAGAGTGCAATAAAGTATTGAGTATACTCTGTACTTTATTGCACTATGTAAGTAATGATTTATACTCAATAAATCATTACTTTCATCTTGTGATGTAAAACAAAAATTGGGCAAGTGCGAGTCGGACTCGCGCGCGAAGGGTTCCGTACCATCATCTATAAAAAAATCACGTTCGTTGTATGTATACTTAAATACTTTTTAAGTTTCTACCTGTTTATTCAGATCGAGTAACAAATTGCTTAAAAATAACGTTTGTTGTATGCGGGCCCCTCCTTATTATTAACTTCTATTATTTAATTATTTATTTTGCAAGGTAATATACAACTACATTTTCTGTGAAAATTTAAAGCGTCTACCTGTAACAGTTAGTAATTTTGAGCGAGAAATACGAAAGACAACACGTTTCTTGTATGGGACCCCCTTAATATTTTCATTTTTTTATTTTTAGTATTTGTTGTAATAGCGGCAACCAAAATATATAATTTGTGAACATTTCAGATTTCTAGCTATCACGGTTTATGAGATACAGCCTGGTGACAGACAGACAGACAGACGGACAGACGGACAGACAGACAGACAGCGGAGGCTCAGTAATAGGGTCCCGCTTTTTACCTTTTACGTACGGAATCCTAAAAAAAAAATGCTTGTATATGCATTTACTTGGGATCCTGCCGTTTTGCCGAAAAGATTTTGACAAAATTTCATTACCCAAACAAATAGCAACCTTTTTTTATACCATTGCAACATTTCGAATGATTTTAGTACGCATATTTTTATTTGGTCTTTTTACTCGTACTTGGCAAAATATTACCAAGTATAATGTCATTATGGCATTTGGTTTTTAATCAAATGATTTATTACAGCAAACAATCTTCAGACAATAAACGTTTGGTGATATTAGTTTATTTATGGAAGTAGTTAGAGTAGGTTAACTATTAAAAACGGTTAGATTAGGTTAGGCTAGAACTGTGACCACCTCCCCCCCGTGGGATCTCCACCTTGTCGTGGTGGGGGGGCTTAGTAACCGTGGATTGGTGACCCGCGGTGAAGCTAAGAGGGATCCAGGAGGGGACGCTCCGCGTGGGCTTGACGGAGGCCTGCGCTGGATGCGTCCAAAGGGGCGGGTGCGAGGGACAGTTCTTCTGTCCCTCGCAGTCGGGTGCGGTCGCGGGAGGAGAGGCGTGTCGGTGTTGCGTTGCCGCGCGCCCTATCTCCCGCGACCAAATGGAGGCGCACCATCGTTGCGTCGCGGTGGGGCCGCAGAGGAAGAGGAGATGCGGTGTTGCGTTGCCGTCCTCCCTATCCTCTGCGGCCGCTGAGTGTTTTGGCGGCGGAGCCCAACACCTTCATCCGCCGCCAAGGGGGTTTTGTTCGGGGCCCGCCTGACCATCTGGCGGGCCAATACCCGTCGGGGGTAGCGACGAATGCTTATGCGAATCCCCACCCTCCGACACACGGGTTGTAACGTAAAAAGTACCTTTCGAGTGTGTGCTGTGCGTTATCCCTACTAGGGGGTGTCTAAATGAGAAGCGTGGTTAAATGTTAGAATAAAAATTGATTTAATTGCCAAATAAATTTTATACATCAATTAGCAAGCGTTACTTAAATGAAAAAGATTACGATTTATGTGATATTTAGAAAAATTAACACAGGGTCGCGTAGTTCGGCGAGGGGTTGGGTTTTTGCTGAGATTCCTGCTGCCGATGGTCCAGGAGATGTTGGTGACTTAACTCGGATGTAGCCGCCGCAAGAAAAGGGCCCGCGAAGCCAACGCGTCCGCTTATATGGAGGCTCGCAGTGCGGTGGGGACGGAACATGCAGGCAGCCGGGAGGCGGTGTCGTCCCGACGTCACAGCGACGTCACACACTCCCCCCATTAGGCCAGAATTTTCCCATAGGGAAAATTCTGTGGCTGGTAGGCGGCAACTGCATTCGGAGACCCTGAAACAGATGAGTGGTAGTGGTGTCAGTAGGTTAAATACGAGGCAACTATTAACCCTGAAAGAGGAAAAAAACAAGTATAACCCTCGGCCATTCATACGTCACCAAGCATTGAACGTTCCTATAACCTGACATTCATCACATTCAAAAAGGCCTACACACTATCATACGCATAAACAAGCCAACATTCATTCAAGATGCGAGTCGCATTCATTATAATACACGACGCGCGAAGAGGTATTATACGTGATTTTTATAGTAAATAGTCACCCAGTCTATGTTGGTAGGCACCACCTGACCACCCATATTAGATAAGTGAAGTTAATTGAGAGAGTATAAGTCGTAAACCAATATTACGATCTTACTATATTACGATACTACAATCATACGATTAGTTGGCAGTATCACAAACAAATTGCTCATTAACAAGGTAGATGCAATATTGCAAGGACAATTTGTATTCATTTAAAATGGAATAACAATGAAGGTTTGAACCAGTGAACACGTGAGTCATCACTGCGCGCTTGGCGCCGGCCGCATTCCATTCTCGCGGACAAATAACTGGTTTCTGATTATGATACAAAATCGACAACGGCAAATACACAATTCGGAATAGGTTGCAATGTATAGTACATCACCGCAGGAGACAATCGATGACAAAGTGTACACAACCATAGCCAACAACACAAAAAAATATTCGCTGCACGATATAATGTATAGTACGTCGTCGAAGGAGACTGTCGACGACATAGTACACACTACCATAGTTAAAAACACAAAAAAAATAAAACAATCGAGAATCGAACCACAGACCGATCCGACAACAACCTTTCAGCCACTGAGCCATAAGGGAAAAAAAAATATTTTATTATATTTCGATCAGTCATTACCAAAGCTATAAATAACAAGATATATGGGTACATGATTTAGCTGTAATTAGGAGTTAAAGATTTTTATATTGTATGTAACGAAGTGTTAAGTTATTTTAGTGATTAAATCATTAGTGATGAGCATTAATCATTACATTCTTAAACTTTGTAGTGAGTTAATTTAAGATCTTTTATATGGCAATCACCAAGAGAAACATATCTGATATTTATATAGTTATGTGAAAGTTGGATAGTTATCAGATAGTCGGATAATTAGTTAGATAAATAACAGATTCTTTCAAAAATATTAAGTTTGGAAAACCTCTTCGACAATTTATAACAGTAATAACTATTCATGTTTTATGTTAGCATATATTCATGTTTTATGTTAGCATATTTATATAATTCGTTAACACAACACAATGCATTATCTTCGACTCGGAAACAAAAGAACCATTGTTGGCCTTCACAAATAATTATGTAGGTAATTATAACTCTGCATACATATGCGTCTTACATTGTTATTAATGACACTGTACCCAATCGTTTATAAACCCATTTATGCTATAATAGAATAAGATTTAATTATTTTATTCAGCTTTTAGGTTTAAAATAAACGACGGTGAAATACGAAATGGTATTATCTTTAACTTGTAAATCAATTAATTTGCTTTAGCTATAAAAATATAAAATTATTGATTTATGTAGAAATACCCACATTAGTTATTTAAGTATTGAAATTATTTATTAATTTGTGTGTAAACAGCCACTTTAGTTATTTAATGAGGTATAAATATTATTTATTTGATTCATATGTAAATAGGCACGTATTTATTCAAGGAAAGAAGTTATTGATTCAATTTATGTGCAAATACCCACTTTAGTTAAAGTTAGTTTCAATTCAATTAAGTTTATAAATTCAGTTAGATATAATTACATTTGCGTAAGTACAGGAACACATTATAACCAGTACTATTTAAGATGGTTTAGTAAAACCAGATGTAAGCATTTAGTAAAAAGGAAATAAGTAACATATTGACAATTAAGTAGTTTTCCGGCCGTCAGCGGCTTAATTTTACCATTTATTTATCATTATATGTTTTATATATTTCAATAGAAACCAGACATTGAAAGAACAATCCTAGCAACACAAAACATTACAAAAAGAACATAATTCAATAACTGCGACGCAGGAATTTTATGTTTGAGTTCACAATGAACAGTAAATGCATACATAGATGCATTTGCAAATGACATACCGATAGGCAGTAACAAGAAGATAAAATCGAAGACCAAAAACAACGATTGTAGCATAATAAACATTTGACAAAACGAACAACTAATAATTCTACGATGATATTCGTATTTCTATACCAAACAGACAAAGATTAAACTTTTTCATTATTGTTAGTGAGCAACCTGCATGTGACACGTGTACATTTTATTAATAAATGAACGCGGAATTCTAGCTAGATACCTAGTATATAATACGCTAGCATCTTTAGGTACGTTCATTCTCAGCCAGTCCAACTATGTTAGGTACACGTGGTATAATAAAGATGCAACTTTCTTAGTAAGAAAGAAAAGTAAT
This sequence comes from Euclidia mi, assembly GCA_944739405.2. Classification (NCBI taxonomy): domain Eukaryota; kingdom Metazoa; phylum Arthropoda; class Insecta; order Lepidoptera; family Erebidae; genus Euclidia; species Euclidia mi. The sequence continues at coordinate 76,552,072 of OX123191.2, read as the reverse complement.
AGTTAATTTTAAAAGATAATCGCCGTAGTAGGCGGTAAAAGTATTTAATAATAGCTACTATATAGAAATATATCGCCGTACAAAGTCACTAGCAGAAGGTTATAGTAGAAAATAGAAAGAAATGAAAAAGAGAAGGGTGTGAACTCGTTCCATAAGTCAGCCAAAGCAGATTATTAGCAATAATTATCAGTAGCACTTAATTACCTTAGTGGCATTTAAAAAAGCTAATCGCGAAGCAGTACGATCAAGGTGACCTAGGCACGTCGTTAGTGGACGTGAGGTCATAAATCGCAAAATACAAAGAATGCGATCGACGAATGTGACCTTAGCGCGTCTTTAGAGGACACGTGGCCGCAGTCGAACGATTATAACTGTTACTTGTGCGGTTGATACACAGTAATTATCACACGCGGTAACAGAAAAAGTTATAATATAGAAATGCTTACCAAGCGTAGTAAGACAAAATTTGTCTGTTGTGACCGGCTCAACACAATACCGACCTTCCGAGCACAACAGAACAAAAAGAGAAAATGTCTATTGTGATCAGCACAACACCACCGACTTTCCGAGCACAATAGAACAAGCAAAAAGAAACAATAGGTAAATGCCACTAAAATAACTACACACTGCTTTGGAACGACTTCACACATACACAAAAAATAAAAAAAAAGAAGACTCACCGGCAGCGGATTCTCAACAAAACCCTACCTATAATATTCCCGTGGGCGCCACTGTAACGTAAAAAGTACCTTTCGAGTGTGTGCTGTGCGTTATCCCTACTAGGGGGTGTCTAAATGAGAAGCGTGGTTAAATGTTAGAATAAAAATTGATTTAATTGCCAAATAAATTTTATACATCAATTAGCAAGCGTTACTTAAATGAAAAAGATTACGATTTATGTGATATTTAGAAAAATTAACACAGGGTCGCGTAGTTCGGCGAGGGGTTGGGTTTTTGCTGAGATTCCTGCTGCCGATGGTCCAGGAGATGTTGGTGACTTAACTCGGATGTAGCCGCCGCAAGAAAAGGGCCCGCGAAGCCAACGCGTCCGCTTATATGGAGGCTCGCAGTGCGGTGGGGACGGAACATGCAGGCAGCCGGGAGGCGGTGTCGTCCCGACGTCACAGCGACGTCACAGGGTACATGAGGAATACGGGTTGGTTTTTAGTCAGTAAGAGTCTGACAGTCCCCTTCGTCCTTCCCCCGGGGCGGAGGGACTCCATGAGGATTTTCCAACCCGATACCAAAAAAAAAAAAAAAAAAAGAACTGTGACCACCTACGGACGAGCCGAGCGAGCGAAGCGAGCGGTGCCGCGGTAGCGGCCGGCGAGTGCCAGAAACGACTTGCATTAATAGAAAAAACAGATAGTTTTAGTAGGTTACCCGAACTGAACTATTTAGATTGGGATAACTGTTGATTTTGCGTAAAAACTGTTATTCCAACTGAAATCTTGACTAAATAAAAAATGTTAAAAGTACTAGTTGGTAAAAAGTTATAGTTTAAACGTTCATTTCCCAAACATTAGGTTTGCGTTTCAATTTTTTGTTAATAGATTTTTCGCTAAGTAAGAATTTGGCAAATGAAATAAAGCGAAAATTTTTTTGGGAAGTGAAAATTTGTCAAATTCCTTTCGGTCAAACAAGGGAGACCCCATTTACTTACATGTCTTCGATTTTTATAAAGAATCGATGTAAATGGAAGTACACCACTTACAGATGTAATGTTACTAATGAAGTTTAGGCATACCTTCGTAATATAAAAAATATTGGAAGCAGTGATATTCGAGTGGTGAGGACCAACGTTTTCCTTCGCAGAGTGTCTCAAAAGTACGGCAAGCGATATTGAATTTGCGAAGTTATCATCTTAAATGATTGAAACTTGCTTTATGGTCATAGAAAAAGTTTGATGGATTTTTTTAATGTCATAAGCGGCAAAGGAGCAGATGGATCGCCTGATGGTAAACAATTACCGTCGTCCATGGATACAAGCAACACCACAGGAGTCACCAGTGCGTTGCCGCCGTTTGGGTTAAGAAAAGAGGTGGGAGGAGGAGTGGGATGAGGGAGAAGGAATAGGGGATAGGGCCTCGGGCACTCTCACTCACCGAACGAAACGCAACAATAAAGGCACTGTTACTTTACGTCAATTTTCTGTGAGAAGGTAGTACTTCCCCGGCCCATTCACGCTGAAATCAGCAAAGTTGTACTACCTATTAATATCTGCATACCTATCTGAGAGTTCTCCGTAATATATTCGGCTGACTTGACATGTGATGTCTACAAACTCACACTTGACTGAGAAAACGGTTCTCATAGTGAGAAGAGCCCCTCATATAGAGCTGTAAATTCATCTTATCTTCTAAATACATATGTAATTTTTTAGAAAACGTACTGCAACCTATTCAGATTTTTTTCTGAACATTTTTGACTAGAGATTGCTCATAGAATGACGAAGGCACTCTTCTTTATCTATAATTAGTAACACTTTAGACAATTGTCTTTACAATTGATAAACAAGCTTGATAACAGATAGCAAACACAATACACAGAAATGATTGTTCCTAATATGTACGCAAACAAAACATAGCTGATTAAGTTTTAAAAACCTGTAGATAAATGTGAATCAGTGTCATTTTATCCTAGATTACGAGATAATAACTAAATGCTTTTATTTTACTTTTAAATTTAAACATATCATATATATACATTTTAACTTCGCCACATATCTGGCGAAGTGTGGGTGTGTAATACACCTCTGCCTACCCCTTCGGGGATAAAAGGCGTGAAGATATGTTATGTTATGTTTAAATTTAAATAAAATAGCTAGCAATTGAATAAAAAGACACATACAAATGCCTCTACTAGACAAAGGGTTAAAACACATAAAGAATATTATATAATTATAAAGATAAAGAATAATAAATATAAAATAATAATAATATATAATTATAGCATAAAGATATAATTATGGCCTTTCATTTCTAAATATAACTTCTTATTTAGGTGATTATATTTTGCTAATGAATCTTATTCTTATTCACGTATACTTTAACATAGGCTCTTATGTAAATAAGATTTAAATTAAATTATTTAAATTTCAGTTTGGCTAAAATATTAACATACTGTGCTGCCATCTAGGAAAGGTATTTGTTACTTTTATGATATACTACTGATGCTCAGTGTTTGAAATAGATGTCGCTCTTCGACAAGTGGATGACCGCATCTACGTCTGGACATTTGATCCCGTAGGAATTTTCGCATATCCCTTCTTATGCACCCTTTCTGTAACGAAGGAACAGACATACCAAATAATAGCTTCTTGCACCTAATATTTTCGGCTGTGCGATGGCGGTCAGTCAGTCAATAACAGAAGAAAGCTTAAACAAAGTAAGTAAATAAAGATTGATAAATACCGACAAAATTGTATATGCAGATCTGAGAAATAAATAATTACTTTAACCTTATATTACGCTGATGTGTCCATTGGATAGCGTATGCGACTGCTGATCGGAGGTGCTAGGTTCGATTCCCGGGTCGGGAAAAGTATTAGGTACTGGGTTTTTCCAAATTCTCAGTAGCAGCACGGAGTCTGGTGATGTGCCCGGTAACGGCAATAGGCTCGCCCCCTATTACGTGCGACCTTAAAATTCATGGCAAAATGTGGGTGTAATATTACACCTCTGCCTACCCCTTCGGGGATGCAAGCGTGAGTCTATAAATAAATAAATAAACTAAAGTGGAAATAAATATTAGTATAAAGACCTCAGGTACTAATAGACATGCAACTTGCAGATAACTACTGTTTTATAAGGGTTCCGTACCTAAAAGGTAAAAACGGGACCCCTATAACTAAGCCTACGCTGTCTGTCCGTCTGTCTGTCTGTCTGTCTGTCACCAGACTGTATCTCATAAACCATGATAGCTAGAAGGCTGAAATTTCCATAAATTATGTATTTCCGTTGCCGCTATAACAACAAATACTCAAAATAAAAAACATGAAAATATTAAGGAGCGGCCCCATACAATAAACGTGTATTTTTTTCGTATTTTTTGCTCTATATTACTCACGGTAATAGGAAGACGCTTTAAATTTTCTCAGAATATATAGTTGTATATTACCTTTCAATATAAATAATTAAATAAATGCCTATGTCCAGCAGTGGACGTCGTTTGGCTGATATGATGAATTAAATAAAAATAAAGTAAATATCAAAAGGGGGCTCCCATACAACAAACGTAATTTTTAAACAACTTTTAGTCGATCTTTGTTAACGGGTAGAAACATAAAAATATTTAAATATACATACTTACAACAAACGTGATTTTCTTTTATAGATGATGGTACGGAACCCTTCGTGCGCGAGTCCGATTCGCACTTGGCCAATATTTTTCTAAAGCGGAAATCTAGATTTTCTATAACAGAAAAGTTTTAGTTAGGGCGGTTTCAGATTAGGGTATTTTTCGGCGCGTGTACGGTCGTTTCAGCATACGAGCTTACACGCGCGCTACATTACGCGCTTCAAAAAACCGAACGGGCATATTTCGGCGTGTTCGCTCGAAACTGTAGTGACATCTTGTCAGTGTCAACATGGATTCTGACGGCTCGTGCATATACGAGCTTAGAAGCGCGTCAACGCTCGTACGAGTTGCGCGTGTGCCAAAAGGCGCGCCTGTACGCACATGTACATGCGCTTCGAAAAACGAGCTTATACGCGCGTATAAAACGCTAATCTGAAACCGCTCTTACTACACGTCTCCCTTCAATTCGGAAGGTCTTTTTTTAATCTATATTTTGAATTAGGGTTTTTATCCATGTGAAAACGCCGACCCCATCATTTCTTAGACAAAGCCAACATTAGGACTTAGGAGACAACTAAAATATCATAAATACTTAAAATTAAATATAGTTAATTAGCTGACACAAATTTTCGCTACGGTTTAGTTTGGTTGTGCTAAAATTGCCTGCACTAACCCTTACATCTAATAAACTCAACTAGAATTCTTTTTTAAATTACCCTCTCGTTCCGGTTCTTAACACAATTAATTCGGAAGTTGTTCCGCGCATTAACTGGCCCACGTCAAGTTTATATCATTGGAGAACACGGTGCTCGTTTATCAATACGATAACCGCCGCAGATTTAGTTTTAAGACATGAGGTGGCTAGAGTAATCTTAGAACAGAGAGCCTTATATTCATCCGACTGAACAGAAGTGAAGAGGGCAGCACATTTCAGTCTAGGTACCACAAACCACTTCATTTCTAGAGCCTTAGACGCCTGACCTTCTTTCACAAGCTCTACTGTTTCAAGTATATAAATTGCAGAGTAAGTAAGTTCAAATAGTACGGTAAAGAAGTGTAAAAGCTTTCGTATTAAACTGGTATAATGTGAAATCATAGAAGAAGTAATGGAAAACTTAGAAATACAATCTTTAAAATATTATTAATATATGTAGATACAAACAGCATTGCCTGAGTCTGCATGGTTAATGAATCGCAAAATGTCACAGAATATGTGTAAAGACACGAGTCTACAGACTGGACCAGGTGTAAAAATGTACATGGGTAATTGTTTTCATCAAGAGAGATAACAAACCTCTTTGAAGCAGGTACAGCTTGCGCATGTCTGCGCACGTATAATCCAGAAGAAAAGTGTCTCACAGATTTCTATAAAGCCTTTACACCGATGATCCTAATAAAAATTATAAGACGTCTATTGTATTTGGGTGACATTGATACTATTAGACAAATATAAATATGGTTAACACACAGATTCCATGAAAAGGAACAGTAATAATTGTCAACAAAATGCCCATTCAAAAATTGTAAACTTTAGCGCGATTATGATGCGCGTTCACTAAATATTAAAGGAATTTAAAACCAGTAGCATGAACATAATCTAAATAAGAAAGTAATTAAATAAGTTTTATGAATAAGAAGCCGCTTAGTCCCTTAATCTTAGTCTGCAAGCTTAATTGTTGTAAATACCTAACTTAACCGAAAATAAAACATATATTCATTTAAAAGAATAATAATATATTAATTGGTATTGTGCACATCGATCACGAGTTCACTGTTTTACAAAAAATATCACTTTTAGTAACACTATTTATTTTATTAAATACAAATACTGAAAGCAGTTTATACTTTTAAATATTACTAGTTGCATATAACTAGCCCTTTACGTGTATAAATAATACATTACTATACATATTATAATAGGGTAAATTAACATCAAATATTCAAACACCGGCAACACTAAAATAGAAAATCTGATAGCACTTTTGTTGGTGACGATCGGGAGCGATCGCGTATTTCCGCCTGCATAGTGCTCCCTGCACCCCGTATGCCCTTCCACCTAGTACTTCCTTCAAACGATCATTGCAACGTATCTTGTTGCAAATTTCAGAGCATCACATACAAATTGCTTGAATAATAACGTGGAAAATAAAGAAAACAGTGAAAACAAATCTAAAGTCAGAAAATTTATTACTGATTGCATTTTTGGAATCGATGTAAAAAGACTTTGAAAATCAATGGCACGTTTGGATATAATCTTGAAAGAAATAAAATTATTTTGGCGAGAAGTAAAGTAAGTGATATTTTATATTCTAATTTATTTAATTTAAACATTTTTTGAATAATTACAATGTGTTTACTTATTGTAATTTTGTGTTTTCTGTTCTATTCATAATATGAGTTATATACGATGTTTTGTAATTATCTTTTGATGTTGCTTAGTGGCACAACCGGTCTCTATGACCTTGATTTTCGAACCGGCTATCCTGATCATCAAAATCATCAATAAATCTACTTCAACCTTGAGTAGGATAACCCAGATATTAGAAATGTTCGTATCCTAGGTATATTTTGTTTTCTCATTAATGTTTTACCATGAAAACAAGAGGTAGATATGCGAAAGATAGTTTCCTTTTTGTATTTCTTTTATATATGGTATATCCGAGGGATATTGTTATATCGATTGTACCTTAAGGTCATAAGTGAAGGCTCTATAAGTAAATTAAATGTTGGTAAATTAAATTCTTGTGAAATAATTATTATTACTTTCGTGATAATTTACATCATAATTAAATATTTATAGGAGTATACACCACACACTGCTGTGTTGAGATGCTGATAGCGTTTTCATAATTTTGATCATAAGTTGCAACCATAAGCAACTTTACTACCACTACTTTAGCAGACAGGTTATTTACCATACAGGTTATTTACCATTAAAGCGTACGTGCTAAATTTTACGACATGATGGCCTGTATTTCTCAGAGCTCTCTATAAATTTCTTAATGGAGTGGAAGATATTGACTGCGTGTATGGCATTGTGGTTTAAGCACCTCTCTTAACTGTTCTGTGGTTTAAGCAGAAATGCCTCACTATTTGATTCGAAGCATAGCGTCACGGGTTTGATTGCCTCACGAGACAATATTGTGTGGTCGACATATTTATGTTTCGAATCTGGGTGTTCTTTATGCCAGTGGATTTAATGTTTGGGAAGTGCGAGACACAATATGATTTATTCCAAATACAGGAGATGTCTTAATAACTTGATAATAGCTTGTCTAAACATGTATTTTATTAATTTCAGATCGAAAATGAGTCTGGAGACATGTTGCTGGTGCTTGGAATTAAAAACAGGAACACTGCTCATCGGTTATTTGGGATTGGTAAGAAAATTATGAAATCAATATACATTATTTTTATTTTATTTATAGACTCACGCCTGTATTCCTGAAGGGGTAGGCAGAGGTGTAATATTACACCCCCATTTCGCCATGAATTTTTAGGTCCCACGTAATAGGGGGCGAGCTTATTGCCGTACTGGGCACATTACCAGACTCCGTGCTGTTACTGAGAATTTCCTTGCGAAAAAACTCAATGACACTTTGTCTGACCCGGGAATCGAACCCGAGACCTCCCAATCCCACGCGCACATTTTTATTTCCGCATTTATGCCGCGAGACCAACGAAGCAGTCAATATACATATGTTTCTCTTTCACGGGTATTATTCTAATTTGTTAGAACAATACCCGGCCCTTTGGCTGGCGTACATGGAGACATAGGTCCAACGCGCCGAGGCCCTTTGAGAGTTTTAATCTAGAATGGGATAGAATACCTACTTAGAAGCCTCCACAACTGCACTATTAAGTGCAGTCACGGATTAGCCGCAGCATGTGAGGGGCTATAGCTACTCGTAAGTAAACTAACTACTATGGGCTATTGGGATGGGTGTTAAATGGTTTAGTAAATCAATATATTATTATTATTAAATTAAACTCCTTCCGCAACTGAATGAATTACTAATTGAGAATACATAGCCGAAACTACTGGGTGCAAGAAGTATGTATGTGCCTTGGTGTAAGGATGTAGTGTAGGGAAGCTCTAAGAGAGTATTTTTGGAAATTGCTCTCCTAAGAGAGTAAAATTCAAACGTCTGTTTCGTTCAATATTTATATCATTTGAAATTTAGATGGTGTATTTTCTTTGTGCCCCGAAGTTTCGCCTTGGGCTGCACCAAAGGATATCCTTAACCACAATCTTATAGAAATACTTTTCATATATATTTTTTTTGTTTTAAAATACCTTTTTTATTGGTTATTAGCTATCCAGTGCAAATAACCTTTATTACCTTCTTTTATTACCGCAATTTCATTTCGATAGTTAGGTACAAAGCCAGCGGGTTTTCAAACAAGTTTTCAACCCTTTAGGGTGAACATTTAAAAATATATCTTCATAATGAACAATATTTGAACAGATATATATTAAAGAGCCACAGCAAGAGTCAGGCTGGTTTATAGGATAGATCTTTTTAAATTAGCACCTAACCCAATTATTTAAATCAATGTAACTTTCACACCATTTTTTTCCTCTTTACAGGTCTGCGATGTAGCACTGGCAACTGCTATGATAATAGGCCTGATGACAAGCCACACCTACATGAAAGAAGGAAAGACTGAAGAAGTTCAGACAATGGGAGCAATACATTTTGTTATTCTCTTCTTTGATCTCGCTCTTGTGATCATTAACTTGTTCTTCGCCATTGTCTTGCTTATTGGCGTTCACACGGTAAGCATCTCATTACACATATACATACATAGATAGACTGATGCCTGTTTTCCAGAGACTACGGACCTTTGAATCTAATATATAAAGAGTGAGAAATTGATCATGTGTACTTTGTCTAAGAACGCGAATTTTTTTTTAAAGATTACTTCCGCACTAGTCATAAATCCTGTGTCGCGGGGGACTTTATAAACATACAACCAACGGACACAATGAACACCCAGACTCGAAACAACAATTTATGAATCACACAAAATGTTATCTCGTGTGGGAATCGCAGCCACGACACTCGGCGCAGTGTCAAGCGGCGAGGCGGCCGCTTAAACCACTATGCCAACCGTGCAGTCAAAAAAAATTGTCTACCACAGATAGGAATTTGACATAAGCTCCATACAAACCACATAGCCAAAACCATCAATAAATAAAATATAGGAAACAGATGTATGTCTTGACGATGAAGTTTTCATTGGACCATTGTCGTCTCTAGATACAACATTATACACTGATGTCACGATGTTATGGGTACGACATAGCTCACAGAATAAGGAAGCTTAAGTGGGAGTGTGCTGGTCATATCTGCAGAAGGACTGATGGTCGATGGAATAAGGACGTCCTAGAGTAGAGACCACGACTCGGTAAACATATGGTAGGGCGCCCCTAGCTAGGTGGAACGACGACCTGAAAATGGGGGCTAGGACGGTCTAGAAGGTTGAGGACCGTGTACTGTGGCGCGTGTTGTCCAGTAGAGGACTGCGATAGGCTGATGGGTACTGGTATACCTTACACTAGGCTAAGACTATACTAAAAAGCAGATGTAAAATTTTGTTTGTTACCGCTGTATTGCTTCATCGACTTTAATTAAGTTGAACTCACCAACAGAACATATTTTTTTATGATGATTTAATTTTTAGATCGAAGTTTTTAGTTGATATTTAGATTTTAGTTTTAATCACGGTAATTGTCACTTCAATTATGAAGACCCATAATTTTCACAAAATCATGTTTGTTAGCAAGCAAATTTTTATGATGTGGCCCGTAAAAGTGCTGAAGGTTGAGTCACGTCCTCTAACTTTAACTATTCTATGCCTATAGTTAATTTCATGTTTTCCCCGCTTTCAGGATAAGCGAAGTTACGTCAGAACCTACCTCATCGCTTCGACAGTTTTTGTTGTGATCAGCATCATAATATTTCCTTCTAGTATCGCAACAGGAGCGACACTACGCAACGTCTTGGCAGATCTCGTTGCTATTTGTAAGTAAAGATACATTTATATATCTAAAACATTTAACAGAGCCAAATTAATTAGTCGGATTTAAAGAAGGTAAAAAAGAAATACGCATCCATCCATCCCCGCAAAACTAAGCCATAGTGGTTTTAAGCGGTCGCCACGCCGCGTCGCTGGACATTGCGTCTAGTGTTGTGGATTCGATTTAAACACGAGACAACACTTTGTGTGATCCATAAATTATTGTTTCGTCTCTGAGTACAAGCAACTAACGGACACATAAGTGTCCGTTAGTTGCTTCTTTATAAAACCTCTCGTGACAGGATTTGTTCCTAGTGCGGGAGTTGTCTTTAAAAAGGAGAAGAAAATGAGAATTACTTGTTTGTAATAGAAGCACAAAAATACACTTAATTTTAGTGACGGTAGTAGGTAATATTGATATGCCCACTGGAGTCATGGTCCCACCATGACTGTAGTTTTTGTAAAAGCCTTTCAGCATAACACTCTTAGAGTTTGTGCTCAAAGCTTACATATTTTGACTATTTTGCACTCAGAATTATATAAAAGCACTTACTTATGCTATGATACTTATGAAATCTTAATTGCAAGTATACTTTAATATATGCTTATTAAAGGCTGTTCAAATAGTTATTTTATCAGGTGAGACGACATTATTTGTGTGATGACACACAAATAATGTCGTCTCACCTGATATATAATATTCTCTAAATGCCAAACGCTCGATGTGCCGACAGACTTCGATCGGTTTTTATCATAAGAGCAGAGATTATTAGTGCGAGCCTATTATTTTGTGCGAACTGTAACAAACAGTATTTTGTTAAATATAGTTAGACTAGGAAGCGAACCCCAGACTTCAAGTCGAAATTTTTGGATCTAACCGGCATAACGCTATTCTGATGAAGATGATAAATAATCGCAATTAAAATATTCGTTATCTCATTACGTATTTTTCTATAAAGCAAAAGTCAAATTCAGTATATTGAAATCTGTCCCTTTCTTTATGTTTTCAGTGTTCAACATTTACTCATTGTTGGTCATTAGAAGCTACTTGAAACAAGAGGACGAAGACAGACAATCAATGGAATACGGAATGGCCTAGATTTACTACAAATCTACAGTAAACCTGGCGTAAGAACACAAATTTGTATAAAAATCATAATATGATAAAATGTACTGAGATATGTAAATGGAATATGTCACTAATAAAACTATTATGTGGTATACTTGGTAGACTAATAAGTACAGAGAGAAAAATCTAAAATCTCTAAATTATTTATCAATAAAAGAATTTAGTCGGAACTTATCAGAGAGTAACGAGACGGCCTTAGGCTCACGGTATTTTGATGTGATATCTGGAGCAAAATAAAATATATATTCAATATTTTCGTACGAAATAAAAGATACTTGCATAGTACGAACGCTATATATAATAATGTGCATGCCTACTAATCTAGTACGTATAACATTTTTTCGAGTATTATGACCCGTATATATGTATACATTTGGCTAAAACTCCTTAGAAATCATTGAGCGCAAAATTGTGTAGGTACTCAGAAAGGCACTTAATAAATGTAGGATTTTAAATAATTTCATGTTGAAATATTTGATGTCCTCAAAATTCTAAACTACTGACCAATTCGAAGAGTCAAAATGATTTCTTTCATTCAACCAAATATGTTATTATATTATTCTACCTCATACACACATCACGATCTAGTTGGAAACTAAGCAGAGCTTGCACTATGTGTGTGTGTGAGTGATAATGGACAATTATAATTCTTTAAGCAATGTAAGCCTATAAGGTAGTACAATACACATTTTACTCCCTAAACCTGTTCCTTTCAGCTATTTTGTATGAAATATACATTATATCAGCTTCAAATGGAATGCGAGGTACTATCAGGTTGTCAATTGTCATTAATTTAACCTGTGCAATAGTTTTAGTTCAGTAAGAGTATTGATTCCATAGAACCAAAGTACACATGCCTACTTCTTTTTAGTCGATGTTAAGATATGTATATACTTACCTACGTAATGGTCCTCTGTGAACGATGGTAAACAACGCAACTCGTGGCGAGGAAAATAAGTGGCTAAACTGATACACAATAATATTTATAATCACACACGGGCATCTGAAACTAAGCCAGGCAGAGCGAACCAAGTCACTGATACGTGATAATCGTTCTCATCACACAAATAAAATTAGCCCAGGGTGGAAATCAAAAACACGACCTCCAGACAAGCAAAAAGGTTCACTAACCGCTTACCCAACTTCAGGTCAGTTATAAAAAATGCTGAATCCTCGGTAGCTAATACTAGAAGTGGTCTGTTGGCTTTGCCTTGAAGGAAATACTATATTTGTTTAAAAATTGCATACTTGAGTTTCACTTGTTAAAATGTTTCACATGTTTTTAGATTTATTAAGCTTTACGACATATTAAAAAAGATATTATTATAGTTATGTATTTAGGTTGTATATATTAAAATGTGGTCATATATTCAAAGCTGAGGGATGGATCCCAAAACAAAATGTACTATACCTTTAGAGTTATGCATTGTTTAATCTTCAGAGTTCGCAGGCATTTTTTATGTAAAGGACAATAAGTAAAATCATTGCAGAGTGTAACGACACAATATCTTCGTAACAGGTATTACTAAAGAATGCAGATGTTACTACATTTTGCGATGTGCGTAGAGCAAACATAAACTAATATAAATAAAATAAAATAAAATCATATCTCGTAGAGCAAATATTATTTTCCATGATGTTGGCTATCTAGTCCTGCGAGGCTTTTGATAAATTACAATTAACCATGTTTAGTCTACCGATATTATTATTATTCCATCTACATGGTTCGACATCTAAAATATAAGACCACATTTTTCTGTCACATCTATACTATATGTGCAAAATATAGTTTTCGAACTGCTTGTTGTAGAGTCGTACCAGATAAAAATATATTTTATAAATTATATTTAAATATCTATCATGAGCATCTTTTTGTAAAAATATTTAGCTGCAGATTTATGAAATGGTACAAATAACATTAGTTTATAGATTTTTTTGGTATTAAAATTATAAATATTTAGCTAAGTACTGATATCTAATTGTTGGCTTTTGAAATGTGATGATATGTTATATTTTAAACTTTCGCAATTAGTATACATTATACAAGGTTATATAGCGGGTCTTACTCGCGATAAATCTTATATTTAAGGCATAAATAATTTGCCAACGTTTCGGCTGAAGCAAGTCAGCCGAAACGTTGGCAAAAAACCGAGGTATTTATGCCTTAAATATAAGATTTATTGCGAGTAAGACCCGTTATATAACCTTGTCTAAAGTTATATTTTGTAAAATGGCTATGTACTTCATCTGGTCAGTTAATTTTAATTCTGCCTCAAGCTTATCACATGTCTTCCTATAATTCTAAACTATACTGTAGGTTTTTAATGGTTTCCTAATTAAGATTAATAAAAGTATACCAGATGTCGTAGCAGAGGTAGGCCTCCCGCAAGGTGGACTGCCGATCTTATTGGAACCGCGGGCAGTGAATGGATACGAGTGGATCAGGATCGGTTCCTGTGGAAAGTTGTGGAATTTTATTAGTTGATATGAAGATAAGTATGCCCTTCAACATATTGAAATTGTAATCCCACAAGTTCTTTGCGAGCTGTGTTCATAATGCTATATTTAAACGTACCAGCAGTTTTAGACCACACTTTTGGGAACAATATAATTGCGAGTCTTTGGGCATCCAAGAATGAGCTCTTTTGAAAAGTAGAAAATGTTGTCCGCTATGATCTCATATAATAAATATAAGATAAAGAGAGAGCTAATTAGTCATATCAAATAATATAAATTGGTAATTATTGCTATGTATTATGCATAATATGTTAATAGATACTGGTGATTTTTGGAGCCTCTTAGAATGGGACACAGACCAACAAGCCTCCTATAGAAGAAGATTATGACTGCTTTTCTAAGCAATACCTAACTGTTTCAAAAGATATCGTTTCAGTTCAATCAAATTATAGTACCCACTATTAATTCGGTTTTTAACTTGGTTGTTAGGGCGGTTGCACAGTAGCGTATTTTTCTGCGCGTATACGGTCGTTTCAGCATACGCGCTTACACGCGCGCTTAAAAAAACCGGACTACATTCGTTCAAAATGTTAACAGAGAAAAATAACCCTTTTAATAGCTGTCACTTTATCGAAATCTGAAGGTAAATTTGATTATGATTCAAATTCAAATTTCAAATTCAAACTCATTTATTCATGTAGGTTACAAAAGCAACACTTATGAACGTCATTTGTTTTTTTTTTAAACCAGGTTCGGGATGGTAGGGCTATGAGAAGAGCCTGGAAGAAACTCATGCCACTCTTTTTTAAATCAGAATCTTAATCTAACAATTTGTGGTACCATGATTGCTGACACAGCCAAAACACTTCGCGACACTGCTTAGAAATAAATGGATATGAAAAAATATGTGAATAGAACAACAACAAAACACTATAGCGACAGCAGTAGAGATGTATCAGCAACCAATAGATTAAAGAATTCTGTAAAGGCGACAATTGAACAATGATTAAATCAGGGATAAAAACTGATATATTAGATTTGACAGATATTTTTGATTTATTGATCGCCACGTTTATACTAAAACATTGCGAAAAATTCATTATAGAAAATAATGATGGAACAGAACCAACCATCATTTGCATAGGTAAACGCTGTACAAAAACATGGCTGTGTATTCACAAGTTATACTACGTATGTCATTTCGTTTATCAATAAAGAATACATTTACTTATCAATCTACGATCCTTCTTCATTTTATTTTCTTCTTTATTCCTCTTTCTTTCTTACTTCCTTTGCAGACTATGCAGCATCCTTGGCCGAAATTTGTATGTTATAGTAATAAAGAATGTCATGTATTCTCTATCTGTATACTATGTGATAAATATATAATGAGTGTGATGAAGACAATATAAACAATATTGATAATGTGTTTTATTCGAACCCAACATCGTTTAAATTTATTTACTGCGCCGACTGCTCGTTTAGCGTAATCTTTTTAGTCGTCGCCTCATGCTGTGCCCTGTGCCGAGAAGTATGGGTTCAATTCTTACACGACGCAATACTTTAAGAGATCTGCAGATCGAGGTAGTGTTATTTGTGTCTGTTGTTTGACTGCTTATAAAGTTCTCCGACATACAGAAATTATACCAAGTACGAGAGTTCTTTGTTAAGAAAGTAAACCAATTTGTAAAAATCTGACTTAATGGTGACACGTTCACTGTTTTAGCACTTTTTTAAACGTCGGTTACGTAGATCAACGTCCATTTTTGTAAATACCCTTTAATATTATGGGAACCGCGAGGTTTTTGGCAAACAACACCCAGTCTTTTGAAACAACACCTGCATGTTACATTGGGACTTGCAAAAATATTTTTTACTATCATACTGTCTAGAATCATGCCAGCTGTCGGCAAACAGTTACCATGGCTATATAAAATGGCTTAAATGTTAGCATTACAGGAGCAATCTTACAGAAAGGCAAAAGTATGGCGTAAGGTATTAAGGGCAGAAGGAAGAATGGTGTTCCGGATGAGCGGGTCGCTAAATCTCTTACACTCACATTCACAGAACGAAATCCACAGGTAAAGTTATTGGATGTCGAGTATTCTGCGGCGGTAGACCTATTTTGTTAGGCTATGATAGCTAGGTTCAACTATCACCGTTACAAACCAAGTGATGGGGGAGGGGTTATAATAGCAGGGAAACGAGATCTTGTGTCGGACGTTCGCTGGGATTGGTGTTCGTCAGCGGAGGACTTATGGGTCACTCTAACGTTGCATCGCAATAAACCTAAGGTGAGTACATATCTGTGTAGTGTATATATGCAGTAATAATCGTAGCAGTCCGTTAATGGCACAACTTAATACGTTTTCTAATAATCTTAGCGACGTAATTCTGGGACATCCTACGGACAAATTCATTGTCCTGGGAGATTTTAACCAACCTAATATTGTTTGTCAGCTAGCGGTCGACAATTGTTCATTGAATCCGAGTAACCCACTAGGTGATACCCCAATCTAATAGACACTTTTAACATCTGCAACCTCGCAATATAATAACCACAGTAACAGTAATAACCGGTTACTGGACCTGGTATTATCAAATAATGAGGTACTCGTTACTCGATGTACTGATCCGTTTGTGCCCGAGGATCGTCATCACACAGCATTGTATGTCACCGCGGATTTTGTCGAATTGCATAGCCTATCTTCTCGCCCGTACCGTAAATATTTTTACCATTTAGGTGATTACATCGCGATGCAAGAGGAATTGAATTCTGTACATTGGCACGAAATGAATTCTAGGTCACTTGAAGAGACCGTATCATACTTCTATGACACCATCAATCGACTGCGCAGTGCCCACATTCCAAGTAAGATCGTCAAACCACAAGTGAAATACCCATCTTGGTGCAGGTCACCGCTGATTAAAATAATTAAAGAAAATGTAAATATCATTCAAAGTTTAAAAAATATCACAACATTTCGGATTATAACTCTTTTGTAAAATTACGTCAGCGAGCCAAAGACTTAGAGAGCCGATTATTTCTCGATTACATAGCTAACATAGCAAATGGTATTAAAAAGAACCCGCGGGCCTTTTGGCGTTATGTTAAGTATAAAGTCAGTCCAACCAATATCCAGCTGTGATGCAATTTGGTGAGCATTCTACTAGCGATGGTGAACAAATATGTGACATGTTCAACGAATATTTCTTTTCGAAATTCTTATTACGCTCGCACGCCTCTCGTGACAGATCTCATCCGTACAAAGAGAAGAACATTGAACACGTTAACTCGAGTATTACATCTATACAAGTTAGCAAATATGAACTTTGGAATGCTTTAAATTATGTTGATATTAACAAGTCAGGTGGGCCGGATGATATTTCGCCGATATTGATTAAGGGTTGTGCAGATAGTCTCGTCACACCTCTCTCCATTTTATATCAGCGGTCTCTTGACATCGGTGTGGTACCCGCAATCTGCAAGTCGGTGTACATAACACCGATACATAAAAAAGGTTATTTAAACTTGATCGAAAACTATAGATCGATCTCAAAGCTGTGTGTGTTCGCCAAGATTTTAGAAAAAATTGTATATAGGCAAGTTTATGCCTCCCTCAAGCTATGTTTTAGTGAATACCAACATGGATTTATAAGAGGCCGGCCCACCAAATCTAATCTTATCGTGTGTTGTGAATTTATATCTAAATTCATGTCAAAAGGGTCCCAAGTCGACATTATATAAACCGATTTCAGCAAATGTTTCGATAGATAGATCATACAATTATTTTAATGCATAAACTTTTGAGAATGGGTGTTGGCGGCAATTTGTTCCGGTGGTTTATCTTATATGTAGAAAATAGATGTCAAACTGTTGTCCTAAATGGTTATACATCTAGGGGAACACTAACGAATATTCCTTCAGGCGTCCCTCAAGGTTCGTTGTTGGGTCCTTAATTATTTAATATATTCGTCAATGACATAGGCAAATGCTTCATATCATCCAAGATCATTCTCTATGCTGATGATTTGAAAGTCATGAAGCAAATAAATTCCGCTCGGGACGCGGAACTTCTACAGGAAGATCTCAATAGACTACAGGATTATTGCAGAACAATCAAACTGGTTTGAATGTAGATAAATGTTACGTGTGCTCCTTTACACGTAAACCCACCCCGATATCTAACGTTCATGCATTGCTAGATACCCCATTGACAAGGGTCAATAACATTAAATACCTTGGTGTTACATTTGACTCGAAACTTTTGTTTAACACACAAATCGATAACATTGTTTGCAAAGCCCCTAAAGCACTCGGGTTCCTATTTCGAACCTCGATAGACTTTAAAAACATTAAAACAATAAAAATACTTTACTGTTCCTTCGTTCGCAGTCACTTGGAGTACTGTTCACAAGTGTGGAATCCCCAGTATAATATCTACATAGACCGAATAGAGCGCATTCAGAAAATGTTTTTAAAATATGTAAAATATCGTTCTAGTCGCTATTAACCTAATTACATAAGTCGGTGTAAAAAAATCATATCCTTCCACTCGTTGAGAAAAGAAAAATAGAAAAAAAATATTTGGCAACATGCGAGGAGCGATTGACTCATCAGAACTAGTTAGCAAAATGAATTTAAATTTACTGTCAGCACAACATCTTCGACGATTTAATTTGTTACATGTACCTGCCGTAGATTCTAACTACAGACAAAATTCATACCTTATCAGAGCGAGCCGTACGTATAATGCAGTGTGCCGGAGTGTTGATATTGACATTTTCTTTACTAGTCTCACTAAACTAAAAACACAACTGTCCAATGTTTTCTTCAACCATGTTCCAACAGACTAGCTATACTTAAAATTATATATAAATGTCTACTTTGATTTCATCTGACCATGTTCAGTGTTATGTACTCTAAATACTATCAGTGAAAACTTTTAATTGGCCTTCATTTTCTATTTTTATATAAATTGATTTTCTAGCTATAAGTTTTCCATAAATGTGAAAATAAAATAAAATAAAATCACGCAAAGTATGATTTGTCTGTACGCAGGGCGTAGTGGCTTAAGCAGTTACCCTGCCGCTTAGAATTGCGCTGAATGTTGTAAAGACCTAAAGACATAAAGGCATATTTATTTCAGCATTTTGGTTGTTTACAACACTTATACAAGTCAAAACCCTATGCAGATGATGCTGGCTTTTCCTAACTAAATTACTTCTATGAGTAGAAAAGCCGAAACAAACTCAGAGTCATTGCTTTTTTTTGACACTTCAATTTCTTTTATCTTTTCTTAATCTTTTAAAGTCCAGACAAAATGGGTTTAGCATGCTAGTACAATGCAGGATATCGTCTGACGCTTTTGACTGACTCAACCCACTGATGGCCCGCATTCAACAGCCGTCGTAAGGCTCAACCTTGATTGAGGGAGCCAGCACGATCTTTATCACTATGCCTCCACGTCATCAGAAGGTGTATGCATAAGCATGTCAGCCTAAGCCATCAGACAGGTTGCCACAACAATTTGTTTAAAGGTTTAATAACGCCCACATCGTACTCACAACTTTACATTTTATTAAAATTATGGTTAAGTACATCTTGTAAACAAAATATTTAAAACAATCAAAATTTAAACAATAAAATATCATTCATTTCAAATTTCTTTCATTTCAAAGTTGTGGTTTCAATCTCCACACGAAACACCATTTTGTATTCACAAGTTGTTCTTTCAAGTCTCGGTGTTCTTTGCTAGTTTTGTTTGATTGACTTTTTTATATAATAATAGGCGGCAAACGAGCAGACGGATCGCCTGATGGTAAGCAATTATGGACACAAGCAACAGAGTCACAAGTGCGTTGCCGCCACTTAGGGTTGGGAAAAGGGATAGGATAAGGAGTGGGATGAGGGAGAAGGAATAGGGGATAGGGCCTCCGCCACGCTCACTCACCTCACCTCATCTTCACGTCGATTTTCTGTGAGATGGTAGTACTTCCCCGGTCGAGCCGGCCCTTTTATGCTGCATCTTATGCTGCATGCTCATTTAATCTGCAAGGCTCTACTACCGTGAAACTGTTTATAAAGTACCTCTGCCACTCAAGATTTATGCGTAGAGCCAAAAACTAACCATTTATATGACGTGGGGTAGGTACTCCAATAATGGTAAAAACACTACGCATTCTTATGCTTTCGCAATTTTCTAATCGGACCAGTCTACATTTGAATAAGATGGTCAAGAATAAAAACTAAACAACCAAAGTCAGCAATGGTTGTGAAGCAATACAAATCTTCTATATCTTGCGCGTGGCAATAGATTTCATATTTGAATTATGCGCAAACCACTTGAAAACGTCATACAATTTTATTAAACGGTTATTACTCGCGTTATTTAATTGAATTGACAAGGCAGCGATAGCCGAGTGGATATACCAACAGACTGCCATGCAGAGGGTATCGGGTCCGAATCCACGGCGCGCACCAATGACTTTTCGGAGTTATGTGCGTATTGAATTGTTAATTATCGCTTGTCCCGTGCCTCGGAGAGCACGTTAAGCCGTCGGTCCCGGTTGTCATGAAGATCTTTGACAGTCGTTACAGGGCGTCAGTACCTTCTAAATAAACTGACACTAGTCTAAACCATGGAATATCGCTATCCCTTCGGGTTGCGGAGGTCAGACAGGCAGTCGCTCCGTGGAAAAGCTAATATTCAGCCAAATCCGGTTAGACTAGAAAGCGGACCCCAGATTAAAAACTGGGATAACGCTAAGAGGATGATTTAATTAATCTGACTGCCTCCGTAGTCTACTGGATAGCATATGTGACTGCTGATCGGAGGTCCCGGGTTCGATTCCCGGGTCGGGCAAAAATGTTACTGTGTTTTTCCGAATACTCAGCAGCAGCCCGGAGTCTGGTGATGTGCCCGGTAACGGCAATAGGCTCGCCCCCTATTACGTGGGACCTAAAAATTCATGGCGAAATGTGGGTGTAATATTAACACCTCTGCCTACCCCTTCGGGGATACAGGCATGAGACTATAAATAAAAAAGTAAAAAGTAAAAATAAAAATTAATTACTCGAAGTTATAAATACCTCTGTATTACCACCCCTTTTAATATATACAGATCACAAAAGTTTAAAATCGATTATCTACTTGAAAATATAAATTCAAAATAATTAGTAATTTGTAAGCTTCATGTATTGTAAAACTGATAGACTCTAACATAATTATAGGCTGTACAATTACATGGTTACTGATCAATATAGCATATTTTTGGTACTAGACCGATCGAACTACGAGTATGACATACAACCTTGTGCTTCGAAAGGCATAATAAGTTCTGATATTTTGTTAATGGTCACCCATCTCAAAAATGTGCTGAGGTAACGTTGCTTAACCTCATGGATCGATAGACCTGCGCGACGCTACAGGCGCTTCTACGTCATAAATCAAAATATGAACTATTATTGTATGAAGTGCAATTCTAACTGCACAAAACATCTGAGATACGTTGTGACGAAATAACGAATGATTACCTATACCATCCTTATGACGTAGCCATGTTTGGGCTAATTTTCGTCCATATACAGAGAAAAATCTCGACCAATATCAAGTTAATAGGTTTATTTATTACCAAACTACAGTGAAGTAAGACTTAACTGCGCATGTATAATCGAGTAGAAAAGCCTTTTTGTCGTCTCGCGACAGAATGTTCCCGAGGGAGGGCAGTGATAAATTGCAGTCGTTTTAATGACACGTTTATCACTCGAGTACTGGATTTTTGTACTTTTATTCAAAGGGTTGGATGGGAAATCTGAAAATATTATTTCTTGTACATATTTGTTGATAGTAAATATATCTGAAAAAATCAATGCAGGTGAAGGGCATGGACCTGTCATTCAGAATGCGACAAAATTTAGGCAAATGCTGTTTTCTGTTTTATAAGCTTGACCTTTCTGTATATTGATATCGATTGATAAGTTATTCTCAAGTATAGTGGAGTATATGAAAACCAAGGTTCGGAGTTACTGAAAATTTTAAGTAACCAAACACACCATCCATATATTTGGGTATTATTGATGGATATTGACTGCGAAACAGACAACGCACAGCCGAAACTACAAGGCGCAAGAAGCTGAAATGAGGCAGGTGTGCTCCTTGGGGACTATAGAGATGAACTATGAAGGCATTGACCGCAATTCCCACGGGATCAGGCTGATAAAGTAAAATAAAAAAATGTGCGTACGTAGCAGCGGTCAATCTCTAATATTAATAAAATATCAATAGTGTTCTAAGATTGATTGAAGCACTCTCGAAGTTAATTATATTTTCATTGTGCTTGTCTTATATCTTGGATCAGTACGTCGTATTTCTACTGTGGTCAGTTCAGAATCAATTTTATTTATATTAAATAAAAAGGACTGCCTCGTTCGTCTCGCGGCATGATGTGCGCGTGGGATTGGGAGGTCTCGGGTTCGATGCCCGGGTCGAGCAAATTGTTATTGGGTTTTTCCGTTAGAAAATTCTCAGTAGCAGCACGGAGTCTGGTAATTTGCCCGGTACGGCAATAGGCTCGCCCCCTATTACGTGGGACCTAAAAATTCATGGCGAAATGTGGGTGTAATATTACGCCTCTGCCTACCCCTTCGGGGATACAGGCGTGACTCCATATAAAAAAAAATATCAACGAAATGTTTGTACGCGCATAACTTCCAAACAACTGCACTAAATTGGATAAACCTTTATTTTATGTGTTTGTTATAACCATAAGGTTTGTATGGAAAGGTAATAAAAATAAATAGAAATCAAAAATGGTACGAAGTTCGCCGGGCCAGCTAGTTGACAGTAAAATTGCTTACACTAAGTAGGTATTGTCCTTTCTTTGCATATCTGTACAGTACAAATATTTATTTTACAGAATCACACTAAATTATTTGACCTCGGTACGACATTGCTAGGCCCCATTGTTTCTGTCATCTTTGTTTTGCTACAAACCTTGAAATCGAAAGAGTTTGATCAATGCGTCCTGCCATACGAAATGCGTCATGACATACGTAGCTGAGACGTGGAACATTATGGTAAAGCTAGACGTAGTAGACATAACAGACATAGGTATGCTTCAGAGGTGTGCTAATCTGAAGATAACAGTGGGCTGATCACATCTGTCACAACCAATTGATGTTCGGTGGAGTAAAGAGGTCCCGTGTTGGCAAGTGCAGTGTTAGGCGCCCTCGGGGCAGGAATAGGTGTGGCAAGCGTACTGCTGGTCGCTCTCCGGCCATAGTATGAGATCTTAACGCCAGATCTGCATTCATGTTTTCTAAATAAAATTACTTGTAGTTTCTGGTAAATAAACTAATATTACTTATGTAGAATTGTAGATACATAAGTTTATTTACCCCAAAAATAGTAATTGTTACCTTTTAACAATAAGTAAAAAATTTGGTCGATTTTTCTTGATTAAAAACAGGCTAAGGACGTAAAAATCTTATAGTGGAATTTTAGACTGTATTGTATGAATTTTAGTAGCTGGGTGGCGAAAACGGAAGATCGATCCTCGTAGTGTACCCTGGGGGAAGCCTGCGTCAAGCAGAGTGTACTAAAATTAGCTGATATGATGAGATGAGATAATTCATTTATAAAAATAAATTCATAAAATATAGATAAATACTTCATTATATTTTCGCTTTCACATAAGAATACAGCAATCAAGTAAGTGTTACGGTAAGGTACCATTAATATCTAAATAAATATATACCTAGTAGAAGGCAAATATAACCATGGTTATAAAGTAAATAATATTAACACTTTTGTTGCTGACATCCAGGATGCGTGCGTTTCCGAATGCATATTTCTCCCCGCTCCCCGGTTGATTTACTGCCCACCCAGGAGTCCCTTCATCCCATCATTGCACCTGTTACGAACTTCACAGTGATAAAGTCGAATATTGCGCACTCGTCAGGTGGCATATCGACGTCCATCAAGACAGTTGATTACATCCAAAATTAATTGGCAATATTTGCATTGTAGTGCATATATTTTCTCTTTCGACGACTAGACGACTCGATCGTGAGTAAAAATTATTGCTCTATTGATGTTTGTACTATTTGATCATGTTTGATGGGATGGGATTGCAGCCGCCGCCATTGTCGAACAATTTTCGGCGATGCAGCCAATATGCAGCCAGTCTACAGAATAAACTATATGTCATATTTGTTGTATGATTGAATTTTTATCTTTGAAGATATATTGTGTCATGTTTCTATAATTTATATGTGTATGTACATATGTATAAGAATAAAAATTTCAGCATCCTTGATAAATTATCTACTTCATCTTAAGTCGGAAAAGGGGTTGGATAATAAAGAAAATGAGGATTGCCTTAATATTTCGCTTTTCTGGACTTTGTATTTAGGTCTGATTTCGAATTTTTTCGTCGTTTCTTAGATTCATGTTGCCCAATAAAACAGAACAGTTATCGATTGATTGCGAAGTGTATACGGTACAATGGATGACGGGCGCAGTACATACCAAGCAATGGACCAAATGTTGCTAAATTAAACAAAAACTGTGAATTACAGATCTCGGTTATAGATTATTTAGATCCGAATTTATATATACTTCATTGCAATTTGGTACTTATTGCCTTCCTTTGTTGCGTGTTGCCGATTAAAACAGAACAGTTATCGATTGATTGCACAATGTATACCGAACCATAAACAACTTTTTACTAAAGTTTACTAAATCTGTGAGAGACAGACCTCGGCTATAGACTATATAGATCCTAATTCAAAATTATACGATAAGTTTTAATCCAGAATTTGTGTTCATTGATTTGTTTTGGTGTCGCCGAATAAAACCGAACAGTTATCGATTGATTACGCAGTATATACCAAATAATGGACAACAATTTGTTTAGTTTAACAAAAGCTGTGAGCTACAGATCTTGTAAATAGACTCTTTAGATCGGAATTTATATACTAGTATTTTCTTTGTTGTGCGTTGCCGAATAAAACGGAACAGTTATCGATTGATTGCGCAGTGTATACGGAACAATGGATGACGTTTTACTTACTTATTTATTTAAGAACTATGAGTTCAAAATCTTGACTATGGACTCTTGGTGCTAATTTATAGACGATTGATTGCAATATGGAATTTATTTTACTTCCTTTGTTGTATGCTGACGAATAAAACAGAACAGTTAGCGATAGCGCAAAATGTACTGAGCAATGGACGATATTTTGCTGATTGTTTTTAAAACTACGAGTTGTAGATCTTGACTCTTTTGGTGCTAATTTATAAGCGATTGATTGCAATATGGAATTTATTTTACATCCTTTGTGAATCTACAATTGGGTTCGGGGAGGGGCAATCTTAAAGGTCAACGCTCTCTAGAGCCACCCGGCACCCACTCCGCACCGCCTCGCCTCCTGCGGTTAGTATTCTTTATATGGATTTGTATGGGTATGCGCTCACTACATCAACTCCGTAGCGTCACCGGATCGCCTCTGTCGTAAGCCGTGCACGCGCGGACGGCGGGTGGTCCACCCGCCGTCCGCGCGTGGACGGCTCGGTGGCAACTCGCTGCTCGCATACTTGCCGCGCGTTGACGGCTCGTCGCCAACGCGCGGGTCCGAAGCGGACCGCGCGCTGCCCGCGAATGATTCACGTCCGAGTGTTACCAGATACACGGTAAATACCGTAGATGCACAGTAATTTTGAGCAAGACACGGTCTACGGTAATAAGCTACTACCGTGTTCTTTTCTAAGGTATTTTTAATTATTAATTACCATGTGAATGATACTCTTATTTTTACTCAAAAATATATTATGTTCTTACACAAATATTATGTTCTTACACTGTTAAACACACGTGTAGACCTAGTGCCAATTGTTAACAGACTATTCGAAAATTCGTGGACCAAGCGACGTCCACTCGTTGACCGCGCGGCGCTCACTCGTTGACGGCGCGCGGTCCGCTGGGTGACCGCGCGGCGTTCACTCGTTGACGGCGCGCTGTTCGCTGGTTGACCGCGCGACGTCCACTCGTGGACGCCGTGCGGAGTGGGTGCCGGGTGGCTCTAATGAGTGTTGACCTTAATTCGGATATGCCTATAGAATTTCTTCATAATCGCGACAGAATAGGAAATGAAGTAAGTGGACTTAAAAAAATTTGGTCGCCGGGTCAGGGAGGGACAAATACACCCGTTGCCTCCCTCGTTTAGAGCCGCGCTTGTTTGTCACCGAATAGAACGGCACAGTTTTTGATTGATTGAGCAGTGTATACAGAACAATTGACAACATTTCGCTCAAATATGTTAAAACTATGAGTGTGAGCATTTCTTTTACTTTCTTTGTTAGGTGTAACCGAATGAAACTGATTAACTGACTGCTTAATTAATAGGATATACTGAACAATGGACGACATTTCGCTAAGCTAAAGCTGTGAAGTGATATGTATAATTTAAAACTCAAAATATTTGGGTCAGTGAAATCTATTAAAATTCAACTAATAAATAAGTACCTACAATACAGTTTGGAATAAATTATTCAAAACAGTTTTCGATTGCTTGCCCAGAATATAAACTTATATTACGCTAGAATTAACATGACCTCTGAAATGTTTCTGTTTGCATATATTTGTATGATCCAGTATTTTATAAGCAATGTATTAAATGTAAAAATACTTTTCGATACCGATATAATCAATACCTACAAATAAATGCATTACTCCCCTGAAAATTTGCATATTTTTTGCCAGCTTATAAAACATTTGTTTATATTCAAACTAATATAGCATCAGATTTTGCAAAAATGAGCTGAACCAGACTCATGATCATGATGTATCTTGAAACAGATTGTGTGATATCTTTTAATCGTTGTTCTATCTCTAGGTAATATAATATTAATAATATTTTACCATACATCATACTTTTTAAAGTAAATACATACCAGACTACTTTTTTTAGTAAATACATATACTATATAATTATACATATACACTGCACGGTTGGCGTAGTGATTTAAGCGGTCGCCTCACCGCTTGACACTGCGCCGAAGTGTTGTGGGTTCGATCCCCACACGAGACAACACTTTGTGCGATTCATTAATGGTTGTTTCGAGTCTGGTCTGATAAAATATTACAAAATAAATACTAGAATGAGTCTGATAAAATATTATAAGGGGTTAATGTACTACTATAACTGAAAACAAATACTTGAAAAATAAATCACAAAAAGTTCGTCATCATGCACTTTGAGAATTAACTCGGTGTATTGACCACCGCCGCCGCTCAGCTGATCGCCATTGCAGGTTCCTAACACACACAAGCACACGTACCTACTTACAGTGAATGCGTGATACAGTCTTAACTTGCACGAAGTAACACTTTATTCTGATTTACTATATAAGTAAAATTACTATATAAGTAAAAATAGGGTTTTATGTCATCGCACACTGGTTGAAATAATTTAAGGTGATACTGTCTTTATTGTATTACAAAAATATTTTACAAATGCAAATCAACACATTGCATAGAATCACCCAGACCAAGACAATCCTTCATGCACATAAACTTTTGCTCAATGCGTAAGTATGTTGAGAATCGAATCCGCAACCTTCGGCGTAGCAGTCGGTTACACACCCGCCATGGTACCGGGACGTCGGATAATAGATTTTTGGTATCTAAAAATATTTTTTTAACTCTAAGGGTGTCTTATCTTCGGTTTTTTTAGTTTTCAGACACAAGAATTATGTCCACTTTGTTTTTTTTTTTTAGTATTCTACCATCTAGTTCCAAACTAAGCAGAGCTTGTACTATTGGTACTAGGTAATGGATAAACATACATATATACTTTTTTTGTAAATACATACATATTATACATAGAAACACACAGGCCAAGACAAACATCCATGTTCATGCACACAAATGTTTAAATTGAATCCGCGACTTTCGGCGTAGTAATCGCTTACACTCCCGTTACGCCAACCGATCGTCACCATTTTCCACTCTCTAAAGTCATTTACGAACCAATTAAGATAAACTTTTTACAGGACGATGACGATGGTTTCAATCGCATGCGGCAAAGACAACCAAGATGTTTCTTCGGGTGAGAAAGATTGTCTGCCCCCTAAATATTTATGTGATGAACATTACGAACAGTACACCGCTCAAAAGGCGAAGGCAGTGTGAGTATATATTATTATAATATACCGATGACCGACCAAATCCTATTAACTGAAGGTACAGTCGAAAAATTTTTTTTACACAACCCATCAGGAAAACTTTTTGAAACGCGTAGGCCTGTGGGGCTTGGTGATGGCTGTTTTAACTCTTTCACGTCAAACCTACTGAACGGGTTTTTATGACAATTTATAGAAAATATAGCTAATATATCAGAAAAGGGTGTAGGCCTTTAGACACCTATGGGAACATTTTAGTCTCAGTCATTGATGATGAAACAATCATGTTTTACAAGTAAAGGTAACAACAGCTCATTATAAACAGCCTCCACCTCCAACCCACCTACTAATAATACCCACTCAGCGTTCACTAGACTTCTACTTGTTGTCGTGAGTGGAGGCCGTGTTGTCAACTAGTGACCCCCGGTGGACAACGGGTGAACGCTGCGTTGTCAACTAGTTACCGCCGGGTGGACAACGGGTGGAAACCGCGAGGTCTACTAAGTTCATAGTAGTCTGTTAGCCCCTTGCGTGAATGACTCGCAGACAGCGTGAGCCACTCGCTATCCGCGCTAGGGCGTTTTCAGTTATAGAGTTGATGTAGTGCGGGCATGTCTTAACTCTACTAACTCTAGTGGCCTAATCTATGGATAGATCGAAAATTGAAACCGGCCGTTAAAGGCGAGGCGTTACGGGTCGGGTGCCGGGCGGGTCTAATGAGCTGTGACCTTTAGTCTATGAATAACGAATAAGCGAGTACTAAAAGATAAATCTTTCATCAAACAATAAAAAAGAAATGTCTTGAATATACCTTGTTCTAATCAAAAGTGTAATACTACGGTATTATATTTAATTGTACTTACTTAATGCCAGCCGCGGCTCAACCTATGATGACAGCTATTGGTCAAAGTATTTTTTTTTTATAGACTCACGCCTGTATCCCCGAAGGGGTAGGCAGAGGTGTAATATTACACCCACATTTCGCCAGGAATTTTTAGGTCCCACGTAATAGGGGGCGAGCCTATTGCCGTACCGGGCACATTACCAGACTCCGTGCTGCTACTGAGAATTTCCTAACGGAAAAACCCAATAACACTTTGCCCGACCCGGGAATCGAACCCGAGACCTCCCAATCCCACGCGCAAATTTATGCCGCGAGACCAACGAGGCAGTTCTGATGTATCAGTTTTTTTTAATATTTTTTTTGTGGCGCGGTAGAAACTCCTTATGAGTCGTCTCGACTCCGCTACTCGATCATCATCATATCGTACGATCGAGTGTGTGAGGCTCTCCCCTAAAGGCGTACTCACTAAAACCACCGCGGTATCCACTACGGTCCCGTGTTGTAGCGGGGTCACGCGAATCGCGGATAGCATACTTAACCGTGACTCTGATGTATCAGCTACTTTACTGGAAAGTTTTATTAAAATTCCATTTTCACAAAAATTTCGCCTTTGTGAGATTTTTTTATATTTTTTATTACATTTGATGTTAAAGAAACCGTGTGTTCGGCCGGCACTCGGTGGATAGTTTTATTAATCAGTTTACCCTTTCAGTAGTCTTGTTTTAAGTTTTATTACAGTTTTTTATTCTATGGACTCAGCTTTATTCCCGGAGCGGTAGGCAGAGGTGTAATATTATACCCACATTTTGCCATGAATTTTAAGGTCCCACGTAATAGGGCGTGAGCCTATTGCCGCTACCGGGCACATCACCAGCCTCCGTGCTCAAACTCAGAAACACTTTTGCCTGACCCGGGAATCAAACCCTGAACCTCCGATCAGTAGACGCATACGCTATCCACTGGACTACGGAGGCTTAAGATTTATTACAGTTTTTATAATATTCCATATTTGGTTTCAGTGTAAAGAAGCAACCGAGGGCGGAAAACCGCTTCACTTGTCTTCCCATTGATTTCAGAAGCCTGGTGCTCGGTATGGCTTATATGAATATGGTAAGAACACATTATAAGTTTCAGTGGTTACATTTTGTTAGGTAATAATATAATAATATTTTTTTACCATATACACCACACCATCAAGTCCCAAACTAAGCAGAGCTTGCACTTACTAGATAATGGATAAACATACTCGTACATATATTTTTTTTGTAAATACGTACATAATCTGTATATATAAAATCCTTGCGTTACTGACTGACTGACAGACAAGCTACAGCCGAAACTATTTGGCGCAAGAAGCTGAAATGTAGCATGTATGTTCCTTGGGGACCGTAGGGGTGCACTAAGACGGGATTTCCCGAAATTCCCACGGGATGTTACCTGATTACTGATACTGTTAACTGTTATCTGATTTTGATCACCAAGACTGCAAACAATAATTATCACAGAGTGGTTAAAAACTCTGACTTATGAGGAAACAGAAATAATCTTATTTAGAACATGCTAAATTTAAAATATTTACATCAGGTAGTAATGTCAATAAATATAACGAATGTAAGATAAAAAGTTACAGACACGCGCACATACACACTCATGACACACACACACACAAACACACACACACACACAAAAACACACACGCACGCACACACACACACACACACACACACACACACACACACACATAAACGCACATGCATAAGCATACACACACGCACACGCAAACACACACGCAAACGGACACTCCCATGCACACGCACACCATCACGCACACAGACACACCTGATAAAAGACCTATCAGTACTTTTTTCAGGCGCCCAAAGAAGCGCTCTTTCAACGATTGTTTCATGTCGGCTTCATTGATATTTAAAGCCTGTGACATACCCATATAGGTATCGGACTACGGAATTCAATATTCGAACTATAGATAGATCTGTAGATTTTTGATTCGTTTTCGACATAAGCTCCATACAAAATATGTCAAACACGAATCTAAAATCTACAAATCTATCTATAATTCGAATATTGAAAATGGCCGTAAGAGAAGCGACCTAAGGTTAATGGAATCTGAAAGTTGAATCCCTTCAGATTCCACCATCTTTCTATGCTTTACATGAATATTTACATTTGTCTACACCAAACTGCATATTGATAGAATTACTAAAGTTTTGGCTCACGTTTAGTAAATTTATCAATTGGGTACTTACTTGATACTAGATGGCACGGGCTGTTTCCGCAACTCCAAGTCTTGGCGTGTATTTTGCGTGCGGGTGGGAATGGTGTCGTCATTCGAGCCACCCCAGCTCTTCGAGGAAGGCCAGCAGACTCTTGATGTGGCCCACTGCTTCCCTCAGGGTGCTGTATTTGGTCAGGTACTGCTGCCTGTACTGTGCGATCTCAGGGCAATCGAGGAGCAGGTTTGCTGCCGTCTCGTCTGCAGGCCCTGCATAGCGGGCTGTCGGTGATACCTATAGTAAATTGGTGTTTATTAAAGAATCCGTGTCCTGTGTAGGCCGCCGTGACTGTCCGCAGTTGTTGTTTGGACAGCCGGAGGACTTGTTTAGCTATCACACCGTCTGCTGCGGGCAGAGCCTCCTTGGCCTGCCTACATGTTTCAATACCAATCCAGGACTGGTTGTGTTGGGTCCTGGTCCTATTTCTTACCAGGTTGCGATAAAAACCAGAAGGGAGGGGAATAATGGGCTCGGGTCCCACCACCTCTAAAGTGGCCCCTCTTCTGGCAAGTACGTCGGCTGCGTCATTCCCTCTTGAGCCACTGTGGCCCTTGATCCATTGCAGTGTTAATTTGTTTTGTTTACCTACCTCTGTTAGTTTCTGGTGGCATTCAAGCGTGAGAGCCGAGGTGATAGTATGGCTTTTGAGGGCTGAGAGGACAGCCTTACTATCTGAGAGGATCCTAATGGATCGTTCCCTTACCTCACGTGCCATGATTGCTGCGGCAGCTAGGATTATGCCAAAACATTCGGCCTGGTAGACCGTGTTATAGGCTCCCAGCGGTGCTGCGATGTTGATGTTTAGGTCCTCGGAGAATACTCCTGAACCCGTATCTGTATCCGTTTTAGACCCGTCTGTGAAGATCGTGAGCTCGTTGTGGTTAACTGCTCCTTCGTGTGGATCCTCGCACAGTTGGATTTTGTATTTTTTGTCGAACAACACAAATTGTTTCGGTATACGGTCACCAATGGCTTGCGTGTGAGGAGCTTCTTTAAAAAGTGTATTTAAGTTGCTAGTGTGCGGTGTGTTAGTGTCTTTCCAGAGCTACAGAGCTCTTAGCCGGACCGCCGACATCGTTGCTTCCTGTTGTATCAACAGGTGCAATGGAGGCAGGTCCAGCAACACATAGAGTGCCGCTGTTGGCGTTGTTTTCATGCAGCCCATGGCCGCTAGGCATGCAAGTCTTTGAAGCCTTTGAAGCTTGTTGGCGGCCGTTATTAGGTTGGTCCGGGGCCACCACACTACTGCGCCGTAGCTAACCATCGGACGTATTATTGTCTTATAGAGCCATAAGACAATTTTGGGGGTTAGGCCCCAGCGTTTACCTATCATCTTCTTGCACTGCCAGAAGACGATCCTAGCTTTAATGAGCTTATTTTCCAAGTGGCTGTTCCATGTCAATTTGCTGTCAAGAGTGACACCTAGGTACTTGACCTCGGTAGACAGCTTAAGCTCTGTATTAAATAACCTGGGCAGTTTGTAGGGACCCAGAGTGCGTTTGTGTGTGAACATGACTAGTTCAGTTTTGGTTGGGTTTACAGAGAGTTCGTACTCATTACACCACCGCTCTACTATGCGTAGGGCTAGTCGGGTAAGGTCGTACACTGTACTAGTTACCTTACCTGAAGTGAGAATGGTCAGATCATCTGCATAACCTATTGTGAAGAAATACCTCGCATTGAGTTTGTCTATGAGTTCATTGATGACTAAGTTCCACAGTAGCGGGGAGAGAACACCTTCCTGCGGGCAACCTTTAGTTATCAAAGCTGTCTGAGTGTCACCGTGCAGGCGTACTACCCTTTTGCTGAGCATGTTTTGGATCCACTGTATGAGCATCTGATCCACACCAAGCCTGGCTAGGGCATCGCTTATGCTGGAGAAGTTTGTCTTGTCGAAGGCTCCTTCTATGTCGATTAAGGTGCCCAGATAGATGCTTTTTTATTGTATAGCAGCTTCTATCTGGTTCACGACCTGCAAAGTCAAAGTGCAAGGCCAATTCCGTCGATTTCCCTGAGCTGTATGCATGTTGGTTGGCATGTAGGGGTAGGTGCTTAAGAGCCCCACTTCTTAGTTCCCTCTCGCAAAGCCTTTCCAAGGCTTTAAGCATGAAGGAGGTCAGGCTTATTGGTCTGAAGGACTTTGCATTGGTATAGTCTGTTTTGCCTGGTTTTGGTATGAAGATTAGTTTGACTTCCCTCCATCTCTTCGGTACATATCTGAGGGCCAGGCTAGCCCTCATGATTGCCAGGACTCTTTTAAGGACAGGTTCCCCTCCCCATTGTAATAACCCTGGGAAGATGCCGTCCAGTCCAGCTGCTTTGAAGGGATGGAAGCTATCGATGGCCCATCGGAGTTTTTCTTCTGTGACCACGTTGTTTGCGTGTCTCCATTCGTGTTCGGTCGCCACTGTTGGTGTATCGTGCCACGTTATTACGGGGGTGAGGACGCAGCCTGGGAAATGTGTTTCGAGTAGGACGCGTCTTGTCTCCTCCTCCGATGTGGTGTATGTGTCATCCGGCTTACGGAGAGTACCTGGTGCAACCGTTGGTTGCTCAGCCAGTAGTTTCCTTACCCGGTTTGCTTGTTGGCAAGATTCAATGCTCCCACAGAATTTCCTCCATCCCATGGTGCGTCTGAATCTGAGGCATTTTCTGTAGTCTGATTTGGCCGCTTTATAAGCGTCCCAATCAGCGTCCGCGCTTGTGTTCATTGCCCTATTTAGAGCCTTTCTTACCTTCTTAGCTAGGTAGCTGTTTAGCATCGACTGCGTCAGTGTGCATACCTGCTCGTCGATCTGTTCAGTGACACCCAGTACCGTCGGCGTAGCGGTAAGGGTAAGTTTATCTTTAAGTAATAGGACATACTTTGATTTGTCCGTGTTGTGTGGTTTCCTGTGGGGCTGTGTGGGCTGTATATCGACTTTCATGGAGAAACTGATCCATCTGTGGTCTGAACATGTTGCCTCCTTTGAGACGTGCCATCCCTTGATACGTTCAGCTGCTCCTTCTGTTGCGAGAGTTAAGTCGATAATTGTCTGACTACGTTTTGTGACGAAGGTGGGCTCCGTACCTGTGTTTAATAGGGTAAGATTAGTGGTGAATAGGTATTCAACCAGTGACTTACCTCTGTTATTATTGCAGTCCATTCCCCACATTTGGTGGTGGGCATTGGAGTCCGTCCCTATTACGACCTCCGTATTGGTTCTCTCGCACTGGTTAACCAGACGCGTGAGGTCGAACGGAGGCGGGTCTTCGGCCTCGGGCATGTAGACCGATGCGAAAACGACCGCTATACTCCTTGGCTGCTGTATTATTTCAATTTGTATCGCTCTGATGTCTCTGGAACAGTACTCCATTAAAGCTTGGGCTCTGATGTTTTTAGTTGTAAGTATGCAGGTTCTTGGATGTATGTGGTCAGTAGAAGAGTAAATCTTAAGTCCCAGGCTGGAGAGGCCTCTAATGAGGCCACCCCTTATCCAAGGTTCCTGGATGAGCACGATGGCTGAATGTTGGACCTCCATCCATTTGCGCAGTTGCGCAGTGGCCGTTTGGCTATGATGGAGGTTGATTTGCAGGCAGCTGACGTCACTAGGCAGAGGGTTCATCTGTGGGTGATGTCCCCTACTCCCCGACCTTCAGCTGCGTTAGGCCAGCCAGGATGTCGCCAGCCTCCACCCCGTCGTCCCGCCGCACCGGACTCAGGAGCAGGCTCTCATCTTCCGAGTTACCCTCGGCTGACGGGCCAGCCCCTAAGGCAGACAAATCTCCTCAAGATCAATTGGGTATTACTGTGGGCAAATATTTTAAGGTCATCCATAAATAACAGGTGAGATATAACCTGACCGCTTCTCTGTAACCTTTAACCTAGCCCTGAAACCACCAGTAATATACTGAGAGGATTCATGGCTAAGCAAAAACAAAGGGGACTCAGACTGGCGCCTTGGAAATTTTCCCGCTCAATTCTAACTAGTTTGCCGTCCTCCTGGATCTTTCGACATCCTGGATAGCTAAGAACTGTATTCCATTGCCCCATACATGTCTTTAGAAAGGTGCGTAGAGTAGTATTTACTTTATTCAATTCCAGCACCCTCAAAAGCCATATATGCGATACGGAGGCATAATTATTATTATTTTTATTGTTTGCTGGTTTCGGTTTAGACGTCACTAGGGCCTAGTTGCAAACCAGCGTCTGATACCTTTCAGGAATATGCTGAACTGGGCCCTATATTCTTGTTTAGTATGAGACACGTTATCTACCTATAGACGTTTGTTTTCTTTTCTGTATTGTATTTTTGTGTATTTTGTTATTCATTTTGCTTTTATAGTGAACCATATTTTGTGTACCTGTGTCTCATTTAAATGGGAAAATATATTTTTTCTTTCTTTTCTTTTCTTTTCTTTTTTTCTAACTTCTTGGTCAGTCTTTACTCATCCATCCTCTACATGTGTCCAAACCATCTTAGCATACCTTTCTCAATGGTTGTCACTATATCTTCTTTTACCGCACAACACACTCTTATCACACAATTCTTTACTCTGTTGTTCAAAGACACTCCACACATACTTCTCAGTGCTCTCATTTCTACAGCATTTATTCTTCTTTCATGTCTTCTACATTCAGTAACTTAAGGTGTCACAAGACCCATCATCAAGCCGAAGTCTACTCGTTGTGGACATCATGCCAAGAAAATAATACCTGGGAAACGACTTTTTAAGTTTTCACATTTTTTAAACCGCAATTAAAAGCGCGCGCGAGCAATGCTCGAAATACCTACTTATCCATGGGGTCATAGGGCTAAAGTCTAAAGGTTTAAAGAACCTATTGGCGGAGTAAATGCATCGATTTTGTACCTAATTGGAAAAATTTCATACTAACTTTGAGCCTCAATATCTCCTAAACCAGTAATTTCCCAGGTATGGTGCCGAAGTAAAAAATGTTCGTTGTGATTGGTACAACATGGGATTTCAGTTTTCGTTAAGGGTATTTTTACACCCTGTATATACAGATATTAATAACAAATGTATTGTCCGTAGATTGCTGAATTGCCGAACGCATATATTATGACTTCAAAGCTACTAATTCACAGTGCCGTCATGGCCGAAAGGAAGGGCGATGATGTGGAAGTCGTTATCCTCTCTTTAACAGTTATAATCTTCGGGTATATGATTATTCTTACTAATTTGATAGCGGTACTGCTATTGATTGCTGGACTACACAAGGTAAGGTATTTCTGGTTATTATACACCATAATCTAATCTTATACTAATATATAAAGCTGAAGAGTTTGTTTGTTAGTTTGAACGTGCTAATCTCAGGAACTACTGGTCCAATTTGAAATACTATTTCAGTGTTAGATAGCCCATTTTTCGAGAAAAGAACATCACGCTATGAGCCACGGGAGTGGAGTAGTAGCCTTAAATAACGCGGGTGTAACCGCGGGCTCAGATGAGCCCCATATATTATCATAACTAGATAGTTATGATTATAATATATTGAGTCCATAAAAGGACGTAACAGACAGCCGAGACGATGGTCTCGGGTTCGATCCCCAGTTGCCCCGGGCACGCACCTCTGACTTTTCGAAGTTATGTGTGTATTAAAATGATAATTATCGCTCGCTTAACAATGTGCCCGGTAGATAGCAATAGGCCCGCCCTCTATTACATTGGGACCGAAACATAACTGGCGAAGTGTGGGTGTGTAATACACCTCTGCCTACTCCTTCGGGGATAAAAGGCGTGAAGTTATGTTATGTCAATAAAAGGATTTGGTCTGCTATTCTTCGCGTGTAGTCTGTGGGCGCTGGCCAAATCTTGGTATAGGTTTCAAAGTCAAGTTTTCCGTCTCTTCATCTACATAACCGGCTTCTTGTAAGTGTCATAGCGTGACTAATACATTTTTAATTTTAAAACATGAACTAGGACGAGATATCGTTATCATCAGCCTTTTATAGCCCACTGCTGAATGTACGCCTCTTCCAATTTGAGTCACAAAAACATTCTGAGTTAATGGAAGAAGTGGGAGATCATTGAATACAGCGATCAGTGGGTTCAATCCTCACACGGGGCGCACTTTGTGTGACCCCAAATAGTATCTTAGAATCTGGGTGTTCTTCTCGTCCGTTAGTTTAATATTTATTCTACTCATTGCATTCATTCTATCTAGACGTTGTCATTTTAAAACAAACATAAAAATACATAAATACATACATACATAGACTCACGCCTGTTTCCCCG
The DNA here is from genome assembly GCA_944739405.2 of Euclidia mi. Taxonomy (NCBI): domain Eukaryota; kingdom Metazoa; phylum Arthropoda; class Insecta; order Lepidoptera; family Erebidae; genus Euclidia; species Euclidia mi. The sequence continues at coordinate 76,514,605 of OX123191.2, read as the reverse complement.
AAGGGGTAGGCAGAAGCATATTAAACGCCCACTTTTCGCCTGTGTTTTGAACCCACGTAATAGGTGGCGAGCCTATTGCCGCTTATCGGGATATTTCGTTTGCCAAAGCCTCATCCATAAAAATAGATTCAGCAAAATACTTAAAGTTTGTAAAAGAATACCAGACACTTCATCTTTTCATAATATTTGTATACAATTTATTATTTAAATAAGATCTGCATAATAAGATCAGCATTGCCATACAATGTGGTAATGCTGCAAGGATTCTGGGCACGCTCCCAATTGACGGCGATGTCTCCACATCGCTGTCAATTCCCATGACTCCTTTTAAAATATATATTTGCCTTTTTTATGTATTGTTTTTATTTGTTAGATAATAAAGCATAGCAATTATTTATTTATTTTTTGTGTAAATAGTCACATAGTAAAAGTCAGAATAATAAATTATATATAAATACATTTTTAGTTTAAATAATGATCTTTTTTCTAATTTCAGAACAAAGATGGGTTGATTCACGCATTCACTGTCTTTGCGGCTTTAAGTATCTTGGTCAATATTGTTCTGGTACCTTGCAAGGATATGCGTAACGGAGCCCATCAACGTAACCTGGCAGCAGATATGCTTACCATCGGTAAGTAAAAGCTTCAACGTTATCAACAAAACAAACAAAAAGAAAAAATATTTTATTTGCTTCTCCAAAACATAACATACATATATTTTCTTACTACGATCATTTTTATCATTCTGTATATATTTTATCAGCCCTGTATATAAACTGTCCCATTGCTGGAGATGGTCTTCTTCTCACTATGAGAAGGGTGAGGCCATAGGCACTAGCCAAGTCCAGTACACGTTATTCAAAACAAAAACATCAAACATTATGAATAATTCGCAGGCATGCAAGTTTCCTCACGATGTTTTTCTACAACATTTAACAAGCGTTAATAATAAGCAATTTAATAAGCTACTTCGAAAAGACTGCACATTGTTTATGAAGCTGTCTCGCCGTCTCACAATGCACTGAGTGTCGTGGATTTGATCTCCACATAGAACAATATTTTGAGTGATTTATGTAGATCCACTTATATTACAATAACACGCCGGCTAGAAGGGCTGGCATAAAGTTTTATTTCTAGTTTGCCTTTGTCTCTTCGCAACTATATATATTATATTTTAAAAAAGACAACTCCCGCACTACGACTAAATCCTGTGTCGCGGAGGATTTTACAAACATACAAAGAACGGACACAATGAACACCGAGACTCGAGACAACAATTTATGAATCACACAAAGTGTTGCCTCGTGTCGGGATCGAACCCACAACACTCGGCGCAGTGTCAAGCGTGTGTGGTGACCGCTTAAACCATTACGCCAACCGTGCAGTCAACTATACTATTTGTTAATGTTTATTTTCATATCTACAAAGCCATTTTGTAATTTATATTTTTTTATATTTTCAGTTTTCAGTCTGGTCACTTTAACGATGACACGTTACTATTTGAAATTATACAAACCTAACCGAACCATAGCCGCAACCAAAGCCGCAAAACCTCCATGTCCCTATGTCGAACCGGCTTAAATCACTTCAAATCAGCGCCAATTCTGAGAAACGGACACGGTCTAGATAAGTAATCTCAATCGCATACGTAAATATTAGCAATCGATAAGAAATAATTTCGAATTCGATTTGTAGCAATAGAGAAAATTTGAACTCTTTTTGTGTGAGAGATATAAAAACTAAAAAAAAAATATTTTGACGTTTGTAGTAACTTGAATTTATACCTTTGTTAATAAATGGATAACTTAATAAATTCCAGTTCAGTTGGTGTAACAGATAAGTTAAATTACGATTGATTCATTTAGATTTTTTCATAGAAATACATATGTTGACAAAGGAAGTCCAATTTCAATTTTGTTTAACATACAGATAAATCAAAAACAGGAAAGTTTGGCTTTAAAATGTATTACAGAAGTGGAAAAAGCCACTTCTATTTGAGCTTAAAATAAATAAGTACTAAGAAGATAAGTTATTTTATTCTTATAGCTGTAGATAAAATGTTGTTAAAAGAAATTCATTACCGATGAAATAAAAAAATGTAAATAAAAATACATAAAATTATAAAAAAACTTACTTCGATGCTTGTGATACCAACATTATTACATTTTATATAACATAAAAAACTGTAATAGATAAAGCGATACCATATTGAATTTACTTACAATTTTTTTTTTACAAATTAAAGTACCTAAAGAAAAAATTATAATTTTAACTTGCATCAGAAGTAAGTAATAAAAATATTTTGAACTTAAATGTCCTAGTGATAAGTTAAAATAGATTCCTCTTCGATTTGTGTTAGAGATGAAATAAAAGTGATTTCGATCAAATACTGTATTTTATTTTACACCTGGCATAATATACTATTGAATAATTATTAGAACGGCATAAAAAATAAGATTGATATCTTGTTATACGATATTAAGTCTCTTGATATTAAAGGAGAAGGAACACTCCGAAATTAAACCAACATTTAGGGAGTATACCCGAAAACAAACCCCAATCCAAGGTGTCAACCGACCCGTGCCGAGGGATTCGTGGCCAGAGGGCAAGCTGGTCGCATACGGAGGTGCCTGTGTTGGTGGTTACAGGGCACAGCTGGGATTCTACCTTATCCCCGTAAAGGGTTCTGCGGGGATGGACATTTGTAATCCCTAATGCTCGTGGGAACGCTATGGGAACTAAAAGATATATTTCTCCAGACGGCGGCGACGCGGTTCGCAACCCATCACGTCTCGTTTCCCGCGAGGGCGAAAAGCGGCCTACGGAAAGCCGGTTTGCAACATTAAATGTTGGAGGAGGAATGGATGGCAAATTGAATGAAGTATGCCAGATGAATATGATAGAAAGATTGATGTTCTTTGTGTGAATGAGACAAAAAGGCAAGGTTGTGGCCCCACCAAGCATGACGGGTACACAGCTTATTTGTCTGGGATAGACAGTACCGCCAGAGCCTGCAAGGGTTAATACTGTCTACGCGAATTAATGAGTGCGTTAAGGAATTTGAATGTGTAAATGCTAGACTATTGTGAATGAGAATGAAAATAGAACTTACTCGTCTCTTTATTGTAGGGGTTTACGTCCCGGTCAATATAGTAGCGGGTATGTCACAGCGAGAACAAGACGAAAGGCAGGAATTTTGGGAGAATTTAAGAGAGATTTTGAGGAAATCTAAGGATAACCAAAGATTGATCATCTTTGGTTATCCTTTGTTGGGTGTTTGTTAGGTGATTTCAATGGATGGGTGGGAGTTAAGCGAGATGGATTTAAAAGGGTTTTAGGTGGATTTGGTGATGAGAGTGGGAATGAAAATGGAAAAGTATTGCTTGAGGTTTGTTTAGAGTGGAGCCTTTGTGTGACAAACACCATGTTTGATCACAAAAGGATACACATGTATATGCGTGAGGCTAAAAATGTTAGAAGAAGTATGATTGATTTTGTAATTGTAGATGAACGTTTGAGAAAGAATGTGTTAGATACAAGGGTGTATCGAGGGATGGGCAACCACATCGACCACTTCTTGGTGATGAGTTGGATAAGTGGGCTCTTCAAAGGATGGCGACACCGAGAACATAATGAAAATAGGGTCTTGGAAAGAATAAAAGTAGAAAATCTGCAAGAGAAAGATGTGAAATATGAGTATAAGCGAAGATTGATAGCAAGCTTTGAGAGGTTCGAGGGCATAAATGATATAGAAGAATTATGGCAATCTTTTAAAGAAGAGATAGTATGTGTAGCGTCTAAAGTATGGGGTGTGATCAAGAGAAGGAAAATACGAAAGGTTAAGAATACATGGTGGGACAAAGATGTACAATCTGCTGATTGTACATCTTTGTCCCACCATGTATTCTTAATCCGTAAACCGTGTCAGAGAAGAAGAAAGCTTGGTTGGATTGGTTGGCTGCCAGAGCAAATGAAAGAATGGGAAAGGCAACGAGTGATGACATAGATGAAGCAAGAAAGGAGTTTGTTAGGTCAAAAATAATTGTGAAAGAAATTAATTGTTAAAAATAAAAAAGAGGAAAAGAAAGATGAGTTTGATAGCAGACTATCTGAATATTTCCGGCGAAACATAAAGTTTTTCTGGAAATCCGTACGTGCAGTTCGAGGAAGAACTCAATCCTCAGAATACACGTCAATCAGAGACAAGAATGGTGAATAGTGAATCATGCGTGCTGAAGAGATGGAAGGAGTATTTTGAAGGTTTATTTGAAAGAACGGCGATAGAAACATCGACCGACGAAATTAATGGTAATAATAGCAATGATAAAAGCGATATTGGCGTGGATGTGATTGTGAAGGCGCTGGGAAGTATGAAATTAGGTAAGCTGCAGTATATGATAGGATTACAGTTGAAATGCTGAAGGCTGGACAGGGCATCATAGTTGGTCAGCTGCAGCGCTTATTTAACTTGTGCTGGAGCACCGGCCGAGTACCTGATGACTGTGCCACAGTGGTGGTTGTGCCTCTTTATAAGGGAAAAGGCTCACAACAAGACTGCAAGAACTATAGAGGCATTAGCCTTCTCAGCATTGTTGGCAAATTGTATGCGAAGGTACTGATTGAAAGAGTTATGGAAGTAACCGACAAGAAAATATGGGATGTACAAGCGGGATTCCGAAAGGGTATGGGGTGCACGGATCAAGTCTTTTCCTTGCGGTGCATAGCCGAGAAATTCTTGGCCAAAGGTCAAAAGGTCTATTGCGCATTCGTGGATTTGGAAAAGGCTTACGATAAAGTGGTGAGGAATGAAATGTGGTCGGTACTGTCGATGTATGGGGTAAACAGCAGCCTCATACGAGCTCTGAAATCCCTTTATGAAGATTCTAGAGCTTGTGTGAGGATTAATGGGTCGAATACTGATTGGTTTACCCTCGAGACAGGTGTTAGACAGGGATGTATAGCATCGCCGTGGCTGTTTAACCTCTTCATGGACAGTTGTTTGCAAGTGACTGTGGATTAAGGATGAGTGAGTTACTTGTCAAATGCCTCCTTTATGCTGATGATCAGGTAATACTTGCAGTTTCTTCAGCGGAGGAGTTGCAGGAGATGGTAGCTATCATGCATGGTGCTTTAGGAAGGAAAGGAATGAAAGTGAATGTGAGCAAGGCGAAAGTTATGGTTTTTGAAAAGGAAGAATGTGTTACGGCTTGTAATGCTATGATCGACGGACAACGAGTGGAGCAAGTGAATGATTTTGTATATTTAGGTACACTGTTTACTAGGAATGGTAAGAATGAAGAAGATATTGAAAGAAGAGTTAATGCAGGTAATAGGGTGAATGGAGCTTTGAAGGCCTTTATGAACAGTCAAAATGTGTCCAAAAAGGCACGTTTGGCTGTGCATAGAGGGGTACCTACACTTATGTATGGTAGTGAAAGTTGGGTATGGCAGAATAGACATGAAAGTAAAATAAATGCTGTAGAAATGAGAGCACTGAGAAGTATGTGCAGTGTGTCTTTGAATGACAGAGTAAAGAATAGGGTATTTGACTAAAAAAATCGAATTAGTCTGTCAGTTAGATTATCGAAAAATATTGGATACGTATTTTTTGTTTTATCAAATCAGTAAAAAATTACGAAGATAAAACGCATCACAGATGGAGAAACGCCTAAGAGTGGGGGCTTGTAACGTCACTTGCCAGTAAAAAGTGTACTGGCAAGTGACGTCACACGAGTTTTCAGCGAAGTTTGCCGTCTTAATTTTTTGTTTACGCGACTAAAGAAAATATACGTGTCCAATATTTTTTGGAAATCTATCTGACGGACTAATTCGATTTTTTTAGACAAATTCCCTATTGTGTGATAAGAGAGTGTTGTGGTGTAAAAGAAGATGTAATGACAAGCATCGAGAAAGGAATGATAAGGTGGTTTGGGCACATGGAGAGGATGGATGACGAAAGACTGACCAAACAGATATATAAGGCAAGTGTGAATGGGACAGCACGAAGGGGAAGACCAAGACGGACGTTCTCTGACTAAATCGGAGACATCCTTAAAACAGGAAAGGTAAGAAGTACCCTGAACATAAGAGCATGCATGAGGAATTTGATGGGAGTGAATGAAGCAAGAGAGATAATGTCAAGATCGTTGCAAATGGCGTTCCGTAGTCTCTGCCTACCCCTCCGGGAAACAGGCGTGAGTCTATGTATGTATGATATTAAAGGTTTTGGAGGAGAAATTGGTCGGACTTCGGAAAAAATGATCAAAGTTTGCCTATTAGAAATTTTATAGTAAATTAAACTTTCGTGATCATCACTAATTTTAAATTGTCCTTCGGTATATATACCGCAATTTGTCAGTACATTTGTGAACATGGCACTTGCAACAGTGCCGAAATATCGGTTACTCAAAACAAAGGTACAGTCGAACAATTTCCCGCTAGACCACCATAAGGGCAAGAATCGCTCGGCAAGTCATCCTCGCTTGCATTTCTACTGTACACACACATTGACACTCGTATACAAAACCAGTTCTAGTGTGCCTCGACTCTATAAGCGAGCCAAGGGATTTTTTTTCAAACTGGTCCACCGCTGACTTGTTTGATTGTACGTAGTACCCTGAAGGTCAATTTAAAATATTTGAAACTTTTTTTCGTTATAAATCAGCACCACCATACAGCCTTTTACAGCCCATTGATGGACGTTGGCCTCTCCTTATTTGAGACACGCTAGCATGGTGAGTTAACAGGAGGATATGACCTACTTCACCACGCAGGCTAGATGGGTTAGTATAGGGTTTTTAGGGTTCCGTACCTCGAAAGTAAAAAACGGAACCGTTATAGGATCACTTTGTTGTCCGTTCGTCTGTCAAGACCCTTTTTCTCAGGAATGCGTGGAGGTATAAAACTGAAATTATTTACTAAATACTCGAATCTACGGTTCCATAGAGCTGTAAAAAAATCAAACTTCTAATCCAACTCAATCAAAAGATACAGCTGTATATGCTGCAAATTGCAGCATATTTTCAAACTCGCATTGGAATCAAAACCTACAGGGTACTTCCCGTGAACTCAGAATCTTGAAATTTGGTACGAAGCAACGTCTTATATCACTTATAAAGGAAAAATTGCGAAAACCGTAAATTTTTAGTTACAGCATATAAAAAAATATTTTTAATAAATTTAAAGTTACTATCCCTTTCTCTTGAACGCGTGGAGGTATTAAATTGAAATTCATATCAAATACTCAGGTATATAACACCGTAAGGCTGCAACAAAATCAAGCATCTAAGTCAACGCAATCAAAAGAAAGAGCAATATAAGCATATTTTCAAACTCGCACCTACTCGCAAGTGAATCAAAACCTACAGGGTACTTCCCGTGAACCCAGAATATTGAAATTTGGTACGAAGTAATGTCTTATATCACATATGAAGGAAAAATTGCGAAAACCGTAAATTTTTAGTTACAGCATATAAAAAAATATTTTTAATAAATTTAAAGTTACTACTCTTTTCTCTTGAACGCGTGGAGGTATTATATTGAAATTCATATCAAATACTCAAGTATATAACACCGTTAGGCTGCAACAAAATCAAACTTCTATGTCAACGCAATCAAAAGAAAGAGCAATATAAGCATATTTTCAAACTCGCGCCTACTCGCAAGTGAATCAAAACCTACAGGGTACTTCCCGTGGACTCAAAATCTTGAAATTTGGTACGAAGCAACTTCTTATATCACTTATAAAGGAAAAATTGCGAAAACCGTAAATTTTTAGTTACATCATATAAGAAAAATATTAATAAATTTAAAGTTACTACCCCTAACTCTTGAACGCGTAGAGGTATTAAATTGAAATTCATAGCAAATACTCAGGTATATAACACCGTTAGGCTGTAACAAAATCAAACTTCTATGTCTACGCAATCAAAAGAAAGAGCAATATAATCATATTTTTAAACTCGCGCCTACTTGCAAGGGAATCAAAACCTACAGGGTACTTCCCGTGAACTCAAAATCTCGAAATTTGGTACGAAGCAACGTCTTATAGCCCAGATAAAAGATGCGGAAGGCCGAGGACCGTGTGCTGTGGTGCGTGTTGGAAGAGGCCTATGTCCAGCAGTGGACTGCGATAGGCTGATTGAGATTGAGATTTCAAATAATTACATAGTCTTCAAACCTTTTTGCTAATTATTGTACTTTATAAGTATTTTTGTAACAGATTTCTAATAGTCACTAAAAACTTTGTAAATCAATAACTTTAATAAAAAATCTTACCATCATTCATCAGCAGACTTTTGCAAGGCTGCTGCAAGGCTGCTGCAAGGCTGGTATAGGTATTTAAGTTATATTATAAAAGAAGCGTTATATGTTAATATAAAATAAAGGATGACTGATTACAAACGACAAAGACCCCTTTTTATTTAATTTATGCTCCTCCAGCTTTCCATACTGTAATGTTATGGATTTCATTTGGCAATAAAAATACCATAACTATGACTGGTGAACTTTTACTTATGTACCTACAGGTTTGTACGGAACCCTCGGTGCGCGAGTCCGACTCGCACTTGACCGGCTTTTATTTATCAAGTTTCCATCTCTTTAAAGAGACATTATTAAATTTGCTTTGTGTATTTTCTTTAGTCGCTTCTTACCACACCCACAGAATGAATACGATGAGAGAAGTAACTCTTTGTGTAAGTGTAAATCTGCTGCAACGGATATTTTAACAAAACACGAAAAAAATAGCTATAGCATTTTTTATGAAATTTTGACTGTTGATAGTCTAGTTGCGGGATAAGGATTCTTTTTTTAAGCAGTACTACTTCCGTGTATCCAATCAATTAACACAACAATATATTCCTAAAGAGCATTGAAGAGACTACACCTGAAAGACAACAGGAACACGGCCCTCGATCGTCGGTCTCGAAGCAGTGACCATTTTTTTTTTTCTTTTGGTGTCGGGTTGGAAAATCCTCATGGAGTCCCTCCGCCCTGGGGGAAGGGCGAAGGGGACTGTCAGACTCTTACTGACTAAAAACCAACCCGTAATCCTCACGTACCCGTATGTCGGAGGGTCGGGTATCGCTGAAGCATTCCTCGCTACCCCCCGACGGGTATTGGCCCGCCAGATGGTCAGGCGGGCCCCGATCAAAACCCCCTTGGCGGCGGATGAAGGTGTTGGGCTCTGCCACCAAAACACTCCGCGGCCGCAGAGGATAGGGAGGACGGCAACGCAACACCGCATCTCCTCTTCCTCTGCGGCCCCACCGCGACGCAACAATGGTGCGCCTCCGTTTGGTCGCTGGAGATAGGGCGCGCGGCAACGCAACACCGACACGCCTCTCCTCCCGCGACCGCACCCGACTGCGAGGGACAGAAGAACTGTCCCTCGCACCCGCCCCTTTGGACGCATCCTGCGCAGGCCTCCGTCAAGCCCACGCGGAGCGTCCCCTCCTGGATCCCTCTCAGCTTCACCGCGGGTGACCAATCCACGGTTACTAAGCCCCCCACCACGACAAGGTGGAGATCCCACGGGGGGGGAAGGAGTGACCCTCGCGCAACATTGACTATCTTCTGCAAGTATTCTCAAATTATACAGGCTGTAAAAAGACCCTAAACGAAAACTAAAATCCCTTGTTTTACCAATGATTACGAACATTTTTTACTTCGGCACCATACTTGGGAAATTACTCGTTCAAGAGATATTGGGGCTCAAAGTCACTATACAATGTTTCTAATTAGGTACAAAATCGATGAATTTACCCCGCCAATTTCTTCTATAGATGTCCTATACACCCATGGATAAGTAGGTATTTCGATCAATGCATGCAGGCACTTTTAATTGAGGCTTAAAAATGTTTCTACTTAATGAAATGCTTAGTATGACTTGGCATGATGTCCAGAACGAATAGACTTCGACTAGACGATGGGTCTTGTGACAACCTGTATCAGTTTAAAAAACATGAATCTTAAAGGTGGTGTGAAAACCTTCTATTAGGTTATTCTCCGACACATATATTCCTTCAAATGTGTAAAAACTATTTTCACAGCACGATCCCAGCAGACGGGCAACCTGAACTGGTATTATGTACTAGTTATGTCCTATTTCAGTACTCTTGCAACGTCACAGCTGAATTTGGTTATCAGTTTCTCAGCGATGCTTGAAACCCATATATATGCACAGTATGTATTTGCCAAACACTCTTCATTTCTGTAGACCAGTCAGTTTTAGATCAGAATGCTGTTTTCCTTAGGAAAGTTAAAACCAATAATTTTGATTCAATAAAAATGCCTTTGGATATGTTTTTTATAAAATTGGTGGCTACAGGGATATGGAAAATGTAAGTACTTTTTAATATATTTTCAGTTATCCCTGTAGGTCACAGAACGCATAATTTATTTTCTTCTGCATCATCACAGCCTTGCACAGTTTTCTGTTGAACATAGGCCTCCCCCAATTTGCATAGCATTTTGACTATTGCTAGTGAGTCGGAGGAATATTTCTTCTTAATATTTTTTTAATGTTTTTTGCAATGTATCAAACAACCAATAGTATGTGTTTAAAGTAAATACCCAACTGTGGTTGCTTTTCTTCTAAAGGATAAAATTCAAAAACATGATAACGTTCTTTCCTGATTTTCTTTACATTTGAATTAGAATACATTATGTGTTGATTTTCTTTCATCATCATCATCAGCCCTTTATACTGTCCCACTGCTGGGCACGGGCCTCTTCCCATTATGAGGAGGGTAAGGCCATCGTCCACCACGCTGGCCAAGTGCGGATTGGCAGACTTCACATGTCTTTCGAGAACATTATGGAGAACTCTCAGACATGCAGGTTTCCTCCTTCACCGTTTAGCAAGCGATAATTAACATTTTAATACGCACATAACTCCAAAAAGCCATCGGTGCGCGCCGTGAATTCGAACCCGGACCCTCTGCGTACCAGTCTGTGGATCTCTCCACTAGGCTATCGCTGCTTCCTTTACTCTTGTACATTAGAATACATTTTGTATTCCGGGTGACTGTAAAAACATTCAATCAATATACAAGAACACCCAGACTCAAAACAATCTGTGGATCACCCAAAGTGTTGTCTCGGGGGAGAATCCAACCTACCGATTAATCCACTATGCCATACTTGTTGATGATGTGATTTTCTTCAGTGTCATATTAACCTTGGTGAACCTGGCAAACACCATTGTATTAGCGCCCTCTCACAGAAACGGCGTCACCCTAGTGAGCGCCTACCAAATCGTCCATACTCGTGGGAATCAAAATCCAGATGACCGAAAATAAAAGCAAAAAAACCTACACCCAACAACTTTTCCATAAAGGTATCCTAGAAACTAGACCGAGGTCCTTATCATTTAGCGGCTGCACGAGCAGCGAAAGCAGACCGACTTATGCACTTGGCAGCAATATGGATACCCTAAGCCAAACTCATGACACAACCAACAATTCCACAGTGACTCTGGCAAGCCAGGAACATTCCTCAGAACAACAAAACAACGAAGACTTAAGGCAAAAGTGGCAGCTAGGCAAAGTACCAAACAATAAACGCTACAGACATAATAGTCCCACAGAAAGTAAAAGTAAACAGGAAACCACCGAACAAGTAAACTACGCAATTCCTGTACAAAACAAATTCGATATTCTCAATGAAAATTACCTAGTAATTACAAATGAAGGTAAAGAATATACCCCAAAACCTGAACCCATTTTTGTAACAGGGATAGTTGATATAACACCTCTCAAAAAACTCATAAGTGAAGTGGTGGATATGGACAAGCTTACCATGACCACTTTAAAATCCGGACACACTATCAAGTTAATGCCCACCGATATTGAAAGCTACAAAATAATAAGGGAGAAACTTAGTAGTGAAAATATAAACCACTACACATACAAACTTAAAAGCGAAAGGGCATATAGAGCGGTGATCAGAGGACTGCACGCGTAAGAAAATGTAGCTATGATCAAAGAAGAGCTACAAGCTCAAGGACACGAAGTACGTCAAATAGTGAATGTGTTACATCGAGCAACAAAAGAAAAACTGCCAGTTTATTTCATAGACCTGGAGCCACAAGCCAATAATAAAGATATATTTAACATCAAACACATCAGCAACGTCAAAGTTACAATTGAAGCACCCTACAAGAAAAAAGAGGTATTGCAGTGCAAGAGATGCCAAAGATTTGGGCACTCAAAAAATCAATGCTTCAGACCCTTTACATGTGTAAAATGTGAAACGACCACGCAACAAACTCATGCACCAAGTTGCCAAAAATGGAAGCTACGTGCGCTAATTGCCAAGGCAAGCACCCGGCAAGTTATAAGGGCTGCAATAAATATAAAGAATATAAGGAAAAAATTTCAAGGCTAAACCAGTCTCTCAAGAAACTAAAGAAGCACGCCATATACCTACGAATACAAATCTTCTACCAATCTCCAACGATAATGTTAAAACAGCGCAACTATCAAAACTAGCTACGCTGATGCAGTAAAAGCCAAAAGGGACAATCCAATAATTGAACCACACGATTCCACTATGGAAACGAGCCAATCTAATCTGAAAATTTTGTTAGACACTATGTTCAACAGATTTCAAGCAATCATGAAAGAAATTATGGACAGCATGATGGATCGGATGATCAAACTTATAACACGCCTAGTTGCACCGAGGGCCTAAATATCCGTATTATGACGTGGAACGCCAACGGACTGACCGACAGACGGCATGAGCTCGAGTTATTTATGACAACTGAGAATATTGATGTTGCCCTGATATCTGAAACAAGACTTACCGAACGATCACACATAGAATTCCATAATTATGCAGTATATAGAACTGATCACCCCTCCGGCAATTCTCATGGTGGAACTGCAGTTATATTGAAAACCACCATCAAACATTATTCTCTCGAGCCCTTCAAAACGGAAAAAATCCAGGCGACATCTGGATTCAACACAGGAGCACTGAAACTACACTCTCTACAATCTACTGCCCACCACGACACATAATCCGAGCTGAAGAATTCAAGCTGTTCTTTAACTTGCTAGGTTCAGCATTCATTTGTGGAGGTGACTGGAACTCCAAACACACCTACTGGGGATCAAGACTGATTACTCCAAGGGGTAGACAGCTACATAAAGCCACACAAGATCTTAACCTTGAATGCATTTCACACGGAGAACCAACATACTGGCCCAAAGACCGTAGTAAAATACTAGACCTGTTAGATTTCTACATAACAAAAAACCTTGGACGAAACCGATTTGAGATTGAAAAGTGTGATGATTTGTCGTCAGATCATACCCCAGTAATTTTAAACCTATTCAAACAGCCAATACCCCATAAACCTCTTCACTATATCTACAACAAAAATACAAAGTGGGAATTGTACCAAGAAATCTTAGAAAACAATATAGATTTAAATTTAATATGAGGCTTAAAACAGAAGACGACATTGAACTAGGTGTCGAAAAGTTCAATAGCATAATTATCCTGGCAGCCACTGTTTCTACACATAAGAACAGAAAAGCTAAGGCTACACAAAAGGAATATCCAAAAATCATTCTCGATCGAAGGTCCGCTAACGACGCAGATTAAGAAGTGAATGGCACAGAACTAGATACCCTTCTGACGAAACTAAGCTTAACAAAACAACAAAAGAGCTAAAAGGTATGATCAAAGACTACGAAAATCTTTATCTTCAAAATCGTTTGTCTTACCTTACCCCTCATAAGGACACTAACTACTCGTTATGGCGCGCAACAAAGAATCTGAAGCGACCCAAAAATCACAACCCACCTTTGAGAAAACAGGACCAAGGTTGGGCCAGATCTGACATTGAAAAAGCGGTAACATTTGCCAAACACCTAGAAAAAGTCTTTACTCCATTATCCCCTGCTGACTCCAATAACGATATTGAGATAACAGAATACCTGCAGTAGCCAAATCAATTGTGCTTTCCTTTGAAACCAGTAACTCCTAATTAAATTCTTCGAGAGATAAAAGCTTTACCATCAAAGAAAGCACCGGGATATGATCTATTAGACTCGGTACTATTAAACAATCTTCCGAAAAGGGGCATAATGTTACTAACGGTTCTCTTCAATGCCTGCCTAAGACTCTCCCATTACCCATCTTAATGGAAGATAGCTCAAGTTGTAATGATCCTTAAACCTGGAAAACAGCCGGAGGAAGCCTCATCCTACAGGCCAATTAGTCTACTTCCGTTGGTAGGCAAACTATTTGAAAAAGTTATACTCAATATAATGCGTAAATGACATTCTGCCTGAACACCAATTTGGATTTAGACAAAAACATGGCACCATAGAGCAGGTACATAGGTTGACAAATACCATCAGTCATACGCTTGAAAATAAAAAATATTGTTCAGCAATCTTTTTATTTCGGTGTAGTTGTACTAGCAATCTGTAAAAATATATTTTTACAGATTGCTAGTACAACTACACCGATAATTTACTTAATATTTGCAATATTGGAATATGAAGATGGAAGGAGTTCCGGCGACCATACAAAGCACTACATCAGTCTATTATTTCTCGTTCTTGATATTATTTTTGCAATTTTATTATTTGCTGGATGTATGCTTACATCCAGCAAATAATAAAGCAGGTAAGAGCTCAATTAATGTATGGATGGTACAATTGACATATCAGGTATATGCCTGGGATGCATTTTTTAAGACATTTCCCGCACTTAATCCTGTGTCGCGGGGGACTTCCAAACTTACAACTAACAGACATAAATAACACCCAAACTGGAAACCAATACGTATCAATCACACAAAGTATTGTCTCGTGTGTGGACCGAAGCCACAATGTTTGATTCACATTAAGTGTTGTCTCGTATGCGGATCGAACCCACAACACTCGGCGCAGTGTCAAGCGGTGCTTAAACCACGGCGTCAATCGTGCAGCTCCTAATATCTCTTCTCTTGGTGTTGATGGTAACGCTTTAAGAATGTATCATCTGCTTCATATTGTTACCTAACAACTGTATTTGTATTGTGTCATTTCAGACTCATGCAATATATTATGGATCTTCATTAATTTTTTTTTGGTTTTTGACATAAGGTACTGGCGATTATTATGAATATTCCAACATTTTTAGTTTTTTTTTTCTTTTTAGGGAAAACCTTGCTGAATTGTGTCGGGGCTTCTAGCAAGTTTCCTTGTGATGAATATGATTTTTGGATTCCTTGTGTGGCCATTTACATTTGAAGCGTATTTGTAGGGGTCCGATGCTATCAGTAAGATTTACGGTGCTCTTGTCATAAAGCCGTCTTGTTATATGGAACTAACTAATGATAACAATAAAGTCAATAATTGCACCACAGAAGACGAAAGTGAAAATAGTGAACCAATTTAAACGTATCTATTGATATAGTAATATTGTGACGTTAATGAAATAAACTTTACGTAATTATGTTATTTTGCTACTTTGTTGAAAGGTTATAAAATGGTTACAAAATGGTCAACCGATCAAGAAAATCTAATAAACGAAGGGAGCAGTACAGATTGCTTGGCTTGTTTCGTGTATAGTAAAGCTCATTATCAATAGCTACATCACCCTAAAGCGATAATGTGTACGAATAATCTGAATAGCGTGTATAAAGGTATATACAACATAACATAACACACATATACTCAAAAGCGAAGATGTGTTCTATGTTGAACCCCAACTTAGGCTTTTTCAGTATGTTGTGTTGCAAGGTAGTTCACTGGGTCCACTACCTTACAACCCAACATATTGAAAGTTACTATTCGTATTACTTCCTTGTGATATTTCAATCGGTGTTGACATGATCAATAACATAATTGGGACAAATAAGAACCAACCAAATTTCATGCTTCAAACTCAAGCGGGACTAACGTGAAACATGTTTTGTAAAATATGAAACTTTACCTTTATGTATATTTTTTATAGACTCACGCCTGTATCCCCGAAGGGGTAGGCAGAGGTGTAATATTACACCCACATTTCGCCAGGATTTTTTTTAGGTCCCACGTAACAGGGGGCGTGCCTATTGCCGTACCGGGCACATTACCAGACTCCATGCTGCTACTGAGAATTTCCTAACGGAAAAACCCAATAACACTTTGCCCAACCTGGGAATCGAACCCGAGACCTCCCAATCCCACGCACACATTTATGCCGCGAGACCAACGAGGCAGCCTCACAATTGTATGTATACTGGATAATTATCGGATTAAAATCTAGATGATCGTTCTATAACAGGTATTAGTCAGAACCCTCATTCTTGTGGGCCTCCAAAGTTAAACAAATGACTAATAGAATAATTACGAAACAAGTTTAATTTCAAAAGGCTAATAATAATTATGATAATGATTGTATATTAGAGTACATCATAGTAACACAAGGCTTCTAAGACACGTTTGACTCAGTCTCTGAAATGGGATGTGCTTTCATCCTTATGTAGTGGCTTGTAACGACCGTCAAGCAATAGTAGGTGGTGCCACCTGAAAGCATTAATTTTATAATAAGTTCTAAAAGTTTGAACTTATATTGCCGTGTAAATTTATCACCTGCCATCGATCTATGGCATGCCAGCATTTTTTTTTTGTATGATCACGCCTGTGTCGCCGTAGGTTTTACGCAGAGGTGTACAATTAGCCACTTTTCACCTTACGAATGTATAGGTGTCACATATTAGGGGCGAGCCTATTGCCGTTACCGAGCACATGACCAGACATAAACCCAGTAACACTTTTACTTGACCCGGGAATCGAACCCGGGACTCCCAAGCAGCAGACGCATACGCTGTTCACTGGGTGGTTGTCTTACTTTTTCTAAAATGTAATGCCAGCATAATTACAATCAATATGACTAAAAAGTTTTAATTTTTTTATCAAGAAGCCTAATTAAAAAACAAACTAAAATATCGCGGACAGCTACAGCATTATCGTTAATATTTGATACGTACATATAGTCAGGAGGAAGGAACACATATCGATCGCTGCAGCACCCATAGTTGTCTTCCATATAAGTAAACCTATAGTGACCACACTCGAAATCACCATGAAAACAATGTAAACCAGTATTGGAAGACGTTTGTTCTGAAATAAAAAACATGAACAATGGAATAAGTAGCAATATGCAATTACATGTAAGCGTTTTGGTATTTAGAAGCTTATATTGTTTAAATCAATAAATATGTCGAAATTTAAATTTTAAACACGATAAAAGAAATTAATCGTGATATCAATTCCGGAAACAAACTGCAACAATTCTTCGATCTTAGCTTTCGCTACTTTGATGATTTCGTTGATTGTTCATTAATTATCACTCTAAAGTTACATCTAATACATATAAATAAAGCTGAAGAGTTTGTTTGTTTGTTTGCTTGCTTGAACGCGCTAATCTCAGGAACTACTGGTCCGATTTAAAAAAATATTTCAGTGTTAAATAGCACTAGCCCATTAATCGAGGAAGGTTATAGGCTCTATAACATCACGCGATGAGCCTAGGGAACGGAGCAGTAGACTTAAATAACGTAGGTCTAACCGCGGTTTCATCTAGTAACAATATAATTCTGATTGACTAAAACAGCTTGTACCCATTATTATCGTGTTGGTCTAATGCTGATTGTATTTTAACAGACAGACATGGACATCTATAAGGGTTCCATTTTCGGCTACGAAACTCAAAAAGTGAACCCTATAGAAAGGAGGACATATAAGCAAAGACTCATTGGAATGGCACAGAGCTACAGCCCGCGGAACTCCAGTACTATACAGGAATTATCATGAATGTGTGACAAAGCTACATCGAAGACTTCATTGCTTTCTGTCGCGCACACAACATGCATGGCTAGTCGGCATCTATGTACCGTGGCACAACCCATACATTGTTACAAAAACAAACTCACCATATGCAATCCGATGATCAAGATGATAGTAAAGATAAGACATAAAGCTACGTTCGCCATTGTTATAGTATACATGGGCTGCGAAAGCTTGAAAGTCATTGAATTTTCATACTTCGTTTTGGCAATTAAATTTTTACTTGCTGACGCTCCGTAAATTAGCAAAGCAATATATAAGCACTGTAAGAAATATTAAGGAATGAAGATTTGTGTGCAGTCATTTACACACTGTAGGTAATTTGAAGTCAACAATTAAATTAATGCTTCTTTATTTATTGCCTTGATTGGGTTGGATTGTAATAACTGCTTCTAGCTGATTCAAATCTTGAAGTCAAAATAAAAAATATTTAGTCAGTTGAAAGAAACATTCTATTAAATGAAGAAGCAGAAATTTGAATTTAATGTTTATCACTAAGGCTGACCCCACATTAGGCGTGCGCGATCCTCGGGCGTATGCGCCGCGTGTAGCCGACGTGCGACGTGTGTGCAAGGAGCGCGAGGCGCGCACGCGGCGTTCGCCTTGACGTTTAGCCCCCTTTAAGTAGCGGGCGGCGGGGATAGCGGGCGGAGCGGTAAAAATGCGGCGCGAACGCACGCCCGAGGATCGCGCACGCCTAATGTGGGGTCAGCCTAAAAACTTTATATCACTGAGCAGTAGAGTTTTTAGGTTTTCATTGATACAGCGTAACCTGACTCGTGACTTTCGTAATAGATCGGCATGTCGAAAGTCATCAGTCAGGGTGTTTGATATTTCTTCTACCACTAGACGGCGCTTAGTATGGGTCAGGTCCAAACTGACGTCAGATATGTACAGACGCGTACACACACATGATACAAACAAACACAGACGTACTAAAATATATATGGGCTTTGGCAGTTTTGCCAGGTTTCTGGACCTGATGCCTCAGTGCTGCCGCGTAGTGAGCGTCATTTCAGTAGACCCTCATTGGAAGCGTGAGTGATTGTTGTGGCATTCACATCTTAGAGCTGCCGTACTTCAGAGAAGCAAAAGGCGGGCGATGCCTTTTGCCTCAGAACAAGAAACTTTAGGCTATATCGGAGGCCTTCGGGTGGACTCTACCCTTCAACACCAGAAGTAACCACACACTGTAACGAAACTTCAACGATAGAACTTATTATATCTGTTACTATTAAAATATTTAAAAGTACTACTAAGCATTATTTCTTACCAAGCTCATGTAACCGATGATCAAAGAACCTTTTCTTAGATGTACGTAAAAGCAACAATTGTCTACTTCACACTCCATTTTCTTTCTAGAACATCAATTAACTTTATTTACGTAAGCAATGATTGCTCTAGCAAAACTTTTATAAGGATCCTTGTGGTGAACTGAATTCATCAATAGTCGCCAAGGTGAGACCAAAAAAGTGGCTGTTGAATTGAGGTAATTACGATCACGTAAATTATTGAAATACTCATGCTGTTAATCGAATCGAACCTTGGACCTCCAGCTTAGCATGCAGATTCATTAGGCACTAGCTAGACTAACAGGCCAGGCACATGCATAAGATATATTATGTAAATAATAAGACTACAGTGGTAAAAGGACTCTATAATCAAAATTACTCTCAATGTAGTAGTCTATAAAGGTACCATGTGCAATTCAATTTTTCAAAGTACTTCATCAATCATCAATCAGCCTATTGCAGTCCACTGCTGGACATAGGCCTCTCCCAACATGCTTCAAAGTACTTACATATTCAAAACCAGTAATGCACACTTTCCACTCCAATGTAGAGTTTATTGGGCAGCATGATTCAAAGTAATAACCATTTAAATTTCTTAAAAGGCGTCTGTCTGATTAAAATTAATTTGTTTGTCAACATAACAAGGCGAGACCACCGTGATTAGATGAATGACGTCACTAACAATGTAGACGGCACTATGTATAGACTGCACGGTTGGCGAAGTGGTTTAAGCGGCCGCCTCACTACTTGACACTGCGCGAGTGTTGTGGGTTCGATTCCCACACGAGAACAATGTGAATGTAAATTTTAATTTAAAGCCAGTGGTGCACGCTTCGGGTTTGAATCCGAGACCCTTAGCTAGAAATCTGATGTCGTCGGTCTGAGTTGGTCTGAGTGTCGTGAGTCGTAGGTCTGAGACCTCTGCGTGGCAGCTTGCCACTTTGACTTCACTTTTTTACCTTTGTTCATTCTTTTTACCTCACTTTTAGGCTGAGCTCTAGCTTTCGAATGCTAAATTTTAGATTTGTTGATTTGTTGACGACCGGTTGGTGTAGCGGGAGTGTAAGAGACTGCTACGTCGAAGGTCGCGGGTTCGTTTCGCCGCTCAAGTCAAACATTTGTGTGCATGAACATGCATGTTTGTCTTGGTCTGGGTGTTTCTATGTATAATATGTATCTATTTACAAAAAAAAAGTACATAATTATGTATATTTATCCATTGTCTAGTACCCATATTACAAGCTCTGCTTAGTTTGGGACTAGATGGTGTTGTGTGAATGTGGTAGAATATTATATTTATTTACTTTACTGCACTCCGAACTTCGACTGCTACTGCCACTACTTGAGATCTTTTTTGGATTTACTCGCCATCCAGGATGTGTTGTAACTACCTTTTTACTATTTATTCCGTTCTAAAGTTAACTAATGATGCCATTGGTTTCATTTATTTTTCTATTCCGAACAGGTAAGAACAATTTTATATAATTATTTTGACATATAATTTTAGAACGAGATAAATTATTTTAATAACCAGCATGCTCAAAGAAGACAATTTGTACGTGTAAAACAGATTATACAAGATTTTGTTGTTTTATTTATATAATTTTATTTAATTACAACGTTGAGCTACCATTATTCTTATATTACAGACATCAATAGGCAAAAATATCAATGTACCAATAATGTTATTAACTTAATGCTATACGTTAAACTAATCTCGTGCTAGAAGCGTCAATCTATAAATTTGCTCCTTGGTCAATCTTTAATTTTATTTGTCATTTTGACCCCTTTAATAATAAAGACATTTTTTTCACATAATAAAGACAAAATTTCAGTCAAGCTAAATATTATAAGAATAAGTTAATCTGTCTTAGTCTGAAAGATTCAACGACATAGATCAAGTGAACAAGGTAAATCCAGTACGCTCAACATTGTGCACGCCAAAAAGGTTGAGCCTTCGTTAAATATATGTACGAATCAATACGTCACGGCACTCCAATACGTCACTAACAAAGTGGCTTCACTGTTTTATTTACAGTGAGTGATATACCATATTTTAGTGGAATTGAGATACGAGCGCATCTATTTACAGAGGGTGTCTTACTAGCTTCACTTCAGTTGTCATATAGGGCGTGCTGTATTTTCCATGTTTACTTAATCTAAGCCAACTATACTACTATCTGACATGTCAATATATTAAGCCAACTTCCCACTGCGCGTAATTTTGCGGATGGACGCATGCGGAACTGTTGAATTTACCTGACTCGCGGTGTAACTTCAAAGTTGTCGCGCACGTCCGTCCACAAAATAACGTACCATGGCCTGGGAAGCAAGCTTTATATTGGCAATGACGTTTATGCCATCAACGGCACACGTGCTACGGGTTGCATTTCGTATACAATAGAAGGCCGTTTTTCATTTTCCTCCATTTCCAAGTAGGTACTTCTCACGACGATCAAAGAGCATAGAAGGACAACTGCAAAAGAAATAAAAGAATGATAAGTATAATTTCTAAGCTGCTATAAGCAATTGAACATGGAGTTTCCTAAGGTGAGATGAAACATCACGAGTTCATAAGAATCTTTTAGATGATAGAATGATGATATATATAATGTAAGTGGATGCTCCAGTTTCACCATGTCTATTCTGAGGAGGCTAACTAAATGAATATCAAAACTAAAATTAAGTATTGTGCTTGAGTATTATTATGTACAGTAAATATATGCAAGTGATATAGAAGGTGTAACAGTTGCAGCACCTTACAAAATGTAAATTATGTGTATTATGCAAAACCTGGCGATGAAAAAGAGTGACCGTGAGTTTTATTGCCCGTTCTTTCTCATGGTTCTACGCCCTTGCTTTGTGAACGTGGCAGTTAATGTAAATGTAGTCATTAAATAATTATTTTATAAATTTATTATTTTGTCGTTCATAAGCGTCACATTGTGACCCAAATGAATAAAGGATTTTGACTTGACTTGATAAAATTTTCCGTTTCGAGGCTAAGCCCAAAAGATTGGTATAAGATATGGAGTACTCTCTTGAGTTCATACCAACATAACTGGGCGAAAATGATATCTCAGATCATTTGTCTTTGATGACTTTAAAGTATTGAGTTCACACATAAGTCACATTCTTATGATGTGACTTGGAAATTGAATATCTGGATAAAAAAACAAATATTCTGTAAATCTAGTTTTACTAGTGCGCACACAGGATGACGCTAGGTTGATGATGACGAAAAGAGCAATTAGGGTCTGCAGTTCAAATACAATGCGGGTGAAATTGAACCGTAAAAGTTATGAATATACTTACAACACCATTTCAACACGGGAAGTGTAGCTAGGAATCCCATGAAAATACATGTCACTATTACTAATACCAGGCCTAGTGTGAAAAGGAACAGCGTTCCTCGGAAGTAGATCCTTAGATAATTTGGCCTGTTCTGAAATAAAATACGAATAAAGATATCAGAAATAAAGACAAATAACTAAGTCTTAGCTTAAATAGTTTTTGTTATAGAATGCCTTTTGCAGTGTAGAGGTGCACAGTACAGAGACATTATGCAAATACATTGTTTCTAACCATAGGTCCATAATTTTTACCTATAATATATACTACATTTAAATTCTGATTAGAACCATGACTGGAAGATTTACAATGGTGTTTTGGAATTTCAGTTTACCAAAGCGGCTGAATCGGTATCTTCAAAAAGGTGGTTGTATCTTCAAAAAGGTAGCCCTTATTTGATGGTACAAGTAATATTTCTAGTATTTCGTCATTGATGCTCCTAGTCTAACACAACACACCGATTTGTGCATATACTGATGTGTGCTTCGCCGAATTTTCGAATGTAAGCAGTGTCATTTAGCAGGTATGTACATCGTAAAACCTAATCCTCCAGTACTTTTTTGTTCATATATCATAGCTTGCTTGTTTGTAATTTTGTTTTGCTTTTCTATCTTTGCCGTGATACATTTGAGTCCCTTTTGTACATACATACATATGCTCACGCCTTTTTCCCGTCGGGGTAGGCAGAGACAACAGAACGCCTCTTGCACAAACCTCACGCGCTTCCTGTACATTCATTATTATTTTTATACATGCTCACCATTTACGGGTGCTTCGGACTTTTCCGTTTTTCAAGACGTCCCCAATTTGGTCAACGAACGTCTTACGAGGTCTGCCACAACCGGCTTGCCCACACACCTCTGCCATATATATTTGATTCGTCAATCTTTCTTCACTCATTCGCTCCACGTGTCCAAACCATTTCAGCATTCCTTTCTCAATCCTTGTCACGACATCTTCTTTCAGGCCACATCGTTTTCGTCTGTCTTCGCACTCGGAATTCTATCAATCAGTCTCACCCCACCATTGATATCGTTCATGCAGTCCATCATTTGTTGCAACTCATTCGCCGTTGATGCAAGAATGACTTGAACATCGGCGTACAAGAGACACTTAACACGCATTCGTAACATATCGATTCCGCAATCAATTTCTCTCATATCTTTCATGCAGCTATCCATGAATAAGTTGAACAACCAGAGCGCAGCTATACACCCCTGTCTGAAACCTTTAGAGATGTCAAACCAGTCCGTATAGGCACCATTCATCCGGAAACAGGCTCTAGAATCCCTATAAAGAGATTTTAGAACCCTTATTATAAAGTTGTCCACCCCAAACATAGATAGCACCTTTCATAGTTCCTTTTTTATTTACCCTATCATAAGCCTTTTCCAAGTCTATGAACGCGCAATATACCTTCAGGTTTTTTGCCAGACATTTTTCGGTAACGCAGCGCAACTGCGCAAGGAAAAGACTTGATCAGTACATCCCATTCCCTTCCGAAATCCTGCTTGCACATCCCATATAATGTCATTAGTCACGTTTACTATTCTATCAATCAATATTCTGGCATAAATTTTTCCAACAACATCTCTTTTGTCCTCTTTCTTTATTCTATTTTATTTGTTCTTCTAAATGTTTAATGCAATATACATATGTTTTTTTAATTTTGGTAAGATGTCAATTTGGTAACATTTTCCATTAAAATTTAAAACAATACTCACCATATGCACTCCTACAACCAATACAATACTAATGACTAGATGGTACAAGAATACTAGCAGGTAATACGCGAAGGATATGTATAAGCCTAGTGCAGCTTTAGCCATGACTTCTGGTGGATGTTCAGGGTTGGGCTTGTCTTTGTTCGATTCTACGAAGGTAGCCACTTTGTAGATAGACCATGATATCGAGCCGATGACCAGGAATGACGCAAACTGTAAAGTAATAAAATTACGAATTAGGTAGGTACTTAAAAACAGAAGGACATAAACAGTATTGCATAAATTTTATTCTGGTTATAGCAGTCGCATGGCTGTTTTTGACTGCGCTGAGTGTCGGTATTCTTCTCTGCAGATCAAATCATGTCAATCATCATGATGGCTACCGGCCATCAAAGTTTTACAGTGACAAATATCATCCTAATCGGTTGTATGTTAATAGGCTGATTTGATAGTTTAAAAGTCTTATTTTGCTGTAACTAGAACTAGATTTAAGCAAAAAGGTCACGTGTCGGCTTCTGTTTCAGATATTTAAAGCAGGGCTTGGTAATTACTTTCGGTCTACAGTGGGTAACAAAATATAACCCATACATTTTACCAAGTATTTAATATGCTGTTTGCTTGTTATATAGGTGTACTTTTTATTTGAATTTTTGATATTCCTATTTTTAATTTTTATAGTAGTAGGGGAGCCCATGAAGGGATTTCGAGATTTACTCGAGCACGTCAGATATTGATAGCATCCATGTCCTACATATTTTTAATAAAGTAGGAATGATAATCAGATCGTTTGTATAGTGGAGGTAAGATTTCAAAATGTAAAAATAAGAAAATTAATCAAGCGTGTCAGATTTTCTAAGGGGATGTTAAGTGAACCTAAAAAAAGGTTCTCCTTGAATAATCTGACGATTTAAGTATCACGCAAACTCGTGGCCATTATTAGAAGTTGCAAATGTGAATGACTGAATTCGACGTTTTGAAATACTCAAGCGCGTCAGATTAAGATATATATGCTTTATCCTAACGTCCTAGACGTGCTTACTCTTAATCTGACGATTATCTGCAGGGATTAAGACAACAGCTCGTTTTAAAAATTTTGAAGGTCTCTAGCCGCTCCCCCCACCGGTGCAAAATTATACATTATTTACATTTTTATCTTCTTATCATCTAAGCTTTGCAACCCAATAGGTCTCTATGACGCTCGAGTAAATCCCAATTTAGCATCGTGGGCTCCCCTACTATAGTTTTTTATATGAGCCAACGAACCATCCAGCAATATAGCAATCCTGACTCATAGCAAATCAGTTTGTTTCGCCTATCATTGAATTTGTCAAAATAAAACAGATAGATTCCTACGTCTTTAGGCAAAAACAGATAACTTTCGAAAATGAACAATTCTTTTCGTGGAACGAGATAAATTTAAAGAATTTGTTTGTATGTTTGGCTTATCGCAGGAACTACTAATCACACTTGAAATTCTTTTTGCAGCTAATAGCCTATTTTTATGGAAGGCTATGGGCGAAGTAATATTATGCCACGACTCTTAAAAGCCGAGCTAGAAGAAAAAGATAACTTCAACTAACTTGGATAGACGAGTGAAACTGTGGACAACAGTGGATGATACTATATTATTTTATAAGTAATCGTTAGCAACAACAAGGTGTGGTCAGTCAGATTAATACACAATCTAAGAAATATTATTGCAGTGCAATGAATTTTAATTATTTATTTGCTAGTAGGCAAATTATGATAGGTCATGCTTGAGGCGCGAAAAGCTATCCTTAGTAACAGTAAGGCGTGGCCGAATCCTTGCCAGATAGAAACTAGATCTAAAAATGTAATTGCAGTGCAACGTATTTTAATAGTGAAGGTATCATAAATGCCAAAACAAATCTAAAAAAATGAAGTCTATGCCAATACCAAATTGAGATCATGCATAGTAATTAAATAAGACGAATTGATACTGTAACCGATAGTCAAACAAAACTGATGCCTTTATTTGAATAGTAAAGTTTTGATATAAAAATATTAAGAGACAAGGTATAATTTTAAAAACCCAATGTAAAAATTGTAAATCCTGGCATAATATTCACGAATAACAATTTCCCGATGAACACATTGCTAATAAACCTAACGCAGGCGTCGAATTCTTTCCAATTGAATTAAATGAAATTCATATTCAATAACTAAATGAAAAGGTACTTACAATTGAAATATATCCTATTATCAACGAACCAGTCCTTACTGGAATACAGCAACAACACTTTTTGACCCTAGGCAGCTCAAAAACCATGATTGCACACGAAAAACAAACTAAAAAAAGCACACCAAAAAGTTTTACTTAAATTTATCTTATCACCACTATTTTTTAATACTTTTACGAAAATAATAAATTATATTTATAAGGATAGGTGCAACATGTTTTAAAAATATTGTCTGTGTATCGTTCGCCGACGATAACAGTTTAGCTGGCTATCGTTTATCTGATACGAAAGGGCGATGAGATAAGAAGTGACCAATGAACCATGAGTCTTTTGACGCATTACCGTTGGCTAAGATGTGCTTATTTGGGTTATTGGGAAATGACAAATAGTTCATTACGACTTAATACTTATCTCTATTGTAATCTTTTATACTCGTATTGTTCTTGTTTTTTTGTCATTTATCTATTATGATAGTTTAAGTATCACTAATACCATTCGGTTTTTAAACACCTATTTTTGATGACAAATAAAAAGTTGTTGTAAATGTGTGAAGAGGATTTATGCCTAGTTCGGTTAGTTACCTATTTAAAAACATATAAAAAATATTAAAAATATTAGGCAGTGCTGATGTCTAGAAGTCGTTTCTTGTGCTAAATATGATGTCATGAAATAAATTTTGAAAGCCCACCGTAATACTATTAAAGTATCTATCTGCAAGCAGTCTAGGATTATCTTCTATTATGGTGGAATTAGGCGCAATAATATGAGTCATTTGTATTTAGAAAACACTGCTATAAAAACATTTTAACACATCACGGATGTCACAGATAGTATTAAACGCTAACCTAATCAGTGAGATAACAGTAAACAAATTACAACTTATCAGCACAGTACAAAGTGATATAAGCAATTGTTATTAGATTTATATTACGTAAATACTACTAATATCTTTGGTATAGATAGTGATAACCATGTTTAGTTTTACTCCACAGTATACATATATATTTCTATATAGGTACATATACTGCCTCATTGGTCTGAAAAATTCATGGCGAAATGTGGGTGTAATATTACACCTCTGCTTACTCCTTCGGGGATACAGGCGTGAGTCTATAAAAAAATATATATATTTTAGAAAACCAAAGATGATAGATAAAGATTCCATATCCCGGTTCCACATTATCCGTGAAGTGACGGGTTAGGAATAGTAAAGTGTCAGTACTCCATTACAATCCGCACGTATCGTTAGAGATGGCTAAGGAAAACACACGTTGCAAATAGTATCATAGGGCACACATAAATTCAACATTAAACTATATATCAACATGTCTGGTCAGTGTGGTGTGGTAGGCGAAGTCCGCAACGCGAAGTAACGCGAATTAGGAGAGGCTCATGGCCAGCAGTGGACTGTAATAGACGGAATAATGAAAGCTGTTGCTATCTGGCATTTACATCGGGGCGCTACCGTGCTTCAGAGGGCACATAAAGCTGTCGGTCCCGGTTCTTGTCTAAGGATAAGGATCGTTAGGCTATATCGGAGGCCTTCGAGCGGTCTGTAAACTCCGACACCAGAGTTTGCCACACACTCACACGAATTCTTCTTCTTCATGAAAGCTGTTAGACCCTGAATCAAAAGACTTGTTTTGACATAATCTATCTTAAAAGTATTAGTAAGATAATTAATAAGTAGGTACTAAAAAGTCTTAAAAATAAGCGTAGTATTAAAAGAAACAAATGGCATAATATAAACTTATAATCAACAGTAATATATATCACAGGACTAAAATGAAATTGGTGTGTGAGTATTTGTCACATACATCCTGGACATTTTCTTGGGTCATTTTCCATATCCTTATAAAAACTGAACACAACAATGAATCCATAAAACTCCAGAACTGAAACAGAAATACAAGGATACATAAAATACAGCAAAAACCTGGTCGAGATACTAAAAAACGGTGTCATAGAAATACTATAAGGTCCCCACAGTCTTCACCACAGCTTTATTTAAGTTTTATATTGAAATGTTAATTCCCAAGGGTTAAAAGGGTTCCCACCAAGAACTTAGGGTCCCAAGCCAACCTCACCTGTCACGTGGTGCACCTGCCGATCAACGGACGAGGCGACGGCTAACTAAATATCCCGATAAGCGGCAATAGGCTCGCCACCTATTACGTGGGATCAAAACACTGGCGAAAAGTGGGCGTTTAATATGCCTCTACCTACCCCTTCGGGGAAACAGGCGTGAGTCTTTGTATGTATGTATGTTAATTATAGCTTGCCATGT
The DNA here is from genome assembly GCA_944739405.2 of Euclidia mi. NCBI lineage: Eukaryota > Metazoa > Arthropoda > Insecta > Lepidoptera > Erebidae > Euclidia > Euclidia mi. The sequence continues at coordinate 76,485,910 of OX123191.2, read as the reverse complement.
GTCATTCCGTGTGGTGACGGATTAAGAATACGGAATGTCACCACCCCATATCATCCCATGGGTGTCGTAAGAGCCGACAGAGGGAGCATATTATGCAGAGAACAGCACTGTAAGAGAAGGAAAACTTGATACAAACCCTATACGAACCCGTTTGGCCAGCGTGGTATAGTAGGCCAAATCCTCCTTTCAAAGGAGAGGCCTAGTCCAGCAGTGGACTGTTAAATGTGATGTGTCATGAAGATCTTTTAAAACGTCATTATTGGAAGCCAGTATCATTGAATATAGGTACTGTGATTATACTCATATTCTCTCAATAATTATAAGACTAGTAGTAGCAGGTTCTGGGCTCGCAGACAATATGGAAATGAGATGACGATGGCATGATGATGATGACATAGGAATTCAAAATAAAACACATGTCTATGACCTGAGTTTTAAATAGTTTACGTACGTTTAATTTGTGTTTATATCCGACCGATAGATGACCGGTTGGCGCAATGGGAGTGTAAGCGACTGCTACGCCGAAGGTAGCGGGTTCGATCCCGCTCAAGTCAAACATTTGTGTGCATGAACATGGATGTTTGTCTTGGTCTGGGTGTTTTTATGTATAATATTAACATGTATGTATTTACAAAACAAGTATATATTATGTATGTTTATTCATTATCAGGAATCCATAGTACAAGCTCTGATTAGTTTGAGACTAGATGGTGATGTGTGTATGTGGTAGAATATTAGTATTATTATGATATACATTTCGGCACTGTTGTAAGCACCAAATTGATGAATATTCGAATAAATTTGACGTCTCAGATCCCGAAAGACAGCAGAAAGGTGTTTATTCAGAAAACTTACATGTCAAAAAAGCAGATTTAGTCAGAGTTGTGGTTATACTTACTAATGAACATAAGAATTATAAGATACCATCCAATAAGGCCGCTGTGCGTGACACATATGAGTGCTAAAAATATGACTTCCATGATCCAAGCAACAAAGCGACAGAAGAGATACCGTTCTATCCTTTCTGGTTCTTCCTACAACAAAAACAATTTAATGACTTAATGGAATATACGGGTGGTGCAAAAGTAATGACCCTATTTGGTTTATCTACAACTTCGATTCTAAATTAGAAAACTAGAATATTTTTTTAAATATATATATTTAAAAAAATATTCTAGTTTTCAGTATTGTCCGTGTGGTGACGGATTAAGAATACGGAATGTCACCACCCCATAACATTCCATGGGTGTCGTAAGAGCCGACAGAGGGAGTATATTATGCAGACAACAGCACTGTAAGAGAAGGAAAACTTGATACAAACCCTATACCAACCCGTTTGGCCGGCGTGGTATGTAGGCCAATTCCTCCTTTCAAAGGAGAGGCCTAGTCCAGCAGTGGACTGCTAAAGGCTGATGATGATGATGATGATATATATTTGTGCCAATAAATTTAGTTGCATTTTGATTTAAATATGATATATATTTAATGTTGACCTCCAAAATTGAAGCACATTTGAGCCCGATTTATGACATTTGCCATAACTAGCTGTAACACTTCTTATATTTTATCTCAGCGATATGTATAGTTCTTATATTTTATATCTTCTTAAATTCGTCTTGGTGTATGTTTACACCAAGTTTAACCCCAAATTACTTAATTAATTTTCAAGAAATATTATCCTCTTCAAGGTTGATATTATGGCGCGCGGTGATCAGTAGGCAGCAGCTGATGAGTCATCTGAGTTTTACGGAAACATCTTCAATTCGTGGACCAAAATACGCTGCAGAGTCAATTTCACGTTGTGTTTTTATCACTGATGAATTGTTCCGTAAAAACATTGTCACGATTATTCCACGTTCTTGGGGAGTAAAGCGTTCCATGACTATTTTTAGTGAATTTTACAGTTGATTACTACAAAATTTTCAATATCAGAATGACTGGAGATGTCATAAAAAAATATAAGGAATTTCTATAGGGTCATTACTTTTGTGCCACTCTGTATAAATATGTTAATCTGGGGAATACTGCCGCAGGAACTTAATTTGGTATTCGATAGTTTTCATAATTAATATTTTATTTTATAAGCTATAACCGCGTGTTCGTCCGTGTGGAGACGGATTAAGAATACGAAATGTCACCAACAATATCATCCCATGGGTGTCGTAAGAGCCGACAGAGGAAGCATATTATGCAGAGAACAACATTGTAAGAGAAGGAAAACTTAATACAAACCCTATACCAACCCGTTTGGCTAGCGTGGTATAGTAGGCCAATTCCTCCTTTCAAAGGAGAGGCCTAGTCCAGCAGTGGACTGTTAAAGGCTGATGATGATGAACCGCGGCTTCGTATCCGTGGGGTTATGTACCCCATGGTTTTTTTGTATTCCAGACGTATATGCAGACTATTACGATGTTCAATTGACTAACTTGGGCGATAGTGCCAGCAGATTTGTTTATTTCGGCGGCACGATAAAATGTGTGACCAATCAAAAAGAATATTATAAATACAATGAATACATACAAAATACAACCCAGCTGCATAGTCCAGGGTGAATAATATGAGGAATGCTTCTGAGACAATCAACACGAGATATGAGAACAGTGCTATGTGGTATCCAGATTCTGATGGCGGTGTGGGTTTTGAAGGAAAGAACCCACCAAACGGTGGACTGTGCGGTGAAAACACCTCTAGTGCCGACCACATGAAGAAAAGGAAAACGAACGCTGAACGAAACTGAAAAAGAGAAATAAAAATAATGAAAATATTCAATGTATAATGAAAATTCGGCTCGAGAAAGATCATCTTTTATAGCTTTATTTTTATAGAATACAAAGAGATAAACTGTTTGATATTTGCATAAAGTTAGAAACTTTATACAGAGTACTTGAGATTTAAAACATAAAGACACGTATCGTATTATAAAATTTTCCTAAATAAGTAATTCCGGGTGACAACAAATTTTAAATACCATTGTAAACCTCGACAAAGCGTAAATTATTAGCAAATATAATTTTTTTACGAAACATAATATAATTATATCGAATTTGCTTATTTTTTTAACGAATATAGTATTGTTGCGTGAACAGATACCTCACAGGGCCTTTTGAACCATTGAAATCCAAATCTTTTCTACAGACTACGTTACTGACAAAAAGGAACTCATTGAATAAACAGATGGCTTCTTTTTTAAATCTACAGTCGCTTATCAATTCAGAACACACTAGTTATGGCGTGAACCTATGGGTTTCGATCTGGTGAGACAAATTCTAAGCAATTCTTACCAATGTCCAATAGCAGGTTACTACAGCGCCCAAACATAAAGGATACAGCATCAAGAATGACGTCACCTGCGGCAAATTGACTCCAATACCGAAAGCCATGATATTTATGTTATGAACTTATTGTTGAAATAAAAGAATGTATTAATTTGTAAATATCCATTTATCAGTATTGTTTTGATTTGAGAAATTTGGTAAACACGATAAATTTGACAAACAATTTGGCAATACGTCAAAGTGATAGCAGTTCAAAAAGTTGTGTAAAAAGAAGTATCTAAGTATTAGCTGATTGAAATTGTGGAGCTCTTTGGTTGTCTTAGAAGTTACGGTGTAAATGATAAGAACATATTTTTTATCTCCTTTTTCTTCAAATAAATTCAATATATAAGTATAAATGTACGTATTGTAGTATTATAACATAAATATATTTTAAATTCCTATTTAATAATTCCGTCCTAAAAACCTCTTTCATCCGAAATGTCTTTCAAATAAAGTTTGCCAAATTTTGCTTTACACATAATTTTATTAATTTCTCTTTCGTCCTCCAAAAGTACATTCAAAATACCACTGGTGTTATTGTCAGGCAATACATGTGCCTGTTTGTTACATATTATTACTATTGTTATCGGGATTACTTAATGTCCTCGTTTCCCCTACTTCCTAAAATTATGTATTTTTGTTATTTGCTTATTGGACTTTGTATCCACTTCCTACGCTTCTGCAGCCGAACAGTAGGCGTAAATATATTCACATATGCATACATAACAAGTTGTAAACAAAGCTCATTGCGATAAAGTGGGAATTTTTCACTACGTACTGCACTACATTGAGTCATCTCGAATTATGTTCCTTCCATAAACGTACCAGTTTGCTGGCTGATAAAAGGAGATATTTTATTTAAGTTACTGAGTCAAAGTTTATTTTTGGACTTGAATTGTACATAAGATGCTCGTAGATTTTCTAATGAGACATGCTGCCCAGTCAGGTGGAAACTAGGTGTATCTTCTATTTTCGTATTTTAAATGTTTACTTAAATAACATTAAATAAGCATCATCTACGATGCAAAAAAATATTGACTAATGTTATCTACAAGTCTGCAAAACAGTTCTGACTAAAGGGGCGTTAGTAACTTTATCATTGTATTGTAGCTATCCGCTTATCAAATTGTTTTATTCCGCATTTTTTTTTTGTCCGCATACATATTCTGGGCCCATCTGATGATCACCTGAAGGTAGTCCCTAAGCTTAGCCTATCGTTGTCTTTACATTAGTATTAACTATTTAGCTTTACGCTAAATCTAAAATGTATGGTTTTGCATAGGTATGGTTTCGATATGTCACGTACTCGACGAATACCTAACACCTAACACCTAACTTATTTTACTAGAGAAACCAAATGATATCGATGTTAGAAATGAGTATATTATGTCTCATATATTAGGGACTCCGTACTTGAAAACACAAATTTTGATGGTTTCTTAACATGTCTCGAGAAAAACAATGGTTCTTTAGAGTTTGATGACCCAGGGACACATGGAAGACACCAGAAAGCACGTTATACGTGCAATCCCCAGATACAATTAGCGGTTCAGCGAACCTCAATATAAAATGCCCTAGGATGTCGACCAATAGAAATATATACTTAGTGAGAAATGGTAAAAGAAGTCATATTAACTACAAATGACAATATTATCTCGTCACGACAACGAACTCTCCTTCAAGATCAATCCAACTGAGAAGAAGAAAGTATATTAACGCCCGGTTAATCTTCTTTTACTTTTGACCACTGCTCATTTCTATTTGCGATTGTTTCTGCTAATCCAATATTTTAAGATGTAACTTCTTACCCAATACCGCATTTGAATTGTCCTACGGGAGTATTTTGGCAATCTGTTAAGTGTATAGGAGTCAAATGCCATAATTATCTTGTCTCGATGGAATATGTAGGGTCTTTTTGCCATTAAATAATTTTCACAAAATATCGAACATTCAAAAGACTGATAATTGACAAAATAATATTACGTTGAAGTTAGATAAAGGCATATTGATTTACATGAGCACGTGTAAGAGGGTGAATATATTAAATACGTTGACAAAGCTATCATTGTATGGTTACCGAAATCAAAGTAAGAATCCTTTATTCAGTTATTAGGCAAATAGCTCAGATATTTACAAAGAGGCACATTTCTTATGGGCGCTCTGAAGACAAACTTTCTGTAACCCAAATTGCCGCTTGGTGGCGTGGCAGTCGTGCTGTGACAGCTGTCTCTACGAGAGCAAGAGAGACGAACGTTCCTCCTGTGTATCTTAACTACGAGAGCAAGAGAGACCGAGAACGACGCCAGCGCCGCCAATGGCGCCAACTACGAACTAAACTGGAGACAGTCCCCACTTGGAATCAGCACACGAAATCCTTAAGAACTCTATTTAAACTTAAAAAAACATTGGTCAAAGTAAGAATCCTTTATTCACTTAGGTCACAATTTGATGCTTATGAACGTCAAAAAAATTAAAAGCACCGAATATATCAATGAGATCACTTCACATCACGATCATTTCACAGGTAGTAGAGCCTTACTGATTTCAGCATGACTGGGCCGGATCGACCGGGGAAGTACTACCCTCTCACAGAAAATCGACGAAAAGTAACAGTACCTAAACTGTTGCGTTTCGTTCAGTGAGTGAGAGTGCCGGAGGCCCTATTCCCTATTCCTTCTCCCTCAGCCCACTCCTCATCCTATCCCTTTTCCTAACCCCAAGGAACGGCAACGCACTTGTGGCTCCTGTGGTGTTGCTTGTGTCCATGGGCGGCAGTAATTGCTTACCATCAGGCGGTCCGTCTGCTCGTTTGCCGCCTATTACCATAAAAAAAGATCACATGCTAATTGAAACTGATCTACATGACCTTGTTAGAGCGGGGTTTCGATTAGTAAGTACTGTAGAAGTGTATTGTGCAGTTTCATCATTTTCCAAATTCGTGAAGGGAATCTTACATGTGATCCTGCCTGTTCTACCTGAATAACAATTCTGGTACTATGTGTCCTTTTTAACATAACGATGCATAATAATGCGTTGTTCACGTGAAAAGAGGTCAGATCTGTCAGTGTCAAGTTTGATATCAAGCGCGAATAATAATTGCAAATAAACAGATACAGTGTAATCTGTTCGGTGTTATCACTTAGCCAGAACAGATTTATAGCGGCACAGGTTTTTATATCAAATAGTGTACGTATTAAAAACACATTCGTAGATTAACGCTGTTGCGATTGTATTACTGATACTTATCTGTAATCTGAAACTATGCTGGCGTTACCAAAGGAAAAGTAGGGGCTAAACAATCCAAATATTATACGAGTTTATCATATTCGATTAGCAAGCCAGGTCAGTAGATGAATTAGACATTTTTCTTCAAAATTAGTGAAGTCAAAATCCAGTCCTTACAATGCTTTGTAAGTTTCCGCATAAATTGGCTAGCCTGATCCTGGAACTAGTCCTACGGATTGGGCAAGTAGTACCGAAACTGGTCCGTTAGTTGGCAAGAGCAAAAATAATATTATAGTTTCTGTTTAGCTTACACCTTATAAATTACTATTTATCTCACTAAGGGTGCAGAAGCAGTAGTGCTTCGCACCCATAGCCAATGGCATGATGTTAACATAACATAACATAACATAACATAACATAACATAACATAACATAACATAACATAACATAACATAACATAACATAACATAACATAACATAACATAACATAACATAACATAACATAACATAACATAACATAACATAACATAACATAACATAACATAACATAACATAACATAACATAACATAACATAACATAACATAACATAACATAACATAACATAACATAACATAACATAACATAACATAACATAACATAACATAACATAACATAACATAACATAACATAACATAACATAACATAACATAACATAACATAACATAACATAACATAACATAACATAACATAACATAACATAACATAACATAACTTCACGCCTTTTATCCCCGAAGGGGTAGGCAAAGGTGCTATACATACCCACACTTCGCCAGTTATGTTTCGGTCCCAATGTAATATGGGGCGAGCCTATTGCCCGCTACCGGGCACATTATTAAGCGCGCGATAATTAACATTTTATATTTAATACACATAACTTCTAAAAGACAGAGGTGTGTGCCTGGGGTACCTTTTTTTTTTGGTGTCGGGTTGGAAAATCCTCAAGGAATCCCTCCGCCATGGGGCAAAAGGACGAAGGGGACTGTCAGACTCTTACTGACTAAAAACTAACCCGTGTTCCTCATGTACCCATGTGTCGGAGGGTAGGGTTTCACCGAAGCATTCCTCGCTAACCCCCGACGGGTATTGGCCCGCCAGATGGTCACGCGGGCCCCGAACAAAACCCCCTTGGCGGCGGATGAAGGTGTTGGGCTCCGTCGCCAAAACACCCAGCGGCCGCAGAGGATAGGGAGGATGGCAACGCAACACCGCATCTCCTCTTCCTCTGCGGCCCCACCGCGACGCAACGATGGTGCGCCATCATTTGGTCGCGGGAGATAGGGCGCGCGGCAACGCAACACCGACACGCCTCTCCTCCCGCGACCGCACCCGACTGCGAGGGATAGACAGAACTGTCCACCGCACCCGCACCTTGGGACGCTTCCTACGCAGGAATCACCCAAGGCCACGTGGAGCGTCCCCTCCCGGGACCCCGCTTAGCTTCACCGTGGGTGTACCTCAAACCCACGGTTACTGAGACCCCACCACGACAAGGTGGAGATCCCAAGAGCGGGGTGCCTGGGGTACCTGGGGATCGAACCCGAGACCATCGTCTCGGCAGTCCGTTACGTACACCACTGGGCTATCGCCGCTTCTTGCTTGGCATTTTTCTTTTTGTAGTAATAGGCAGCAAACGAGCAGACGGATCGCCTGATGGTAAGCAATTACCGCCGCCCATGGACACAAGCAACACCACGGAAAAGGGATAGGATGAGGAGTGGGATGAGAGAGAAGGGAGAGGGCAGAGGGCCTCCAGTACTCTCACTCACCGAATGAAACGCTACAGTGTAAGTACTGTTACTTACGTCGATTTTCTATGAGAGGGTAGTGTACTTCCCCGGGTCGAGCCGGCCCATTCATGCTGAAATCAGCAAGGCTCTACACCTGTATGGCCGGCATACCGGCATGATGTCATGCTAATAATATAACCTTATAGCCTTCATCGATAAATAGACTATTCAACACAAAAATAATTATTGAGATCGCACCAATAATTCTATAGCCATAAGCGGGTTCAAGCAAAGAAATCATAACCCGTCAGTTATATAATATTAGTACAGATTAGGAATTATTTGAATATTTGTGAAATAATGTTTGAAACGTACAAGTGCTCTAAAGATAATAACGCTGTTCTCCTCGCCAACTGTAAAGAACATGTCACTAAAGATAGGGAAAACACCACGTATGGAAAAAAAGATAGGCCAAACAAACCGTCATCTCCTGGCGCTATTTTATTCCGATATTTAGTTTTATTCCGATATTTTGTTTTATTTACTTTATTTATAGACTCACGCCTGTATCCTCGAACGAGTAGGCAGAGGTGTAAATATTACACCCACATTTTGCCATGAATTTTTAGGTCCCACGTAATAGGGGGCGAGCCTATTGCCGTTACCGGGTACATCACCAGACTCCGTGCTGCTACTGAGAATTCGGGAAAACCCAGTAACACTTTTGCCCGGCCCGGGAATCGAACCCGGGACTTCCGACCAGCAGTCGCATACGCTATCCACTGGACCACGGAGGCAGTCCGATATTTTGTATTATATTATATATTTTATATACTTTACTATTATGTCTTAGACCTCGGGATTTGTTTTTACATTTTTAGTCTAACCGGATTTAAAGGCGTATAACTTTTCTTCAGAACGTCAATCTATTGTAATTCAGATGGATATTTGTAATCTACGTTTAAAAGTGTTCAGGCACTAAATTGATAGTACAAATATACGTTTAGTAAAGCCAGAATCAGCAAATTGACGTCAATGAGCTATGGAGAGAGCAGTGCCCGGAGTTTCACTGAAACATCGGTCAAAGTCAAAATCATTTATTCATCTAGGCCACAAGGTGACGCTTATGAACGTCAAATTTTAAAATAAATTACTTAATGTTCCTACATTTACATTTACTACCTCGTTCGCAAAGCAATAGGTAAAACCACGAGAAAGAACGGGCAATAAAACTCGTGGCCACTCTTTTTAATCGCCAGTGTTATGGTACATATTTTGTTTTTGTAAGGAGCTGCAACTGTTTCACATTGTAATTAATTACTTGTAAATAGTAATTAGGAACATATTTAATACTTAATTAATGCAGTTACCAATTTAAGTGCTGTAGTAGCCTTCCAGTGTGAACGTAGTGTACAGCCCATGATCACGAGTTATTTTCATCTAACACAGTAGCAAATTTTTTAAATAAAATTAGTGGAACAACAATGCAAATGTAAATGTAGTAAGTTGAATGGCCTAATAATACATGAATAGTTATTTAAAAGAACTAGAGAGTTCATTTTCTTTTTATATAATATTAAAAAAAAACTGAAAAGCAAGGCATATATTATATAAATTCTGAATAAGTATAAAAATCAAGAGTTGGCTAGTGTAAGTGACCATCTATCCTTATCACTGAAATAATCATTCATGGTATAATAACCTTTCCTAATAAGGCAGTCTTTTATTTTCCTTTTAAACGTACTAAATGGTAATTCTAAAAGGCTAATTGGTATTTTATTGTATATACGAATACCTAGCCCTACAAAATAATTATTAACATTATGTAAACGATGATAAGGGGCATATAACGTAAGCCTGTTTCGAGTATTTATGTTATGTATGTCACTTTTTGTAGTAAATAAACCTATATTTTGCCTAATATACAATATCGGATCTGAAATGCAGTGATTCGACGGAGAATTAAAGAAATCGAGACAGTCCCGAAGAACTAGCAAACCGACGCGACCTGGCAGTAGTCGTATTTTAAAGTGAAGACCGCGCTTTGGTAAACGTTGAGTATGACGCCCTACGGCGTAAGTCTGGCTGGCAGCGTCTGGAGACAATGATACAAAAAATGGGCTCAGTATCGTGCCATCGGGTGATAATGTTGAAAGAACGTTCCCGTAATGAAAAATCCATTCAAAGTCATACAACCCAGAAAGCATTAGTAAGTAAACAAAAATGTTTACTATGGTCAGATCTTATCTTTTAGCAAATACAACACAACGTAAAATTGAAAACAAAACAAAACCATCCCATTACAAAATTACGTAGAAACCCGTATCTAGCCGGGAATTTTGAGCAGATAACCATTACCGACGACATTGCAATTAGAGCGATAACGAGGCAAGTGATGTTTGTTATACATTGAACTTTTTACTAAACTATGGACATTACGTTCTTTAAGAAAACCCGCAATGTATGCTTCATCACCGGATTTGTTTGTTAAGAATTTTGTTTTGGTTTGTTTGTTAATATTTTGTACGAATGCTTTTATAAACATGATTTCCTGAGAGGTTATCAATTAAATTGAAAAGTAAGCTTGTAAATATTACCAAGATTCAATGCATTATAGCTCTACTTCCGTACGAAATAACGTCTAGGATGTATTTGAAGCCAGAAGTTGCAGTTTAGCGATTGTTTACCGGCAAGACACTGTAAAGACATTTTTAAGATGATATTTTGAAGCAAACATTTACTGTGGCTGCCAGAAGATTTTGTTTAGTTTTTTGAGTGAAGTATCTTTCACCTTGAGTTCCTGAAGTATATTATCACCAAGTGTACATTATGTAAACTATATAAAAATTACCGAACTAATTTCCATTAACAGTTTATCATGATTCCAAGTTCAGAAAAAAATATGTGACCTAAATAGAAATGTTCAGAGCCTGGGAATAACAGCTATTTATGGCTGACACCTTTTTCTATAAGATACACAGGACTTCTTATTTATATAAATATAAAGTTTGAATATGATTCGGTCTGTTTATTTCATCAAATATTTTCAGTTTGAAGCCCGGGGTCGCTTTCGTCGTATGGTCCTTCCAGTTCTCATTCTATGGTTAAGAGTCTCCTGTATTTGAGAACACTAACCCCCAGTAACGGTCGACAAAATTTGTATAACGTGACAATAAAAAAATGACATGCATATCATTGAAAGGTCAGTATTGTATTAGCGCTCGAGTTCTATAGCTGCTCTTTACGGAGATGACTGTATGTGCTATATATAAATTGTAAGCGTAATGCTGGGGCAAATAAGTAGCATCTATCAAACAATCAGAAATATGTATTTCCGATCAGAACGTGTTATATACATAGTCATGTATTACCAGTCGGTTATATTCATGTAGCGAGCATTATAATTTTGAGTAACATAAATAAAACTACCTCCGTAGTCTAGTGGACAGCGTATGCAACTGCTAATCGGAGGTCCCAGGTTCGATTCCCGGGTCGGGCAAAAGTGTTACTGGGTTTTTCCGAATACTCAGTAGCAGCCCTGAGTCTGGTGAATGATGTGCCCGGTAACGACAATAGACTCGCCCCTATTACGTGGGACCTAAAAATTCATGGCGAAATGTGGGTGTAATATTTACACCTCTGCCTACCCCTTCGGGAATACAGGCGTGAGACTATAAAAAAAAAACGTAAATCCTGGATTTCAAGTGAAAATAGGTGTCCTTTGTACCTGCTGATTGAATATTGTGAAAGGTGGTATCCCCGCGATATTACTTTTTAAAGAGTGTCTTTCCGTTTTGATAGTTGTCTATTTTTATTTACCACTAGCTGACCCGGCAAACGTAGTTTTGCAAATTTTTTTTTTTTTTTGAAAAATAGATGTTGGCCGATTCTCATAGATACCGGATAAGCACAAAAAATTTCATCAAAATCGGTCAAGCCGTTTCGGAGGAGTATGGCAACGAAAACTGTGACACGAGAATTTTATATATAAGATTTTTAATGACACTGCCACATCGTTATTATATATTTATTATCAATCATCACATGAAACTACCGCGACGGCTTAAACATAGTTATTAAGGGCCGGAACATATCTGACGGAAGATCCGTCGCGTTTTATCGGTCGCGTAACGCCAATACATACAAATGTATAGAAAAACGTTCAACCATTCACACCTGACCGATAATCCGTTAGTACGTCGAGCGTACTGACGGATTATCCGTCGACGTCGCGCGCACCACGCACCACGTGAATTTTGACCTTTGAGTAAGGAATATAAATGGAGAGGGCAAATAGTAGGTACATATAGAAAAATTACATTATTCACATATATTATTATATTTTATATTTATAGACTCACGGCTGTATCCCCGGAGGGGTAGGCAGAGGTGTAATATTACACCCACATTTCGCCATGATTTTTTTTATACACATATATACGAAATCGATATAAAGCCACCAAACATAGTGTTGTCTCGTTTTGTCTTAGGGATATCTCTGTCAGAAAAAAGAGATAGCTATAGTTTACTGAATAAATTAATCATGACGATATTTTATTAGAAATGTCATTCGTGCCACTATCGCCATATTTTTCGCCAAGGTTTGTGGTACATCTGCTGTGAAATCGTTGTCTATCGAACATAATAATTTTGTTTTTGTGCATAAATATGTCTAAAAACCGATATTGGCTCTCAGAGAATATTTTGTTACATATTTCATACAAGGTCTTTCGCTTTGCCATTTTCGCCCACATTTGCACTATGGAATAAACTAATCTGGCAAAAGATTTAAACTAACAAAGGTAACTTACTACAAAAATGTATTATTCTCCTCTAACCGGCTCCATATCGTTATCGATTACATTCTGGAGAACAACCCAAATGGCAACCATTTTATTTGTTCAACGTTTCGTAAGTGTGCACGCTAATTTCGTAGGTGTGCACGCTAAATTCGTAGGTATTGGACATACCATATCCATGTCATTCCCAGATCGGTGATTTTAAGATCGTAAGATTCCAGGGCCGCCAGAACTTACTTATTTTTTCAGAAACTAAATGTGTAGAATAATGTAGTGTTAGTATCTGCTATGAGTGTACGCATATTTGCTAGCTTGGATCGAGGGCCAATTTTTGGGTATGAGGTGCTAAAGGTCCACGGGAACAATTTCCATACATGCCTATATAGAAAACATTTTGTGTCTTGCTCTGCAACTGTAGTCTGTAACCCCTTCTATATCATTTGTATAAGTTTTGTGAAAAACCGTAACCAAATCGTATTATCGTCTTTTATTTTTGAACCTCCATACCTAAATAGGATATATATTTAAATAACGCTTGTTGGCTACTATAAAAAATCTTCGAAGTCCGACATATTTTTAATAGTACTCGAATTGCAAAACAAATAACTACAAGACTTCAGTGACTACATAACATCAGGGAACCAGAAAAATGATTAGGTAAAAGAATATGACAGTAAAATATTGAGCTGCCCTGAGTACGGCCCTGTACGAACAAACTTATATGTGTGCATAATAGCCACGCTTTCAGCGAATGTGTGCAGATACGGTCGATGCATTTTCCGTCAGATGTGTACCGATTCATTTGACGGAATAGACGCGACCGAAGATACGTTCGACGCATCTTCGGTCAGGTATGTTCCGCCCCTAAGTCTTAACAGTTTTGTCACTTAGGTATTCACCAACTTTTTATTTTAATTTTGATTTATCTCAGAGACCATGGGTAGGACCTACAAATAAGTACAAGTAACAATAAATAGTAAAATAATGTTTAAAAAAAAATGGAATGCAGTGTTGTTTCATCATGTTTGATGCCCTACAAGAGATATTATTTTTTACTTTTTTTCATACACTTATTTTTTTTTTCTGACGATCTGATTAAGATCGCGGGAAGCGGTTGGATGCGGGCGGCTCAAAATCGGTTGGTGTGGAGAACCTTGGGGGAGGCCTATGTCCAGCAGTGGACGTCTCGAGGTTGACATGATGATGATAATACTTTGTGTTCGTCTATTGTATGTTTGTAAAGTCTCCCGCAATAAGTGTGGGATAGCTTCTCCACAGGTAAATGTCTGTTTTTATTCAGATGTTAGAAGTCTTAATTGAGCATTAGGGGTTTTGAGTAGTCTCACCCACATTTCGAATACTATGTTATCTGTGTAGCTATGTTCAGCACCAGTGTGCATTGAAGACATTTGATACTCGTATAGTCCCGAGGATAGCTAAACTCTCTTGGACCCTGTAACGAATTAAACCAGAAATATTGGAGGAGCTAAGAAGTGTGATCCCATTCACACTTCTTAGCTCCTCCAATATTTTTGGAGGACGAAGGAGAAGACCTAGGCGGATATTCTCTGACCAGATTGGAGACATCCTAAGAAAAGGACAGGTCAGAAGTACCCTAAACAGAAGAGCATGCATGAGAAACTTGACGGGAGTGAATGAAGCAAGAGAGGTTTGTCACGTTGCAAATGGCGTTGCGTAGTCTCTCCCTACCCCTCCGGGAAACAGGCGTGAGTCTATGTATGTATGTATTGGAGGAGCTGGCAAGGAAATATATACCTACGATTAAATACTAAACATCGGGCCCATCATTTCATTAATACTAATTCTGTTTCGGGAACTAACTAGTTAACTTAACCGTATTCATATATTATACAACGGTTTTGTGAAGTTTAGGTCTCTGTAAATTATCCTACATAATGCAATTAATAATAAAGTTTGAGATAAAAGTATCAGTCAATTTATTTTAATCCCATGGTAGTTAGTAAAAAAATGGTTATCGGGTTTCCAAATTCATGGTTTTGGGTAATGATATGGATATAAAATTTGAGTCCTAAGGATAGCACAGCGATAAGTGCAAGTCAATAACTAAAGGTACTCGACATTGTGCATGGTCCCAATGTACCATGACTGCATTAATCACCAAATCTTGACTTTAATGGCTTTACCCTTCCCGTGAATACCATTCAAAGCACAGGCAAAACCCAAAAGACAACACAACAACGGAATACCGCGTTATGTTCATCAACAACAACAATGTCCGGTATTGTAGGCAGACGTCTACATTAGATAATGGATAAATACCCGGACAAACAGCTTGACTCGCCAGTCACACGATAGCACACAAAGCGAGAGCACACGCGTTGACACTTAACGGACAATTTTAAATTTTGTACTTCAAAACTTCTATTTTCAAAATGTATTGTGACTGGCCTACCCTTGGACGATGCTGCTTCTGCATGCCCTTAAGAAGGGGGATCTTAACGTTCGGCTACTTAAATCTTGTAAGTATTTCTTTATTTTTTTTCGGATGTTCTAATTGCGAATCCTACGCAGTGATGTGTTTGTGTCATGTTTGTGTTGTGTTTCGAATTCGAGAGCTGTTGTGCATACTTAGGTAGAGATGAGTTTGTGAGGACAGTAATGATCAACTAGTCTTGCTCCGTAGTATATACCAATAAAATAGCTTTAAAATTTTCATTTCAAAAATATTTCAAAAAGCGTGTTTTTATTCTGAGAATAGCGCAGTGATTTAATTGCTCGTTGCGTCTCTCCGCGTTGAGGTTGTAGGTTCGATGCCACGGACATTAGACGTTTGTTTTTCACAAATAATTTAAGATACAGTGTTTCAATGTTTATAAACATTGTTTAGTAAAGAATTGCTAAGTTTTTTAGAATTGTAAAGTTGTGTTTCCAAATTAAATATCATTGTTTACCTTATTCCATATATAGGTAAATGGCATACCGAGAAAGCAGGTCTTTGCTCAACTTTCAAAAAAATGTAAATATAGCATAAACATTTCGACAAAAAATTGTTGGAAAGATGAATCTTTTAGTGTTCTGGTTACCCTAGGAATATAGGCATGAGCATAATTTATAGCATACTAGTAATTTAAAATACAATTATGATAGGCGTGAACATAATAATTATTATGTATGTATGTTTGTATGTATTGTAAAGATTATAAACTGCGTGGTTTGTGAGATAAAGGTCATGCGCTGAAATGCTATATCGGTAATGATATGAGGTTAGTCATGAATGTACTTACCATCCAGTTTATTAAATATGTTGTACAGTTATTAATATATGGCATTGATTTGCATTTATGTTGAAATATTAAAACTGCTTCAGAAGTTCCAGATCTTCTTGATGACAAACAAACAAATGCTATTGGGATTACTAATGGAGGATTCCTAAATGAACTTAAAATTGGAGAACGTTTTCCCCGTCTATCACTGGGTAACACCCGATAACCATTCCATTCAAAGGTCGAATCAAATTTCGGTAGTAGGTAGTTTGAGTGCTATAAGAATAAGTTTAGAGACTATTTGCGAATACCTATTAATAGCTATGCATTTGTTTAAAATCGTTTTTACCATTTGTATTTCAAGCTGTTGGTGTTCCGAAAATAATAATATACTTATAAAAAAATAAAATATAAATATAATAATATATAAAATAATAAATAAAATAAACAGCCTCACAATTTTCTTATAGTTACGATTGTTACATAGTATCGGCTATCACGAAAAAAGGTACCCTATATGTATACCGCTACAAAATTCATTACAATACATTCAGTACTTTATGCGTAAAAGACTAAGGGTGGATTCAGATTAGCGTATTTTTCTGCGCGTATACGGTCATTTCAGCATACGCGCTAACGCGCGCGCTACATTTCGCGCTTCACAAAACCAGACTCGCGTAAACGGGCATACTTCGGCGTATTCGCTCGAAACGGTAGTAATATCTTGTCAATGTCAACATGGATTCTGACGGCTCAGTGCGTCAATGCTCGTACGAGTGGCGCGTGCCCCAAAAGGCGCGCCTATACGCGCCTACATGCGCTTCCAAAAAGAGCTTATACGCGCGTATAAAACGCTAATTTGAAACCGCCCTAACAAACATAAACCGGCCCGATAAAATCGCATCCATCAAAGTAGTAGAATATACTATCCTTACAAACTTGCGCCTTTCGTGTTTGCAGGATTAAAAGAGAAAAACTATCTTAATTTTTATCTTCCAATGAAAATTTAATTCTCTCTTACGTTCACCTTTATAAAGGCAACTGTAATTCACCGTTTCTGCAGTAAATGCTAGGTGCATTCAGTGCCTTGTTACTCGTTCTAACTAAATTTAGCCTGTTGGTCATCAAGTCATCCCGCTAATCTTTTCATGCGAGTCTTAGTTACTGGAAATATTTATTATAGTCAGACTTCCTACTAGTCATCTTCCTAGCGTTATCCCAGTTGCAATCCGGGGTCCTCTTCCTAGAATATTAGATTTTATACAGAGTGACTGCCTGTATCACTTTCACAACCCAAAGAGATAGCGATATTCCATGGCTTAGAATGGTATCAGGGGACTTCCTGTAACAGACTTTCAAAGATCTGTATGACAGCCGGGACCGACGCCTAAACGTGCTCTTGGAGCTACGGGGCAAGCGATAATAAACAAATAAATTCACACACAACTCCGAATAGTCGAACAGTAGATTCGAACCCGATCGTATAGATAGTTAACAGATTTCGAACAATTTTTATTTTACATCCACATTTGGCCAGGTACTTTATTGTGTAAACTGATTGTAGGAATACTGGCAAATCTTAACGGATAACGCGAATAACACACTGTAGGATATGGTGACCTTGACACGCCAAAAGTTCGTATTTACCAAATGCCTTAATTGAGCAATAAACGGAGTAAAGCGATGTGTCGCGATACTAAGTACCTAGGTGTATATTAATTATGTACGTATAGGTACATAAAATGTAAAAAATCTAATAGCCGCTAGGAGGTCATGCACTTGATTTACTGAAGTTTCGTAGGTTAGTTATTATACGATATATTTTTGTCAGACACTTAGAGTTGGTGGTGAAAGAAATTGCAATACGTAACGTTAGTTGGATAATGTCTAATGCACTTATGTGCACTATTTTCTAGCGGTCATTAAGTTAAAGATGTTCCGATAGCTCGCAGATCCTGCGAACTATAATATGCGAAGTGGACATAATAGTATATAGACTATAGAAGCTTTATTGATACATAAACACTATAGAGGCTGTATAGATAGATCAACGAAATTCAGAAGTGTAGCGAGGGAAAGGATGTCGTAGGTACGCCGCCAAACGAGCAATGTCAACTAAGTTTCTATGATTGTTTCGGAAAGTGCCGGGCCGAATTGCCAGAATTTTGCAAATTAGATATTCTTAGAAGTGGACATAAATGATTTGTAAAAGCGTGGTGAGGAAAAGGATGTAGATGATACACCGCTAAATGAGTAATACCCGACAGCTCACGGCTTCGCTTACTTAACTTTACGTTCCTTTTTTCGTCAAAATCCATATTTTAAAACCTCCAAACGATAGAATGGAATTCCTGGTGGATAACATTACACATCCCGGCTGCCAGCTACGCTATGAGAATGAAGAAAATCTGCGAACTTCTAGTTGCCTATCAGCAATATTTCGGCAGTTGAAATTTTTTATCCTTGCCGCTATCAGTGAAGCTGTAATATTCAATTCTAATGTTGAGTTAGGTAATAGTGCTCTTATAGTGCACAAAGCCATATCGAGTCCAGTAGGACAACTGCCGCTTATTAATTAGGACAAAGCCGTGACACTAATGAAGATATTCAGTCAATACGCTGTAACATCATATCAACTTCACTGAGATAAGGCAACGTGATCAATATGCCTATAAAATATAATACCTATGACAACCCATTCCATAATACGAATAGCAATATCACAATAGTGCCATATTTTGTGGTTTTCCCACTTCATTATCTCAAATTAACTAATTTATCAGTGTATAAATGTGGAAAAAAAACAGATGTTACATAAAACTGAATACCTATGTCACTGTAAATCAAGCCAGGTTTTTTCTGGCTTAGTGGTGATAAGCGGTTTCAAATGTGCAAAAAACCAGACGAGGCATTGATCATGTAGATTATTACACTTGTTTGCATCGATTGAAAAAATGTATGTACATTTTTTTTAAATATCCAGAATCTAGAAGCTAGAACTTAATAACATAAATATTCTTAATTCATAAACATGGGATGGTTGAATCATAATCAAATCGTATCGCAAAATAAACAAACTCTCGGCAAAGACATAATAACGAAACGGAATATAACATTATCTTGTCTAGATCAGCCTATCAGAGTGGTTGGTTATGGTTAGTTCTTTACGAAAGTCGCCTCCTTCGAACCCGTTGGTCTCCACTAGGGTATCACGACCACGAGAATCAACAATAAAGTCGATATATCAAGACTGCTTCTGTGGTGTAATAGAGTGTAACTGAGTTTTTCCGAATTCTTAGTAGCAGCGTCTGGCAATGTGCTCGGTAACGGCAAGAGCCTTGTTCCCTAATGGGACCTAAAACTTAATTAGATGGCGAAATGTGGATGTAATATTACACCTCTGCCGACCCCTTCGGGGACAAATGCGTGACTCTATAAAAAACAAATAATAATCATCATGTTATAACTCTGTGTTATTTCTTTCCAGTTCTTCAGTGCGTTTATGGTGGGTGTCTACAGCTACTCCATCCACACGGGTTACGGTATAATCACTGTGTACCATGGTGCTGGAACTGATTTCCCTACTGAATTATGTTTAACCCTCTACGTACTGGAATTGGTCTTCAACGCAGTCCTCATTTATGGAGCTCATAAGGTATTTAAAATTATAGCCAGTTTTAAAATGACTAACCCGGGCAAATCAGAAATATTAGTACAATAATTGCATTTATATTTCTTGAACGCTTACTTATTTAAGATAAATCACATGAAAAACAAGAACAAATAATCATGCTTATCACACGAAATTTGTGTTCATCTGTTATTTGGTTGCTATGCAAGCTCAACTTTGTTTGTAATCACATGACCGTGAGTGTTTTCCTAGGTCATGAATGGCCACTTACACTGCAGTCTAATAAGTAGCTGTAAAATTAATTTGTTAGATAGCTCATACAAATTTTGTTTCAATTTTGAACTTATCTGGAAGATAAGACTTTTTATGGAAGTGATGAAACTGGACCTAAGTCTATAATTTTTTATAGAGAAATGAGAGACTTGTTACTAAGATTTTAAGACTACAGAATAAAGTTATGTGTATTCATATTATCACAGTAAAACGTCACATCGTTAAGCTGTTTACTTGTATTATCATCATTGCCAATGAGAGTTTCGTTATCAGTAAACCCTATGACGTTTGCGAGAACAAAAGCTACTTCAAGATCATTACGTTCAAACTGTATTGATAATGTCTAATTATCGCAATTTATGGGCTATTTACTAACAATTTGTTGTAGATCAGTCCAATAACAATATTATTAAAATGATAACGTGTCAGATATAAAACATTAAATAGGAAATGATTTATTTCTATCGCTCTTTGGATATTTTCTGGTTTTACTTTCTTTTTATTTTGAAAGGCAACTAATATTAAATACTGTCGGAGTCCTAATCACGTGACGAAGAACTTTAAAAATATTGAATCAACTTATACAGGAAACATTCTGATTTGAAATAACAATTGGAAATATGGGGATTGATAGCACATCACTTGGGAAAGTCCAAGATGGTGAAGCTAACCACTTGGCCATCTATGCGTCGTCTTTAAAACGATATCTATTCCTCTAGATTGTGAAAGTCAATTTCTATGGTTACAACGTGGAAAGACTAATATAATTCAGCAAAAACAGACCCAGAGTCTTCTTTTCGAGTATCATATATTTCGACAAGTGCCATGCCTTCCAACTGTTTTGCACAGTTCGAAGCGCCGTGTTCACGAATCTACTAAAATAACCTGTATTTAAAATGTGGAACTAAAAATTTTATCGGTCTACTAACTATTTTAAACGCTTATTGCCCATACTATTTTATTAGGAAATATACCACTAGCAACAATGGCTGCATGATACACAGTCTTAATCTTACCTGAAAACATTTAAATCATATCTTTTGACAGACTGTTCATTTAGGAGCATGACATGAGTCACAGTCATAACTGATCCAAACAAATTGTAGGCAACACAGTTGTTACAAGCTCGCTTCTTGGAACCCTAATTGTCTAGTTGTATATAAATTGTTCACCTGAAATAGATTTGATATACACGGTGACAACAAACACATTATAAGCTGACCATTAATGTGCAATAAGAGGTTCGTTCTTCCAAGACATAATTATCGTTTGCCGTATCACTGTGAAAACGTGAAAGTTTGAACCCAATTGTATAAGCAGGTCGCTCCCCGCTTGACACTAAGTGTTGTGTGTTCGATTCTAACGCAGAACAATTCTATACGTGACCGTTGTATGTTTGTAAAGTCTCCCGTGATACAGGACTATTTTAGAACGAAGGTTCCTCTAAAAATTATATACGTGAATATAATTATCATAGGACAGATTTTACGCTCAATGTTTTTCCTTACATATGTTCTGTAATATATCATATCTATAAATCATAGCAATGTTGCAATCTTAACTTGTTTCAATAAAATCGATTAATTTAGTAGAGTATCAACAGTTATGAAAGGATTTCGTCGAGTATGAAAGCCAACTCAGCTAACAGACTATTGCCGTTTCTGATTTTGATAAAGATGTGAAAGTTTTGTTATAAGTGTTCTAACAAAAATATTTCGTTTGTTTCAGAAAATTATGCCGTACATCAAAGCGTATTACTACTTCACACTGATGACAATAGTGGCTACAGTGCTGTTTCAAATAATTGAATTCTCTTCTGGCAGCGAATTTAGATTATTCATGCTGTTTGAATTCGGACCAATCATGTTTGCTTCACTGTGTAAGTATAGCTTAATTAAACTTTTCCTCTTTCTTGAGATCTTTTTGTCTGCTACGTTATAATTATGATGAGTTTACCATACTCGTTTGTAACGCGCACTGAAGTATCATCATCATCATCATCATCAGCCTTTAACAGTCCACTGCTGGACTAGGCCTCTCCTTTGAAAGGAGGAATTGGCCTTCTATACCACGCTGGCCAAACGGGTTGGTATAGGGTTTGTATCAAGTTTTCCTTACAGTGCTGTTCTCTGCATAATATGCTCCCTCTGTCGGCTCTTACGACACCCATGGGATGATATGGGGTGGTGACAATCTGTATTCTTAATCCGTCACCACACGAATGACGAAGTATCATCATATGCAAAGAAATTTCAGTCTTATAATTACATTATAAAACTGATATTTACAACAAAAAAATTGAAGACTTTTTTATGAATTTTACACCTTCAATATTTTAATATTTACTACTTTACAAACGTGTGGCAAAATTTATCAACTCTACCTTTATGTACTAGTTCAATCAAATAATATATACACAGATACACAGTCTTCAAACGGCTGTTTTCGTAGGTGAAGAAGAAACTCGCAGGCTGTAGTTTTCTTCCCGCCTTATCCCAAGGTTGAAAGAACAGGACGAGAATATGTTCAGTCACTTTTCTCCCATCCCTCTTATTTGTTAATGTAGGGATTTATTTGTTAATGTAAGGAGAGGTCTACGAATAACCATTTATTTTATTGCAGGTGTCCAAATCTACCTCCTGATCCTGATCAAGAGTCTTCTGAACAAAATGGAGATATCATCAGGGCCCAATGTGTACGACAACCCTCTACAACAATTCGTTTACGATGGCAAAGTTGAAAACAACGGTGTTTATGATGCCACGGTTGTTCCTGTTGAAGTGTAAAAACAATGTATCTTAAACTTAGAATATCGGTGATCATGTGCGTACGGAAAACTGGATCCATTTATGAGGTCGTTCGTAAATAAGCAGCTCGTGTAAAAACTTTAAGCTCCTAATTTATCCCATCTGTGTATATAAAACTAGACGAACCCGCGTTATTTAAGGTTACTGCTACGCTCCCGTGGCACATAGCGTGATGTTATATAGCCTATAGCCTTTCTCGATAAATTGGCTATCTAACACTGAAAGAATTTTTGAAATCGGTCCTGTAGTTCCTGAGATGAGCGAGTTCAACCAAACAAACAAACAAACGTATACTCTTCAGCTTCAAATCTTAATATATAAAATCCTTGCGTTACTTACTGACTGACAGACACGATACAGCCGAAACTATTGGGCGCAGGAAGCTGAAATTTAGCATGTATGTTTCTTGGGGACCGTAGGGGTGCACTAAGAAGGGATTTCCCGAAATTCCCACGGGATCGGCCGAAACGGGTAAATTTAAAAAAATCGCAGGCGTAGCTGCTGGCGTCCTCTAGTATTAGTATAAGATTCTTGCGTTACTGGCTGACTGGCAGACAACGCACAGTTAAAACTGATGACGGGCGGACAAGAAGCCGAAATTTGGCATTTAATGGCATAGAATGTAAGGGTGCACTAAGAAAGGACTAACTGCCAACATTTCAGTTTGTAAACTCAGCAGTTTTGGATTGCTCTGGATGGCTAAGGTTGATAAATGATAATACGACAAGTGATTGATAAGATACAACAAAAATAAATGAAACCCTAAAAAATTAAACGCATCACGAGACAATTTATACGACAAATCAAAGTAAATACGAATTGTCCATTTAAAATTATCAGTACTTGTGTACTGATAAATACACTACGGCACAGAAAGAGTTTTAAATTAGTTCCTAAGATTTGAGTCTCATTGGTACTATGATATAATTTATTACAGCATATTATTTTGTTTCGCATAGTGTGATGTAAATATGATGTAACTAAACCAAATATTTTACCAAAGATTTTATAGCTACGTCTTGTTACGGACATACACAATGTACGTTAAATTTTAATGTCAGCTCTCTAGTAATATAAGATAGATTGTACTTTTATTTGTAAATATTCTTAAAGTAAATGTATTGTATTTGAATGTGATATACCTACAATAAATAGTATAAAATATAATTTTATGTTATGTGTTTTACAACTTCCCTTTTTTGACAATTTGGCTAGACCAACGAGGCTTAGTTGTGAAAGTGCTTCAGTAATGCATAAAAACTTGGGTTCGATTCCCGAGTTGGGGTGTTGTCAAGATTTCTGTTTAAAAAATCTGTGAATATATTTTTAATAATTTGGCACATCTACCTCTGCCTTTCGTGAACATCCAAGGCAGATGATATCAGGAAACCTTAATATCCTGGCTGGGCTGGGTTGACTTTGTATTTTGTTTACCCTTTGGAATGCGGACGATGGATGTGGGGAGTGACAAGAATGGACAGAATTAGGAATGATTACGTTAGAGGTAGTAAGAAAGCCAGGCGCCCATAGATGAAAAGGTGAAAGGGAGTCCATTGGCATGGACATGTTATGCGGAGAGATGAGATGTATGTAGGTAAAAAGTGATGAATATGCATGTAGAAGGACAAAAAGAGAGAGGAAGGCCAAGTAAAAGATGGATGGACTGTGTGAGGATGGATATGAAAGAGAAAGGGGTAAACGATCGGATGACTGGTGACAGAGAAGTATGGAAGCGAAGGACATACTGCGCCGACCCAGACACACAACGACATGGCAAGACAATGATGTAACAGCAGATCTTAGACTCCCAAGTGCAGTTTTATAACTAATAATAATAATAATTATTATTATTTATTTATTTTCTCACCACATTACATCAATAGTCCTTAATGCTAAAGTTATGTTAAAAAATTGACTCACCGAATGTCTGACTGATGCCTAAGCTAAGTCGAAACCTGTATTTTAGGACATCAGGCGTCCACCCTTTAAAGTTTACAAATGTCAGGAATTAATTGTAGGTACCTGTCACGTCATAGCATGTATAAGGCATTTTAGTATTATTTTACTGGCACTATCCCATTTATATATTAGTGTCATAATTTCAGTACTATCCCAGTTACATACCACCACACAACGCTCACACACACACACACACGCACCAACACACACTCGCACGCGCATACACACACACACACACCCACACACACCTTTTTTATTTCTTGTTCCTTAATTCACAATTTTATATTTGTACTAGTCGACGCCAGCGGCTTTGCACGCACATATTTTCGAATTTCCCATTTTGCCCGATCCCGTGGGAATTTCGGGAAATCCCGTCTTAGTGCACCCCTACGGTGCCCAAGGAACATACATGCTAAATTTCATCTTCTTACGACCAGTAGTTTCGGCTGTAGCGTGTCTGTCAGTCAGTCAGTAACGCAAGGATTTTATATATTATATACAGATATAGTAGACCTAGAGTCCTCGAGACATTTAAAAATAAACTAGCGTGTGACTATGTAGTAGTGCTTTGTGCTGTCTGTCTGAAATGCACAATTGGAATGTTTTGGGTACCTACCTTGCCTGAAATGGCTAAACAAATGGAATACAGAAAGTAATTTCGTAGATCGCCCGGTGTCCTGCTAGCAGAGCTTAAAGTACTTTCCGAAGGATGCAACTTTTGTTGCTCACGGTACTGTCAAAAAATATAATTCATAGTTGAAATTTATATGAAACATTGAGCAATTCTTGCTCTTTCGTGGGGTAGTAGAATTAATTTGTCAGTGCAGCTGGTCTTCAATTGACAAGCGATGGCGGAGGACCAGAAATCCGCCAAGGAAATGCACGGGGTCAAGTACAATTTGGTGAAAATTATATTATATTAGTGAAATATCTGGGATTGTGGTTACAATCTTGGCAAATAATAAACAGTTGCGGGTATTCCTAATTCTGAGCATTCAGCATGAAGGGGAAAAAGTAGTAGTATGTAGTAACATATGTTGGTTTAAATGTTAATTGAGGAATGAAAATAATGTAACTACCGATAATTTCAAAACTATTATGTACCTACTTATAGCATCTGCAAATGGATCTAAGCAATGTGGCCCTTCAAGAAATTGCTATAAGGGTTTTATTTCTTCTTATAGACAAAATAATAGATATCTTGCAATATTTTTTTTTATAGACTCACGCCTGTATCCCCGAAGGGGTAGGCAGAGGTGTAATATTACACCCACATTTCGCCATGAATTTGTAGGTCCCACGTAATAGGGGGCGAGCCTATTGCCGTTACCGGACATATCACCAGACTCCGTGCTGCTACTGAGAACTCGGAAAAACCCCTTTTGCCCGACCCGGGAATCGAACCTGGGACCTCCGATCAGCAGTCGCATACGCTATTCAATGGACCACGGAGGCAGTCTTGCAATATTTTCAAGAAAGAGAAATTCAATAGCTGCTACATACCATATAAATAATGTTGTTTTGGAAGAAGTTCCACATTTTAGAGATCTGGGAATTATAATGGACACTCAACTTAATTTTCGACACCATATTGATGAAATTGTAAATAAAGCATCCCAATTAACGGGTTTTATATCCCGCCAATTAAAATCTCTTAGAGATCCTTATGTTGTTATACCTGTGTACAACTGTATCCTAAGAAGTATTATGGAGTATGGTAGTCCAGTGTGGAACCCTACCTATGAAGTTCACTCGAGCAAAATTGAAAGAGTTCAAAAACGCTTCTTGTATCAAATGTCTTTTATAAATGATAAGTGTAAAACCCTTCTCAGCTATGAAACAAGATTGAGACATTTTAAAATGACAACCTTGTTTCATAGAAGAAAGGCTGCAGATATTCTATTTGTTTATAAATTGAATCATGGTTTTATTGCTTGCGAGGCACTGCTCGAGGGAGTGCATATTGCTGTCCCACGCACGAATAGTAGACTATGTAACAGAAGGACATTTTGTTTGCCGAATTGCAGAACGAACATAGACCAACACTCGCCTAAATATCGTATATTTTTAAGTTGCAATAAGATAATACAGAAATTTGACATTTTCTCCGGTACGTAACTCTTAGCTAAACGTAAAATAAAGAAGCTGTTTTCAGAATAGAGCATTTTGTGTAACATTAGTGTTTTTATATTATTTATAATTGCAGAACTAACATAGACCAATACTCGCCTAAATATCGTATATTTTTAAGTTGCAATAAGATAATACAGAAATTTGACATTTTCTCCGGTACGTAACTCTTAGCTAAACGTAAAATAAAGAAGCTGTTTTCAGAATAGAGCATTTTGTGTAACATTAGTGTTTTTATATTATTTATAATTGCAGAACTAACATAGACCAATACTCGCCTAAATATCGTATATTTTTAAGTTGCAATAAGATAATACAGAAATTTGACATTTTCTCCGGTACGTAACTCTTAGCTAAACGTAAAATAAAGAAGCTGTTTTCAGAATAGAGCATTTTGTGTAACATTAGTGTTTTTATATTATTTATAATTGCAGAACTAACATAGACCAATACTCGCCTAAATATCGTATATTTTTAAGTTGCAATAAGATAATACAGAAATTTGACATTTTCTCCGGTACGTAACTCTTAGCTAAACGTAAAATAAAGAAGCTGTTTTCAGAATAGAGCATTTTGTGTAACATTAGTGTTTTTATATTATTTATACTTATATATATTTTTTGTTGTATTTTAAATATTGTTGTTGTAGTCTCAAAATATTAGCTACTTTGAGTTATGCATTCCACAGTTTCATACTGTTATGTTTTTATTTGAGAGCAGCGATCAGATAGGTATGTGTTAATTATGATTATGTAATATTTAGTACGCATGCTGTGTTCACTATTTTAGAGCCTACATATGTGCATGATGTTACTTCATAAAACGCTTGTTAAGTTTATTTCTTTATTATATCGCTCGATTTGTGAACCAAATAAAAAAAAATATATTAACGCGAAAGCTACCAAAAGTTTAGAACTTCTGTAAATGCGGATTCAAAGAATAAGGTCATCCTAAGGATATTTTTTCATACAAAATGCGTACTGTTGGCAGGACTCGCGGCCGTCTTCCGGCACAACATTCGGACGTCCTAATCGCAAGTGCTTCCAGCAGGACCCGACGTCGGGCGATCTATGGTTAAGGGTCTTTTTACACCCCGTGTGTATTGTTGTGTGATAGAATTGTTCACCGCAGAGAAAATAATGAAAAAAAGGTTCATGATAGGCCATAATGACAACATCCCGACTTACAACTTTACCTAACAAATAGAGTGCATAACAGAATTTGTTTCGCTTGGTACAAATATTTTCTACTTGGGTTCTCCAATTGAGATTATAGTCCACATAAATACCTAAAAACTTTGCATTTCATAACATAATAAACATAATTTTATTTAAATATCCTTACAAACAGACCTTATGAGAAATATCCTCAACTTTCTGGACTCAGATTTCTTTCGAAGCGATCTTATAAGTACTACATTATTTTCGTTTATTTATCATCTAACATGCATTATGTAAAGTCAGCTACATAAGTCCATATTATACATTTAAGATATTTTCTATGATAATAATATGATTATCATAATAAACTAATTATTATTTGAAATCTCTTGTAGAATTTTAAGACAAGGAAATCTTATCTATATTAAAATTCATAAATTAAAAATAATAATCAGGGCATTTTAATTCATTAAAGGCACGGCAAAGATTTTTAGGTGTGAAGTGACTTTTGTAGTTGACTGTACATTATAAGTTGGTAACGATAAAACCCAGTATCCAGTTTCTCCTTAAATAGTTAGTGATCACAACGGAACTGTAAAATACATGCTCAAGAGTTCAAAGATAAAATTATTGCTTAATGATTTTGAATTCAATTGAAATTTAAAGTACGCGTGAAACCAAGAAAGTATGATTTTAAAATATCCTTTGTAGTTCGCGAAGAAATTAGGAATCGTTGGCATATCAATTGTATTTAATTTCCGTCAGCAAATTTTTGACGTTATACATTTTTTTTTAAATTGTCTTCTGCCTAAGCCGGGTTGAATAAGGAAGTTATTATACATGTGTGGTATTCATTATTTAAAATTGAGTCAAATTCAAATGTGGTCTACGCAAGCAAAAAGCTTTCGGTTTAATTATTATGGATTTGGCTGAACAATTTTCGGCGAAAAGGCAGAGCCTTTTCGCCGAAAATTGTTCAGCCGATTATCACTTGCTAACTAACATTTCGCAGAATTTTATTTCGCAGAATTTGCCAACTTGTGATATAATTTTGTTTTAATTTCCCAACCTCACAGTTGCCAACTTTACGTTTGGTCTTCCTTTTAGTGTCGCAGTTCTAACCTAACCGATGTAGCATATTTAAATGCCCTGTGTAGTGAAATAAAAGCGATTTGGTTCTGGCACTTCGCCGGCCGCTGCCGCGGCACATTTCACCTGAGCTTCCCGAAACATCACCTGAATAGACGAAACGTTATTCGTCTAAAAGTTGTCTGGCCTAATAATTTGACAAAAGATAAATGCCCCAAACGTTTTTTGTTCTTACAATAATCAGCTTAACAATAATTCTACCAAATGAAACGTTGTCATACAAAAAATTGACAATCGTTAGTCGTCAAAGTGAAAAATAGGCGAAACGTTGGTTGGCAAGTGATAATCGGCCAAACAATATTCGGCGAAAAGGCAGGATCCCAATTATTATATATACGGTCTTTCGGCTGAGGGTCAAAGGCTTTCGACTCCCGTTCTTCCATTTTCTCCTTCGACTGTCATTTGTTTTATAGTACCTACATCTTTACTTAGAGCGTGAATTATCGGGTAAGAAGATGGTAAGTAAAACAACACTAGTACATCACTTCTTATAATTACTCACAGTACAATTAATAATCATAGAAAACAATTACAATTTCCTATTATCAATTTTTATCAAAAACAAACGGCCACCGATCACGTGGTTGCTAGCGTCCCTTGAGTGTTCCAAGCTTCACTCACATTCAAAAAGTGACCCCCTCTTCCATTGATATATAATATATCGATGGCCTCGTCAGTGCCCGGTGTTCATACGGCCAATTGCAATCTAAAAGAAGGTTGTAGAATATGACCAGTTGAGGTTGCCATTGTTGCCAATGAGGTTCGCCTACAATTATATTATTATAATAGTTTGTTCCTTACGATCCCAACGTAGCATGGAATAAACAGCCCAGGTACGGTGGCTTCTATACCTATAATCGTAGTTTAAAGAGATGTGTACCGACAGTTATTATTTCCTTACCTAATGAAACCTTACATTACAAAACTAACGAAACTTGTAACACAGCTGGTGCTTTTATAGAAGTTCTACAAAATCAGATGCGTATTAATGATGAATTGATGAATAAGATTTGAAGACTAGGAATAATTTTGTTTACATTAAGGTGGTAGTAGCCAATAAAACGCCACTGTCAGCACTAAGTACATCTTCAATCAAATTCATTTATTTCAGTCTGATAAGTCATGAGTCAGTGTTTTTTTTTTATTTATTTTTTACAGACTCACGTCTGTATCCCTGAAGGAGTAGGCAGAGGTGTAATATATTACACCCACATTTCGCCATGAATTTTTAGATCCCACGTAATAGGGGGCGAGCCTATTGCCGTTACCGGGCACATCACCGGACTCCGTGCTGCTACTGAAAATTCGGAAATACCCAGTAGCACTTTGCCCGACCCGGGAATCGAACCCGAGACCTCCGATCAGCAGTCGCATTCGCTATCCACTGGACCACGGAGGCAGTCTGTCATTAGTATCATTACCGTAAAATGGGGTTACTTTCAAATAGCGGGGTAACTTTGATGATTACTTTTTATGGATGCATTTTTATTAAAATATAATTTTCTATGAAACGCAGGCATTTGATTTTTTTTTGTCGGCATCTTTGACTGTTTAGTTATCTTTCTTCAATGTGTGAGCGTTGGTGTTGATAACGTTCCTGGTTTAAAAAAATATTTATTTCGTGTACGTGCAAACCCAAGAAATGGTGTGAGGGATAACTTCAATGCTACAATGGTTGGTATTATTGTTATTGCTTTTTTCTGTTATATCAAATGATGAAATGGTATATTCCGAGTAATATTAATTAATTGCCTTGGATAGATGGTGGCCATATTTTGTTTTATTATGAGTATTTTTTCCTTGGTTTATTTTGATAGGTGGTACGGGGCAACATTAATGAACAATCAAAGTAAACCCAAGATTAATTTAAACAAATCTCAATGTAATAAGTACAGTTTATTAAAGATACCCACTTTTACAGATAAAATGGTGTGGAACTATAAAAAAGCCTGGTACTTACCCCAATTACAGGAACTATACGGAAGAAACACTTGCAGAAGCGTTGCAAAAAGTTACCGATGGAGTTGAGTGATGTAAAAGAGCTATATGAGCAAACACATTACATTGATGAAAATTATCATGTACCTACTGATCTAAATATTTCTTCCACAAGACTGTAGATTGTGTAGTTCCTAATATCGTAACTAAATGTTTAATAAAAGTTGATAATTTTCTCTAATTAAAATTAAAAAGGCTGATTATTCTAAGTAATAATTTAGTAATGAAACATTTTTGATTTTTCTTTTTTCCTAGGCATTTTGAGTTTTTTAAGATTTTAAGGTTTTAAAGAGTTTAAACCTTTACTTTGTATATGATGTTACAGTTTGATTGTTTTATGTGTCATATATTTGATTATTCTAAAACGATTGTTTTATTTTTCAAACTAATAAACTGCTTAAAATCTGTTATAAATGTAACCCCTGTAATCAAAGACACCCCACCAATTTTCAAATTG
The DNA here is from genome assembly GCA_944739405.2 of Euclidia mi. Taxonomy (NCBI): domain Eukaryota; kingdom Metazoa; phylum Arthropoda; class Insecta; order Lepidoptera; family Erebidae; genus Euclidia; species Euclidia mi. The sequence continues at coordinate 76,453,993 of OX123191.2, read as the reverse complement.
CTCTTATTTGAAATCTAAGTAATCCATCTTTATTTTTGTTTTTGCTTTTTACTCCTGTAAAGGGATACTATGATGTTCCGTCATAAAATCGTGGCCTATCCAAATAACCCCATTGCAAGTATAAAGTTGAATCTACACTCAGTGAATTTTTACGCCAAAACTATAAACGCTAATTTTTTTTATTGTCCTATTATGATAGCAGGTCCCAAGTTGGCAATACAGTATTTATTTTGTATTTTTCTAGCATAAACTGGCAAAGTTATTGTCTAGAATTACCGTAGCCAGGCAGGAAGGTGTATCAGAAGTGCGCAGTGGAAGATGTAGTACATCTACCTGACCACGATAGACAATGATCCAGACACAATGCACTGCGTTGCACAGTGATGAATTGAAATCAATCAATATCAATATTATGTTTCACTTACCCGCTATCCCTGCTGATGTCAGGCTTGAGCTAAATTTGACACATTCATACAAGTATATTGGCCAAAATAAATGAATGAAGTATCTTATACTTAGCTATTAAGCTTCAAACGCGACGTTTTCAGGACACGTTGGCACGTGGAAGTCGATACCAGATTCACAATTTTCACAAATGTCAATCAATAGTTCACAATCAATTTACCGTTGCCAGCACTAGATCAGGCGGCGTTCAAAACGGTTTACTCAATTTAATTCAATTCGCGTTAATTCAAAAGGCGATATTTTACGTACGAGACGACACCCGGCGAGATAATTTTTTCAAGCGGAAGACGGAAGTGACAGTTCAGTGAGACCATTGTCAGAAATTTACAATAGACTAAACAAAATGTTACTCAATCGATCTAATCGATTTGACTTATAATAAAAACTAATTCTATTTCAAACATCCACCCGCCCCGGACCGGCCTACCGGTCCGCTAATCGGTTGGTAGACGTGACAATGTTGCAACCGCTCTCCTCAGAATCGAACCGTCCACCAAGATCTCAGCAAATCGGGGAACTCCATCAGCCCCAGTTACCAAACGAAGGATGCGCCCCCTGCGCCATCTGAGTGGCGGAAGGTGAGCCTCCTTTATCAAAACGAGGTCACCAATCTTGGGTGGATGGGTCTTGTCGGTCCACTTAACGCGTTGCTGGAGTATGTGCAAATATTCCAAGTTCCAGCGTTTCCAAAAGCTCTGAGTAATCTGGCGTACCAATTCAAAACGCGAGAGACGACCAGGTCTCGTATCAATATAGGGGTACTCAGGCAAGGCGACAAGTGGGCGACCAATCAAAAAATGGCCCGGCGTAAGGGCCTCCAAATCATTCGGATCTGAGGAGATCAGGCACAATGGCCGAGAGTTCAAAACGGCCTCAATCTTACAAAACACAGTTGCGAGTTCCTCAAATGTAAGGACAGACTCACCGATTGTCCTGCGCAAGTGTGTTTTGGCCGATTTTACGGCGGCCTCAAATATACCACCCCAGTGTGGACAATTTGGTGGGGAAAACAACCAATTTATCCCACGTCGGGCAAGCCTATTGCCTATATCAGCCTTGTTGGTTTCAAGGAAATTAACAACGTCATTCAAATAATTATAGGTGCCCTTGAAGTTAGTGCCGCAGTCAGAACGGATCAAGGAAGGCATCCCTCTGCGGGATACAAATCTGTCAAATGTGGCTACAAACGCCTCGGTCGTAAGCGAGGAGACCAGTTCTAAGTGTACGGCCTTTGTGGAGAGACAAACAAAAACGCACAAGTAGGCCTTGACAGTCTTGCTGTTTTGAAGTGTCGACTTTTTCACCAAAAAGGGACCAGCGAAGTCCGTGCCAACACCGTCAAACGTCCTGCTTTCAGTTACGCGATCTGCCGGTAAGTCCCCCATCAACGGCTGCATAGTAGAAGCCTTGAGCTTATAGCAAGGGATGCAGCGAAAGACTACACTCCGAATAATTCTTCGGGCAGACAAGATCCAAAATTCGCGTTGCAAAATGGCCAACAAAGCATTACAACCAGCATGCGAATTTTTAAGGTGACGGTCAGTTACCAACAAGCGTACCAAATGACCGTCTTTGGGTAACAAAAGGGGGTGACGTGCTCCGTAAGGGAGGTTGGCGTTCTTGAGACGCCCTCCAACGCGCAAGAGACCTGTATCGTACAAAAAGGGGTTCAATTTAGAGACAGCTCCCGACAATTTCGATCTCCCTGATTTAAGGATAGCAATCTCCTTTTCAAAATGCGCCAATTGCACAGAACGAACCCAAAAGGTGAGGGACTCCTGTCGTTCCTGTGGTGAGAGAAACGGTGTCAGTCGTTTTTGTTGTGGGTGCCTAAAATTAAAAACAAAACGCTTTATCCAAGCAGTGACACCTAACAACTTGTCGAGGGAGCTGTAACGATTCAACAAAAAATCGGGGTCGAAGGCGCATTCTACCTTCTCAAGAGCGAGTGTTCGTAGACCCGGCAAATTAGAAGTATTCAAGACTGGCGTTCGAGGTCAATCAGTTTCTGGTCGACTCAACCATTCCGGACCCCACCACAGCGAATGACCTATCAAACTAGGCGTCAAGCATCCGCGCGAGGCACAATCAGCGGGGTTGAGCTCACCTGGCACGTGTCTCCAAACAAGTTTGACTTCGGATTTCTGGATTTGGGAAACGCGATTAGCGACAAATACCTCCAAGGTGTGAACAGAAGACTTCAACCAACAAAGAACAATTTGGCTGTCTGTCCAGGCGTAGGTCCCATTAATACAAATGCTTTTACCCAAAGTGTTAGACACGTGGTTCAATAAGCGTACAAGTAGTGCTGCTCCCGAGAGCTCCAATTTCCGAATGGTCAAAGATGTCCGAAGGGGTGCTACCTTGCTCTTCGCCATGATCAGGGAAACTCTCACCTGACCTGAGGCACTGACTGTGCGCAAGTACACCACGGCCGCGTGACCACGTTCCGAGGCATCACAAAACCCGTGAAGGGTGGCCTTGTACTTCCCGGGAGGAAGGATGGGACGAGGCAAGGAGATCTCGTTGACGGCAGGAAGTGAGGATACAAAAGAGGTCCATTCCTCAACAAGAGTACCGTGTAGAGGTTCGTTCCAGGTCAATCCAGCTGTCCAAAGCTTCTGCAAGAAGCATTTTGCCCAAAATATGATAGGACAAATCCAACCGTTCGGATCAAAGGTTCTGGCGACAGTAGACAATACGAGACGTTTAGTCCAAGAACACGGCAATTTCAAGTCTACGTTATATGTAAAGATGTCTTTGACTGGTCTGTACTGAACGCCGAGAACAGCCATCATGGCGGGGTTGTCAACAATCTCAAACAAATGTGGATCTTGCTGATGATCCTCTGGCAAGCCTTCCAAAAGCGCTGGTGAGTTGGAAATCCATTTGCGCAACTCATAACCAGCGGAGGCCAAAATACCTATCAATTCTTCCCGCAGGAGGATCGCCTCGTCCGCTGTGGAGGCGCCCGAGCAAATGTCATCGACGTAAATATCGTCCTTCAAGATGGCGGAGGCTCTTGGGAAACGTAGGCCTTCGCGGTCTGCGAGCTCCCAAAGAGAACGTATTGCCAAGTAGGGGCTTGACCTTAACCCGTACGTATTTGTATTGAGCTCGTAGACGACCATGGGATCGCGAGGAGACTCTCTCCAAAGGATCAGCTGGAAGCGACGGTCATCAGGGTGGATAATCGTCTGCCTGAACATCATTTTTATGTCGGCCACAAAGACAACCTGATGTCGTCGGAAGCTGGTGATGACGTCACAAAGGTCCTTGACCAACTTGGGACCAGAATGCAAGCACTGGTTCAAGGATACGCCTGTTGAAGTCTGCGCAGAACCATCAAACACTGTGCGCAGTCGATGGCTTCAATACCGCATGATGCGGGAGAAAGTAATGCTCCACCGAACGCCAATCCAAATTTGACACAGACATGTGTCCCAACTGTTCATATTCCCTCATGAACTCAATGTACTTCTGTCTGAGCTCCGGATCACGACCCATGCGGCGCTCCATGGCCAACAACCTCTTTTCGGCTAAAGGTCGTGACTCACCAAGCGGAGGCCGAACAGACAGGAAGGGTAGCCTCGTAATAATCCGACCAAAACGGAGTCGACCAGTGTTGTTCTGGAAGAACAGCTCGCACTCCTCATGTTCTGGATTCAAACGGGCAGCTTGAGGCGACTCCTCTACCTCCCAAAACCTCTGAACTGCATCAGAGAGAGCGGAGCCTACAGCCAACAAATTATCAAGTTCGGGTGGAGGGGGGTCCCTAGGTACAGGTCCCATCAAAGCAAATCCAAATATGGTCGGGATGGCAGTCAAACCATTTGGCATCAAGACCCGTTTCCCACCAATCAAAATTCCACCGAGGACATCAGAGCCAATCAACAAGTCGATTTGACCCGGTGTGTCAAATTTGGGGTCCGCCAGTTCCAATCCCGATGTCAAATTCACCACAGCAGCGGGTAGCTGTTTCTGTGGGTGCATACCCAAAATATTCTTCAACACAATAGCCGAGGCTTTAATCCTCGGGTGTGAAGATTCAATAGGGCCAAACAAAACCTTAACTTGCCCTTCAACATTAGAGGCTACGTCCCCTATGCCCCGTATACAATCTGGAAAAGAGCCCATATTTAATTTAAACTGCCATACCAAATAAGTGGAAACAATGCAACCTTGTGAACCTGTGTCCAATATAGCACGGACAACAACAGAGGTCCCCGTGGGTCCCCAGACCCTAACAGCAACCGTTGGTAGGATAACGGTCTCAATGGGGGAGGTTGGAGTTATAGGGCAGGGGTCAATGACCTATTGTTGCCTGGGCGGCGACCGTTGGCCAGGACCTGGCAAATCAAAATGAGGGTGCGGCTTGAAGTCCTCAAAAGCGCGATGACTCGATCCGCGCGCCATCTGTGGGGGGTCATAATGACGCACCCGCCCAAAACGAGGTGGGCGCGAGTCAAGGCGGGGACGCTCCGCCAAAGGAGGGGAATACCTGGGGCAGCAGTCATGGTTCTGGTGACGTTGCGCGGTCGCACATTCAGGTGCGCGAGAGAGAGGAGGCGTGCGCACGCTACGGTTCTCCAAGCGGGGCGAGTGGCGATCAATTGAGCGAGGCGACTCTCGGCTACGCGCCGGTGAGCCTCGACTGCCACCTTCAAAACACCCGCCCGTGCGCGGCGTCGGCTGGTTGGACAAGCGGCCAACCTCTCTGGCATTCATACAGAGAATGTCCAAATGCTGTCCTCCACAGTGAGGACAGGGGCGAGAGTTTGGGCAGTCTCGCTGGTAGTGGGACCCCAAACAAGAGAAGCAAAGGCGGCGGGCATTCGCGATGCGCCTACGAGAGGCGACATGTAGGTCCAAGAATGCCCTACAACTGGCCGTTCTGTGCCCCGTGACCTTGCAGTAGGAGCACTCCGCTGGGCTCTGCGTGACCGCAAAGCGAGGAGGGCGCCGGTCAACATTGGCTCGGGTGTGAACGCGAGCCTGCTCCTTGACCTTGGGCGGCTGCGACTTAGCCGGCGTGTCACCACCGGAGTTGTCCAAGACCCGGCACTCATCCTCCAGGAACTTCTCCAGGTCAGCAAAGGGGGGCAGATGGGTCGCGCTATCCCCACCAAAGCGCTGTTCAAAACGCGACCTCAGGTCGGCAGGCAGCTTTTTAAGGACAATGTGCACCAATAGATAGGACCATTGGTCCACGGGCAGGTCAAGGCACTTAAGTGCGTTGATGGCCACCAAAAGCGGGTTCAAAAGTTGGGTGCGCAACCCAGAGACCCGGGTGAGCGTCGGCAAACCCAAAATCTGCTCGATGTGCGTGTCGGCGAGGCCACGCTTATTATGGTACCTACGGGTAATTAGGTCCCGAGCCGTCTGGTACGCCTCGTCAGACACGGGCAGATGCTGGATGAGGCCCTTAGCCTCCCCATCCAGAACCGACATTAGATAGGCCAACTTTTGTGCCGGCCGAAGGTCAGCCCTATCATTGACTAGGCTGTCGAACAAATTAACGAAGCCCAAGTAGCTTCCTAGGCAGCCATCAAAATGGGGGAGGTCCAAGGTAGGGAGCCTACTCACCAGCCCTGGTGCTGACCTAGGAAGCTCCTGCTTCAGGCCGGGTTGCCCTTCCCTATCGGCAACTAGTTGTCTCGCACTATTGGAGACAGCATCATACAGGTCTAAGACCTGGGCATAGTCTTCGCTGACCTTATTTCGCTGGTCAGCAGTGAAATCAGTGACTGACACTTCGAGACAGCAAGCGCTGAAAGTGCGGAACTGCTGTTCCACACTTGCCAGGCGATCGTCAATCCGCTCGTACCTCTGAAGTAAGGCCTGCTGGCGATCAGGCCGGTTCACTAAAGCATTGGCCGAGGCAAACCAGCGCAAATCTGATGCAATAGCACCAGCAGCCGCACGCAAGTCCTTGATAGCTGACATAATCAAAATTCAAAAGAGCCCGGACAAGCGCTAAATAAAGTTAACAATCAAAACTTAATTTTTCTTAATTCTTTGAAACCAACAAAGTATTAGCCTGTTTACTGCAAGTGCAGGCAAGTGACAGGTATCTACTGTCCAACGAAATTAATAGTTTCAATATATATTGACACAAAACAAAGTCAAAGTTATCAAAGTTGAACCTTCGAATAAGTTAATTAAAGTTAAATATTCAAATAAATTAACTAATTACTTGCAACAGACAGACTGGTTGTATTATTTGAGATATACAACAGCAAGCAAGCACAGAATATGCGCTACCTAACAATATTATCTATACCATAACAAAACAAAGTTTATTAATGTGACCCGCCCAAGTGGCAAGGTCAAGTTGGTTGTTCTAATGTTTATGAATATATGCAATAAACTAAATTTACTAAATTTATTGATACATACAGCTGTTATGTATCCAAACAAACTGACTTATTAATGCAACAACAAATTTAAGTTAGATTTTTCAACAATACAAATCAACAATTACTGATTGAGGTTATATGACAATGTGTTTCAAATTATCTAGGTCAACTTATACAATTAAATATTATGTATTTTAGACAATAACTGACCTGACAAACACTAGAATACTGTCTACAAGGTGATAAGATACAAGCTCATACCAATCTGAGTTTATACTCAGTAATGCAACAGCGGCTAAATTTCAACAACAGCTCTGCACCAAAATTATGTCTAGAATTACCGTAGCCAGGCAGGAAGGTGTATCAGAAGTGCGCAGTGGAAGATGTAGTACATCTACCTGACCACGATAGACAATGATCCAGACACAATGCACTGCGTTGCACAGTGATGAATTGAAATCAACCAATATCAATATTATGTTTCACTTACCCGCTATCCCTGCTGATGTCAGGCTTGAGCTAAATTAGACACATTCATACAAGTATATTGGCCAAAATAAATGAATGAAGTATCTTATACTTAGCTATTAAGCTTCAAACGCGACGTTTTCAGGACACGTTGGCACGTGGAAGTCGATACCAGATTCACAATTTTCACAAATGTCAATCAATAGTTCACAATCAATTTACCGTTGCCAGCACTAGATCAGGCGGCGTTCAAAACGGTTTACTCAAATTAATTCAATTCGCGTTAATTCAAAAGGCGATATTTTACGTACGAGACGACACCCGGCGAGATAATTTTTTCAAGCGGAAGACGGAAGTGACAGTTCAGTGAGACCATTGTCAGAAATTTTCAATAGACTAAACAAAATGTTACTCAATCGATCTAATCGATTTGACTTATAATAAAAACTAATTCTATTTCAAACAGTTATGATCAATTGAATTTTAAAATTAATCAAAGTATCCCCATTTTACGGTAGTGTGGTTGCTTAAAATTAAAAAATAATATAAGTCAGTCATATAACATCACAAGGACATACAGAGTATTATATTGCAGTATAAAGCTGCATCGATCGCTATATCATCGATGAATGCCACCGATCGGCATACACAATCAGGATAATAATATAGCTGGAGCTACCGCAGAGACGCCACAATAAAGCATAGTCGTGTTGGATAATTTTAGAATGATTAACTGGCATGTTTGTTTAAAATGGGATGGTGTTGACCTCATAACAGCAAATAGTTAGACCCACGATTAATTCTTTGAAAGTTGACCTCATGTAATATTTGGTTATTTTAGTATTACGTTGGGCCAGTCCATTAAGCAGCGAAAATCCTGCGGCAGAAATCATTGGGCTATACGCGTGTTGGTTTTCCACCAGATGTTGTTATCATGCGGCATCCGCAATATTTATTAATAACGTTATCATCAACATTATTGCTCATGGTTATATGTTATATACGAGCAAGTAAACAATGTACAGGATCATTGTCATTTGAGCTGTGGGCAGGGATTGATATTGTTTTAAAATACTGCAAAATATCGGAATAAACAATCTCTCAATGAAGAACTTTAAGTGTGCTTTCATACAAAATTCCAATTGGATCTAAAATCCTGTATACATTAGTACAATTAGATCCAGAATCTTGTATATAGTTTTGATAAAGGTATATTTATAAGAAGACAGAAGTAAAGGTAAAACCTTCAAAATGCGTACAGAGGTGCCTGAATTTAAACGATGCTGCTGGTGTATACCGCTGCGATACGGATTACTTGCGTGGACGGTTGTTAAACTGGTGAGTAATTAATTTTAGAATACTATTTTGAACCTTAAGTTTGCTTAAAACCGTATAAAAGTTTCGAAAGTTGAATAAAGCGTATAAGTCAAAATGATAAAGTTTTATACAACGCTAGACCTTATGTCACTCTCCAGCTTTGTTTAACTATATCCTTGCACTAAACGTGAAGGAATAACAGACAAACACACCTCCGCATTAATAATTTTAGTATCTGTAGGCGTACTACAAAACGAGTATATCAGATGATTTTTGGTTTGTCCAATGTGGGGCTCGAATTCACATTACTTGATGAAGTGCCAAAATGGGAGGCAAGCGTTTAAACTAATATACAGTGCAGTTAGTTCAGGATTTATACACCTACATTCGCAAAGTAGTTTCAATTAATTATCTATTTCCATGCATCAGCCATCATATCCGGTGCCTGACTTTATACTATGAAAAAAACCCTAGCCAACAAAACGAAAACGAATATAAGTTGACAATTAAAGCAGAGTCGTGCTGGATAATTTAAGAACGATTAACTGGCCATCCCATTTTAAACAAACATTGTTTAAAATGGGATGTTGTTGGTCTCATAATCGCAAATAGTTAGACCCACGAATAATTCTTTGAAAGTTAACCTCATGTAATATTTAGTTATTTTAGTATTACCTTGGGCCAGTCCATCAAGCAGCGAACATCCTGCGGCAAAAATCATTGGGCTATACGCGTGTTGGTTTTCCACCAGATGTTGTTATCATGCGGCATCCGCAATATTTATTAATAACGTTATCACCAACATTATTGCTCATGGTTATATGTTATATACGAGCAAGTAAACAATGTACAGGATCATTGTCATTTGAGCGGTGGGCAGGGATTGATACTGTTTTAAAATACTGCAAAATAGCAGAACAAACAATCTCTCAATGAAGAACTTTAAGTGTGCTTTCATAGTAAATTCCAATTGGATCTAGAATCCTGTATACATTAGTACAATTAGATCCAGAATCTTGTATATAGTTTTGATAAAGGTATATTTATAAGAAGACAGAAGTAAAGGTAAAACCTTCAAAATGCGTACAGAGGTGCCTGAATTTAAACGATGCTGCTGGTGTATACCGCTGCGATACGGATTACTTGCGTGGACGGTTGTTAAACTGGTGAGTAATTAATTTTAGAATACTATTTTGAACCTTAAGTTTGCTTAAAACCGTATAAAAGTTTCGAAAGTTGAATAAAGCGTATAAGTCAAAATGATAAAGTTTTATACAACGCTAGACCTTATGTCACTCTCCAGCTTTGTTTAACTATATCCTTGCACTAAACGTGAAGGAATAACAGACAAACACACCTCCGCATTAATAATTTTAGTATCTGTAGGCGTACTACAAAACGAGTATATCAGATGATTTTTGGTTTGTCCAATGTGGGGCTCGAATTCACATTACTTGATGAAGTGCCAAAATGGGAGGCAAGCGTTTAAACTAATATACAGTGCAGTTAGTTCAGGATTTATACACCTACATTCGCAAAGTAGTTTCAATTAATTATCTATTTCCATGCATCAGCCATCATATCCGGTGCCTGACTTTATACTATGAAAAAAACCCTAGCCAACAAAACGAAAACGAATATAAGTTGACAACTGCATTCATCATCATAATCATCATCATCAGCCTTTAACAATCCACTGCTGGACCAGGCCTCACATTTGAAAGGAGGAATTGGCCTACTATATCACGCTGGCCAAACGGGTTGGTATAGGGTTTGAATCAAGTTTTCCTTCTCTTACAGTGCTGTTCTCTGCATAATATGCTCCCTCTGACGGCTCTTACGACGCCCATGGGATGATATGGGGTGGTGACATTCCGTATTCTCAATCCGTCACAACACAGACAACTGCATTACATGAAGTATAATATTATGAGTGACAATGAGTTATTTTCACGAGTTTTAATTAGTTTTAATTTGTAACTTCCACTTAACAATTAGCAACACCGAACAAAAATACGTACTAATGCCAAGATACAGCTAAAATGTTTTAATATATCGATGTGATATATTTTTGCAAAAATGCCAATTAAATATATTTTAAGTCAATTACATTTTAAGGTATTTACCCTCTCGATCTGTGCGTAATTCGCAACTGTTTCGAATACTCACTAGCAACAATAAGATGTCCCAAAACAATCCCGTATTTCGAATGTGTAAACTATATATTTATATTTGCTCTCAAGTGGATATTATTATATTTGTGGATACATATCTATATAATATTTGTGGTCACAATAGATTCAAGAATCCTTGCGCAAATTTAATGCACTGAAAACACATTTTTTACTTACTTGTTTTTAACTATTTTATCTGTAATAATTTCCTTTCTTTTTTAAGTCAACTTATATATTTGATGTTGTATAATATGGATGATGTGTACAGTAGTAATTGGAGTACAGATTTAAAAATGTTGTCATGTAAAATTACCTCTATGTACTAATTGATCTGTATTTTGTCACTGTACCTGTAAATAAATAAATAAAGCAAGTGTAATGGCAGAATACTATTTATATCAAGAAACGGAAAAGATTTCCATAAGTAAACTTATTTTTTGATTTCGCGGTCAAAGCTTATTGTGGGCAGTCCTCGCGTTAATGGTGGTAGACGGAGAGATGTGAGACTCTCCTCTTAAGGCATTGGGCACTTTGTTATAACCACCATGGTGTCTTTGGTTCATCTAGCTACTAGTCGAAGGGTCAAACGAATTTTCTTCAATGTTCATGGCAGTCGTTTAGTTTTGTCATTCTGCACCGAATATGACAGACTAGATGAGCCCGCGCTTACTATCGAGCTATTTAAGGCTACTGCTCCGCTCCCGTGGCCCATAGCGTGATAATATATAGCCTATAGCTTTCCTCTATAAATGGGCTATCTAAGACTGAAAGGATTTTTCAAATCAGACCAGTACTGCCTGAGATTAGCGCGTTCAAGCAAACAAACAAGCAAACTCTTCAGCTTTATATTATATTAGTAGTAGATTAATATTTTTTAACATTTATTTTTCTACCACCAATAATTTATATTTCCATCCATTAAATAATAACTGAGCTCGTGGTTATACTTGCGTTCTTTAGAGCTACTGCTCCGCGCCCGATGCACATAGCGTAATGTTATATAGCCTACTACCTTCCTTGATAAATGGGCATCCAACACAAAAAATAATTATTCAAATCAAAGCAGTAGTTCCTGCGATTAGCGCTTTTAACCAACCAAACAAACAAACTGCTTAGCTGTTTATTATTAATTTATTACTATAGATGAGTACGATATTATTACTATAATAGGAAAGTTTCCTGCAAGTGAAATAAATTATACAAGTATTTTTATCTAGCGAAACATGTCAAAATAATGGTAGTTTCATTCATCAATTAATGTTAAAACTTTGTTTAAAATTTTTATCGACAATTTATTGATAATAAGTATTCTACTTGACAGCAAAACACTATGACGTCACTACCTCATATTTCATACAAAACCCTTGGCAGAGGTCGTTTTTGACATTTAATTAAAAGTGATTGATTTGACTAGTTGGAAACAACCCTATTGATACGTTTTCAAACGTTATTTAATCGTGTTTAGCTTAAACGTGATCCCGGTGGAACTTTTGTTCGCGAGCTTATCTACTGCCAGTTAAATTGTACTTGTTAATTTTTTCAGATAACTAACGTTGTGACGATGATTGCAACAGGACTATCAATATCAATGCGTGAGGAATACCGTGAACAAGCCGTTCATCTAATTTATTACGTCACCTACCCCATTTTGATTATTGATGCTGTGTTTTGTGCCGTTTTCATCGCTGGAGCTATCCGGGTAAGTTTCAAACTAAATAGTATTTTAGAATCAGTTTTTTTTATATTTGCCAAATTTAAAATGACTTCTTGCTGCCTTTTGTTAAGATAAAAGTTGATAAAAGTATCATAGTGAAGTCCATAAACAAATTAATTAAAAAAAAACTTAATCCTAATAGGACAGCAGTTTGGCATGCAGACCCATACCTCGGGTGCATAGGGTTCCCATCAAGAACTTAGGGTCCCAAGCCAACCTCACCTGCAAGTGGTGCACCTGCCGATCAACGGACGAGGCTCTGGCAAACAAAATATCCCGATAAGCGGTAATAGGCTCGCCACCTATTACGTGGGATCAAAACACTGGCGAAAAGTGGGTGTTTAATATGCCTCTGCCTACCCCTTCGGGGAAACAGGCGTGAGACTATGTATGTATGTACCCATACCTCACTAATACCTCGATGGCATAGTATCGTAAATATTTTCACATACATACATACATAGACTCACGCCTGTTTCCCGGAGGGGTAGGCAGAGACTAAGGAACGCGATTTGCAACCATCCTGACATATCTCTCTTGCTTCATTCACTCCCATCAGATATTTTTACGCCCTGATTAAAAGAGTCCCAGGATCAAAAGATGGAGGAACACCTGGGCCGGTGTATAATTCCACATGGTAAAGGCTCAGCAAACAAATGAGGCACTGAACCGTTTCTCAAAAATTGAATCGTATTTCTGAGATTTTTTTTGGCAACTTTAAACGGACTGTTTCGAGAGTTGTGTGACTAGTCATCCAATCAATCTCATTAAAACATATGAACTAAATAAAGCTCTTAGTCTTATTATGTGAGAGATATGACTGACTAGTACATAACATAATATAACTTGACGCCTTTATCCCATAATTGTGCCTACCCATTGCAAATGATTCGGTTCCAATGTAATAGGCGAGCTTATTGGCATCTACCGGGCACGTTATTAAGCGAGCGATAACAATTTTTAATTTTTTTAAATTCCTATCTGCAATCTGGCCATCTGTGTTAAGACTCAATAAGCCATTCAGTAGGCGTTCAGGTGTATTTAATTTCTAAGCAGAAGGAGTTCATTTCATATATTGTTGCTGAATCTTAGGGTTAACGTAGAGACGCTATGCCTCTTCAGCCTTGAGTGTGTGTCATTTCCTGTGCTCACAAATTTTGATGCCAGGTCGTTGACATGGTTGGATATTCTACTTTGGTAACTTGCACTATATCTAGCAATTTCTTGTTTGACGGTATTGATTTTTAGATCATCATAATATATGTATTTGCTGGTTACGTAGTAAAGTATGTCAAACACGGTTCGCAGTGTCTTGCTACGGAATCTCTCAAGAATCTCCGTTGGATACCGTAGATTGGTTTTAAATCAGTCTTGTGAATAGCCATCTTGCTTTAATGTGACATTCATAATTTTCGACCTATCAAGCAGTACAATGATCTTAATCTCGTTTCAAGCTGCTTGCGTTTGGTCCAGATATGCTTCCTCCAGTTCAGTCTCCTGTCCAAATGCATTCCCAAGTATTTTGCATCTTCAGCCGGGGGAACTTCTGTGTTATAAAGTTTCACGGGTATATATAGATATGTTTGCCTTCTGAGGGTAAAGGTCACGTGAACCAGATTTCGTCTGATTAGCTTTAATACGCCATATGTCTAACCACCTTTCAACTTCATAGAGGTGAGCTTAAAGTTTGGCCGATGCTACATCAGGGTTCTCGTGTACTGATAGTAGACCTGTATCGTCCGCGTGGCTGTCACTGTATTTGCGTCTGGTGGTAGATTTACTGTGAAGAAGAGATATAGTACCGGAACCAATATACTTCCCTGTGGCACTCCTGAGAGAATTTCGTTCAAGGGAGTGTTTTTATTGTTAAACTTCACTTTCAAACATCTTCCAATGAGATATGAGTTCGTAATAAGAAATAAACCGGTCAAGTGCGAGTCCGACTCGCGCACCGAGGATAAAGCTGAAAGTTACACACATAAATACATAAAATTATTAAAAAAGTGGGAAGTAACTAAAAATTTAAGATTTTCGATTTTTTTTCCTATGTGCTATAAAACGTTGCTTTATGGCAAATTTCAAGATTCTAGATCGACTGGAGGTACCATTTAGTTTTGACTTGAGCATTTAATATGAATTTCAATTTTATACCTCTACGGGTTCATGAGGAAAGGGGTTTAAATTATATATATTTAATAATTATATGTATTATATATATTTGTGCTATAAGACAGCAGCGTCTTATTAAAAATATTATAGACCTGAGTATTTAATATGAATTTCAATTTAGTACCTCTATGCGTTCATCAGAAAATGGTAATAGCTTTAAAATTATTAGAAATATTTTTATGATGTATTTAAAAATGTAGGGTTTTCGCAATTTTCCCTTTATTTGTGCTATAAGACATTGCTCCGTACCAAATTTCAAGATTCTGAGTTCACGGCAAGTACCCTGTAGGTCTTTTTTTTAAAGACAACTCCCGCTCTAGGAATGAATCCTGTGTCGTGGGGGACTTTACAAACATACAACCAACGGACACAATGAACACTCAGACTAGAAACAACAATTTATGAATCACACAAAGTGTTGTCTCGTGTGGTAATCGAACCCACGACACTCGGCGCAGTGTCAAGCAGCGAGGCGGCCGCTTAAGCCACTACGCCAACCGTGCAGTCAAATAGGTTTTGCTTCCCTTGCGAGTTTCAAAAATTTGCGGAAATTTGGAGCATAAACGGCTGTATCTTTAGATTGCGTTGGCTAAGAAGTTTGATTTTTTCACAGCTTCAAGAGACAGTAGACTTAACCATTTGATATAAATTTTAGTATGTTACGCGTTTCTGAGAAAAAGGGTCTTGACAGTCGGATGCACGGACAACAAAATGATATCCTATAAGGGTTCCGTTTTTCATTTCGAGGTACGGAACCATAAAAAGGAATGGGCTAGAAGTTTCTTAATTTTGAAAAGAAGTCTATCATACCACACTCGGTCGAATGCTTGGCTAATGTCGAGGAAAATAGCAGAACAGAACTGTTTACATTCTAGCGTGCGGCTAATTATGTCCGTAATACGATGTATTTGTTCAATAGTTCGGTGTTGTTCGTGGAAACCGAACTGGTGTAGGGGTAAAATATTCGACAGTAATGCACGCATTCTGTATATAGTAATATCTTTTCGAACATCTTACCCGAGACTGGAAGTAGACTTATCGGCCTGTAGGGGCTTACTTTGTGGAGAGGTTTGCCTGGCTTAGGTATCATTATTACTTGCGCTATTTTCCACTATGCTGGATAAATTTCTAGTCTAAGACAGGCATTGAAGATACATACATACATATTATACTCACGCCTTTTCCCCGTCGGGGTAGCCGGGGTAGGCAGAGACAACAGAAGGCCACTTGCTTCTATCCTTACAAACGTCACGCACTTTCTCTACACTCATTACTCGCTCGCAGGTGTCGGGTATACCGGACCTTGCCATTTTTAGGACTTCCCCAATTTGATCGAGGAATATCCGACGAGGTCTGCCGCGACCGACTTGACCACACACATTGAAGATATATAGCTATTATATGTATAACTGCCTTTCTGGGTAGGTGTTTAAGCTAATGTGCGTCAATAAGATCGTAGCCAGGTGTCTTAGTTTCCTTCAGATTCAAAATTAATCTCCGAGTTTCTCTAGGGCTAGTACTTTTCAATGGGAGATACTTTTGCAGTGGTGCTTCTAGATATTCGTATATATATCCATATCGTGTCCACGATGGGATGGCTGGGCAATGGTTTGAAAACATTTTCAGATATCCCGCGTACAGCTGAGCTTTTTCAAGCTCCGTTCTTGCCCATTAACCCTCAGTGGTTTTTATGTGTGGTATATGTACAAAACTAAAACCTTTTTGTTATCTTCCACAGTGAACAGTTAGTATCAATGTTAGGAGTGAGGTTTGCTAGGAGTTTTTGAATGTGTTCATTATCTGCTTGCTGGATCATTTGTTTTAGTTCCTCAGAAGGCTTATTGAAAGCTTTTTTGTCGCAGGGATATATAATGGAATGCCATTCTTTTTGCAACTGCCTTCTTTCGTTTACTTTCTTTTTTTGTCTTTTTGTAGCAACTACCATTCTGCGGAGTCTTTGGTCTGAGAAAGGGAGTCGCTTATTTGACTGCTAAGTGAATGAGCTTGTTAAGAGATTCAATAGCTGTTTCAAATCTATCGCCTGAGTTTAAGTGTAAGTTCAAACTTATAGAGTCTGATATCTTAGCTCTGTACTTGTCCCATTCTGTTTTGTAGTTATACAGTCTTTGCGGATACTTTGATAGAATGACTTTGCAGGATTTTGATATTTTCATGATCACTGGAGTATGGTCTAAAGACAACTCTGTGCATTCTTCTATATCTATTTGATTAAGTGCAATATTTCTCGCGACAAAAAAATCCAGCTTGTCTGGTATCTTGTTCGGATCTGAAGGCCAATACGTCGGCATATCGTGTGAAAAGCAATTTAGAGTTAAGTCATTTACCGCCCACCCGCATGTCCGCGTGGTGACGGATTAAGAATACGCAATGTCACCACCTCATATCATCCCATGGGTATCCGACAGAGGGACCATACTATGAAGAGAACAGCACTGTAAGAGAAGGAAAACTTGATACAAACCCTATACCAACCCGTTTGGCTAGCGTGGTACAGTAGGCCAATTCCTCCTTTCAAAGGAGAGGCCTAGTCCAGCAGTGAACTGTTAAAGGCTGATGATGATGACGATGAATTTACCGCCTTGCAAAGTTGACGTCCTCTTGTTGAGGTTAATCTGGATCCCCAAAACACATGTTTCGCCTTCCAGACACCGCCGCAAATGTATATATCTCCTAACGTCTTAAAGTAAGACGTAAAGTTTCCACTGGTAATAGTGCCGGGGTGGACAGTAGATTGCCAAAAATGTTGTTTTAATGTACACATAATGTGTGTACCTGGGTCACCTGGAGATCGAACACGAGATCATCGTCTTGGCAATCCGTTACGAACAACCACTAGGCTATCGCCGCTTTTTTCTAACAAATTTATAAATTTTGATTACAGAAAGAAGTAAAGCTGATGAAGGTATTCTACATCTACTGTATGGTGCTGTGGGTTGTCATGGCAGTGCTGTCAATGATAGCGTTGGGCTATTTTGGATATTTAATATTTGTGATTTGCTATTTTTTCGGGCTGATGCAAGAGTTTATAAAGATAACGTTAATGGAATTAGCTGGGACATTCGTTTATTTTGGTGAGTATTGCTTTTGGTGTGCGTGAGTTCATTTTACCCAATGTTCTGTATTGCCTGAGCAATAAGACTCAGTAATGCATCTGTTGTGTTGTTTCATATTAATCCAATAACTTTTGACTGCACGGTTCACGTAGTGTTATGGTCGGTCGCCTCGACGTGTCAAGACACTACATTGAGTGTTGTGGGTAAGATCGAATACCCACACGAGACAACACTTTGTGAGAGCCATAAATTGTTGTTTTGAGTCAGGGTGTAATTTGCGTCCGTTGGTTATATGTTTGTAGTCCCCTGTGACAAGAGATTTATACCTAGTGCGGGAGACGTCTTACAAAAAAAAACTATCAATAACGCCGCTGTTCGCTGTTAACTATCAAGAACAAGTGGTCAGTTTATCATCACATTGCATCTTGTTGCTTTTCATTGCCAATAGCAGATCCAATAGAAGAAGAGAAAGGTAGCCCAAGGGTCACAAGACTCGCAAGTGTCAACTTTAGTTTCACTTCAGTTCTTCAATTGACTTCTCAAGTTATTTCTAATCTTAATCCGGGATATGTCATTATCCATTTACGGCCAGTACCAATCGCGTATCTATCGAGGGATTTGGCAATTAGAGATACATATTTGACATAAGGAATCGGGGGACCGGGCCTTAGAAGACACTGGGTACTACTCCTAAAGTATTTAATACTTGTCTAAAATGTTTTATTAAAATTTTAATTATTTTTTCAGTTGTTCAGTCGTATTACATCATGTTGATAAAAAGCGAGATGCAAAAGCTGAATAATATCGGCGATTTCCACTTCGTGAATCATGCAGCAGAAGCTGCCTGTACTATGAAAATCGACCAAGACTTTACTGAAGTGCAAATTGAAAGTGATGACGTAGAAAAACATAATAAGGCACAGCAAGCACATCACAACAACACTGAAAATTTGGATCCTGTGAAAGATAAACCACCACGTTATTCTCAGATTAATACTGCCGAAATCGTATCGCATTTATAAGAAAATGCTTGAAATTCAACAAGATAGTATAAGTAAATAATCGTTAATATCATCAATCAATAAATACTATTCTACTTCTATTTTGCAAATAATTGATGAAAGGAGTATAAAAAAACGCATGCGCTCTAATTTATTATTCTACAATGGCATTTTTACTAAAAAAATGAATTATAATTCTATTTAGCTTTACTGTGGTGACTGCAGTTCATCTTGGCAACATATTTAATAACATTTTTGTGAAATAAAATTTTCTATGGCTGCCAAATAAATGGTAGATTATTTGAAGAATCATACAGAATCATAAATTTGTAATAAGTATTTAATTGTTAATTATTTAAAACTAGTGATGAAACTTTCGTGGTCATCGCTAATTTTAAATTGTCTTTCAGGATATATACCACGTACCTTTAATTCGAGCAACCAATTTTTGGGACTGTTGCAAGCACCATGTTCACAGAGGTACTGATTCTGATGATAACAGGTATTGTTCGTTCATGACAGTTGGATCAGTTGATCAATAGTGCCCGGATGGTAATAACTACACACTGTAAACTAACTTCCTGTACATATTTTTTGTTAAATAAAATAATAATATCGAGTTGAAGCTTAAGGACTTAGATATTTAATAAATGTAATACGTGTACATGTATTTATATAGGTATAAGTATAGTTTCAAACCTACAATATGTGCAAAGTGCCATGAATATTATTTAACGATGCATTTAATAATTTAGTTATACCCTCTAAAAGGAGGAAAAGTACAAAAAGTATTTCTGGGGTCTAGTCCGAATTCAATCGGCGCCGTGCTAGCCGTTTTGAAAGGGAAACTAACATTCATACATACAAACATAATTATATTTATGTCTTTTTTGCGTCGGGGTAGGCAGATACCTATAGCAGAACGCCACTTGCTTCTATCATTACAAACTTCACGCGCTTCCTCTACATTAATTACTCTTTTTATACATACTCGTGAGTTTCGGGTGCTTCTTACTTTCCGTTTTTAAGACGTCCCCAATTTGATCGACGAATGTCTTACGATGTCTGCAGTGGCCGAATTGCCTTCTTACAACTAAATTTCTAAACTAGAAATACTATCCGCAAAAGGTACTTTAAAAAGTGTCTGAAAATTGTTACCGTCGAGAAACTATGCTATCGCCAGCCGATTAAGCTTTGACTAGACCCCTTGTTAGATGATTAAGTTAGTTAAATGATAATAACTACTTAGGTACTGTAAATTGTATATGTGATACCATATAGTTACTTGTATTTGTGAATAAACGTCATTTACATAAGGTTTTCTATTTAAATTGTTTCACCTTATATATTTTTTGTTCTATTATCTAAGGCAAAAGAACCAGCGCGCGGTGCGACGAAAAAAATGCGATAGAATATTATGCACTCTCTGCTAAATATAAGAGTGATACGGAAGTCAGGTTCTAGTGCATAGTCCTGTCAAATGAGACACAACGGAAGAGTCTTTATTTATCCAAGAGTAATTTATCTGAGTGTTAACATACAAGGACTGGCTGTCCTATTGGTCTATTTATTTATTTATTTATAAAGTATTAAAGTAAATTTTGTTGTAATATGGGTGTAATATTTACACCTCTACCTATCCCTTCAGGGATACAAGCGTGAGACTATAAATAAATAAATAAAAATTAAAATAAAATGTTGTTAGTGATCCTGACTGCTTGGTCAGGTATCGAAAATCGTAATTTTATATAATCTTAATATATGAAATCCTTGCGTTACTGACTGACTGACAGACACGCTACAGCCAAAACTATTGGGCGCAGGAAGCTGAAATTTGGCATGTATGTTCCTTGGGGACCGTAGGGGTGCACTAAGGGATTTCCCGAAATTCCCAAGGGATCGGCCAAAACGGGTAAGTTAAAAAAAAATCGCAGGCGTAGCTGCTGGCGTCCTCTAGTAAATGATAATTAGGCAGCGATAGCCTAGTGGAGATACCAATGGACTGCCATGTAGCGGGTATCGGTTACGAATCCACGGCGCGCACCACTGACTATTCGAATTTATGTGCTTATAAAATGTTGTTAGTTATAGTTTTCCGGTACCTCGGAGAGCACACTAAGCCATCGGTCCTGGCTGTCATGAAGATCTTAAACAGTAGTCTTTACGGAGTAGTACCCTAAAATAAACTGGTACGGGTATGAACCGAATATCGCTATCCCTTCGGGTTGCGGAGGTCAGACGCCAGTCACTGTGTGGCAAATTTGAAATACTGTCATATCAGGTTCGACTAATAAGCGGACCCCAGGCTCCTATGCGTGTAGTCTTGAAGACAACCTGGATAGCTCTAGGACGATGATCGTATGATAATAAATGATTTTACGTGTTAGAATACCTAGGAGCGATACAAAGAGATCACCCTATTTTATTTCTTCGCTGACGTAAGAGTAAGTATACATATAAACTATATATATAATAATATATATAATGATTCACTTACATGATATTGTTGTTTGTTTCGGACAAGCATGTCGTGAAATTCGTGAAGTCCCTGACAGGGCATAATGTCCAATTGATAAAAATGGACCCTTGATTAGTAGAATGTAGAACGTTCTCCTTACTTATTTTGTGGCCTATCTTAACTGTGGCTTAGAAAGATTCATGCGTCGAATTTGGTATTTGCCACTTCATTTTCACTCAGGGAAAGGGGCACACACAACCCTCAGTCAGTTCCACAAAAGTAGGACCTGATAGAACTAGCTTCTTATAATTAACTTTTCGATGGTATGTTTAGACAAGACCAAAATGCGATGAATATGGAAAACACCTCTTATTCGTTTTAGTTATAGGTACACTGTTACTGTAGTACTGTTCTGAGAAATCTACGCAACATGTTCAAAAGTTCTGATTTATTTATCTTTAGTGTAACGGACGTATGAATAAGACTATACATTGTTCATTTGTTTATTTACCATTGACGCGCGTAGACTGACTTCATTGGTGATGGGTTATACAGTGAGAATATTTTGATTTACAGTTTGACACGCGCTGTAAAGTAACATACTATAGGTAGTGGACCCTTGCTGAAATCAAAGCAAAGGGGCCGGTTTGACCAGGGAAGTACTACTCACTCACAGAAAATCGACTTAATGTAACTTTATCTAAACTGTAGCGTTTTGTTCGGTAAGTGAGAGCGCCGGAGGCCCATCCCCTATTCCATCTCCCTCATCCCACTCCTCCTACTATCCCATTTTCCCAATCCAAAGGTCCGCAACGTACTTGTGACTTACCATCTGGCGATCCGTCGGCTCGTTTGCCGTCTATTACATAAGAAATAACAAGTTCCGCAAGAGAGACTGGCTTGTCTCTTTTCATTCTGAATACACTCATATTCTGCTGTTTATAAAAAATCTTGCTTATTTCCTACCGATTTAAAAATAGAGATTCTCAAATCAGTTATGTCCTTTAAGTTTCGTACGTCAGATCTTGGTAATTTAGTCCATTTAAAATTTTGTTAAGATTGTAATTGATAGATTTTAACTTCACTATGTATTTTTTTTACCCCGGACGATAGACCACGCAATAAATAGGTACTATGGTATGTATAATAAGGTATCCGGTAGGTACCTCCAAAGATAACCTTTTAATTATTAAACACTGCAATCAATCTTTATGTATTTCACACTTCGGGGTACATAGTTAAATACTGTTAGAAGATCATGAACATGCTTATATTATAATTATGTTCTATTACCAAATTAACATAGAACACAAAACTTCGCCACACAAGAAAAGGAAAAAGGAAAGTGCACTAACGCGGTTAAATTATTACTTCCTCAAAATAGATGTTAAATAAAATGAAATAATAAATTAACCGATAATACTTAAACATGCAAACCAAATGGTGGAATGTGGAGAACCTATAAATCTATTAACCATAAGATGTGCAAATCTATACTTAATAGGTGGCAATAAATTATTAAATTAATATAGTTTATTTAAATAACCATAGACTCATTTTTGTTAGTAACAGAAAGTTAAACTATGTTAGTAAAAACAGACATTACAAAATTATCATATTTTTAAAACAGCTACGCACATCACCGCTGCGCAGTTCCATGGGCAATTGCACAGCAGTGATTTACGTACCGTCAGTCAAACCTGCCCACTATCTTCTTCAGAAGGCTGTTGGAGCTAGCCCACACTCTGCGCACCAGGGATGCACACCTTTTGCGCATTGTGGTATAGAAACAATCCACACGCGCTTCAGCGAACATCCCTGATGCGCTACAAAAGCGAGGAAGCCCCAGCAGCACTCTAAACGCATTGGTATATTGGATATGGAGGGCATTGTAAGACTTTTGAGTATATCTAGCCCACAGGCTACAGGTATAGAAAGATGTGCAGTAAGCTCTAAAAAGACTCAACTTCACATCCTCCCCGTATCTGGCAAACCTGCGAGCTAGCATGTTCGCTCTCACTGACAACGCCCTCCGCTCCCTCTCTATATCCGCATCATTCTTGAGATCAGGTGTCAATATATGCCTTAAGTATTTAAATTGATAAACTCTTTTCAAAGGGACTCCTTTGAGAAAGATAGGAGGAAGTTCTTTAGGACTCTTGCCACTCGCCTCAAAGATCATGACTTCACTTTTCTGTACAGTATAAATTAAGCCACGAGTTTCTGAATATCTTCCGCATATACTGATAAGCTTACGCAATCCGCAGGATGACGCACTCAACAGCGCCATGTCATGAGCGTAACTTATGTTGTTGATAGATATGCCATCAATACGGCATCCCACATTGACGCTGCTGAGCTCTCCAATCAACTCGTTCACATAAAGGTTAAAATGCGTTGGTGAGGTCAAGCCACCTTGTCACACCCCGCATTCCAACCCATACGAGTCAGACATAGCCCCTGCCCATCTTACACTGTTGACTTGGTTGCCGTACCAATACTTCAGAATGTTTATTACAGCTACCGGCACTGACCGCGACTTTTCCAACTTCTGCCCTAAAATGTCGTAGCAAACCAAGTCAAAAGCCCTAGAAAGGTCCAAGAAGCAGCAAAAACAGAGGTATCCCTCTTCACATAGTAGTTGACAACATGTTTAAGGCACAGCATATCACTTTCTGTCGATAAACCAGGGCGAAAACCAAATTGATTGTCATAAAAATCAATGGATTTATTTAGCTGTGTGTTAAGCATGCCATCAAGTACCTTGGAAATGACTGTTGCTAACGATATGGGCCTATAGTTATTTTTGTCTGCGGTATCGCCTGTTTTATTCTTCACTATAGGTACTACAACAGTCCGTAACATTTCTTTAGGCATGTAACTGTGAGTTATACAAAAAGAAAACAGCATTGCCAATACTCTCGGCAAATGAGGTCCCGCATGCCGGAGATGTTCAATCCTGAGACCGTCATGGCCAGGGCATTTACCTTTAGACATTGAAAGTATTCTAGCAGCAATACCTTTAGCCTTGAAATGTATTCCCGCCTCCATGCAAGCCTCAACATTGATCACCGTCCGCGACGGCCCTAATGGTGAAGTTACATAAAAATACTGCTTGAGCATATTGACAATGTCTTTGGGCTCCGCTACGCCACTGACGCTCACGGACAGTCCAGGCCTACATTTTAACTTGTTGGTGCTCTAGAAAGAGCGGAAAACATTTCTAGAATGGTGCAATGCCGTTATGTCCATTTTTATTTTTGTCTCATGGTCCTGACACCACTTAAGACGCGACTTGAACACTTTTCTAGTCTGACACATATCGTTAAAAATGAGCTCAGTAGACGGCTTTCCGTGCCAGACCCACAACAAAAAATTTTCCTTGGCCTGCCAGTGAGCATCAGCAACATATTTATTCCAGCCCACAACCACTCTCCTCTTACGTACACTACTGAACTGACTACTCTCTAAAGCAGCCTCTGTCATGGCTTGTACAATGCTATCGTAAAATTTGTCTATAATAAAGCAAAAATTATGAAATTATTATTGCTATGGATGATTGCCAATTTATAAATAAGACCTGTCGTAGCATATAAAATCGTTTCCAAACTTATATACCCAGAGGCTTTAGGCATCTAAGCGTAATGGCACCCTTACTTGGCATAAAATAGTAGAACGTTATTTAATTCAATCAGACTCGTCTCTTTGCCGATTCACCATTTGTATTTATCTAAAAATAATATAGTGGTCTAGCCAAGCATAGTCAAAGTAACCAAGTGTGTTAATCCAATATTGTGATCAAAATGTATTTTTTTCTGTATTTACTATCTCATCATGTTCCTAGCGTTATCCCAGTTTCAGCCTGGGGTCCGCTTACTAGTCTAACTGGTTTTGGCTGAAAAATAACTTACAATATCTTAAACAATAAATAATTATTATTACAACATTTTGAAAATATGTTTATGTCATTGCGTAGGTACTCTGCGCAATGTTTTTTGGGAATTTCAATTATAATCTGTTGAGGAGACGGGGGAGTTAGTTCTTGGTTCATTTATTTGTTTTATTACTAAGACGAGACATCTCTCGCATTAGGAACAAATTCTGTACAGAGAGGGACTTTACAAACACACAACTAACGGACATAAACGTAACAAAACGAATTTACGGATCACACAAAGTGTTGTCTTGTGTAGGCTTCGAACCCAGATTACTCAGCGCAGTTTCAAGTAGCGAGGAAGGCGCTTAAACCATGTGTTTGTTTTATTTGCATAAATTAGGACAGTAGGACGGGTTTTTGGTGAGCTACTCATGAAGTAATGCAGTCATTCCAGCATATCAGCTGGTTTTCCCGCATGTAAATAGGTACGTGCTTTTATCTCATTAGTGACTGTGAACAACCTACTATGCATTCAAAATAGAACAGGACTGTCAACGATGCTGTTTTAACTTCATTGTAGGCGAAACAATGTAATAATAATTGATTGAAATTCAAGAAAAATTAAATTAAAAACTACTGATAAAAGCAAAGTATTAAAAAAAACGCCTAAATACGAGTAAGTACCAAACATATTTCTACTGAGAAGTACCTTTCTCAAGTATTATTTTTTTAGTGGTCAATTTACCTGACATTAAAAATTTGACACTTATTACACGAAGTTTGTTGCAAATCCAATGCTATTCTTAGTTGGCTTGCATAGTATTATATTCATTATACGTATAACCACTGACGTTAGTAAACAAGCTGCAGTATCGGCGAAGCGACGATTAATTGCCGAGAACTGATCAAAATAGATTTTCAAACAATAGTACGGATATTCAAAAGTGTGAAAAGAAAGAACATGTATGGTTCTAAAGTATACCTAATCAATATTTATCAAAACGTGATACTACGATTTACTCGGTAGATTCTGAAGGAAAATATTTCTTGGCGACAAGAATATATGGTTGATGTTCCTTCAAAATGCGAACAAGTGGATATAGAAAATGTTACTTCTACATGACATTGCGATATGGTTTGATGCTATGGGCATATTTGAAACTGGTGAGTAAATCGTACTTCTCATGGAAGATCATTAATATAATATATTTTATTTTTACATGTCCTTTTGCATTCGTTTTATTTTATAGTGTCGTTTTCCCTCTGTGATTATCAATACTGGTATTTTATTTGTTAGGTAATAAATCGAAGTCTTTGTTACTTTATTGTGTATTTAGCACTTGCGAAATAAATTAATATGAATCAATTACATTTTGAAATATTTCGAAGGTTAACCTATGTAGAACAATAAAGTGTTTGGATATTCCGAAAATTACATACAAAATAGTGATTCATAACACTTTTGAGGTGGTAACCTCTTCCAAAGTGCTATGAATTTCTGTAGACTCCCTGCAGTTAATTTTTTATGACAACACTCGATTGGCTATATCTGTCATGTCTGATCGATTGCATAAAGTCATGTTTATGTCAATGTTTATTAGCTTGCCTGACTATCCTCTTGACAAATGTGCATAAATCAGAAGACTTAATTCGCAAGTAATTATCCATTCAATAGTTTAAGATATTTGCAATAGATGCCACTAGGTTCACTCTCTATGCTTTTACATGGTTGCCGAGTAATTTGTTTTCTGAGTTCTATAGTTCATTTAACTTTGGTTAATCTAATTATAAGATTGTCATATAAAAATTTGGATAAGAGTTTGCGTGACGAAGACATACTGACCTACTCCAATGGCTCATTGACCCAAAATGTGCCTTGGCCTCCAATATAAGAGAAGGCCACTTCGCCCGATCTTTGGCCACTTCTCGCCAATCTTCAGCTTGCAACTACATATATTATGTAAATCTGATTTTGCATCTACCATTCTCTCGACGTGACCGAACCTTCGGAGTCTGGCTTTTATTTTCCCAATGACGTAAGGACTATCTCAGAGTTCCGCGATTTCGGTATTTTGCTAATCCGCCAGCTCCCGTCAGTTCTCTGCACAGGGCCCAAGATCTTTCAGAGCACCCTTCTTTCTACAATCCTCGATTATTGTTCTCTTCCTTTTGTGTCAGTGTCCTGGTTTCGCAGCCATTCATAAGTATAGGTCTTATGGTTTTGTAAATTCGTATTTTAGTATTTTGGCTAAGATGCCTGGACACTAACACTTTGTTCACTGACACTAAACGAGTTTAGTTTTGAGTGACAAAGACATGTTGTCATATTATTAGAACGTTCTGATAGAAAACTGCAACACCAATAAAATTGGAATAAAACTTAAAAAGTAGTTTAGAAAATTAAATAAACATTTATCAAAATATTTATCCGTGTGGCGACGGATTAAGAATACGGATTGTCACCACCCCATATCATCGCATGGGCGTCGTAAGAGCCGACAGAGGGAGCATATTATGCATAGAACAGCATTGTAAGAGAAGGAAAACTTGATACAAACCCTATACCAACCCGTTTGGCCAGCGTGGTATAGTAAGGCAATTCCTCCTTTCAAAGGAGAGGCCTAGTCCAGTAGTAGACTGTTGAAGGCTGATGATGATATCAAAATATTTAAGTGCAAGAACTTACACAACATACTTCCTGAAAAGCTCCTTTCCAAAATGTTAAACTCCAAAGCATTTTCATTGTGTCAAATGATTTGTCTGTATCGAAAATAAATTGGCCTGTCCTTTACATAACAGTGGACTTGAAACTGGACTGCATGATCCATACTATACTTCTAAACTTATCCAAACGAATTACATGTGGTTCAGTATCATGCGATACTACAGCTCTAAATTTATAAGTAACTACACTTCGCCGGCGACTACCGTGTGAGTTACACACCTAAATCTTCCTCAGAAATCACACTAGACTGTCGTTCTCACTGAACTTACTGCAGGAAGGTATGATAAGGTTGCGCAGGTCAGACAGGCAGACTGCCAGTCTGATCTGCGCAACCCAAAAGGACCTCGGTGGAAATTCAGTCAAATCCGGTTAGACTTGTGAGCGGACTCCGGGTTGAAACTTCGATAACGCTAGGAGGATGTTTATATGATTCCTTATGTTCATAGGCCCAATGTCTGACCGGCGCAACCCAAAAGGATAACAATGTTTCATGGTTTATACTAGTGACAGTTTATTCAGACAAACTGACTCCCTATAATGACTGTCAATGATCATGGCGACAGCTTAACGTGCTCTTCCAGGCAAGGGGCAAGCAATAATTTTAGCAATTCCATTAGCTTAAAACTCCGAAAAGTCAGTGATGAGCGCCGTGAATTTGAACTCGATATTTTTTTTTTTTTTTTTAAATCATTTATTTCAGGTTATTTACACCCATACAAGAAATTAAACATACAGACAATGAAAATAGTGATAGTAATAACACACAAACAACATACACAATTATAAGCCAACAATATTAAATAAATACACTAAGTCAGTCAGAATTGAAATATTAGTAATAATCATAATTGTAAAAATAGAATTTTAATTAGATGTAAATGCGATGAAAAATATAATATGTCAATTATTGTAAGTAAGTCCAATCTAGTCCAATAGCAATTTAAACTGTAATAAATAATAATTAAATAAGATTGTACATTGAAATTGGTAATATTAAAATCTGCGTTTTGAGTGTGTTACTGGTATATGTCTATCACAGCAATGTTTAATAATATAGCAGTCCAACCTTTGCGCTATCATCGACAGAACGGTGTTGGAGCTGGCCCGCACTCTGCGCACCAGCGATGCAGCGCGCTTTCGCATTATAGCGTTGAAGCAGTCGGTTCGTGCCTCCGCGAACATGCCCGAGGCGCTACAATATCGGGGCAGCCCCATCACCGCTCTGAATGCATTATTATATTGCACGCGTAGGGCGCTATATGTATTTTTGTTATAGTCAGCCCATAGGCTGCATGAGTAGAACGATGTACAGTACGCTTTGAAAAGCGTAACTTTAACCTCTCTAGAACATCGCGAGAATCTACGAGCGATCATGTTCGCTCTAACAGACAGCGCCCTACGCTCCCGCTCGATGTCCGCATGATCCCTGAGGTCTGCAGCGACTAAATGTCCCAGATACTTAAATTGTTCAACCCTTTCTAAGGGAACTCCATTAAGTTTAATTTGAGGGATGTTACTGGGACATCTTGCACCATCGGCCTCAAAGACCATATATTGACTCTTCTTGACATTATATAATAAGCCGTGGCCACACGCGTATTCCTCACATGTCTGTATCAGCTTCCTCAAGCCACAGACCGATGCTGACAGGAG
Organism: Euclidia mi; assembly: GCA_944739405.2. Classification (NCBI taxonomy): domain Eukaryota; kingdom Metazoa; phylum Arthropoda; class Insecta; order Lepidoptera; family Erebidae; genus Euclidia; species Euclidia mi. The sequence goes on along the minus strand of OX123191.2, from coordinate 76,424,539 downwards.
TACTATGTCATCAGCATAGCTTAAATTGTTGACACAGACGTCATCAATGTGGCATCCGACGTGTTGATTACTGAGCGCCTCGATCAGCTCATTTATGTACAAATTAAATAAGGTTGGAGACGTTAGGCCACCCTGCCTTACTCCACACTCTAGCTGATACGGATCTGACATTGCCCCCGCCCATCTGACGGTATTGGACTGGTGTGCATACCAGTACTGAAACAGTCTTATTATTTCGTGAGGCAGAGTCTTTTCAGCTTCTCCCAAAGCAGGTTATATTCTACAAGGTCAAAGGCCTTAGATAAATCGAGGAAGCACGCATACACAGGTGTCTTACGAGTTGTGTAGTATCTGACGGTTTGCTTTAGACACAGTATGGCACTTTCAGTGGATAACCGGGGACGAAAACCGAACTGGTTATCGTGTATTTTAACGTAATTGTTGAGATGTGTATTAAGCAAACCGTCAAAAACTTTTGCTATGATGGTAGCAAGTGATATAGGCCTATAGTTACTCTTATCGGTAAGATCGCCAGTTTTATTTTTCACTATAGGTACCACCACCGTTTTCATGAAATCATCAGGTAAGTACGAATGGCTTACGCACAGCGAGTAAAATGTAGCCAAGATCCTAGCGATGTGAGGGCCCGCATGTTGCAAGTGCTCAATGCTAAGTCCATCATGGCCTGGGGACTTGCCCCTTGACATATCTTTTATAAATTTCCTAACTTCTTTTGCTCGAAAACAAGTCCCTACTATTTGATTATCCACCTTAGCATTGAGCAACCGCACCATCGGATCCAAACGAGACTTTACAGCGAAGTGGTTCTTAAAAAGATTTGCTATATCTTTGGGACTACTTACACCATCGACACTCACAGGCAGGCCAGGTCGTACATTTGTCTGACTGGTACTCTTCCAGAAGCCACGAAAATCTCCTTTGCTATGTTTTACAGCAAGAGCGCCCATCTTTATTTGGTCTTGATGAGTCTGACACCATTTCAGTCTAGACTTAAAGACTCGTCTACTATCACACATTTCATTATAAATGTTACCTGACTTAGGCTTACCAGAAGAAGCCCACTCGACAAACTTAGACCTAGCCTGCCTGTGAGCCTCGCTAACGTGCCTATTCCATCCTGCCACGCGCGAGCCACCCCTGCCATTCTGCGTGCCACATCGACCCACCAAAGTCGCTGCGTCACGAAGAGCGGTCACAATGTCAGAGTACAGATCGTCAAGAACACGCCTGTGGCCACGATCATTACAAAAACGATCAGCACAGCTTGCGCACTCAGAAGGGAAGTCAATTAATTTTAATCTATCGTTACACTGTGTGGTATACATTGCGATTTGGTATTCAGTCTTTACACCCCATACTACCTCTCTATTTATATTTATATTCATAACATCAGGCAAGATCGTATTATTTGACAAATTGAGGTGACAGTTAATTATAACGGGAAAATGATCAGACCATCGAGTGCTATAATCAATCTCCACTCCCACAACAGCCTGCCTCGCAGCGTGAGTTGCAATACAGTGATCTAGCCAGCTGCTAGTCCCGTGCGCGTCACTTATAAAAGTAAACGTACCCGAGTCAAGCCCCAACATATCTACATCTACACATAACCATAGTTGGTCGTTACAAATATTAATAAGTTCACTGTAAAACAACTCACCCGGGGCTGCGTTGTAGTCGCCGAGAATAAACACTGACTCAACTCCATACTCATCAATAATCGCACTTACAACACTCAAACAGTCTGTAAAAACTTGTAAATTATCAGCTGAATTTGTAGGCATATAAACACTCATTACTATTATAGGTCTATCACTTGCTGTTATTTTAATAGCACAAATTCGCGAATTGTTACACGACAACACGGACACTTGTTGAAACAAACTGTATCGCCATAACAAAGCGACGCCGCCGTATGGACGCCCTCGCAGCATCCCCGCAGATGTATCAACCGCCGACGTTGCTGTATAACCGAAACCGCTGTCGATCGTGCCGAGATAGGCTATGTCATGCGGCAGCAACCACGTTTCTTGTAGACATATCACGTTACACGTACGGCAAAGTTCCCTAATGTCATCAATGGACCGCTTCACATTCTTGCAGTTAAATGTAGCTAATCTATGAAGGCCGCTATCCATTGTTTAGGTTTGCCGCACCGCGAGCGTCACTAGACGAACCGTTTATATTCCTCTGTCTAAAGCTTACAAACCGTCGGAATATGACGCCTTTGGGCCATAGTGCAGCGTCCATGTAACGAGGGAGGTTTGCTTCTAATATAAAGAATTTATAAGCTTTGTGTCCTCTATCGAATTTCATGTTTATTCTCTCTAAAGAAACAGTTTCCTGCGTTTTGCTGAATATATGGTTTATAATGTCGCTCTCCGTCGCAGATATGTGCACATTCGTAATAAACATGGGAATTTTCTTGTCTGCAGCGCGGAAAGTGCAATCCAAATCTCGCGCTTCGCCTGACTTGCCTACATAACGGTATTTCCTTGGTTTTTTGCGATGTGTTATCGTCTGCCATCCTTCATTAATTGCCGTTGCACCACGAGTGCTTGTCTGCCGATCCGAGGCAGGCCGTCCTATCGGTGTATGAGGAAGGCGAGCCCTATCAACGGATGTCAAATTATCTTCAACCTGTATACCCGCGCTCGGCGATACTAAATTCACCGCAGCGCTCAATATGATATCGGTCGCGGTCCCGGTGCTTGCGTCGTTACGTAGCGGCGGCGGCGCGGTGAGCGGCGCGCTTGATGACGGCTGAGGTGAGGGCGGCCTCGACGTTCTCTGACCCCCCGCACCGCAGGCAGCGACTGCATATATCTGGCCGCTGTCTACTAACCGTTGTTTGTCGTTTGTATCTCGCAGCGTTTTATCTTCATGTTCTACCCTCACATCTCTTATAATCGCAGTTTCAATCAAACTATTTGTAATGCAATCATTACTGACTTTTGAAGCCAATGCTACTTGCGGCAGCGTATTATCTTGTATGCGAATAACTGTTGTCCTTAACTCGTCGAAGATATCTTTTGTGACATAACTCGACCTTATTTCTTCAATTTCAGCCTTAATTTTCATCATGTCTTTTAACAGTTTTGAACAATCTAAGTGGTCGAATAAAATCGGCGGTAATTTGTCCAACTCTCTAGCCACAAAAACAGGAATAATGTCGGGCTCTGTAGATTTAAATAAGTTTATAATATCTATCACATCTCGCTCCTCTTTTCCTCTGTTTTTTCGCAGGATTTTTCTAATATCCGTTGGAACGGACTCGAACAAAAGCGTCTTAGAGTTTTTGATGTCCTCACTCGTGAACGTCGTTGTACATATACGCACCAACGATTCCTCGTCTATGATCGACACTTTGTTTTGTATGTAACTTAACATTTCGTCAATAACAATATTACACACGTTACACTTAATAACGTTCGACATTTTTACAAATCACGAGTCAACGCAACGAATGAGAAAAAACACGCCCGCCGCGGGTGGGTGCGTACGCGCGACTTGAATTTTGCGTATGCTCTTTGGCTTAGGGTACCTCTATTCCGTCCTTTTTTATGATGTTTCATATCTGGTCAAATAATGTCTGCCTTATCCTTTTTGGTCAGTCTAATAAGAAAATGTACGAATTAACATTATAATGTTGCATGAACGTATGTAGTTTTTAATGTTCTAAAATTATCTTTTTCAGATAACCGCTTCTGCACTGCTAGGTATCCTCATAATGTTGATATACAAAGCAATAATGGTATACATACATTTTAGTATTTTTGGTACTGAAGAGATACTCTACAGTGGATTGTTTTTTATATTAATTACAGATATCATACTGAATTCTATTTTCATCGTTGGTGCTTATAAGGTTAGTTATAGTTTTCCTCAAAGTTCTTGGAATCAATTGACGCAATGTATTTGTAATAATAACTGCATGCGTAGCAGGTCCTATAAATATGGGATATTAACTATGACCAGAGTTGGGGCAGAACTTACCTCATACAAGAGGATTTTTCAGTCAATCAGACCATGGGGGGTTTATATTGGTAGGTTTGCCGACCTCTTCAGAGGGTATATGAGGACCTGATTCCTCGAGTGTAGTAACGTCACGGTAATAATATCAATATCTAACAGTATTCTAACTCCATACAAACGCAAGAAACTCGAGTTATACCTACGCGCCTCGAGCAAAGTAGACATTAGACCACGATTAGACTGTGCCTAAAGTACACACAGCCGCGATCGTGCCGCAGCTCGCAGTGACGAACAGACGGTGACGATTTTTGTACCAGTGTTTTGTTATTCAAATAATTATTATGGCATGATTATGGCGAAGAGGTATAGATTATATTGTGCTGTTTTTGGTTGTTTAAAATCTTCGATAACTCACCCAACTATAAGATTTTTTAAATTACCTGTAAACTCCGTAAGGTAAGACTATTTATACAATGTTTTTTTTTGTTACAAATTACCTGTGCAAATTACGAAGGTTCCTGCTAGTTCTAGTATTATACCATTACCTTATTTTAAATGACAACTACGCTTTTCACACCTACCTTCTCATACGGTAGTTAACTTTAGAGTGATAAAGTCGTAATTTGATTAGCTTAATCTATTATTATGTTGATATTAAAAAAAAACAATTGGTATGATTGTAGAATGTATACTAGCAGAACACTTTTATCTGCGTTAGGGACAATGTATTATTTCATTGAAGTCCATGATTAGTAGTACCTTAAGGGTAATTTTCAAAATGGAAGCAAATATGAATCTGCTTTGTGTAGGTAACTGCTTAGTCTACTTAGTGTAACCAATAGGTCATTTCCTAGGCTGCTTACATACCTACATAATCTTTATTAGTTTGAATAAAAAAAAAGTAATATTTACAATCACAAAACCAAAAAAAAACTTAGAGTAGGTAGATTTAGTTAAATTACTTGAGGCGAGCAGCCCTATCGCTTTTTGCGCCCGGCGCGTCTGTAGGCATATAACGGGGAGAGACGGCTGAATTACAATACTGTTAGATTATATTACCGTGGTAACTTACAGGTATTTTTTGGCTTTTAAACCGCTTGCTAGATTGCAAGCGTGAAGTCAACTAGTTAAGAGAATATTGATTAATATTTCTTTTTTATTACACTATAGATTTTTCTTTGTTCATTTTATGTAATAAATTGTTTGAAATGCCGCATTTGAGTGCTAAAAGTTGTGTATTGTCTCTAACTTTCCAATCATCTTTTGTTTCATATGCATGGACATAAAAAAGTTTCTAAATAGAACCAGAACACATAAACTCGGAACTGTAAGTATTGTCTTTTGTATTTTTGTTTTCAATAGTAACAATTTACCCTTAAAAACATAAATATTGTGAAATCTGAGACAGATATATGTATAGAGTATACATGCTAGCACTGCAGTGAAGACTATATACATTATTTGGAATGTACATTACTACCCTCTTCGGTTCACCACCTTTTTGGCAGTTTTGTTTGTAAATGTATTTATGTATGTAACTAATAAGGCATAATTATAGGTCTATTCTTGCTGAGGTTTTTAATGGTCGAAATATTATTAATAATAGACCAAGACAATGCTTGTGCTGACCTTGATTTTTCCGTTATTCGACTATGGTGATGTATTCTACTATGACCTGAATGCAGATCTTCTCGACAACTCGACCATCTTCTCAATAACTGCATTCGATTCGTTTTCAATCATCGCAATTATGACCATGTGTCTACTTATCGTTCCCATTTGAAGTGGCTTCCTATCCGTCAACGTCGCAGTATGCGTGCTCTCACTACCCTCTTTTCTATTCTTATGTCTCCTTCTTCCCCAAGTTATTTAACTTGCCAATATCAGTATCTGTTTTCCAACCTCGACCGAAGCTTGCGATCTTCTTATCATATATCATATATCATGATAATCTTCTTCTTACTATCCCTTTTCATAACACATTTCTTATATACTCTTCTTTTCTCGTTCAGTCTATTCTCCTCTGGAATGACCTTTTTTTTGCCTTACGAGGTGGAAAATCTCTTCGGATCTCTGACTCTTGGGGAAATGAGAGCCGGAGTAAGTGGTGTTACCACTAAAAACCACCTCGACTTTCTCATGTACCCTTGTGTCGGAGGGTAGGGTATCGCCGAAGCATTCGTCGCTACCCTCCGACGGGTATTGGCCCGCCAGATGGTCAGGCGGGTCCCGAACGAAATCCCCTTGGCGGCGGATTAAGATGTTGGGCTCCGCCGCCAAAACACCCAGCGGCCGCAGAGGATACGGAGGACGGCAACGCAACACCGCATCTCCTCTTCCTCTGCGGCCCCACCGCGACACATCGAATGGTGCGCCCCCATTTGGTCGCGGGAGATAGGGCGCGCGGCAACGCAACACTGACACGACACGCCTCCCGCGAACGTGCCCGACTGCGAGGGACAGACAGAACTGTCCCCCGCACCCGCACTGTTGGACGCATCCTGCGCAGGCCCTTCTAAGCCCACGCGGAGCGTCCACTCCCGGGATCTCTCTAAGCTACACCGCGGGTGTCCAATCCACGGTCACTGAGCCCCCCCACCACGACAAGGTGGAGATCCCACGGGGGGGCTCTGAAATGCCCTCCCTTTAGAAATCAGGATGTGCAAAACCAAGTACAATTTAAGCCAAAAGTGAAGGATGTGTCATAGGATTCGTATCTTTATTTCTATTCACATACATACATACATAGACTCACGCCTGTTTCCCGGAGGGGTAGGCAGAGACTACGGAGCGCCATTTGCAAAGATCTTGACATATCTCTCTTGCTTCATTCACTCCCATCAGATTCCTCATGCATGCTCTTCTGTTCAGGGTGCTTCTAACCTGTCCTGTTTTTAGGATGTCTCCAATCTGGTCAGAGAACGTCCGCCTAGGTCCGTTTCTATTCACATTATTTATTATTAAGTTGTTACTGTATGGCGGCTTTATATATTCTTTCTTTACTTCTCATATTATATTATTATAGTATATATTTATTTATTGCATATATATTGTATATAGATAGTATATATGTCACTGGAAAATAATAAGCACCGTAAATTTATCAATTTGCGACATCTCCTCGTAAATGTATAAACTGTCGGAAATCCATTCGTAAGATTCTACATGGTTCGACCAATCACAGAAGACTAGATAACTTTTAATTTTACGCTTCTTTACAATACGGCAAATAACACACTGCTCTCGGATTGTTCGGTCGGTGATAATGAAGGTCGGCATCAGTTCAACTTAATAGGTTATTTTAGGTTTTCTTGTGACCTTGAACACAAAAATAGGAGTCCTGCAAAGCAGGGCTCAGTCCACTTAGCCTCATTAACATCGCTAAAGTTCCGGTTTATTCGTAAAAGTGGCGAAGAATGGCGGTCGCGTGGAAGGAAATGGAACACGTAACTTATTCAACCAATCAGAGCGCACTTGGCGTTCGGTTATTGCTTACATATTATTTTACGAATGCATTTGGTAGGTTTATAAATAAAAAAAAATATGGGCGTAAAATAATACAATTTATCTCTCGTCTACGAAAGTTCATAAATTTCCTAGTAAAGAGCTATGGCAGATTTTTAGTTCAGTGCACTAAAAGCGTCTTAAAAACTGATTACAACCAAAATTCATGAAATATTTTTATACGCTTTCCCATATTTTAGTCGAATTTAGATAAGGCTAGATAAAAAGATTAAAATTAAAAATAGCTATTATGTTAATTGATTTCCGGATTTTCGTAATGGCCATTTCTTTGGTTTATCGGAAAGCCACAAGATTGCCAGAGTAAATAATTATTTTCCCAAGATAGAATCATGAATGTTTTTTTATAGATAAAGAGATTTAAATTGTTAATTAATATGACTAATACTATTTTTTGCTTGTTACGTCTATTTTTATGCGTATTTTAAATAAAGTACATTATTAAAAACTCCTTTCGACATTTAAAGTAGGACTGGGCGACTAAAAGACTGCCATTCATCGCTATAAAAAAATACAACATGACATTTGACATTTCGACTTTTTTCAAATCTCGCTAGCGCCGCCGCGCTTGTTTGTTTGTGTTCTGAGTGTTTTCGTTGCTTTTGCCCAGTTTTCTGTATTCTTTTTGACCCGGACTGCTCAAGGACTCTGTTTTCGCTTCTTGTTATATGACTCGGACTGTTTATGGATTCTGATATTGCCTCTTTGTGACTTGTGCGTGCTTAAGGATTCCGATAATGCCCTGTTTCTTGGATATTGTTGTGTACCCGGTTTCTACAGCCAAAATGAGTGGTCATGGCCACGGCAGATCCTTTATGACCACACGGATTTTATGTGTTAACCATATAGTAGTAGAAAAAAACCGGTGTTAACTGTAACATGCGTACGCTAGGATGTTGCGCTCATGTAATGACCATCGTTTGGTATTTGGGATGGGCTAGACACCAAGAAAATATCTTTGAACCAGCAGCCTTTTTAGATGATGTACTAGTTATAGAGGATGATGAAGAATAAAATATTGTAAAATGAAATCTTGTGTTTTTACTATCCATCCTACCCTTTTTACACATTAGGTAACCTGAAACATATTTTTATCTTTGGTAATCCTATGTAAGTAACACGTTAAGAAACCGTCGTCAGTTCATGATTTACTACTATTTTACACGACTGCCCAAAAAGGTAGTGTATTTTTTTTGTATAATAAAAATATTTGTATAATAAAATATTTAATAATGATAAATCATATTTCATTTATTCATTCACCATAAAATAAAGAATAGGTACGGTTATCCGCAAAAGGCTTCGTTAAAATGTCACAGAGAATTATCAGCAACATGGTTCATTAAGTGGGTTTAGAGTTCATGTATGTGAGTTTCTTTATGGCGCCATAACTTCTAAATGGCTGAACCGATTTCGATGAGTGGGCTACTGTTAGAATCCTCACGTGACATAGGCTATATATTTTTTGGGAAATCAGTCGTGTTTTATGTTTCTTTGAAAAACTTCAGTATGTAAATAAACAGTCAATATTGATAGCAGATGTTTAAAGCTGCATAAGAGCATCTGATTTTAACGACATATCTATGTATGTCATGATAACAGACTTGTCTCTCTATGCACAGAGGAGCTTAAGATATTTTGTGGTCACAAATCCAAGAAGTGTCCACACCTGGGGTTGCTTAACTTGCGTAATCGTTAATATTGTTTACTAGTGGGCATAATTAATAGTATTATGCCATCGAGCTCCTTCAGTTTTATTTACCAATAAATTATTATTTGATGCAGCAATATACTAAATAGATGGTTAATAATGACATAACCTATAAAACTTCTAAGCATAATAACTCAAAAACCTGAACTCCTATAGTTACGATTTTTTTACCCTTAGAATCAGCAATATATATTCTATCAAACAAGGTATATTTCATTTATAGATGCTAACTTTGGTTATTAACTAAAATGATGTATGGGAAGCTGCCATAGCTCTTTATAAATTTACGGTTCTTATTATTTTCCGGTGACATATATATGTATAGTGTATGTATATATACCTACTTATTTAAATAATATATTATTATACATATTATGATTTATGCATTTATATAGTAAGTATTTAATATACCTACTACGTTTCTCAGCACCGCTCAAAGGTAGACTGGCAGATAATGCCCAAGGCATTAAGTCAATCTGCTTCAATTTAATTTTCTTACTTTAGTTTTCTAATTTAAAAACGCATTAAAAAATCTTGCATTATATAATGTGTTAATCGCTAATACTACGATGGCTGTGACTCCTTAAAATGTTGTACATTTACCTTTGTTACTGCAAATATGTATATTTAGATATAAGAATAGTGTAACAACTACTGGTAGTCCAAATAAAATAAATAAATAAACCTGTACACAGATGAGTGTTTAAATAAATAAATAAATATTTTGCTATTTCGTATCACATTTTGGAATTCAATCAATTATTTGTTTTTGGTATTTTTTCAGATAGAAAAAAAGTTTATGCGGAAATGTTTCATCTTCAACGTCATATTATGGACAATGTGTGTTTTGATGGGCATGTTATCGATTATTTTGGTCGTGCATACTTTGCTTGATTTATCCTGGTTCAAGTTTTACATGGCTAAACTGGTTACCATTGGGACCACTTCTTTTATTTATGTGGGTAAGCAGTTTTACTTTACATTTAATTCCAAAATAAGGTAAAAATTAAACACCAGAATTTATCATAATATTATATTGATCGAAAAAAATTTAAAGTACCTACTGATTGATAGATTTTATATTTGTAATTTTCCGTTAAAGTGAGGGAGTTTAAAAAAGAAAAAGTAGGAGCTACGGTATATTAGAACATAAAACTTGTCCTTCGAGAAATTGAAACGAATCGAAACGACATTGCGACAGGAATGAGGGCAAAAATTATTTTATAATAACAGAAAATCATCTCTATAATTCAAACAATAATTTGGTGTCTTTTTTTTCAGTTGTTCAAACTTATTACCTTTTACTTATGAGGAATGAGGCTGTCAATGGCAACGATACTGGCAATTTAGTATTAGTTCAAGATGCAGTCTAAGCTGCGTATACTTTGAAATTGGAAAACGAAACTACGGAGAAAATATTGATAGCAAAAGTACAGTAAAAGAAGATAAATCAAGAGATAATAATGAAATTATATCTTGTATTATAGATCATCAATAGCTTTAAAATGAATGATGTAAGACTGACTTTGCTAATTACATATTGGCTACTAAATAAATATAGTAAGATATAATATGACTATAAAAAATAGTTTCTTTCGATGCTACATTCAGTCAATTTTGTTTTACATAAGATGTTTTTACAAAATGTTGTAGTGTTTGAAGGTGATGAATTAAGGTTGTATGTAGAATTGAGCTGAAAAACCAATAAAGCTTAAGAAAGTTGGTGATGCCAATATTAGACAACTTGCGTGTAAGTATAAGATAAATGTTGTGTTTAAAACTAAGATATAAAATAATATTATGAAAGTGAAAAGTTCGGTTCAGTCAATCACCGAACACATTAATGAGAAAGGTCATATTGTTATCCTAATGTCGTTCTACCTATGGCTAGACGCCCGAAGTCCGATTATAAAGTCCTTCCAGAACCAAACCTTCCAAGTAGAACCTTTTTCAGAAAGCTACCACAGGTCCTAATGAAATATCTATTAAAATTCTATTACAACTATGACATAAATTTTGATGAATGTTGTAAATAGTCATAGATATAAGTATTTACTAAATCGGATTAAGAAAATTTCAAAATTATTTTGCATTGTCTTTATTTCTGTACTATCCAATATCATCATCTTCCTAGCGTTATACCAGTTTCAATCTGGATTCCGCTTACTAGTCTTACCTAATTTGGCTGAATATTAGCTTTTCCTCGGAGCGACTGCCTGTCTGACCTCCGCATCCCGAGGGGATAGCGATATTCCATGGTTTAGACTAGTGTCAGTTTATTTAGAAGGTACTGGCGCCCTATAACGAAGGTCAAAGATCTTCATGACAACCGGGACCGATGGCATAACGTGCTCTCCAAGGCACGGGGCTAGCGATATTTAACAATTCCATACGCATATAACGCCGAAAAGTCAGTGCGCGTCGTGGATTCGAACCCGATACCTTCTGCATGGCAGTCTGTTGGTATCTCCACTAGGCTATGGCTGCCTTTACTATCCAATAATTCAAACTAATACAAATTTTATCGCATTTGTTTCGAAAGCAAATGTCCACAGTGCAAACACAGTACAATGGATGATCATTGTTGAGTTAAGCTACGTGTATTGATCAATTTGTTGTACACTGTGTAACAAATTGTTTCTTTATTTTTACTCAGTTTATGGAATCTAAACATTTTATTAACCCATTTCACTATCCATCAAGGATTTTTGCAATAAAATGGCTACAGCTTGTCAAATTTAGTATTGTTATGTTATGTAATAACATCTTTTTGCCGTGGTTCCAGTATATTTGGGGTTGGCGCATTTGATAATTTGCTCTTTTCCTTTCATATCCATCCTCACACAATCCGTCTATCTTTTCCTCGGCTTTTCTTTCCCTTTTCGTCCTTCTTTCATATTCATCACTGGTGTATGTATACTAAGCTGATATCCTTTCAGTTTTATGTATATAGGTGCCACTTTCAGTCTACATCTAATGTATTCGTTTCTAATTTGGTCCATTCTCGTCACTCCACACACCCATCTTTGTTACATGCAATCTCATCCATCATGTCTCATCCATCTTCTTAGTAGCCCAACAGACAGCTTCATACAGTCTAACAGGCCGTATAATCGCCTTATATATGCTGATTTTTAATTTCAATGGCATGTAAGGGTCGCTTATTGTGCCTGTCGTGTCACTATTTCATCCATCCTGTTTTGATTTGTTGCCTAATGTAACGAACAATAAAATTTAGCCATCATCTTGCAGGAGGGAACCGAGGTAACGGAAGACGGAGCATATTGGGTATCCTGCCGAGTGTGACCGCTATACGACTGAAGAGACTGCAAAGTGTTCTCGGTTTTGGTTCTCGACAAAATTTCAATAATTTTCGTCACCCCCAACGAAGGAATTACTATTTTGAGAATTAAGTCTAGTTTTGATCAAGCAACTCTTTTCTCAATTACTAACTTGAAACATATGTAGTAAGATATGTTTCAAGTTAGTAAGATCCCTTTTTAGGGATCTCGCGAAGAGACTGATCGACGCCTCGGGTGGCCAGAGGGCTGGCACGTATTTAGCACAAAAGATAAGCATTGCTATACAACGAGGCAATGCCGCCAGTCTTCTGGGCACGCTTTCGACTGACTGCGATGCGGAAGACTTTCATGACGCCTTTTAAATTTAATTTTAATTTATTTTTCGTCTTGTATATATTAAATAGGCTTATTTTAATTTTAAGACATGATAAGAGTTAATTTATTGTAATTCTATCTATTATATCTTCTGTTGATAGCAAAAACAAATAGCACTTACTAAATGTAAATAAAACAAACAATAAATGCTTTATAGTTAGTAAATGAAATGTTGTTGGGATTAATATCGTTAGATTTTTGTTGTTGACTCCGTTTACCTTTATTTGATCTCATGATACAAACCCTTTTTGTATGGCAGGACTGGGTAAATCCAAAAGATTCTGTTCTACACACAAAAAGCCAAATCATGAAGAAAGATTAATCGCAAATAGCAAAATCAATTTGCAGATATATTATAATCGCCTTGATTAGTCCGCGCTTATAAACACGCTTATCTCCCATACAAGTCATAATTATGTGAATAAAGTATATATATAAACAAGTAAATACATAAGTAACAGCATCAGTGTGAATGTGAGGATTGATAAGAATCCATCAAGTACATCATAAATCAATAAAAAATAAGTTAAATTGGCTTAGACAAGTTGTTAATGAAGATATTTCCGTGCAGTAGGTTAACATTCAGTGATGTCAAAATAGTGATAGTATACAATTTAATTGAAAGTATTGAAGTGGGATGTAAATAACAGTAAGAAGAAGACCATATATAAGAGAGGCGTCAAAATGCGTACGGAATTACCTTTATTTAAAAGATGTTGCTTTTGTTTGCCTCTTCGACATGGTTTGCTTGCTTGGGTATATTTCAAATTGGTGAGTAAAATATTGTATTTTCTATATTTTTAAGTTTATTTTCATTTTTGAACGAAACCTAGATATTTACCTGCTGCATAATTTTATTGCCCGTGTGGTGACGGATTAAGAATACGGATTGTCGCCACCCCATATCATCCCATGGGTGTCGTAAGAGCCGACAGAGGGAGCATATAATGCAGATAACAGCATTGTAAGAGGAGGAAAACTTGATACAAACCCTATACCAACCCGTTTGGCCAGCGTGGTATAGTAGGCCAATTCCTCCTTTCAAAGGAGAGGCCTAGTCCAGCAGTGGACTGTTAAAGGCTGATGATGATGATGATAATTTTATTATATTCCGTAGTGTTTTTAGGGGCTACCTAGGCGGCTGACACTGTGGCGAAGGTTTCAGTTCGATTCTCGCACAAGATAACACTTTTTGTGATCTACACATTTTCACAACTACTTTGTGTCAGTTGATTGAATGTTTGTGAAGTCGTTAAGGCACATGGCTTATTACTATTGCAGCAGTCTTTAAAGAAATATTTCTATTTTCCAGATGATCGACTGCATCATGGTGTTTGGCGTTCTACTGACCCTGTATTTAATGATTGTAGTATTTTATGACTCACATCACAAACACATCCTCAGCCACATCGTCGTGCTGATTATTGTGGTCATGGATTTGGTGTTTAATTGTATCTTCATTATTGGAGCACACAATGTACGCAATTTTACTACCTAAATTATTGTTCTATTATGTTATAACGTTTTTGTTACTATTATGATTTTAGTGTACTTTGACTTAAAGTAAATACTTGGCACCCAATATGACTCCTTGAGGAACATCAAGAATTGCAATAAATATTTTGTGTGAAATGCAGGTTTAAATCATTTGTTAATGTGGTTTGAAAACAACTACAGTTTAAAGTTGTTACTTAAATCTATATATCTAAGTAATTATTTTTAAATTTAACATTCACAAGCATCACATTGTGAACTAAATGAATAACGGACTTGGACTTTGACAATGTGTATTTTGTTGTAACATAATATTTATATGCGAAGTTCTAAGAGTTGCGTTCCATAGTCTCTGCCTACCCCAATGGGAGACAGGCGTGACGATATAGATGGATAGATAGTTCTAAGAGTTAGTTTTATATATATAACTGAACTGATCACATTTGTACATACACCTTTAAGAACAGACGAAAACGTTTTCTTAGCACTTTGCAATAAAACAACTTTTTATTCACCTTTACCTTTACCATTTTTTAATGCATTGGGATTACATCAAATATCTCTTGTTTTACGTATTTACTTTCTATTCATTTCAGAAACAAGTAAAACTATTGAAGACATACTACATCTACAGTGGAGTTTTATGGGGAATAACTGTATTTATAGCAATTTTCTCTATCATTTACACAGCAGCATTTATCGATGACGTTATAGCAGGCCTCATTTACATCTTCATTTATGTCGGTAAGTGCACCGTTGTGCACGCTAACAGCATCTATGTAAATTAATTATTCACCTAGGTGCTGTTAGCGTCTGTGATTTTTTAGATCGCTCGAAGGCCTCAGGCGACATGGCATAACGGTTCTTGTACTGAGACAAGCGACTGACAGCTTTACTTGTCCTCCGAAACGTAGAAGTGTTTTTATTTAAAACACCTGAAAATACCCTTAGATCTCCCACTGAAATGATCCTTAGAATATTAATTACATTGCCGAATTGTATATTGTATGTCCAAATAAGCAACAAATTTTACGAAAGTTGCTTGCAATAAAATTTTAACTACATACTTGTCAGTACTGTAACAAAATAATAATATTTATTTCAACTTCCTTTTTTTTTCAGTTGTTCAAACATATTTCCTCTTGTTGATTAGAAGTGAATTGATCAAGCTAAAGAATATCGGCAACTTCGAATTTGTAAATAATGCAGTTGAAGCTGAGTGTACTCTCAAAATAGAATATGATTATACTGAAGAAGATATATCTGATGATGACTTTGGAGAACAGCATGAAGTGCAGAATCAGTTAGAGATTAAAACTTGTGAGAAAGTCAATGGAATGTGTGGTTCCAAAACATGTTGTAAAATTGTACTGAATAGTGAAAGGTTCACATAAAATTTATTGGATGCAATTATTTTTAATTCCGGGTTTATATACCTTATGAATTCATCATCATCACATAACATTAATTACAAAGACTAATTCTGAAGCGATCCAGTTTAAATAAGTGTTATTGCTTATCCAAACAAGATTCCTCAGTGGTGCTGGCGTTGTTTTAATTAAAACTATTGTTCATTAATAGAAATATTGATGGATACGACATAATTTTGTCAGCTTCACTGTTGGTATAGGTGAACGTCAGCCTCACTTTGTATGTATAATATAAGCGATTGCAAGTCGGTATGGGTTTCAAAGACCAGGTAACGCATGGGGATAAGTAATCGTAAAATATGTACCTAAATCCAGTGATAATCCGGTACCTAGACACCAAGTGATTATTATAATAATGTACATATGTTTACAGGAAAATATTAATGGGCTTACCACAGCTGATTTATCTAGTCAGGGTCACGCTTTATCTAGTAATGACACTATTATTGGCACAATAATAATAATTTACATGATAAGTTTGCACTTTAACATAAAGTCAATGAAATTGCTCTGTCTGATTTCAAAGGGCCGCCAGCTTCTCTGTATGTTTGTATATCGTTCTTGTACTCGTAGTCCAAAAGTTTGCCTCGGCGAACTTTCTCGACTTTATCGAAATTTTTGAATTTCCACAAATTAACTTTCGTCTGATTGCCGTCATGTAAATTAAAAGCATCTATAGTTAGGACTTGTTCCAAAATACTTGAGTCATATAAAATTCCTTACCCGTCTGAACCCACTGTACAACAGCAGTCATACAAGTGCGATGCCCTCTTGACTTGCCTATCCGAACAACAACCAGAACCAACAAATATCTGGTTTGTTCTAGACGAGTCAAGCAGAATGATTTTGGATACTATATAATGGAAGTACGGCACGGTGTTACGGATGCATAGTAGATACGGCTGAAGACTGAGGAGAAATTTAATGCGAAACAGTTTTTCTCGAGGTTTTGGTGAGCCTTAGGACGAATCTACATTCTACGTTCTTATCTATAATCTACGAAACCATGCACTGTCTCAGATTCTCACAAAAAAATGTGCTTTAGAAACATACGTCGGGCATATTGGCTAGCTATGTATGCTTCTTCGGAATGTTAAGGCTCTAGTACACAATGGCGTTTGCTGGCCCACTTCAGGCGATCGCCATTGTATACAGGGGTTAATGGTATATAGTGGCGGACAATTGTCAATCGTGGCGCGCAATCAGGATGTTGTCGGTTTTTGGGCACACTTCAAAGGAATCGTGGCGTAGCGTGGCCTGTAGTATTTACACAATCGCCCATTGTTTAGTTCGTCACCGACCGCAGACCGGGATAGTGCACTGTTTTATTGCTTGCTAGTAGGTACTTGAATATTTGATCGCCCAAAATGACAGTATCGTGGAGCAATGAGAGACTTTCAAATTTATCTGTATATATAAAATTCTTGCGTTACTGACTGACTGACAGACAAGCTACATCCAAAACCACTACGTACAGAAAGCTGTGGTATGTATGTTTTCCTTGGAGACCGTAGGAAAATAGCCGCAGCCGTTATTACTTCCACGTATATCGCAGGTGTTTCGCCAGGCAGCAATTGGGCGATGCGCCATTGTGTGAACATCAAGTGGTCGTGGCCTACAGTGGTGCATTGCAAAGCATGGCCCATCATAGGCCATTGTGTACTGGGGCCTTTAGAAAAAGAAATGCTCTACGCAAAGTCATCGAGAACCAAAATAAACTTAGAAACTTTTAAACACTCGCGTTGCATGTTTAAGAATATATATCTATACGGGAATTAATGCGAACATGCATTAGGTATTTACATACCTTATTTTTGCTTGACGTTTCGAGACGGTTGCACGTCCCGTGGTCACGCCATCGCTACACCAATCAGCTTGCAACCACGGGACGTGCAACCGTCTCGAAACGTCAAGCAAAAATAAGGTATGTAAATACCTAATGGATGTTCGCGTTAATTCCCGTATAGATATATACAAAATAAACTTGTGTCTGAAATTGAGACCTCCTTGGAGATGGTCTCAGATTGGGGAAGACTTAATTTGGTCCAATTTAACCCCACAAAGACACAAGTTTGCGTGTTCACCGCTAAAAACTGCCGTTCGTCGTATGTCCTCGTTTTGAGAGTATCCCCTTAACTGCCTCCTCCAGTATTGGAATACTAGGTGTCGACATATCGAGCGAAGTCCAGTTCCGCGGTCACTTAGAGGGTAAGGCTAAGTTAGCCTCGAAGACGCTTGGCGTGCTCAATAGATCGAGACGGTATTTCACTCCAGCCCACCGCTTGCTCCTTTACAAGGCGCAGGTCCGGCCGCATATCTAATACTGTTCTCATCTTTGGGCAGGGGCACCCCAGTACCAGCTTCTCCCTCTGGACCGCATCCAACGGAGAGCCGCTCGAATTGTCGACTGCCAAGATATTAAACGGTTAGAGCCCTTGGCGCTGCGTAGAGATGTAGCCTCGCTATGCATATTTTATCGCTACTACTATGGGGAGTGCTCCGAGGAATTGTTCAGATTAATCCCTGCCGCCTCTTTCCGCCATCGTTCTACGCGACAGCATTTCCATCCCCATCATTTAGATGGTTGGCAATCCACAACGGTGCGTTTCTCAAGAAACTTTCGGCCTCGCACATCTAAACTGTGGAATGATCTGTCGCCTGCGGTTTTTCCGAACCAATACGACCTTCAAGCCTTCAAGAAAAGAGTGTTTTCCTTTTTAAAAGGCCGACAACGCACTTGTGACTCCTCTGGTGTTGCGGGTGTCCATGGGCGGCGGTAATCGCTTAACATCAGGCGATCCGTCTGCTCGTTTGCCCCCTATACCATAAAAAAAACTAAGTGGCCTACCCACTAATAAATAGTGTGTAATGTATTTATTGTTTTGAGGACATCCCGGTCTATGACATGGAACTACCGAACTCACAGGTGAACTTCAAAAGGGTAGCAATATTAAAGATTGAGTGCAAGCTATTGCGGTCGGCAATGCATAAAAGCAATGAAGCAGCCCAACGAAGGCAAATAACAGTTACTACCTTTGTACTCCTTACCTAAAATCTTTTGCGATAGCCTAGTGGAGCGACTAACAGACTGCAACGGGGTGTCGGGTTCCAATCCACGGCGCGCACCAATGACATTTCGAAGTTAAATGCGTGTTAAATTGCTAATTATCGCCTCCTTAATTGGGAATGAAATTATCGCGAGAAAACCTGCATGTCTGAGATTTCTCCGTAATGTTCTTGAAAGACATGTGAAGTCTGCCAACCCGCACTTGGCCAGGAATTTCTTCTTCCGCAATAGTTAGCTTTGTTTTTAAAGAGATAGGGAAAAATTGCAACATCATTTAACATAGTTAAAACGTCTAGTTGAAGTAGCATTAACATTGGGCATACATTCAACTTTTGCCCGATATCAAAACGAAAGTCGGCAACATTTCCCTAAAATTTTAACTGGCAACACAACAAGTGCTGTCTAAGCTGAAAACAACATCAGTCGCTGTCAGTTATTCTGACCTCTATTATTTACCTAAATTAAATGTTATTATTGTTCCTGTCTCCCATCAAAATATTTTCATTGGTTGATTGTCTTTCTAGTGAATGATTATAAACCGGTGAGTCAGTCTATTTTACTTCTTTGGAGAAATTGTTACCTATTTTATTGAACATTACGTGCTAACTTTACAATAATTACATTAATTTTTACACCCACATACGTATGTATATACGTCTCTGTTTACACCATATCTTTACAGACGGATTATCAACTGAGGTTAACTATTTTAGTGTCCATGTAATATCCTAGATGGCGCTAAACATAGCATGCAGCAATTATGCAGTAATGAATTTGTGACTGATCATCTAAACATACATAATTGAGTATTTTAACATGACTGATAAATAACTGGTGAGATTATCAATATTAAAAAGAGCTAATTTTATTAATTGAAACGTTTTGAAGGTAAACAGACAAGTATAACATAAATAAATTCAAAACATAATTTAATTAAATTCACTTGTTGTTTCTTAAATGTTTTATAGCTTGTCATGATTTTTCTCAATATCTTAAAAAGGGTTGACATACTGATAGGTTTGTGTGGTAAATAAATTGCGAGACGACTTAAATTTCCAGCTGTAATTCAGGCGCATACTATTATATCATTACGAAGTTAAGCATCTACGCATTTATGCAATTTAATATGCTTGCGGAATTCCATGGCGACGTGCATAATTGCATATCCGACGGTTCTCCGGTCAAGGATTCGTGAAGTCAGCCTTTAATTAAGAAATTAAGACCAGCTGTGGGACTGTCTGCAAATACGGATGATATTATTAAGCTACTGTGCATTGTGTATGATTACAATATAACAAGCTGATTCAGTAAATTCAGTATTTTTGTAAATTTTGGCTCTCGCAATGGAATGAATTCCATTGAAGACATTGAATCATTTTAAGTGTCAAGACATCTAATTTCGAAGAAATTAATGGCGTTTTTCACAGTTACGTATGGTTATTCAAGCAACAACATATAACGTAAATTAGTCATATTACGCCAATTGTCTTACCCATGGCAAATCTATCCGTTTCATGCAATGTATAATCTACTGCGCCGAAGTAACACATGCATGATTTTGCACGAAGTTTTCCTTCATAATAAGGTATGAATGAGTATCTATTATTATGGTAGGTAAACATAAAGTTTAAGCCATCTTAAAACAAATTGCAAGATAACTGATAAAAAGCAAATAATAATATAATTAGTAAAATTTTCAATAATACCTACTCTAGCCATGTACCTATTCGATCAATTTTGTTTAATAAATATATATTTTTTTTAATATAGAGGGGAGTAAGATATTATATCGGAATGTTCTTCGATCTGTGTTGTGTGTTAAATCATTCCTGAGAATTTTCATTAAACCGTTCAATAGTTATTGCGCGGAAGAGTAAGTAAACATCTATTTCTACCCTCCATTCGCTTCTATCCATTTATCGTCACAAACTTTCTTTCTTTTTGGAACTAGAATATGTTGGCGTATGCGTGTCCATGTTTACGTCGTTGGGTTGTCACGGGTCGAGCTATGTCCCGCATCAATTTTATACGATTAACGACACGCCCATCTTCTATCCCTCGTGTCAGTGTTGCCCTTGACCTCTTTCATCATTACATTGTCAAAGTTCAACTGCATCAGTGACGTTTTGTTAAAGCGGTCGCTACACTGTTGAGCACTGTGTTGAAAATTGCTGATTCAATGGCCATATGATTCAAACAAATTACGCGTTCGAGTTGTTGTCCTGTGTCGAAGTGTTGTGGCCTTTATTTGTACGGTTATAAAGTTGTTGATTGATTTCTGGTGTGAGAGTAAAAGCAATGTTGATTTTACGTTGTTAAAGGATGTTGTTGCGCAGTCATTATCACGTAGTTACCTCACCCATATGCCTTACTTCGTGTTAAAACTGGAATAGTAACATCGTTTTTAACTTTCTCGTATAAGTTGTGACCATTAGTATCTATAAGTAAGAGACGTTATATAAACTCCAATTTACTTTCAACAGATTCAGAACTCAAGTGCATAATAGTAAGAAGATCGTAAGAACAACGCGTTCTTATTCAAAATGGTCAATCCAATGCCCGAGAATGACAAAGAAAGATATTGTATCTTCCTTACTGCGCGACAAAGTTTACTTTTATGGGGATATTCGAAATTGGTGAGTTTAATAGAGAACATGACGATTTTTCAAAAATGATGGTGTCATCCTTATTTTTCAATTATTGGATCATTCATGCCACAGCATTAAAGTTACTTTTATTTTAACCTCTAAGTACCGACGTGCACTTTTTGTAACGTTAGTACCGACGTGAGGTCTGACAGACCGCGGTAAAGATTCCGTATTTTTTTGAACAAAAGTGAATGTTTGATTAAATTTCTGTGCATTATGGTTAAAAATAAAGGGTTGTAAGAAAAAATAAGTATAGAAAGAAACTCAAATTATTTTTATTTTGTAATTTAAGGCGATAACACTATTTGACCTGAATTTTGGAGGAAAATCCGGCTATTCGATATAAAAAATCAAAACAAAAAGAATACCGCTCACAGAAAAACAAAAATATATATTTTTGTATCAAGACTATTATAACTTTTAGAAAAAATATATATCAAGTATATAAACCTTCAGAAAAAGAAAATGTTCACTGCCCAACTACACTTTAAATTTTTAGCTTAGTCAATTCACACTTGGTTATCGTACTGTAAAAAAAACATGTTTTTTTGCACGAATAACATAGCATGACTATTTTCTTTTGTTTTTGGGTAGATAAGTCGACTTTTTCAGCTTGATTTTTAGGTGTATCTGGTTTATCAGAACCAAATACTCGCCAAAGTCACAATCCCTCGCGAAAAACTTGGATTCGATTTATTTGCATATCTGGGATTTCTTTGAGTACCATAAATCTGTCCCAGGACTACCAGAAGTCCCTGACGTGAAATTTAAATATTTTTGTAAAAATAACAATAAACTGTAAGAAACACAAAACATAAAAAGCTTACGTAAGTACCGACGTGCGGTCTGAGAGACCGCTTTGGAATTTCAAGCAGTAATTACTCACCAAATGCAAACGTGACGATACCACTTTCTGCATCTACATCATCATGGATACTGTTCTTACAGCTACTTAAAAACGGCGATTGATATTCCTCAGCGAAAGGGGTAAACTAACAAGTGAAGTACCTGCCGGGGCCTAATAGACCGCACGTCGGTACTTAAAGGTTAATTCAAGCAAATTTCGTTTGGAATGAAAATTAATAACTACTTTAGGCTTACCAATCTTAGGCTAAGCCGGATATATTATTATTTGTTTTCTTATTAAGCTTTATATGTCTTATTTCTTTTTCAGATTATTTCAGCAATTCTGTTATCATGCTTCTCAAACGGTATGATAGAAACGATTTGGTGGATTCAAAGATACTGGAGCAGGGCATATATACCTCATGTAGTCACGTTCTGCGGTTTGCCGAGCTTGTTTGCTATTGATATCGTATTTCATCTAATCTTCATTATTGGAATCTATAAGGTATGCACCACATTCAACAGATCTTTAGAAATAATATAGAGCTGTATAACATAATTCTATCAGGAAACAATTCTGGTTGGTAAGGTAAGTAAGGTCCAAAAGTGCCGTTAAAATCTGAAGAAGATAAGTAACTTTTCTTTCACTTTATTAAGCTCTCCAGCGTCGGGCGTGAAAAAAAATGTCCGGTAGTCCAACAAAACTTTCAACACACACAATCTCACAAATATTTAGCATTTCATCAATAATTCACAGCACCTTATATATCTTACTTAATTCATTATTGAATTTAATCAACAGTTAATAATATCAACTTCACTTTTATTTTTATAAATAAAAAACAGAAGTTTCAACACATCATCGGAATACGAAACGGCCGCGAAACTATGCCGATTTTTACACTTTCGTAAATATCAAAATTATAAGTTTAATTTTATTATCCTTTACACAGTAGTTTGTGATAGAAAGGTTATGAAGCATAGTTCCGACTTTTAACTACCTAATCTTACAAAACTGAAACGCGAACGTTTTTCGTTATAATTTAAACTATGTTAATATCTTAACTATATTTTATAGCAAACTAAATTAGTTCCCGAGTATAATAACATATAATACATATAATGATATTACGAGATTGCGTGGCTACACGTTTTTCAAAGCAGAGCTGTCGTCACTCTAACGCGCGCGAAGTTGAACTTGTTGTTAACAATTTTCAGTCGTTATTTTTGCAAAAAATGTCTATTAAAATGGCAGCCAATTACAATGCAGAATTAAAAAGAATACTCATACTTTGCAATAATAAGGCATAATCATATTGGTGGAATTCCAGGGGTTAAGATACGAAGATCAAAAACAGATGCGATGGAGAAAATGCAAAAAAAGTAAAATAAATTGATAAAAATTCAATTATTTGAAACCAATATCATTTGAATATTAAGCTATATTTGAGTAGATATTATTTTTATTATACCTTCTATGAGGGAAAACGCTTTGAAAGATCTGAACGATCTACAAATATTGTTCAGAGTCTTAAGTTTTCCTTACATCCAATTTTCAAATGTTTGTAAAGTGATACATATCCTATCTAGTTAGCTCACTTTTCTTCAGACTTTTTACTGCTTTTACTTGAATACAAATGAAAGTAATTCTAGTTTATCAGTAATAAAATATACAAATATTATGTAATTTTTTTATAGTCTCATCATCTAATGGATTCTTCAATAATGTTTTGTTATTTTCCAGGAATTGGATAGGCTATTGAAGGTTTACTATATGTTCACTCAGATATGGTTAGTTCTCACTACCATTCTCACAGTATACGTCTTCATAATGATGAACGAGTCTTTGGGAAACATTGGCGACTACGGCAATCCACAGCAAACAAAACTGCTGCTGATTACTTTAACTACTATGTTTATCTGTTTGGGTAAGTTGTTGGTGAATTCTGAATTCACTTTGATTTGTAGAAAAACATTATATTGTAGAAACCGAGCCTAGCCGGTAGCTGATATTATCTAACATAGGCCGCCTTTTTTATTCTAGTGCAAAAAAATACGAAATGGTTATGATCTGATAGTAATGTGTGTAAAACCGCAGGCACGTCTAGTAGAATATGCTACTTTTAGGGAATCGGCGCACTGTGTTGACGTGACCACGAGCAGGGCCGTTCCGACCCAATCCAGCGCCTGTGTGTAAAATCCATGAAGGCGCCTGTTGGGTGGCACCCGGAAGTTGACGGATGACCTTTTTTTTTTTTAGTCATTTAACAATTCCGGTATAATCGCGGACCGCCCGCCGCCTCTTCCTACTGCGCCTGTGTGCGAGATCTGTGAAGCGCCTTTTTTGGCATCATTTTTCGAAAATAACTGTTATAATTAACGCATATCTCGGCGCGCGGCGCCCCTATCACCCTGGCGCCTGTGTGCGCCGCGCACATTGCACATAGGGACGGTTCGGCCCTGTTGAGTTGCTTGCAATCTAGACCAACAAATGTCATGATGCGGATACGCATAATAACATACATACATAGACTCACGCCTGTTTCCCCGAAAGGGTAGGCAGAGCCATATTAAACGCCCACTTTTCGCCAGTGTTTTGATCCCACGTAATAGGTGGCGAGCCTATTGCCGCTTATCGCGATATTATGTTTGCCAGAGCCTCGTCCATTGATCGGCAGGTGCACCACTTGCAGGTGAGGTTGGCTTGGGACCCTAAATTCTTGGTGGGAACCCTATGCACCCTCCTCACACTCATAATAAATGTAAGAGTTTCGGCTGCAACGACCAATCGATCAATACGGCATGATACCAATAAGTATACAATATTGCGGCAAAATACTATAATAGTCCTCGTCACGAGAAACTATAAATTTTGGTTTAGGGTTCGTCACCCTTGGATCAAGTAAAATAAGGACAGTTTTGTAGTAAAGTTACGTCAAAATCTGTCTTGCAACCCAAATATTTATGTTACAAGAGTAGGACACATTCGCTTTAAAACGCTAAATATCGAATCAATTTTATATGTGACTAGAGGACGCCAGCAGCTACGCCTGCATTTTTTTAAAATTTACCCCTTTTGGCTGATCCCGTGTGAATTTCGGGAAATCCCTTCTTAGTGCACCCATACGCCCCCAAGGAACATACATGCCAAATTTCAGCTTCCTGCGCCCAATAGTTTCGGCTGTAGCGTGTCTGTCAGTCAGTCAGTAACGCAAGGATTTTGTATATATGTGATAATTTTATATATATGTGATAATTATATCTTCGTTGTTTTGTCTTACCGCTTTGCTAAGGATGAACTTGATTATTTACTTGTCAACTCCTCTATTATACTTCTAATTAACTTTTCCTGGAATTCACGTGTCCAAATTCGTTGTCATCAATGGTCACTGTAGCGGAACTTGGCTATACTGGTGACACAGTAGTGGGAATGCGTGTGGGACTAGACAAGAGGAAATATATGTATGTAACTTTGAGTTGATTGGATTTTGAATTATTCTGTTCTTCATTGATTTATTGCTATGGTATTTAATAAAAAAATCTTCATTTAAAAAATGTATAGTTTCTAGTGACAGAGATTTTGAGTAACTGCTGTTTCAGGTCATAGTTAAAACTGTGATAAACCACCCTCTCCCTCCCCCAATTTTTACTTACTGTCAGTCTCACTCGACAGCCTAACTAGAGCAAGAATTTTATAAATCAATAATGTCTGATGTTTATTTTCAGTCATCCAGACACTCATTATAATGCTGCTTAAAAATGAGATCGCCAAAATGGAATACTTCAGGTTAATTAAAGACGCCATGAAAGATGGATTAATAGTGAATTTCGAAAAAGTCTCGTGTATTGAAAATGGAGCAAGTGGATATGAAGTTGAAGAAAAGAAAGAAAAAGAAAATTATAATGCCTTTGAGAAAATGGCGTTGAATAAAGGAGAAATAGTATAATATTTAAAACATAAGATGTTGTTAGTTATAAGTAGGTAAAAAGAAAATGTAATTTGTAATTGAATTAAATATCTGTTATTATTATTGCGTCGTATATTTATTCTATTTGTATAGTACATTCTCCGTATCCGTAATGATAGGTGGTGATAATTTCGCGACTACTTAGTAGTAAAATCAAAGTTTACACCTAGAGCATTTTGAAATTTATGTGGAAAGTGGATGAAGAATTTGACAACAAGGGTTCCTATCCACTGGGAATCATATCCTTCCAACAGCTGATAAAACACCAAACACTATATTTGGGTAACATGATACATCTAGAAAATGTTATAATTTGGGTAACATGCTACATCCAATTCTAAATATGCATGAATTTTAACAAATTGAATGAGACATCTAACTAATCGTTTCTTGTATCTTTTGCTAACAAAAAAAGGAAAAAGGTAAAGAAGTAGGTAGGACAAATTTAAAAATGTACAATTCGTGATTTTGTTTTACTTTAGCTTAGAATATACTTTCGGACTGACGCTAGTCGGATTTTCACCGCAATTTTGATTATCAGATTCAATAGCGGTGGTTTTTACAGATACAAAGTTTGTAATATAATATACAATTTTATAATACGCATGCGAAAGACCGGATGGCCAGTGTCATGCGGGCCTGTAGCTCACGCACGCTTGAAACTCGCATGTAAACCGAGCCGGTGATAAAAACAAATTACTTTAAATGCGAGAAACGGACCAAATTTGAATCCTTTGTTGATTACAAAACTGTGTATGTGGATGAACTTCTTTCGAAATAGAGTACTTAGCTCTTCTCTATAGCCGATGACACTAAATCTAAGTGGACTCTTGTGTCATGTAGTAAGTCAAGCTCGACCGAGGAAGTACTGCCCTCGCACAGAATATCGACGTAACGTAACAGTATCTCATCAGCATCATCATCGGAACCGCTTCCAGCAGGACCCGACGTCGGGCGATCTATGGTTAAGGGTCTTTTTACACCCCGTGTATATTCTTATGTGATAGAATTGTTCACTGCAGAGAAAAGAATGAAAAAAAGATGCCACAATTTTTGTGTTCATCATCATCAGGCCTGTATACAAACTGTCCCACTGCTGGGCACGGGCCACTTCTCACTATGAGAAGGGTACACATTATCTATATTGTTGCTTTTCATTGATTAGTGTGGGTGTGCCGAAGGCCCCATACCCTTTTCGTGGTTTCTCATATCCTCCTATTTCTTTTTCTATCCCAAAGGGCGGCAACGCGCTTGTGACTCCTCTATTGGTGTATGTGGGCGGCGGTATTCGCCAACCAACAGACGTTTCGTCTGCTCGTTTGTCACCTATTTCATGAAAAACAAAATTTATTACGAGCATGGCAAACTATTTTTTGAAAATCTTTATTAAAAAATTAAGACCCATTTCGACCTGTCTGTCTATGAGGCGGTTAAACTTAAAACCACTGAACGGTTTTTCACGGTTTTCACCAATAAAGTCCTAGTCTATAAGCCAATCTTATAGACTAGGAGTTTATTGGTGAAAACCGACTAGGTGAGTTAAGGCTTAGCTAATATAAATTGGTTTTGATATCGACCTGTACGGTCGATATCAAAACCAATTTATATTAGCTCAAGCTAATGTTTAACCGCAGTGTAGACAAAACTAGCATAAACTTTCAAACTGTAACCAATACAAATAAAATATAAATCTAAAGTGTTATCATATTTTAGCAAAATTATAGCAAATTCCCATTATTATAGAATAATCATCTTTTTCTAATAAAATCCCAGTATCACTACACAAACGAAGCCCATTCTTTACCAATCGACACTTGATTGAAACAAACTGTACTAACTTGGATAACAAATAAAATAATCGTCTCTTTTTACACAACTTAGGTACACTACGAGATAGTCAGTCTACTAAATTTGGTAACGAAATCGGGCATACTACCAACTTTTCGCACGATAACAAAACGCAAAACTGCAACATTGCAACTGCAGTCAAGCCTTGGCAACACTGCAGTCTGCAGCTGTCAAAGCTAAAAATAAAACACAGTGGCCGTCACGTGTGCAGACCTGTTTCCCTTGAGCATAATATTTCGCATTGTGTTGTGTTTGTTGGTATTTACCATCAATTTGGATTGTTTACTCGTACTGGGACATTATTTGCAGGTAAGTGCACAATTTTGTATTACTTTTCTTCAAAACAGTTTGCCACTAATTTCAATAATATAAGCCAGTTTGGACACGGTATTTAGATGAGCCTCGTAAGTCGTATTAGTTGGTGATAAAACACTTTCATAGATGGCGTTGGGAAATGAGGAAAACATAGCGAAAAATATTAGATTGTGGAATGGGAAATTTCTAGGAAGGATATAATAGAAAATTATAACTTAAAAGTTTATAACATAAATGTATTGTTGACAATAAATTTGCAAATCATTTAAAGATTAATAGCACACATGTTTATTAATTATTTATGCATTTGATTGTTGGCCAAGGACTTTCTAGAAAGGCTAAATTAGACTGTCGATGTCCCATATCTGGTAGGGCTAACGCAACTTGAGAACTTTATATCACTATAAAAAAGACAATAACACTGGTTTCTTCCAGATATTGTTTACGTAAAGGCGAAATATTTTTAAAGCATAATTAATTTGTGTAGGTATATGTATAATTTCTAATGTAAGAACTATTTGCTGGCATTAACTAAAAACAAAGAAATTAATATCCTAAGTAAAATTTATCATTTTCAAAAGTCATTTTGATTTTTTTTAGGTAAATCATTTTTAATACTATTTTCTTATATATATTAGCAGTAAATAAATCAATAACCTCAAAGGATTGTTATCTTGGCGTGATATTTTGTAATGTAACGTATTTAACTCGTCCTCTCAATCTTGTGCCGGGGAAAACCCATATTTAGAAGCCGATGCGTCTCTATGCATACCAAACAAACAAACAAGTTGATAATGTATTAAAGTTGCACTATCAACATTTTAATCGCTCTGTATTTCCAGCTTGTATATTCCCGGCGAGAATCGCATGGGTTTTTCCAGCTTGTAATATTGCCAATGAGAATGGCATAGTTATTTCTAGCTTGTATTCTCCCAATGAGAATGGCATGGGGTTTTCCAATTTGTATTTTGCCAATGGGAACGGCATAGATATGCCCAGCTTGTATTCTCCCAATGAGAATGCCATGGGTTTTTCCAACTTGTATTAAGAGAAAGGCATTGGTATTTCCAGCTAGCTAACGAAACAAATACGGTTTATGCTTCAAGGAGTAGATACCTATTGATTATGGGACTATCCAGGCTAGGTTCAGTTATCATTAATATCGGTTGCATAAGTGTAGCCGTCTTGCAAGCAACGTTTCAAATCTCATGTAATAGGGGGTTACCCTTTTATTATTTGCTGGGGACGCTTCCAGATTTCAAAATGTTTCTTTTTGATTGTATTATGATTATGTCGCAACTTGTTTGAGGAATGGTCCGTCAGTATACAATGCCCTAATTTCCAAGTGAAGATCGTAAAACTTAAATAAAATAATGTTTTGTATTGGTAGTGCATTGTGCAAAATCATATGCTTATATTTTATTTTGTTGTTTCTTACTCGACGGGTGCGACCCTGTCGAACCCAGCTATAGAAGCCAAGTAATTTCCTAATGATACGAAAACTGCCATCTGTATATAGAATTTGATCCTACCATCTAAGCTTTTGAATATATTATTATTATTGTTTAATCGGAATCAATACAAGAATTCAATAACATATTGTAAGCGCCGCTCCCCAAAGAAGCCATACAAACTTATCATTGCGTCCATTCTCGAATTTATAAACAGGAGCCCTAAGTAGCAAATAATAAAGTTCACTTTAGAATGACAGCTTTGAATCAGACTAGACGGCGCGACAGGATATTACACAAGAGTTTCAATTGTGGGATAAATTACACGATCGTATATATAAAATAACATTCTTAATTGTAGAACGTACCGTTCTTGTAATCAATTTATTTTTCATGGCGTTTTTTTGTTTCAGTATTCGATTTATCCATAGATTTGGAGATAAGACATGTATGATTGGTATATTTTATATGGACAATGAATAAATATTTACATAGAAGCGCAGTTCTTAAGGATTTCGTGTGCCAATTCTAAGTGGGGACTGTCTACTAAACTAAACTGGAGTTTAGTTCGTAGTTGGCGCCGTCGGTGGCACTGGCATTGTTCTCCGTCTCTCTTGCTCTCGTAGTTAAGATACCCAGGAGGAACGTTCATCTCTCTTGCTCTCGTAGAGTTAGCTGTCACAGCGCGACTGCCACGCCACCAAGCGGCAATTTGGGTCACAGAAAGTTTGTCCTCAGAGCGCCCTTAAGAAATGCGCCTCTATGTAAATATCTGTTTGATATGGAGCATAACTATGTCAAATACGTATCTCAAATCTTCGAATCCATGGATAGATCGAATATTGAAACTGGCCGTTAGCGACTTTTTTATTTAGGTAGTTTACCTTAATGTCGGTATCTGTTTACAGACTATTGTCGGTTTAATATAGCATAGCTTATGAAAACACTCGTCCAGCAAATAAATTATTAGACTTTATCAATTTTCTTATGACTCTGTACCTAAAAATAGGCGTCCACGAAGCTTGATTCCTCGCATCTATCTTTATCATCCTCCTAGAGTTATCGCTTTCCTTATTAGACTTAATCTTGCACCAATGCAATATGCCTAACCCTTCGAGAAAACAGCCGTAAGTCAGTGATATTGCACCAATATTCTTCTTCTTGACACCCATTGTCAAAACTATAACAAATTGATTCTCGAATCATTAACAAAGATTTGACACTATCCAAAACAGCGAGCGTTATTAAAGTATAGAACAAAATATGTATACTTATAATTCTACCGCTACTGACTGACTGACAGACAACGCACAGCCCAAACTAATGGACAGTATGATATATTCTTCTCAAAGTGTAGAGTGCGCTTAGGAGGGACTTTCCTTTAATCCCACGGAATCGGAAAGAACTGGGTCAGTAAAAAATGTGCATAGTCTAGTATGAAATACAAAAACCATGCCCTACAGGGTCCATAATGTGTCTCTTACTGTGTTAATGTAACACCTTAATGTATCTTATGGAGTGCAATAAAATACTGAGTTTTGAAATACAGCATATTGAGGCCAAAAAATATTGACAAAAAGTATAAAAAAGTAAATACAGTGAAATATTAATTGCTTACGATGCGATTGTTTAAAGTACTGATTGTACCGCGTCTAGAATGTTAGATTATTTATGTATTTACTTTGGAAACCTTTCCGCCGTTGTGCAGTAAAACTTGCACTAGCACTATCATTAAACCTGTTTGAAAATTTTATTTCGATGTAGCTGTAAGAACTGTGGTTTAATTTACGATACAAAGCAACATTCCTTCTTAAATTAAAACTATTGAATATATGTATTTTACAGGACCGCAGTTTTTAAGACCGGGCGCGAAGAGGACAAAAGAAAGCCGAAAAAATCATTCCCAAAATGGCGGTTAAAATGCCCGAGGGCAGGAAATTTCTTTTCATATTTCGAATGCGAGATGGTTTTCTTGCATGGGGTTTTTCAAAAATAGTGAGTTTAATTTATGTACAAAGTTGTTTCGTTAAAGAATAATATCGATTCTTGTTGTCGATGATTTTCACATAAATTTTTACTTGTAAATCAGTGTTGTACCTATTACATCCGTGTAAAAGTTCAAAATACTTATAAATCGAATATCTTTTATTGCATATTTTCCTGGCGTTTTGGGTTACTACCAAAACAGTTTAACTAAGCAAGAGATTTCATAATTTAGAAATTGTCGAATTTTTGTATAATTAATGTTGATTTCTATGCGTGTGAGTGATTGATTTTTTATAAATTTTTCAGATTGTCTCCGCATTGATGGTGGTATTGTACATGCGTCCAATGTTCGATGCTATCTGGAATTTGGTTACATTTCGGGATCCGCGTTACATACCAGAAACAATTACATTTTGCTTTTTACCTGGATCATTCGTCGTTGATACCTTTTTACACTGGATATTCGTTATTGGAATTGTTGAGGTAGGTTACATAAGACACCATAACTATTGTGTTCTTTTCCATAATTAATATACAATATGATGATCTGCTTTTGCAAAATATTTTAGTTATACAATATAGACAGTATACTTATTCACCTAAAATTGTTTTAAAAAGTGTGCGTGATATAAAATGCAATTTTTATTAAAATAATGTTACTTAGATTGTAAATCAGAATAAACTGTTTACTGGTGCAGAATAAGACTACACGGTAGGTACGTGTGCTTGTATGTGTTAAATACCTGCAGTGCGAGCTCGGAGCGATCAGCTGAGCGGCGGAGGCGGTCAATACACCGCGTTGATTTTTAAAATATATCACTACGAATATGTTTTTTGTAATTTACTGAGTTATTCTTCATGTATTTGTGTTCAGTTATAGTAGTACAATCACCCCTGAAAATATTTTGCAAGTGCATATCAACACACTGTATACAGGGTGTCACAAGACCCATCACCAAGCCGAAGTCTACGCGTTTTGGACATCATGCCAAGTCATACTAAGCAAAAATAAAACCTGGGAAACGACTTTTTTTTACACTTTTCACTTTTTTCAAGCCGCTATAAAAATGTGAGCGTGCAATTTTCGAAATACCTACTAATCCATGGGTTCATATAGAACAGGTTGGCGGGGTAAATGCAATGATTTTGTACCTAATTACAAAAATTCCATAGTAACTTTGAGCCTCAATATCTCCTGAACCCGTAATTTCCCAGGTATGATGCCGAAGCAAAAAATGTTCGTAATGATTGGTACAATATGGGGTTTCAGTATTCGTTAAGGGTCTTTTTACACCCTGTATAATAATTGAAGATGTCGCTCTTCTTGCGTTTTTTGTTTAAATATTTGTTAACACAACATCAGTATTGTTAAACAAAACAAAATATTTTTGTTTCTGAAAATGATAGTAATTTAAGCTAGTGTTCCATAAAATATGTTGGTTTTTTTTTTCAGCAATCAGTGATGTTTCTGAGGCTGTATTACGTGTACAGCAAGGTGTTGTTAGTGGTTACCCCAACACTGGTGTTCATCTACCTGTTCCTAGTCATTCACGAGTTCTTAAAGTACATCATACGACCTGATGCGCAACTAAGAAGACTGCTGTTCACATGCATTATTATTATGTTCCTCAGTCTAAGTAAGTACTATGCTATACCACGTACTTTTGTTAAATTATGAAGTTCTACAACTTTACTCTCATTAGTGGCAAACCATATCATTGATTTACTTTCTGCTAATATCTAAGTACTGAATTTTTCTATCATTATATTTGCCTGGTTTGTTTTTTTATTGTTTGATATATTAAATTCCATATATAAATTTTACTAAAACTAATTTCATTCATTTGCCGATTTTGCTACGCGAAGCAGAATTATGTGATCGCATCTTATATAAAAATGTTTAAAAATAGAACGTGTTAATCTCAATCTCAAGGAAATAATGTATTTACAATAACATTATTGTGTTCTTTACAGTCATACAATCGTATGTAATGTTGCTACTGAAGCACGAGATCATCAAAATAAAATACACCAAACTAGTAAATGAAGCGATCAAAGACGGAATAAACGTGACAATCGAACAAGGAATTACTGAGAAAGAAAAAAAGACTACTGCAGAAAACAATTAAATAAGCGATGTCAAAATAAATTTGTATGATAAAACGGCGCTAGGGCTGCGTTCTGTAGGACAGCGTTGAGCGGGGTGGAGCAACAGTGATGCGGTGAGCGGGCTGATGGCAGCTGTTACGGTTTAGAATACCGCTCATTCCTACGTCGTCGCTCCCGTTACCATCGAGAACAGAGCAATACAAATGATTGCGTATTAAATTGCTCCGCTCATCGCCTTCATCGAGAAAGTGGCCAAGAAGTAAAAGTATTATATTAATATTTACTGTACATACAATGTTTTAGATCTTAGAAAGATAACATGAAGAAGACCATAATTCGATTTCGTGATATTCCGATGGCAGTAGATAAGTATGACCATTCTGCAAACTAAAATGTTTCTAAGCTAAATACGTACTGTGCTATGACCCAAGACTGATTTTAAAATACTATGTTTTACTATATATAAGCTTTTTCCAAGACAAACTAGGTATTATTGTTGAAATTGGTTTTGTCGAATAATAAATTTTCGTAAATTTCATTTGATATTCAAATAATGTACAAGAATATGGAGATATGGACTGTGTTACAAACTCGCAAAATTGACCACAAAAGTAAAAAAAAAGAGACATAGAGAGTATTGGGCGCACTGTATCTCTTTATTCCAAGATTTTCAAAATTTTAAGCATATAAGATAATGATAATATCATTTTTATTCTCAACACCCACAAATAAAAAGTACAATAAAAAAACAGTAAAGAAAACAATAAAAAAACAAGTGTGGCGTGTCAAAACAGGGCATAGTTCAGCATTTGTCAGGCAGATGCCTGACGCTGATATAAAGACTAACTTCCTTTGCTTTTGATCAAAACCGAAAAATGTGTTCATATTATGCTTTATTTTTAATTTACAATATCATTTATCAAAGAACTGAGACCGTAGATGTCATAGTTTCAAAATTATTCTTTGACGGCTCTTTTTATATTTTAAGTTAACAATGTGCAGCTATAGGATAAGTATATATATTAAGTTAGTTCTCGCGTGTGCGGACTCTGGACGTATAACCATCACTGCCGATTTACTTCTTATTGTAGCATAAACATTAGCAATTCTACATTCATTTTTACAACTGCATTTTATTAAAATTAAACTACTATTAAAGTTTATAGATATTATTGCAGTCTCGTTTGGTTTCAAACCATCAGATTGAGAATTGCATTTTCTCTATTACCTGACATTTCGGTTGCTCACTTAAACCGTGGTCACGGAAAGACATAAGTATCTTAATAGTAGTTTTATTTCATTCACCTAAACATTAGACGATACAATGACATGTTATATAATTACCTGTATACAGACTTTATGTACCTAATTAATAATAATAAATGCCTTTCCAAAATTTGGGTGTATCAAGATTCCTTCTCAAACCAAGCACCTTTGTTATCCTTATACGTCATCATTTCTGTACCCACGAACTACTGCTTAGTGAGAACGATGGATAAGAGGAACACAACATTGATACTCGAATCCAAAAGATCCATCAATTGCAAGTTAAATGTCGAGATTACCCTTACCAGTAAGATTAGTTGAGTAACCATTTACTCTAGTAATCTTTCGCGATGTACAATACGTACCTTTGATTAAAATAAACGATAATTACCACGAAAGTTTCAATTTCTATTTCGTTTAACCATTAAATAAAATAAAAAAAGATTAATCAATCCAATCCAACGTTATGAATCAATAAATGCTGCTTGTTTTCAAACACAATTAGTTTCTCATTTTCCAGTATTGCCAACTTCCCCCCCGTGGGATCTCCACCTTCTCGTGGTGGGAGGGCTCAGTAACCGTGGGTTTGAGGTACACCCATGGTGAAGCTAAGCGGGATCCCAGGAGGGGACGCTCCACGTGGGCTTGAGTGAGGCCTGCGTAGGATGCGTCCAAAGTGCGGGTGCGGGGGACAGTTCTATCCGCAGTCGGGTGCGGTCGCGAGAAGAGAGGCGTGTCGGTGTTGCGTTGCCGTGCGCCCTATCTCCCGCGACCAAATGGGGGCGCACCATTGTTGCGTCGCGGTGGGGCCGCAGAGGAAGAGGAGATGCGGTGTTGCGTTGCCGTCCTCCCTGTCCTCTGCGGCCGCTGGGTGTTTTGGCGGCGGAGCCTAACACCTTCATCCGCCGCTAAGGGGGCTTCGTTCGGGGCCCGCCTGACCATCTGGTGGGCCAATACCCGTCGGGGGGTAGCGAGGAATGCTTAGGTGAAACCCTACCCTCCGACACATGGGTACATGAGGAGCACGGGTTGGTTTTTAGTCAGTAAGAGTCTGACAGTCCCCTTCGTCCTTCCCCCCAGGGCGGAGGGACTTCATGAGGATTTTCCAACCAGACACCAAAAAAAAAAAAGTATTGCCAACTTAGCAATACATATAATCTTGTGGCTTTAGCAGACTGCGTTGTCTCGTTTTCCACCTAGTTTACATTTTGGGTATAATTTTCAGTAAAATAATATTGTATGTCATCTAATTTGAGCTTATTTTGTATTCATCTAAGTAATCCAAGTAGTTATAGGTGCGACAATGCCACCGACACATACACAGTTGCGTCAAACTTTTAACATCCCTATTACTCCCTATTTTTGCGTCGGGAATTAAAAGTAGGTATTTTAGTAGCTTTTTTTTTCATCTAGAAAGTTAATTCAGACTTTTGAAAGTGCGTGACACTTACACCTACATACATACATATCGTCAAGCCTTTTATCCCCGAAGGGGTAGGCAGAGGTGTATTTCTACACCATTGAATTATTACCTACAGAAACCAAGTACGCGCACGCAATACGCGCCGTTCATTTGGGTCAGGATCTGACCCAATCGCTGGCCGCGTTGTCTGTAGTCCGAGTCGCACGGTAGCGTAAGCATCTCCCGCAAAATAATCGAAATTATGACATACTGTACAGTGTTTTGTGCCACAAAGGTTCAGAAAAAGATTATAAGGTTGCTGGAGTATCATTCCACCGGTCAGACATTAATTTTATTACGTAGATTGTCTAATAATACAAATACAGTGAATCATAATAAGTACGAGCGGAGTGTTGCCAGTTGGGTGTGAAATTGTCCCAGTTTAATTTACACATTCCTTACCAAAATTTATTCTATTGACAGTAATAATAAACATAAGGAATTATGTAGTTACATATATAAACTTAACCTTTCAAACACCGCTGGCTGGTACATATCAATCGGTTACGACAAATTTGTCACGTCAAGCTCTAGCCGAGCTCGGCTAAGACGACATTGTCTCAAAGCACTCGATTTTTCCGTTTTTGTATTGAAAGGCTAGTATCTAAAGTCTAGTATTGTCTTGTACTTAATGTAGGCACGCGTAACTAACTTCGTTGTTGAACGAATGACGTTACCGACCTAATTATATTAGAATTTTTAAACTTTTCGCCTTTTTTTGGTCACCATAGCGCAACGGCGCACACATACTCGTAGTACTCGCTATTGATTTTTGATAATTTTTTCTCACAAATATACATATACTTTTTTATGTACTATAAAGAGCATTTAACTAGGAAATCACTCGGCACTTGTTAGTGCTCACGTTTGAGTAAGTTTCGTCAAGATTGATTTAGCCATCGTTAGTCAGTTGTCAAAACTTAAAAAGCAGACAGTGTGACTTTAGAATTTATAATATACAATTACTTATTTCATGCAAAAATTATGAATTTACCCTATTTGTAGGGGAAAGACGTTGTAACTGGCAACTCTATAATTGCGTCTGTGTGCGTGATGCAGCAAGTAAACAGCAAAGTTCCGCACACATAGCGAATTTTCGGCTTAGCTTCTGAGCTCGCGTTGTTTGAATATTGACTTTCTGTAGGTAATAATTCAATGTTCTACACCCACTTTTCGCCAGATATACTTTAGTCCCACGTAATAAGGGGCGAGCCTATTGCCGTACCGGGCACATTTCCAGACTCCGTGCTGCTACTGAGAATTTGGTGACAGAAAAACCCAATAGCACTGCCCGACCCAGGAATCGAACCCGGGACCTCCCGATCCCACGCGCACATTTATGCCGCGAGACCAACGAGGCAGTCGTATAGGGTTTGATGTCGAGTTTTCCGTCTCTACGCAAAGATGGTATTTGCATCGTGTTATCCCTTAGTCGCCTCTTACGACACCCACGGGAAGATAGGGGGTGGTGACACTTGTATTCTATGCCATCAACCACACGGCTATGACACTTACACCTAGACTTGTATATTCACTAAGTAGACCTTCTTCATCGTTTAGTTGGTTTGTACTGACGTGTACCGATGCGTGTCTGGCCACCAAAACTGCATGCGATGTATTATGTGCAACTATTCTAGCAGAAGCGAGTAATCGTGAGGGTGTGTTGACCTATATGCACGACATTTCTGTCATACGAAGTAAACCGGACGAAGAGAAAAGAGGGTAAACAACGATAATATTAAGTTTTTCGTATCTTTTGAAAGGGTTCCGAAAAAGGATGAGTGTAATAAAAATGCTTCACTCAAGTGGAGAAAAAGAGGAGGAAACTTCGTTGTCAAAGCCAGTGGTACATGGCCAGCATAACCAATCATGCCGCTATGTCCCGCAATACTGTCCGTCCCTTGTCCGTTTGAAAGATGATCACACCACAACCAACTTTAAAGCGACCGACTAACCATTTTCATACCTTCTTGAAGAATGTAATTTGTCCAAGTGCCAGTGGCTTCTTATATCGACGTTTTCGTAGTAAGCAACACAATATCGCCTAACGAACAAGGACAACGCTGTGTCAGCAAATAATGCATCAGTCTTAGTTTTTAAATGTAAGTTTCATGTTATAACTATGATCTTATATTAATTCATTTTTCTGTTTAATATCTGAAACAAATTATTATTAATATCGAGAACCTTTTAATAGTAGCAGTAATTTATCATTTATTGATAGATAGAACGTTATTCTGATTACAAGTATGTTTACAATAACTGTCAATAACATGTGCAGAGTTAAACTTATTTAATTTCTTCATCTGCTTTTCTTTTTTATTACTATCTGCCTTCAAATCAGACCCTTTAAACTTGCAACCTGTCGATGCAACTCGACTATCACAACAGCAGTTGGTACTCCTGTATGCACAAGCTAAAAATAAACTTATCGATCGATCGTCAGTCGCAGTATGGTCGCAGTGTCGGCCATTTTCTGAGTGCACTCTGTTATTAAACTTGCTGATATACAAATATTGTGAATTAAGTGTCTGGTGAATTCACGCTGATTTGGTAAGCTTTTTATTGTCTTGCTATAGTTATTGTAGAAAATGACATGTAGCAAAAATATATTGTATTTCTTAGTAATAAATAGATCGTGCTGATGGTTCAAAACAATAAACGGATAGTGCAATTTATCTAAATGTGCACCTGTACTTGTAAACAAAATGTTAAGTGAAAGTTTAATTCACATTAAGTATTATTCTGACCAATTTTCCTTGAGTATGTTTTCCTTGTTGCTTATCACAAACTACGACGGTATACAATGCGTAGCTTTGTGAATTATTTAATAACAATGTTGGAGAGGTGTATTTGTAACAAAAATATTGACATAAATTCTTTCTGTAAAATTGTTAATCTGATAATTTTGACAGTATAGAAAAAAATTGTTATTTTACTCTATATGTGGGAATGTCGTAGTTTACAATATTGCGGTACTTTGATAGCAAATTTAACATTGATAATTAATTTATTTAATAGACTTTCCATATTTTCAATTATTTCGAAATATCAATTATAAATATATACATAAGTATAAAAAATATACAGTATGGGTCTATATTAAATTTGAACAAGTATTAGGTACTTACATTGTATAATATTGATAGGCAATGTTCCGGGAATAATATCAAAGAAACAGCATGACATTAGACACCTTGTTCACATTAATTTAATTCACATTATATATTTAGGTAAGCTTTACCCTTATAAGGACCTATTCTAAAGCTGTAATCTATCATAAATCAATAAAACGGAGTAAGAAGGAAAAAGGTAATAGAAATATTCTGTTATGAAAAATGGTCAAATGTGTGTACAATCAATCAATCAATCAATCAGCCTATCGCAGTCCACTGCTGGACATAGGCCTCTCCCAACACGCGCCACAGTACACGGTCCTCAGCCTTCCGCATCCAGTCTGTCCCAGCCACCGTTTTCAGGTCGTCGGTCCACCTAGCCGGGGGCTGCCCTACCTTACGCTTGCCGAGACGTGGTCTCCACTCTAGGATACGCTTGCTCCATCGGCCATCAGTCCTTCTACAGATATGGCCAGCCCACTGCCACTTGAGCCTACTGATTCAATTTCAATTTTAATTCAATTTTCAATTTTATTTATCAAAAAAAAAACACAGATAGGTACATTAAAATATTATTTTTACATAAAATCAAACTTAAGGCTAAGTGGTTTATTAATCAATTAGAAGCAACACCACTCCTGTACTAGTTACAAAACTGTATCACAGTAAGTGGGTTCTCCCTTTACAAAATTCTTTAAAAATACCACAATATAATTATAATATTCGTAAACTAAAATATAAAGGTAAAGCATTAAAATCAGTTTCTAATTAATAGGTACATACAAATAACATTGACGCATTTATTATTAAAATTGCGTGTTGTGCATTTTGTAGAAAACTTAAGTGTAACATATAAAACTACGAGTCAGCCGAATCGTGAACAGTGTCAGTGTGTTAGTAATAGTTGTGTTTAGCATCTATTTATAATTATTACATAATGTGCGTTTATCCAAACTCGATGAAATTACAATATAATGTTAGTAGGTCACTATTCTAATGAGGTTCTGTTAAGTTTATAACTAATATTGAAAGTTATAATTATGATAACTAAATGACATGAAAGTTAGTTAAAGCGAATTTAGTATGTAGCAAGTGGAGTGAAGCCTAAGTATCTCCATAATCAACGGTGTTGATATATCTCCTCTCTGCCATAATTTTCGCCGGACAGTCAATAGAGCCTGTATTGTGTGTTGCTTGGCTTTTTGTAGTGTAAGCAGGTAGCGCACGTTGGTTCGTCTGCCTTTTTCGTGCATTCCTTTATTGAATGTCCACGATCACCACAATGTCCACAGGTGTATGTTGTCTCCCGGCAAGTCTTAGCTGCATGGCCATATTGCTGAGACTTGAAACACCTAGTCACTAAGGTAAAATCTTTAACAGGGCACGAAGACCAGTTTATAAAAACTCGATCTTTTTTGATGAGAGCTTTCCTTAACGCTGCAGAGACTTCTATGATAAAGTTGCAGGTCTCACCGTCCTTCTTGCCTGACTTATGGCTTAATTGGACGCCATTAAGGAAAGTTTCAAGGTCGCAATCTGGCATCACTTCGGCAACATTTTGGTGGTATAGGCAGGAAAAAACTTCCCTTTCTTGCATACTAGTGGGCACACCTATTATCACCACCCTCGGTCGTCGCTTATGAGGCTCATCTATCTTAAGACCTGATTTCGTGAGCTGCACTGATTTCTTGAGCTTCTCAATGTCATCTCTAGAATCAGTACTAATTATGACACCGCCATTTTTTATTTTGTGTAGGCCCCGTACGTGCAGTTTCATCAGCTCAGGGCTAATAATCTTTTGGACAAGGGATTTTGTGTCCTCACTCGACTTCAATTTATCACCAGGATAAATGGCTACTGAGTTCATTTTCTTTGGCTGTATAAAATTATTAGGTCCTTTTTTACCATGTCCGCAAATGAAGTGGTCTCGGGAGGTTTTGATGTTTCTTCAATGGTCCGGGTAAGGTCTTGTAGCCGCTGTGATAGGTCTAACTGATCTTGAAGTGACTGTACAAATGTTTGGGCTTGGACGAGTCTAATCTTCAGGGCCTGGTACCGTACCGCCATATGCGATGTGGCAGTACCCACAGTACGGCACAAATTGTTGATGCGCAACTTCTGCTCCGAGTTCATTTTGCCCTCAGCTACGATAGCGCACACCCCATTGAGACTTTCTTCAACCATGGTCATCCACGAGTGTATCTCCGGTGTTTGCATCACTTCGCGAACATCTTCACCTTGGCTCGGCGCAGTAGGTCTCGTTGCGGGTGCAGGTGCAAGCTCTGCCGACGGTGTAGGAGGCGGAGAGTGCAGGGTCCTGCTACTCCGGTTGAACGGGCTGTGGTCCATTACGGGTGTTGATCTACTAAATTCTCTTAAACACGATCCATATTTAAAATTATAGTTATATTCATTACACTGGTAAGTTTAAAACCGATTGCCGGCAAACAAGGTCACGATTCAGCACTTTATATGTTTATTTTAATTGATTCTTAACACGTCTGTACTCAACGAAAGGTGCTAGGTGTGTCCGGATTCTGTGAGCTATGTCGGTAACTTTGGTTCTGTGTCGGATAGCTTCGTTTCGGATTTTATCCTTCAAAGAGACGCCAAGCATAGCCCGTTCCATAGCTCGCTGCGTGACTTTTAGTTTGTTGAGTAGTCCCACTGTGAGTGTCCACGTCTCGGCACCGTACGTCATAACAGGTAGGACGCATTGGTTGAAAGACCGCAATGCCTGAAGACTTTGGTCTTCAGGCATTGCGGTAGGGGCGAAGAGAAAACACGACGTAGCTTGCCAAACGCTGCCCAACCCAACTAGATCCTGCGGTCGATTTCTTTCTCGAAGTTGTTTCTACCAAGCTGGACTACTTGCCCAAGGTAGACATATGTACTCTTTCTTGAACAACTTCGAGCATCGATCCGTCGACATAAACCGGTCCCGGCACTATGTGTTCGTTGAACATAATCTTGGTTTTATCCAAGTTCATGCCGAGACCGACCCGTCGAGAGGCTCCATTTAGGCTGTGCAGCATCTCGCTCAGCTCTTCCAGGCTCTCTGCCACGATGACGATATCGTCCGCAAACCGAAGGTGGGATATGTACTCGCCATTAATGTTTATGCCCCGTCCAGTCCAGTCCAGCGTCTTAAAGACGTCTTCGAGTGCGTTGGTGAAGAGCTTAGGGGATATTACATCCCCCTGCCTCACCCCTCTACGCAACTCAATGGGGCTGGTTTTACTGTCCTGGAGCTGGACGGTCATATGGGCCGTGTCGTACAAACATCTCAACACCTCGATGTAGCGCCAGTCGATGCGACACCGCTGCAGAGCATCCAGAACCGCCCAGGTTTCGATGGAGTCGAAGGCTTTCTCGTAGTCCACGAAAGCCATACACAGCGGCT
This sequence comes from Euclidia mi, assembly GCA_944739405.2. Classification (NCBI taxonomy): domain Eukaryota; kingdom Metazoa; phylum Arthropoda; class Insecta; order Lepidoptera; family Erebidae; genus Euclidia; species Euclidia mi. The sequence continues at coordinate 76,381,224 of OX123191.2, read as the reverse complement.
GATTGTATTCGTTGGTCTTCTGTACAATCTGCCGAACAGTATGGATGTGGTCTACGGTGCTGTAGCCTTTTCGAAACCCGGCTTGTTCCGGTGGTTGGAAATCGTCGAGTTTTCTGGCGAGGCGATTTGTTAGGACTCTCGAGAACAGCTTGTAGACGTGACTCAGGAGTGAGATGGGTCTGTAGTTTTTCAGCAGGGTTTTGTCACCTTTTTTGAAAAGCAGAACCACCGCACTCCCACTCCACGCCTGAGGTGTTAGGCCTTGGTGGATAATGGAGTTAAACAGGCTCGCCAGCTCTTTCAGAACTGCTGTCCCACCTGCTTTTAAGAGCTTTGTGGTGTGAAATGTGTGTACATTTGACTATTTTTCAGTCAGCTTTATAAATTTCCATTTTTCAGAAAAATTTACGCCGTTAATACGCGCTTCGTATCTTCGAGAAAATAAGACATTAAATTATTGCTTGTCTTTTTTGCGACAAAATGTAAACCAGTTTAAAATGTCTCTAAGGATATACCAAGCACCTTTGTATGCAATAGGTACCTAGTTAATCATTTAACTTACGCGTCGCAAAACACATTTCAGAACAGAGAACCTTTGTTTAAGTCGATGATTTAAAAATATTCAGGGGAACGATGATCTCGTGTCCGTATACGCAGCAGGACCCTACGTTTAATTCGATTGAAAGTTAACTTTTTACGTGCGTGGTATTTAGTACTTTTCGAATTGTATAAGTAAAAAAATAGTACCTTCATTGCTACAGCGAAATCTTGAATTATTACCCAGCAGGACCCTCCGCTGTTTGAAGGTTTTCAGACCAATAGTATATGTCACCGTTTAGCGATGTATTAGTACCTTTAAAATACCTTGGTTTCATTTTAATATAATTATTTGTTTATGAGGAAAGCGCCTGCAAAACTTTTATCATGCCAGCAGGACCCTTTTTTGTTTTGACGCTTTCGGTCCCGACAGTCATATTTCTTGTTAGCATTTTAATAGTACTTTTCAAATAACCTTACGTTTAAATCAAATACTATGTAGTTTAACAAGCAAGTTGATTTAAAACTTTTTTCACGATGTCCTTAAGATTAAACCATTCCAATGATGCTATTATTTTTATGGCACTTAAATATTATTAAAATTGAGGGTAAATGCAAAATAAATAATAATCATATCATAACGGATTTTTATTAAATTGTGTTCATAAAAAATAAATATATAAGTTCATCTAAAAACACCGGTTTAAATTAATAAAAATCTCTTTGATTAATGCCACCATGCTAAAAGTTATGAAAGCTTATACCTACATTGGCCAAACTAAACGTTAAGTCGCTGAAAAAATATTTAAAAGTTTTAAAACAATTTTTCTGCTATAATACAAAATATTTGAATTACACGTAAGGTTATTTGAAAAGTACTATTAAAATGCTATTAAGAAATATGACTGTCGGGGCCGAAAGCGTTAAAACAAAAAAGGGTCCTGCTGGCATGATAAAAGTTTTGCAGGCGCTTTCCTCATAAACTAATAATTATATTAAAATGAAACCAAGGTATTTTAAAGGTACTAATACATTGCTAAACGGTGACATATACTATTGGTCTGAAAACCTTCAAACAGCGGAGGGTCCTGCTGGATAATAATTCAATATTTCGCTGTAGCAATGAAGGTACTATTTTTTTACTTATACAATTCGAAAGGTACTAAATACCACGCACGCAAAAAGCTAACTTTCAATCGAATTAAACGCAGGGTCCTGCTGCGTATACGGACACGATGATCTCGATCTCGTAACAAATAGGTATTTACTTTTAGTTTGTAGTAGTAGTTAGTTTAGTGACCGTACTTACTCATTATTATGAAGAACCTTTGTTTTGGAACTTTGCCAATAGGAACAAGTTTCTATTGGCCTGATTTCGGCATTTTTAATTTTTTGATGCTGAGGTAAAATTGATAAAAAACCCGCATGTCGTGCCACGCATAATATAGGGTTCCATAGTAACCTTTAACTAATATCCTAAGGATAAAATAAGAACTTGATTACAATATTCATCACATCGCTTGCAAATGTGCGGGTGTAATCGCAGGCTCATCTAGTTTCATTATATATTCTTAATTATGTACCTACTTCTCTCTGCAGAATAACATTTCGAAGAAGAATACGTATCTACTTGGAAGAAGAAAATAAAAAGCGACAAAATGCTCTGCTCAGTGCGTATGGAGGTGCCTAGCCGATGCATGTTTCCAAAGATAACTAAAAACTTCCTGTTATACAACTGGGGCTTAGCAAAACTGGTAAGTGAAGTAATATTTATTAGGAAATTACTTAAACTATATTATTATGCACGACCCGATGGCGAAGCGGGAATGTAACCGACTGCCACGCCCGAAGGTCGCGGGTTCGATTCCCGTTCAAGTAAATCATTTTTATGTGTGAATATGGATTTTTGTTTTGTTCTGGGTGTTTCTATGTATAAAAATTATGTAAAGATAAAAAAGTATATGTGTGTGTTTATCAATTGTCTGTCGATAAACATACGTACCTATACATATTTATTTTATAAATCTAGTAGAAGCAGCGATAGCCTAATGGAGATACCAACAGACTGCCATGCAGAGGGTACCAGGTTCGAAGCCACGGCGCGCACCAATGACTTTTCGGAGCTATGTGTAAAGTATCCCTTGCTTCCTGCCTCACTCGCCTGCCCACGTTAAGCCGTCGGTCCTGGCTGATATGAAGATCTTTGACATTCGTTATAGGGAGTCAGTATCTATGAATAAACTGATACTGATCGAAACCATTGAATATAGCTAGGGTTGCCTTTTGACTTGCGGAGGTCAGACAGGCAGTGGCTCTGTGGAAAAGCAAATATCCAGTCAAATCCGGTTAGACTAGAAAGTGTAACCCGGGTTGTAACTGGGATAACGCTTGAAGGATGATGTTTATCGATTGTCTAGTTATAGTACAAGTATTGCTGGGCTTAGTAGAATTGTGTGATAAGAGAGTGTTGTGGGGTAAAAGAATATGTAGTGACAAGCATCGACAAAGGTAGGCTAAGGTGGTTTGGGCACGTGGAGAGGATGGATGACGAAAAATTTACCAAGCAGATATACAAGGCAAGTGTGAATGGGACAGGACGAAGGTGAAGACCTAGGCGGACGTTCTCTGACCAGATTGGAGGCATTGTAAAAACAGGGCAGGTTAAAAGTACCCTGAACAGAAGAGCATGCATGAGGAATCTGATGGGAGTGCATGAAGGAAGAGAGATATGTCAGGATTGTTGCAAATGGCGTTCCGTAGTCTCTGCCTACCCCTCCCGGAAACAGGCGTGAGTATATGTATGTATGTAATATTGTGATGTACAATATAATATAACATATTTTTCACTGTCCTCTTAGTACGAAGGTAACCCTCAAGAAAGGCAAAGTGAGGTGGAGGTATTTTTGAAACCAGAGCCACTAGTGTTGCTACCACATTGCATTTTGATGACTATCTACGTTCGATTGTTTGATGAAAATTGGTAGAGAAAGCCAAAAGGCTTCTTATCATGTCACTAGAGGACGCCAGCAGCTACGCCTGCATATTTTTTTAATTTACCCGTTTTGGCCGATCCCGTGGGAATTTCGGGAAATCCCTTCTTAGTGCACCCCTACGGTCCCCAAGGAACATACATGCCAAATTTCAGCTTCCTGCGACCAATAGTTTCGGCTGTAGCGTGTCTGTCAGTCAGTCAGTAACGCAAGGATTTTATATATTAAGATTATCATCATCATCATCAGCCGTGTATATAAACGGACCCCCTGCTGGGCACGGCCCTCTTCTTACTATGAGAAGAGTAAAGCAATAGCCAACCATGCTGGCCAAATGCGGGTTGGCAGACTTCACATGACATTCGAGAACATTACGGAGGACTCTCAGACATGCAGGTTTCGTCACGATGTTTTCCTTCACCGTTTAGTAAGCGATAATAAATAATTTGTATGTATGAGAGGTAAAAAGTTCTGAAGTGGCATTGGTCTTAAGAAATTAACCGCCCAAGGCGCTGCATCAACCAACGTATGCTTTCTTCCGTTTACTGAAGTCAAAAGTGCGGTCATGGAATAGTTTCAATGAATATTAAAGATAAAGATTCCATAAAAAGGCCAATCTGTTTCTTTCGTTCTTGTTTTCCCCTTTTGCCCTTTTTATTGTTTATTTTTATTTTCAAATAGTCTAGATATAATGTAAGTACGTATACAATCTATAGTTCAGGTTTTAAAATGTAAATATACTCTGAATAATGCCATAAACATTAGGACTGCCTCCGTGGTCCAGACGATTGCGTAGGTATGCGTCTGCTAATCAGGTGGTCCCGGTTTCGATTCCCGTGTCGGGCAAAATTGTTACTTTTGCCGAATACTCGATAGCAACGCAGAGTCTGGCAAAGAGCCTGGTAACGGCAAAACTCTGGCCACATTACGTGGGACCTGCAAATTCATAACATAGTGAAATGTTAGCGTAATATCACCCCTCTGCCTGGCCCTTCGTAGATACATGCGTGTGTAAATATCACCCATCTTGATTTCGTATCAATCGCTAGAACGTCCTTAATTGTTTGTAGATTGTATGACCATACATAAAGGTCGGCACATATCTGACGGAAGATGCGTCGAACGTATCTTCGGTCGCGTCTATTCCGTCAAATGAGTCGGTACACATCTGACGCAAAATGCGTCGAGCGTATCTACATCGGTCGCGTCTATTCCATCAAATTAGACCTGCTACATTACGCGTCTAGTCAGTTTCTGCGTTCAGCAACTACAGTGCGGTTGCTTTGTATGACATTTAATTTTAAAACGTCGCCCAACGCGTCTGTCAAAATTCACGTGGTGCGTGGTGCGCGCGACGGCGACCGATAATGCGTTGACGGCAACGGAACAGACGCTGTACCCTCGACGTACTAACGGATCATCGGTCAGGTGTGAAAGGTTGAATGTTTTTCTATATACCTATTTGTATGTTTTGGTGTTACGCGACCGATAATACGCGACGCATCTTCCGTCAGATATGTTTCGACCCTAACTCTAAAAATAAATTGGAGGTAAACCATTGATTGAGAACCTAATTTCTCTTTTTCAGGTGATTGATATCGTTTTATTTTATTTCCTTGCCATGGAGCTAAACGGCGTGCAAACATACGATTTCCCGGATTTTATACAAACATTCGTAGTATTCGGTGCATTAGCAATACACGTACTTGTGGATATGATTTACCAGTTCGCCCTTATTGTTGGCCTTACACAGGTAAATTTGAACAATTAATCATTGATTCATCATCATCATTTCAGTCTAGAGGCGTCCAATGCTGGACATAGGCCTCCCCAAGGTTTTCCACACAGACCGATCTTTATATAAGCACCCCGTATCCAACCGCTTCCCGACCATTGATTACTAATTAAACTCATTATTTTTTGTTATCGTACGAGTGTTTCCAACTCTACTGTTTAATTTATAGACCTCTATAAAAAGCCTCCAACGTGGCTTAACAGTTTATATTGGACAAGAACCAGGCGTGATGGCTCCACGCGTCTTCTAAAACGTGGTACCGCCATTTTGTAAATGCCACAATAAGCGCTCGATGCTATCCAAATGGTATCAATACAACTAGTCTCAAAACTTGCTAATGTTCAAAGAAATTGCCGAGTCCTTTTGTAAGAGCTAATTTATCATGAATCTATCGAGTTCTGAGAGATACTAGTTTATAAAAAGATGGGCGGATATAATAACTCATAAAAAAATGCGTGTTGATCGTACCTTTGTAGTTTTTACTAGTAGCCATTAGCATAAACTATCATAACACTGACCTACCTACCTTTACTCCCAACTTTATTTACAAAACTTAAAGCTTCTCTTGACGGCGACTGCAAAACATGGAATATCTATCTGGCTATCCTTTTGGGGAAACGGAGGTTAGATAGCAGTTGCTCTGTAGAAAAACTTGTGTTTTGTCAAATCGAGTTAGAATAGTATATGAGCACCAAGGAGTGGTGGAGGTCTTGGATGCAAAATGGTTAACAAACAAAAAGATGATAATGATGATAATAATATTATGTATTGCCACTAGTGATGTTCCGTATCCGTATCCGTATCCGCTGATATCCGGAAGAAGAAAAGTCCGTATCTGTATCCGTTACTTTACTCGCGAATCTTTTACGGATCTTTCACCTTATTAATTTTCAATTGATACGATGGAATGCTATAGGTGGTTAGGTATTGAAAAATATAAATTTCCATTCAATGTATTTTTAATAGAGTTTCAATACAAGTCGAAACATGATCTGTCCCGCCGGGCGTGCGTGACGTCAACTATCGTTTAAAGGTCGCGCGCATCGACAACGATTCAGTAAGAAAATAAAGATCCGTATCCGTATCCGCAGACCTTGACACCAAATAACCGTATTCCGATCCGTATCCGCGGATATACATTTTTAACGATCCGGCACATCACTTATTGCCACTAATATTGACGTGATGGATATTATTGCAGCTCTACCATAAAAACTAACGTTTCTATTTTGTTTTCAGACACCCGGTGTAGGCTATTTGATACAATACCATAGTTACTGTCAGGGTTTGTGATTGCAGACAATACTTTATGGTGTGATCTACTCCATCATTTTTTACAACGATTTCTTGGAACGCGTGACACATGATCGACGACGAAATCGCTTGGTCACAGATCAATTAATTGTTATGTCTGTCAGTTTGAGTAAGTATATGTTTTCCATAATACCTTCAGTATATATAAAATCCTTGCGTTACAGACTGACTGACAGACAAGCTACAGCCAAAACTACTGGGCGCAAGAAGCAGAAATGTTGGCATGTATGTGCCTGTGACCGTAAGGGTGCACTAAGAAGAGACTTCTCGAATTTCCCACAGGATCGGAAAGAAAATGGTAAAATATACAAAAATGCAAGCTTAACTGCGGATTTCCTCTAGTATAATATATAAACAAAACACCCATAAGTAAAACAGTATCGTGAATACTTTTCAACTTTCGCGACTACTCTTATGTGTAAATGTGTACAAGTATCCCTATTACCTATTACCCTATTACCTAAAAAATCATGGCGAAATGTGGGTGTAATGTTAAACCTCTGACTACCCCTTCGGGGATACAGTCGTGAGTCAATAAAAAAGTGTGCAAGTAATATTTATATAACGGGGCTAAGTCTATAAATCATCTGTAGGTATATCTACACACCTTGTATATTAAGTCACTGTATTCCCGAAAAGTATGTACTAACTCTGCCCATGATATAGAAGCTACCCTACACTGATACACTTACTTTTCAAAATATGTAAAATATTTTTTTAGTATTCGAACTTTTATTTTCGCCAAAATTAATGTTTCATAGCATAACAACGTGACCGTCGATGGGTAAGGTAAATGCACTTTATAACCTAAAAAGTAGCTTACCTAAGTTCACGTCACATTGTAGTCTTGTAAAATGCTGATTTTAAAGAAAGATGAGACTAAATTAAAGCAGAATTTCTATAGCTGATAAGTTTAGGGGCCACATTAGCAATAGCTTAAGCAAAATTGCTAATAAATGTTTTCTTTTTTCAGTTTTCCAAACGCTTGCAATGATGATGGTCAAACAAGAGATCGAAGAACTAGACGACCAGAAGTTATTAAGTGTTAAGATTGAACAGAATGTCACCAGTCGGAAAAAGCAATTCTGGGATCTACAATTTACTGTGAAACTAGATTGTAACACAATTGAGAAAGAAATAGAGAATAATGACCCTCCAGTAGAAATCGAGACTACATGCGAAAAAGCAAAGCTGACCCAATGAATATTTGAAGCAAATGAACGATAACGATTTGAGATAACCAAGTACTTTGATACGAATGAATGCTGTTCGATTAAACTAATTAAATAGATTTTGAAATGAATAGCAGTAAGAATATAAATAAAAAGTTATATTCCATAAAAGCTACAAAAGCATAAAAAAAAGAAAACGATTTGAGATAACCGACGACTTTGACATAAATAGAGATGGAAGCTGTTTAGATCAACGTTAATCCTAGTCTATCCTCCGACAAAAGTAGCTTAAAAGATTTTTAAATAATTCATAGAAAGAACAAAAAAAAAGTTGCATTCTATTTAAGCTATTAAAACACTTTTAAAACCAACAATGTACTTTTATTTGCGTAAAGGCAGCTATGGATATAGCTGCTTTCTCGGATGAGAGGAGATACCAACAGAATGCCATGCAGAGACTATAGGGTTCGATTCCACGGTGCGCACAAATGACTTTTTGGAGTTATGTGCGTATTTTTTATTATTTATCACTTGCCCCGTGCCTCGGATAGGACCTTAAGCTGGCATTTACGGCTGTCACGAAGATCTTTGACATTCGTTATGATGAGTCAGTCCCCTGAATAAACCTAACAGTGGTCTCAATCATAGAATATCGTCTATGATTTAGATATATCGTATCGTTCTGTACGAAAGCTAAAATTTTTCAAGGTTCAGAGGCCTTGGATGCAACTGGGATACCGCTTAGTCCATTACGAAGATTTAAAGAATGTCTCAGTAAGAGTGCACTTTTTCATTTTAAAATAAAAACAAGTATTTTATGACAGAGTTGTGATATTTTTTATTGTATTGTAAAAAAGACATGTTCCAATTAAGTATGGAATAAAATATCCGGCTAATGACCCCCACGGCTCCAATGACAGGCCTTACTCTTTTCATTAAATTTTCCATGACTTTTGCACAGAGATGTGGCTGTATCTCACCGATGACGCGTTGGATTTCCGATTTGAGCTCAGGAATTGTTTCGGGTTTATTCGCATAAATCCGAGATTTCGCAAAACCCCAAAGAAAAAAAATCGCACGGCGTTAAATCGCACGATCTTGGTGGCCAGTTGACATCAGAATTTCGTGAGATAATGTGTTCTGGAAATCGTTGCTGCAATATGTCGATTGTTTCATGCGCGGTGTGGCAGGTTGCGCCGTCCTGCTGGAACCACATGTTGTCCAGATTCATGCCGTCCAGTTGAGGCCACAAGAAGTCCGGTATCATATTCCTGTAACGAATGCCGTTCACAGTCACTGCAATTTCGGCCTCATTTTCGAAAAAGTAAGGTCCAATCACGCCGCTTGACCAAAATCTGCACCAGACAGTTACTCGATGTGGGTGCATTTGTTTTTCATGGATTGCATGAGGATTTTCTACGTCCCAAATTAGACAAATTTGTGTATTCATGAAACCATTCATATGGAAATGCGCTTCATTGGAGAAAATGACTTTTTCGAAAAATTGGCATCGACTTTACTTTGCTCCATTACCCATGGAACGAATTGCCGGCGCTGAAGTTGTTGAGAACGATGTCGAATTGGTGTTTTCGGGTTTTCGGCGACAATCTCGTTTACAGCAGCAATGTTTTAAAGAGACCGAAAGGATTCTTATTAACCATAATTGACCCAGTTTCTTAAAATTTTTGACCACTTTTCGAATGGTTGCCACATTGGATGCACTTTCTCGACTGAAAATTTGGCGAAGTTTGCGAGCGGTTTCAGCGTAACTTTCCCCATTTTTGTAATGAGTTTTCACAATGATAATGCGTTGTTCTTTCAAAAAGCGCTCCATTTTTAATAATTGGAACAAAAAAGGTGGCAGCTGTCAAATATATCAGAGTGGCCACTTGCATGAAAAAAAATTATATTCCAATTATAAAAAGTGCACTCGTTTGTCACGCAGCATAAATGTGCGCGTGGGATTGGGGTCTCGGGTTCGATCCCCGGATCGGGCAAAGTGTTATTGGGTTTTTCCGTTAGTAAATTCTCAGTAGCAGCTCGGAGTTTGGTAATGTGCCCGGTACGGCAAAAGGCTCGTCCCCCATTACGTGGGACTAAAATAAATCTGGGAAAAGTGGGTGTAGCAATATACCTCTGCCTACCTCTTCGGGGATATAGGCGTGAGACTATATGTATTATGTAAAAAGTGCACTCTTACTGAGACACCCGTTACTTTTATTTGCGTAAACTGTAGTCATTTCAATAGACATAATCTTCTTCACAAGAAACAGTTCGGATTTACGAGGGGTTGTTCAAATACTGACGCAGCAGTTGAGTTACTGAAAAGTATTTTTGCAGCTTGGGAGAAGTCGCAGGATGCGTTAGGTATATTTTGCGACTTGTCTAAAGCCTTTGATTGTGTTCATCATGATACTCTTATCAGGAAACTATATCATTACGGCATTAAGAATAAAGCTCTCGATCTCCTGACTTTTGTTGTTGGTGTTGGTTTATGGTAAGACATCTCCAGGTTCTGCTCTGAAAATGGGTGTCCCGCAGGGTTCAATTCTCGGACCATTTCTATTCTTGATATATATTAACGATTTACCTTATTACGTTAAGAATAATCATGAGATTGTATTGTTCGCGGATGATACCTCTTTGATTTTTAATATTAAATGACGACAGAGTTACTTTGACGAAGTAAACAATGCACTCTCTAAAGTTGTTAATTGGTTTAATGTAAATAATCTATTAATTAATAATAAGAAAACTTAACTTTTAAAATTTTCAATTCCCAATGTTAAACATATGACAACCAATGTACAACTTAATGAATCTAGGATTGAGCCCGTCGAGACAACCATGTTTTTAGGTATTATGCTGGACACCAAACTACAATTGGGTCCACATAGAGAAAGGCTATCGGGCAAACTCAGTTCTGCAGCTTATGCAGTTAAGACAATTAGACGCCTCACAGATTTAGAAACAGCTAGAATGGTTTATTTCAGTTACTTTCATAGCTTAATGTCGTATGGGATTCTTCTCTGGGGGAATGCTGCAGACCTATACACAATATTTGTTCTGCAGAAAAGAGCTGTAAAGGGAATTTATAACCTCAGTCCAAGAGCTTCTCTAAGAGAAAAGTTCAAAGAAATAAACATTCTAACTGTTGTATCGCAATATATTAATGAAAATCTGCTATATGTACATAAAAATATTGTAAAATTTTGTAAAAAATGTGATATACATTCTGTAAATACAAGACACAGGAATAATCTCGTAGTTCATATCACTCGTCTCCACAAAATAAGTAGCTGTTTTATGGGGCAACGTATGCGCTTTTATAACAAGCTCCCTTATAATATAAGCGACCTATCTATAAATAAGTTCAAAATTATTGTAAAAGCGAAATTGTGTTCAAAAGCATATTATAAAATATCTGAATATAAAGACGACCAAAACGCTTGGGACTGAGCTGTTTTAATTCGAAAAAAAAATAATTGTGTAAAATGATTTTTTATTGACGTTTCGTAAGTACTTGCAAAGTTTACACGAAATAAAGAAGTATTTCAAGAAGTATTTCATTTCAATAATCTTATAACCACGTCAAATGAGTTCTCACCATGTTAAGACTTTAGTTGATAAGTCCGAATCTGCTCAATCATCCGCTAGTTCTTTGATTTATTTATTTTAATAGTCTGGGTTAAACCAAACTTCAGATTGTTTCAAAATTAAATATACGAAAATGAAATATTTAATCTTAACTGACTAGTCAATAAACGTATACATTGTTTATCTTCAAATAAATACCTAATGAAGGTCATATCGAAACAAATACCTATCTGAACATAATATAAATAATTAATTGATGAATAAATAAATGAAAATAATTGTTGGATGACTGCTATTTGTAAACGTTTTGTGCAAAAATACACAACACAATTATATACTTACTTACTCCAATGGCTCATCGACCCAAAGTGTGCCTTGGCCTCCAACACGAGAGAATGCCACTTCACCCGATCTTTGGCCACTTCTCGCCAATCACCAGCTTGAAGTGCCTTAAGATCTACACAATTATATAACGTTGGATTAATTTATTTGGACTAAGCAAATCGTGATTTTATTATAAATAATTGGTAAACATTGCAAAATTTGCACTAAAGTCAAAACAGTTTCATCAAGTCAGCCTAGAGACGTCCACTACTGGACTTAGGCCACCCCCGAGGTTCTCCACACAGACCGATTTTGAGCCACCCGCATCCAACCGCTTCCCGCGATCTTAACCGGATCGTCGGTCCGACCCTTGCTGCATCGTCCGGTACGTGGTCGCCACTCCAGAACCCGCCTGCCCAAACGGCCATCGATTCTTCGCGCTATGTGCTCTGCCCATTGCCACTTCAGCCTGGCTAAACGGAGAGCTATGTAGGTGACTTTGGTTCTCCTGCGGATCTCCTCATTTCTGATTCGATCTCGCAGGGAAACTCAACAAAACAGTTTAGTGCAATCATTATGATATTAATAAACGGTTCATAATGTGTTAGTATGAGTATAATATGGTCTGTGGTTTGTGCGTATAAAAGAGATGATTGTATATGTATTGTGTGTAAGTATGGCACTCGAAATTAGCAAGGAGAGAGAAACTCGGTAATTCTTATAACCTACTATTGCAAATCATTGCTGATCTTTCCCTTCATGGATATTTTCAATGAACATGAATTGAAATTGGTCATCCATCTTTTCATCATGTATTTCCATCCAGTAGGCTGATTCGTATTAGTCTTCAGTCAGTTTTGCTTTCTCACAAGTCGTATCAAGCTCTTCTACAATACTATCGCTATCTTCTTCTTTCTCAGTGTTCGGATTTTCTATTTTTATGGTTATCTCTTCGTTAAATTCTCTTAGATCGTCACTGATGCATTCATTTCTATACGCCACAGATCCTATGTTCCCAAGCTTTTCAACTTCACGTCTTCCTAGAATTATTGCACAGGTTTGGAAAACTGAAACAGAAAATATCCGATACTGTAGTTTCATTGTTCAATCCGCGTTACAGAAATAGTATAAATAAGAAATAAGGCATATTAATAGAATCATCCAATACAATTATATGGTTACATTCTTTATCGATATTGTAAAATTTTGAATATGCTTTACTTACAATTTTTTTTTGTCAATAACGGATTTTTGCTGCCAAAGAATACTTATTGCACGTAGCAGAAATAATGATGCTCATTACTCTGAAGTTTGTCTTGGGTGGGAATGAAACCCCATGACCCCCAAGAAACCAGTGAAAAGCTTTACTTCGAAACAATTTTTTCTTCTAGTCTTATTGATACATTATATCAAGGCACATACAGCGACAAGTGAAGCAAAACTCTTGCAATACGATTTTAACACTTATTTCCTACGCAATAAGATAGGTAATATCAAAGTGTCTAGCTTAACGTTTTACCGTGTGTATAAGTTAAACAGTTAAATAATATACTTACTTAGACTAACTAGCATAATCCCTAAATCTACGATGATTATCAAATTATCTTCATACTGCAATGAGGCTGAGAAAAACGCATGGCTGTTCAAACTTATAATGGCAAAGATAACACACAGAACTGGTATTAGTACCCACAATACTTTTGTGTAGGTATAGTATTTCTTTATAAGCTTCACCTTTCTCTGAAAATGAAACAATGGTTTTTATTAGTTACATATTTAGTGTATAACATAAAACAATGCAGGACATTCTTATTTCGTCACAACTAATATGGCAACCAGATATTATTGCAGGTAAATTATACTCAGACTAGAGGACGCCAGCAGCTACGCCTGCAATTTTTTTTAATTTACCCGTTTTGGCCGATCCCGTGGGAATTATGGGAAATCCCTTTTTAATGCACCCCTAAGGTCCCCAAGGAACATACATGCCAAATTTCAGCTTCCTGCGTCCAATAGTTTCGACTGTAGCGTGTCTGTCAGTCAGTCAGTAACGCAAGGATTTTATATATTAAGATTAGGTACAATTTTTAATCACCATGATCATAACACAAGGCTTTGTCCTGGGTATGAATTGAAACCACTACACCTTTGCTTAGCAGTTTGCTTAGTGTCATAAAACTACTTAAGACCAACCAATATAAATCTCTATTTTTTTTAATTTCCAGATTGAAACCAGTTTACATTAAATATTAGAAAAATCAGTAAAGGTTTTGTGAAACTTACCTTATGCACTCCATGAACAAATATTGACGTTAACACAATATCGATAATCCATATAGAATTCAATGCAGCGTAGATGAAGAATGTTATCAGCTCAAGCCACCCAGAATAAAACATAAATATTACCAAAGCTGCACCAAGTGGCAATAAGGAACATAGCAACGAAACGCATGTTATGGCCTGAAAGTAAAATAATGTTTTTTTAATTTATTTTTGTAGGCTCACGCCTGTATCCTCGAAGGGGTAGGCAGAGGTGTAATATTACACCCATTGTTAGTGAACGCTTACCCTGTGCCTTGAAGAACACGTTAAGTCGTCGATCTCGGTTGTCATTGAGATCTTTGTCAGTCGTTATGCATGGAGCCAGTACCTTGCATATGCTACTGACACTGATGTAAGTCATGGAATATTGCTGTCCGTATAAAACAGAATTCTATAGGTATTTTCCCAAAAATCTTTAAAACTGTTACATTCGAAAGCGGCGAATGTTAAGCTTACTTATATAAAGGAAGACCAGTCCAGAGCAGTGGATTGCAATATGCTGATTGATCCCTAGATTCGCCTACTGAATAAAATACAAGTTTATACGAGCAATTACCAGCCACACTACATAGTTATGTGTTAGATATTCCTTTTATTTCAACATATGGGCAAAATAAACGAAGTTCAGCTTCTTAGAATTCATTACATACTAGCTGAAACCGTGATAAATGGCTCAGGCTTCTGCTCCGTACTCCTGGCTCATAGCGTTATATAGTTATAGTCTATAGCCTTCCTCGATAAATTAACTATCCAACACGAAAATAATTCTTCAAATCGGGCCAGTAGTTTCTGAGATTAGCGCGTTCAATACACCGAAAAAACAAACAGACTCAGACTATTTGCGGCCATTAGTAGAAGCATGTTAAGGCGCCGTGTACAGCTACTGAGTTCAGCTGTTGCTGTCACTGTCGGATTGTATACATAAGAAAGAGAAGCGCGACGACGACGGGACGTTCAGAACGAGTTATTTTTCATTAAATACATTAATCCTTACAAATATCTTATTCCAATCGATAAATAAAAACAACAGTTCCCTTTATTATTATATATAACATCACTGTTATTAATATTATCAAGATTTTTTTATAAATAATACAGTTACAATTGCTACAATTTCAATTTAAATGGTTATTTTATGTTTTTTTTTTATCGAGAAAATTTACCGAAAACGTGTTTTGAACACTATGGTCCCCCCATAAATATGATCAAGATTAACATATATTTTTTTAGCTGCTCTAACATGTATACATTTGGCTAAAAAACTGTTTTGTGAAGCCTATTTTGACTAGGTACAGCGCCTTAAGACAAAATATTTCATATAACTTACCAATTTAGCATAACCCCATGCTAGCAAAATCTCCCGTGGCTTAATACAACAACAAATGGGGTCATCTATATTCCTCTTGCAGATCATCTCCCTTGCTTGCTATTTATCTGATAGATAGATGATTTGTCTTCATAAATGTAATACGCAGGCAGATGCCAGTAGAGAAAACAGACATCGTCAAGAAAATTGCTGTATATAGCCGACAAAGTGTTGATGTCTGCTGAAAATTAAAATAAAATACCACTGTTAGTCGACAAAAGAGAATCTTTAAATCAAACAATCTATGTATAGTCGACTACAAAAGTCGCTACCAACCTTCTTTGTCGATTATTTTATGATTAAAAATTCCTCGATTATTATTAAGTGTTTGTTTTTAAATCTGAATAATGATTAAGGTTGGTTTTTTTTTAAATATCATAGTAAAATTCAAAGTCAAAATCTTTTATTCATCTAAGCATCAAAGTGACGCTTATGAACGTCAAAATTATTAGTTTATGATTCTACATTAACATTTACTGCCACATTAGCAATGCGATAGGTAGAACCACGAGAAAGAACGGGCAAAAAAAATCAAGGCCAATCTTTTCAATCAAATATAATGGTTGTACATTTTATTTTTGTAAGGATCTGCAACACATTGAGAATACAAGACATACAAGATATTGAGAATAATAATTAGTTGGGTCGATGCAACCATCCAAAATTTCGTAAATGTATATGAACTTTTGTTGCTGACTGTATGTTTGCCGTCAGTTAATGAGAGATTTCATTAAATCACAAATACTAAAACTATCCTCGCAATAGTAAAAAAAAATATTTTAACGCACTATACTTTTAGGTTTTCAACTTATATGGACTGAAGTCTGACTGCCTCCGCGGTCCAGTGGATAGCGTATACGACTGCTGCGCCGCACTTTGTGGCTTCAACCCACACGGGACAACACTTTGTGTTCACAAATTGATTTTACAAGTCTGACTGTTCCTTGTATCCATAATGGATGGATCAATAAATAACCCAGCTTCCTTTACAGCCTGTCGTAATTAAGCCTCTCTTAACTTGCTTTACAGTAACGATGTCAGTTATTGAGAAAACTTTAAAAAGTTGTATTTTTTAAAAACATAGTAAGTGGACAACGCGCCTTGGCAAATATACTGTAGGAGGCATGTTGTCTTTTTAAAGGTTGTATTTAAAAAAAAACAAAGTAAGTGGACACCGCGCCTTGGCAAACATACTGTAGAATGCCCTCCGGCTAGGTGGAGTGACGATATACGCAAAGTAGCTGACAGCGGCTGGACACGAAAAGCCGAAAATCGGGCTCAGTGGCGTGCCATTGGAGAGGCCTAGATCCAGTAGTGGACTATGGCAGGCTGATGATGATGATGATGATGATGTGTAGCCTATAGGTGAGTCCATTGCTTGTATGTTTGCAAATTCTGTCGCTACAAAACATTATTTCCTAGTGCACAGTTGTCTTACAAACACGTCAGTATTCTGCTCGTAGTGGTTTTAGCAGTACCTACCTAGGCAAGTAAAAAAGCGACCATAGCCCAGTGGTGTACGTAACGGACTGCCATGATCACAGGTACCCCGGGCACACACCTCTGACTTTTCGATGTTATGTATTAAAAAAAATGTAAATTATCGCTCACTTAATAATATGTCCGGTAGATGGCAATAGGCTCGCCACCTATTACATTGGGACCGAAACTTAACTGGCGCAGTGTAGGTGTGTAGGTAATACAGCTTTGTAATGCAACTATGTTGCAAAAGTTATGTTATTTTGCACAGTTGTCTTACAAAAAAGTCAGTATTCTGTTCGTAAAGGTTTCACAAGTAGTTACCTAGGTAGGTATATCTAAATTCCAATAATCCTTGTTCACAAATCATCTCTAATAAAGCTTTTTTCAAAAAAATATTGTCTATTAACCTTTGAACGAAGATCTAACGGTATTTTGTTTTGCGTGGGTTCAACCATCAACAAACAAATTCTGAGAAATGACATCACCCAGACTTTAAAAACAGGATAAATGTGCAGTATTTAATGACTTTCATTGCTGATTATTTTGAATAAACATATTTATTTTAAACTAGATGAGCCCGCGGTGACACCCGCGGGATTTAAGGCTTCTGCTCGTCTCCCGTGGCTCATAGCGTGATGTAATATAGCCTATAGCCTTCCTCGATAAATGAGCTATCTAAAACTGAAATATTTTTTCAAATTGGACTGTAGTTCCTAAAATTAGCGCATGCAACCAAACAAACGAACTCTTCAGCTTTATATATTAGTATTAGATTAGATTATCCGCTTTAAATTAATTGTTATACTGCAACTTGTGATGTGTCCGCGGTTACACTATATATAAAGATTAATTATTACTGGTTGTATTTAAGAGCGTGATATCATAACAGTAGAATAAAGCCTTCCTCGTTAAATGTAATGGACTGTCCAACACAGAAAATATTTTTGAACCGGACCAGTTCCTGATATAAGACCAAACATACGAACGAATTCTTCAGTATTATTTATATAGATTAGTTGAATTTTAGCTACAATAAGAATAATTATTTTTTTATAAAATTCTTTCAAAGTTTCGTCATGAATTAAAACATAAATAATGTGTTATTTACACTTTTTCACTGCCATATAGTGTTCTCCCAAGTTTAAGACCTTGTTAACCTTATAATTATTGAATGCAATTTAAATAAATCAGTGAAACGCTCACCTGATCAACCAGCACCCCAAACAATAATGTGTTCCAAAATTGAAATTTAAATAAATGAAACAAAATAAACACCTTACTACATCCACTGCGCCATCTACACTATTTTGTTTACACTTTTTTCATTGCCATGTAGAGTTCAACCAAAATTCACAGGATTAAAAATTGTATGAATATTACAAACCAATACAATCAATAGAAAACTGTGATTCGCTCACCTAAACGGGTATTATCCGATGGCTTCTCAAGCAATAATGTGTTCCAAAATTAAAATAAAAACAAAGCATGATACGGACGTTCGTTATTCGCGCTTGACGTCGACTCGTTCTATTTTTAACTTCCTTCGAATAAGTGCTGCCAACATTGCGTCGCTTTTTTAATATAACTCCTGCATATGGGTATCAGTAATCAAACTACTAGTAAGAGGATACTATTATATTCAGACTCGGATATCAGTTCAAGTAAGAAAGCCTTATTCTACGAATCAAGTCCAGAAACGATGATCTCATAAGTACACCCTGAAAAGACCCCAACCATAAACCACGAAAGAATCTTTTTCCCAGTAGATTTTTGCGCGGCATTATAGCTACAGACACGGCTTAATAGCTTTTGCACTTACGAATAGAGGCTCTTACCATAGTGTAATAAAATGCTCTTACGGTGTCGTATTACATACATGACGTCATCCAGTGGTGTAAACATGCTTATATTGCAAATTATATCTTTTGAAAAAGATATGCATATTGATTTAGTATGTTGGCAGCATTGAGCGTTTGACTGTATTCATTTCGTTCCGAAACATAATAATATTAATAATATTCTACCACATACACACATCACCATCTAGTCTCAAGCTAAGCAGAGCGTACTAGATAATGGATAAACATACATATTATATACTTTTTTTTGTAAATACATACATATTATACATAGAAACCCCCAGATCAAGACAAACATCGAAGGGATATTTAAGATATTTAAAGCGAAATTCAGTATTTCAAACTCATAATTCTATGATTTAAGACCTTTCTTTTACCACGTGCATTCGAAGTATTGTCCGTGTGGTGACGGATTAAGAATACGGAATGTCACCACCCCATTTCATCCCATGGGTGTCGTAAGAGCCGACAGAGGGAGCATGTTATGCAGAGAACAGCACTGTAAGAGAAGGAAAACTTGATATAAACCCTATACCAACCCGTTTGGCCAGCGTGGTATAGTAGGCCAATTCCACCTGAAAGGAGAGGCCTAGTTCAGCAATGGGCTGTTTAAGGCTGATGATGATGATTCGAAGTATAGTGAATCGCAGTACAGTTTTGTCGCACAAGCGTTAATCGTTTTTCCATTTTCGAGCTAATGTATCTAAGTAGGTACCTAGTAAACGCGTAAATAGGTTATTATGTTTATTTTCTTCTAAATCAATATTTTCCAGCACCACAACGCGAACGTCAATGCACTGTATTGATTTATCTACAAACTGGTTGATCATATATGTCACTTGTAGTGCTGTGGTGTAGTGAATTGTCGATTTCGACGAAAATTATTGATTGCAAACCCTTAATTATTCTTTATTTCATTTTGACAATGCTATAGGGAGTTTCTACGTCATGGACTGAGCCCATACCTTTCGGGAATAACCTGACTTGAAATAGACGATGTATACTAAACTTATCCTACTCATCATTATAATCTCTAAAACAACACATTGACAGATCTTAAGCTACCACCCGCATATTCATTCGAGAGTAAATATCAATTCAGTCGTAGTTAGCCACGCAGTAGTAAAAATGCGTGAATTGACTACTTAATTAGATTGTTATCTAAGTAGGTAACAGTAAATTTGATAATCGATAATAATAATAATATTGTAACTACTTAATTATGCATATGCACGCCGTACTCGGCAAGTAGAACATTTTTTAGCCTAGTTTTTAAGGTTTGTTTACTGGTTTTATTGTTTTGTTTTCTGAGCCATTCATTATTATTATATAACGTAGGAATCAAGTACTTGTTGGTTCTTTTACCATAATAATTCTTTATTGGTTTACGCACCAGTTTCTGTTCTCTTACACGTCTTGTATTGTATGTATTTTTTATTTTAATTTTATAATTGTCATTGTAAAATTGTTCAAGAACCACAAAGTACTTAACCCTTTCATGTACAGGCAAAACTTTACATAACAGAAACAGTTTTTCGTAATTACCTTTACAAGTACGTTTTGACTTTGGCGTAATGAGATATTTAAAAAAGCGTACTTGCAGAGACTTAATGTTATCTAAGTACGTTTTAAATGTTCGACCATATGTACTTAATCCATAGCCTATTAAGGACTCGGCTAATGCGAAATAAACAATGCGTAGTGTTTTTCTACTTAATGACGCCTTTAACGTGTAAAACTTACTAAGTACTGCTCTGAGTCTTGTGCACACCGTATCAACATGCGTCTTCCAGTTGGCATTACAATCCACCCACAGACCGATGTACTTAAATGTCTTGACGTACTCTAAGTTTTGACAGTCACAGTTCAGGTGTGTGGCGTGCAAGCACTCGTATGTGTGACCCCGTATACTAATATCTGAACTAGCGATAGTCTTTGCAATCTGATTATGTGGTGAATGTATGTGCATTACTTTAGTTTTGCTAACATTTAGTAGAATACCGTTGTCGTGTGCCCACTTGGTGATGTTATTAAAGTCTGTTTGGATTGCAGCTCTAGCTTCTTGTACGTTTTTAGATGAATACAGCAAGCACATATCGTCGGCGTACATGTAAACCTGGCAATTTTTAACAACATTGGTAACGCTATTTACATGCATGATGTAACCAACTGGTCCGTATACGGAACCGGTCGGTACGCCCAGGGTAACTGCGGCCTCTTTCCCAATGGCACCTGATATGTTGGTCTGAATAGTTCTACCACTTAAATAGTTCTGGAACCACTTATTAGTTGGACCCCTTATTCCGCATTCATCCATAGCCTGGAGAAGTACCTCATGGTCCAGGGTGTCAAAGGCTTTTTTAAAGTCTATAAATAACGCCAGAACCTGATGACCAAGGTCCAGACTGTTATTTATATACTCTGAAAAACTCGATAACGCTGTAGCCGTGCTACGACAGCGACGAAAACCATGCTGAGAATCGGATAGTATCTTGTGCTGCTCTAGGAATTCACTAACCTGGCCTACCACAACTTTTTCTACTATTTTGTTGATTACAGATAGTATAGCAATCGGCCTGTAGTTGGTGTATTGACTGTGATCTCCCTGTTTGAATATAGGTCTTATTACAGCTTTCTTAAGTAGGCTGGGGTATTGACCCCTCGAGAGACACATATTGATAAAGTGTGCCAGGACCGGTGAAATTTGACTTTTTATTGCCTTTAAGTCTGTAATTCGAATACAGTCTATTCCAGGGGCCTTTTCACTGCTAAGATTATCTATAATTTTACACACTGAATTACTAGTCACTGGCTTAAATCGAAATGACACATTACTTAAACTAACATACTGAGATCTGTCTAGGAACTTTATATCACATTTATGCTTTATATTATTAATTTCTGTAGTAAACGTATCTGCAAACTTATTACATATGTTATACATTGTATCGTTATTGCCAAAATATTTATTTATCATATCATCTATACTTGTTTTCTTTTTACCTATCCAACTATTGATTTTTTCCCATACTTTTTTAGGATCCCCATTACATTTTTTTATTTCTTCCTGTCTATACTTATTTTTTTCTTTAAATAATACTTTATTTACTCTATTTCTATACCTAGTATACTCTAGTCTCTTAGTATTATTATTAGGCATTTCTTTCCAGTCTTTAAATAATTGGTCCCTACGCAATAACATATTTTTCAAAACGTCTCCTACCCATGGTTGTGTTTTTCGTTTCTTAATGATTGGCAATACCATTTTACTATCACTGTAAATCTCACTAAATACATCATGTAACTTATCATATAATTGTAATGGACATTCTACAGACAACAGCTGAGACCAGTTGTAGTCACAGATTTTTTTATATACTACTTTATTATTAATTATACAACGAGAACTCAAAGCCAAACTATCCCTACATGTATTGGTAGCTAATGGAATTGATACTCCAATGATATGATGATCCGATAAATAACTTTCAATTACATACGACACGCAGTCCCACAGCTGTCTCGCTCGCACCCACGCGTGGTCGATGCATGACATTTCTCTTGCACCCGCAACGATAGCCTCGCGCGTCACCTCACTGTCCGGTATTACACACTGTAGGCCTAGTGCACACAAACAATCTTTATATTTAGATACGTATCGTATGTCACTTCCCAGCAGATTTATGTTGACGTCGCCTAATATAATAATATTTCCATCTCTTGGGATACTCCCGATAAATTGTTCCAGTTCCGAAATAAATAGTAATTTGTTCGTTTTTGGCGGCCTGTACACTGTCACAATATTTATAATATTATTATCCACGGTCAGTACACCATGCAAGACTTCTGCAGATTTCATCACTGATTTTATTTCTACAAAAATGAGGTCCTTTTTAACATACATAATTAATCCTCCTCCTCTTTTCTTCTCTCTTGTATATGAGAATAAATTATATCCCTTTATACTATATAATTGTAACTCTTCGGCTTTTACATTAACCTCAGACAACACCAACACATTTATATTTTGTGTGCTGTTTTCCAGTAAAACTAGTAGTTCATTGTAATATTTTCTCAGCGAACGTATATTTAAATGCAATACACTGAGATGATTTGATTTACTCGCTATGGTTTGGTTCCACGTAGTTAAATTTGTAAAGCGATCATATTGACAATCCAATGTAACAATTGCATCATAACGATCCACTTTTTTTTTTTAGGTATGGGTTGTCACGTAGTGTGCACTCCGCACTAGAATTGCGTTTCTTATGCCGATATATAACTAACTAGCGAGTCTCCACAGGTGTATCGTTGTTTACAAGTTTCTGTATATCGCTTTCGCTACGTATTGACATAATCTTTTTCTGATCGTCACTTTTTCTTATGAGTATTTTACCATCTTGCACCCATATATATTTATAAATGTTTTTAAGTTGGATTTTTGTAGCCCATAGTAGGTTTCGCTTATATCTGGTTAGGTTTTCGTTAATGTAAATACGGTTGTTGTTGTTTGTGCCGTATATTTGTCCATTCGTAAGATTAATTTTACGCTTTTCAATCCATTTATTACGGGCATTTTTGGTTTTAAGAGTAACTACTACTAACGGCG
Source organism: Euclidia mi (assembly GCA_944739405.2). NCBI lineage: Eukaryota > Metazoa > Arthropoda > Insecta > Lepidoptera > Erebidae > Euclidia > Euclidia mi. The sequence continues at coordinate 76,357,857 of OX123191.2, read as the reverse complement.
GTTTCTCTGAGCCAGGTTTTTCTCGGCCTACCCTCTCAGCATGCTCAATCTCGCTGGTGTCCAACTGGAGATTTTGAGCAAGCTGGGCCACCACCTTTGAAATATCCTCATTATTCTTCTTCTCTAAACCCGATAGCTCCACCTTTTTCTCCTTGTCCTTCTCTTCTAATTCATTCACTCGTTCTTCCAGCGATTTATTATATTTTTCCAAATATGCGTTCTTGTTTTCTAAAGCTTTTATCTTTTTGTCGGTTGATAATTGGTGTTCACATAACTTGTCGTACTTTTCAGATATAAAGTCCACCAAATCGGTTAACTCGCCTAGCTTTTTCTCCATATTATATATAATATCCATTTTTCTATTCATATCAGCTAAAATCCTTTTAATATTGGAATCGCTTACATCAGGCGAGTCAAGCGTAGACACACAATCCTCACATTTTTCGTTCTTCAGGGTTGTTTTTGTAACACATTTTTTATGAAACACTCCTTCACATGTCCCTTTACATTTCCAAATCTCGTCTTTCGCCAATGACACAAACTTATTGCATTTTTTACACTGCACCATTATTGCTTACTACTACCAAACGTTTACAACAATTAACAAGCTTAATTCCGGGATTTACACGACACAACCGGACGCTGAGCGCACGAGACGTCGACTTTACTACTACTATTCTTTATTACTTACTGACTATATGGAAGTATGACCGTTTTGTGATCAATTAATGCATTTTTAAGAATTATATACAGCAAGATTATAGCTTTGTATTGTATAAACTGAAGGTAAAGAGAATAATGAATAAGTTAAAAGTGCATCATCTACATTCTCTTGTATATCGTCTTTTTCATTATTGTCACGATTAACTTAAAGAAATTCGTTTTTACATTTCAAGATTGTGATTATTAGCATTTATGTATGGCGTAGCTGTAGTTTATGCGGTCGTCACGCCTTTCAGGTTTGATCCCTTCAGGTTTGATCCCCACACGAGACAACACCCTGTGTGATCCATAAATTTATTGCTGTTTCGATTCTGGGCGCACTTTGTGTCAGGTATGCCACAAAGTACGCCCATGTATTCGCAGCAAAGGATTAATTACTAGTGTAGGAGATGTCTTAAAAAAGGACAAATAAAATAAAACGATATTCCGATGTGTATTTTTTTAAAATCCTGAACATGTTTTTATGTTCCGTATAATGAATATAAACATTTAGCACAAATAAGTTGATTTGGTATCAAAACTATTTAATTAGTGATAATTATAAATATTTACACAGTTAACTTTGCCTTTTCACATGTTGTGTCTATTACTTGCTCAGTCGCATCACTATCATTTTCATTTGAATTATCTTCCTTCACGGTTTCAATTGTCAAGACAATCTTGGTATTAGAACCGCTTTTCTTGCCACCAATAACGCCATCGCTACCAGTTGCAATCGTGTTGATCTGATTTACAACTACCAGTGCGATTATAGTTTGGAAAACTGAAAGGCAAAAATTTGTTATAGAAAATATATTATTGAGAAAATTATAAATTCTGACGAAAACTATGAACAAAAAATCCGTTTTAAAAATATTGGAGGAAATGTAAATAGAGAAGTAGATTCCGTCAATAAAGCAGATTTATCTGAATACGCGTGTGCTGTTATTTAAATGGGGGTTTAGTTTTTTACCGAGAGGTCAGTAATTTGCAGGTAATTTAATACTTTGACGTTAACAGCATACGGAAAGACTGGTTGAAGAATTTGGCACAATTTGCTAGAGTTGAAGAGACTGGCTTATATACCCTTGATTTTTTCAGCATCAACGTTCCCAGGGTCAGGCTTGACCAAAAAAAGTGTCATCTTACAGAAGATGAATATGAATAACTGTCACTTCAGCCAAAAAGAGAAAGTGAAAGATGAGTATCTTTTTCCCATTCCATCTTAAAAGGGAGACTGACAACGCTTACTTCTAAAAATAACGTTTCTAAAGGCACGTCGTGAATCATTCATCATAAGCCTTTTGTAGTCCACTGCTGGACATAGGCCTCTCCTGATGGTGACAAGTGCAACAATAGGCATAGATTTATGTGGCGATAGTAGGATTTGTCCTTATCGAGCTTTGTCCGAGGTAGCGATAGCCTAGGGGATATACCAACTTGTGTAGTGCCATAGTTTCCGTTTCGATGGCGCGGCCACGACGTTTTTTTTTTTAAAAAATGGTGACAAGATTTTGTAAGAATTTGTATAAGTAGACTCCCAAAACCATAAATTTGTCAAAGCTATGGTTAGAAAGTTATAAGGGTTTAAACGTGGCCGCGCCATTGAAACGCTCCGAACCGCGCGGCCACGGAGATCTTTAAAACTAAGCATTGCAGAGACCTGAAATTTTGGTAAGTAACAGATTGAATTTGTAAAAAAATTGTAAAAATATAGAAAAAAATCCTGAGCTTATATTTTAGGAGCTGTAAGACTAAATAAGCCATGGCCGCGCCATTGAAACGGTGAAAAACACATTTTCGCCGATATCTCGCTGTAAAAGCAACGCAGAAGTCTGAAGTTTTTTGTAAAACCCAGATTTGAATTTGTCAAAAGCCAGTAAAAATAAAACATAAAATCCTAGGTTTATATTTCTGGAGCTTTAAGACTAATACGCCATGGCCGCGCCATAGAAACGGTGAAAAACACATTTTCGCCGATATCTCGCTGAAAAAGCAACGCAGACGTCTGAAGTTTTTTGTAAAACCCAGATTTGAATTTGTCAAAACTACTAAAAATAAAATAATACATCCTAGGTTCATATTTCAGGAGCTGTAAGACTAAAACGTCATGGCCGCGCCATTGAAACGGTGAAAAAATGCGTAATCTACAGCTCCTGAAATGTGAACCTAGGGTTTTATGTGCATTTTTACCTGTTTTGACAAATTCAGATCTAGGTTTAAAAAAAACTTCAGACCTCTGCGATGCTTTTTCGGCGAGATATCGCCGATTACGTATTTAATCGCCGTTTCAACGGCGCGGCCATGGCGTATTAGTCTTTATATCTCCAGAAATATAAACCTAGGATTTTTTGTTTTATTTTTACTAGTTTTGACAAATTCCAATCCAGGTTTTACAAAAATCTTCAGAAGTCTGCGTTCCTTTTTCAGCGAGATATCGGCGAAAGTGTGTTTTTCACCGTTTCAATGGCGCGGCCATGGCGTATTAGTCTTATAGCTCCAGAAATATAAATCTAGGATATTTTGTTTTATTTTTACTGGTTTTGACAAATTCAAATCTGGGTTTTACAAAAAACTTCAGACGTCTGCGTTGCTTTTTAAGTGAGATATCGGCTAAAACGTGTTTTTCACCGTTTCAATGGCGCGGCCATATGGCGTATTAGTCTTATAGCTCCAGAAATATAATCCTAGAATTTTATGTTTTATTTTTACTGGTTTTGACAAATTCAAATCTGGGTTTTACAAAAAGCTTCAGACGTCTGCGTTGCTTTTACAGGGAGATATCGGCGAAAATGTGTTTTTCGCCGTTTCAATGGCGCGGCCATGGCTTATTTAGTGTTACAGTTCCTAAAATATAAGCTCAGGATTTTTTTCTATATTTTTACAAATTATTTACAAACTCAATCTGTTACTTACCAAAATTTCAGGTCTCTGCAATACTTAGTTTTAAAGATCTCCATGGCCGCGCGGTTTGGAGTGTTTCAATGGCGCGGCCACGTTCAAACCCTTATAACTTTTTAAACATAGCTTTAACAAATTTATGGTTTTGGCAGTCTACTTTTACAAATTTTTACAAAATCTTGTCACCATTTTTTTAAAAAAAAAACGTCGTGGCCGCGCCATCGAAACGGACACGTGCCATATAGGCATTTAAACTTTCGCGGTCACTATCATAACTTTTTACTGTTCCTACGGGATATACTCGTATACCACGTACCTTTGGTTTGAGTAATCGATATTTCGGCACTGTTGCAAGTGGCATGTTCACGGATGTACTCCGTGAACATAGCGCTTGCAACAGTGCCGAAATATCGGTTACTCAAAACAATGGTACGTGGTATATATCCCGTAGGAACAGTAAAAAGTTGTGTAGTGCCATTTTGTATTCTTAGTCCATCGTCACGCGGACGTCATGGATATCTTTATATATAAAATCCTTGCGTTACTGACTGACTGACAGACACGCTACAGCCGAAACTATTGGGCGCAGGAAGCTGAAATTTGGCATTTATGTTCCTTGGGGACCGTAGGGGTGCACTAAGAAGGGATTTCCCGAAATTCCCACGGGATCGGCCAAAACGGGTAAATTAAAAAAAAATGCAGGCGTAGCTGCTGGCTTCATCTAGTAATAATATATTATTATGGACTGCTAGAACAACGATACCCTAGTGGAGAGACCGACAGACTGCTAAACAGAGGGCCTCGGGGTCGATCCACGGCACACACCAATGACTTTTCGGAGTTATGTGCGTATTGAATTGTAAATTGTCGCTTGTCCCTCGGAAAGCACATTCAGCCGTCGGTCCCGGCTGTCACGAAGGTCTTTGGCAGTCAATATAGGAAGTCAGTACTTATGAATAAACTGACACTAGTCTAAACCCATAACTATCCCCCACTATCTCTATCTCCACTAAGCTATCGCTGCCTTAAATGATAATAAATAAATCAAAATGATATATCACTACAAATTCTAAATAATAAAGAAGCATTAATACTCACTTATACTCACGACCATATAGATTAAATAGCTGGATAGTGAGCTCGTTACATAACCGTGCACGGAGATCAGATCGGCCGCATTCAAGACAGTGTATACGGCGACCAGAATAGGCGTAAATATCCACAGCATTTTAGTATATTCATGGTATTTACTCAAACGCTGCACCGATTTCTGGAAATTGAACATCAGCCATAATTTTGGTTCACAGGGAGTAAAGTCAAAAATGTACGAAAATCCTAAAGAAAACATTTACAGCGGTGGATAAAGTCAAAATGATGACGATGGTTATGAACAGATACATCAGAAAACAGTGTGTTTATACATAGACAGTAAAGTTATTGAAATCTTTCGGCATGTATAGGTACAACTACTACAGTCTTCCGCAGTCCCTCTGTTGGCCATAGGTTTCTTCTAATTTACTCCAGAATAGCATCTTGACTCAAAAAGAGGATTTGGCTTTCTATGACTAGACGTGTTGGTATAGGGATGTTTTATCTTTTTTTTCTCTTATCTTACAAATACGCACTAGAAAAAAATCCTGTATCGCAGTGATTTTGCCAACGACAACGCAGCCTACTAGACGGCAGGCGTAAGGCGAACACTTTCTGACAACACGTTAGACTTAATCGTCTTACATAAGACCAATCCCAACACTAGTTATGAATTATGGACCTTTGAACCGGCCAATTAGAATGTATTTTGTAGCCCCCTTCGCCACGCATACCTCACCGCTTTGACAGAATTGTTTGTTTGTAGAAATGAAAACATTAGGTGTCTAGTAGGCTGGATTGTCGTAGGATTTTGCAAACACGCAACCAAGGGACACAATGTAAACCCAGACTTAAAACAACAATTTGTGGATCACACAAAGTGTTGTCTCATGTGGGAATCGAACCCACAACACTTGGCGCAGTGTCTACCGGCGCAGCGTTTCGGCTTATTTTTCTTAGTGGCCTCTTACGGCAGTGAAATGGGCGGTGGTGACATTTTTTATTCATAATCCGTCACCACACGGTTAGGCACGTATATAGAACAGTCTAAATACATATTCATTAGTGCCTACGGAAAATTTCATAGTAGTGACAAACTTTTACCTTATATAGTCCAGAAAGGAGGATGCAATGAAACACAATGTCTGCTATTGCATGCGTTGACATCACGCTAAAGCCTACAATTGGTGGTATAGCAAATATGCCGCGGGGGATACCGCTATACACGACTAAACTTATCAGATCAAGTAGTGGAACAATCATAAATGGCAATATTATAACGTCAAGTATCTGAAACAAAGAAAATTATAAGGTTAATATAATATTCTTAGCACTTGTGATGCATGCTCAGTAGATTATTTTTCCAACTACACCAATAACCAATATACTGGAAAGGTTGCTTAACAATGCCGGAACTTCACGCGTAATAAAAGTCTTTGTCTTTAATAACTTTAAAAGATATTCAGTAGTGGGATATTCAGCAGTGGGACAGTCAGTAGTGAGATATTCAGTAGTGGGATTGCGGGACTAGCCACATACAGAAAAATACTCACGATTTTGCAATATCCCCATGAGAGCAGAACGGTTCGCGCTGGCAAGCAAAAGCCATTAGGCGACTCCAATTGCACTTTGTAATTCATGTTGATTTTCTATATTATTCTTCCAAGAAAGTGTTGAATAGTATCTGAAATTGGTCATAAAATAATTCATTAGTAATTTATCTCTTATAAATTTTACATTTTTATTTTAGACGTGAGCTAAGGGCAGCTATAGCCTAGTGGTGATACCCACAGACTGCCGTGCAGAGACTATCGGGCTCGAATCCAAGGCGCGCACCAATGACTTTCGGAGTTATGTGCATATTCAATTGTTAGTTATCGATAGTCCCGTGCCTCGAGAGCACGTTAAGCCGTCGGTCCCGGTTGTCATGAAGATCTTTGGCAGTCGTTAGAGTTCGTAGTAACTACCTCTAAATAACTTACACTAGCCTTAACCATGGAATATCGCTATCCCTTCGGGTTACGTAGGTCAGACAGGCAGTCGCTCTGTGGAAAAGCTAAATTCAGCCAAATCCAGTTAGGCTAGTTAGCGAACCCCAGATTGAAACTGGGATAACGCTAGGAGGATTTTAGACGTGAGCTTCAATTTAATATTAAGTTTTGTATCATGGGGGAATCAAACCCACAACACTCGGCGAAGTATCAAACGGCGAAGTGGACGCCAACTGTGAAAATTATTGACTTAGACATAAATATTATTTACAAGGCTATGGCTTAGTATTATGCAATACGTATGTACGTGTCAGATTCAGGAAAGCTCCCTAGTATAGAGACAGTTTTGATAAATAAAAGCGACAACTATCAAATCATACTTTCATTTGGGGTTAAATATAATGACCACCATAAAATGCTTTGATACCCTTAGTTCTTTAACCAAAAATATATATTTAACACCAGAAAAATTTAGTCTAAAATTACAATAGGGGTCGGGTTTCGAAACGCGTCGCCCGAATTTGCTTTAGCCAAAATTACTTTTAGGGGATTAAAACTAACTTCCTTAAGCCCCCTACACCACCAGTACCCTACTGGTGGTGTAGGGGGCTTAAGGAAGTTAGTTTTAATCCCCTAAAAGTAATTTTGGCTGCCGGAGTTGCGTCTAAATATTTTTAAACAATTTCCGAAAATTCTTCATTTAAATATGCAAAACGGAACGTAATTTTAGGTTTTATGTGAAAGTTACTAAATAGGTTGTGTTAGGTTCTCTTTTGACCCTTAACCCGAAAATAGGAGCCCTGCGAAGCAGGGCTCTGTCAACCTCAGTTTATTAAACTAGTGGAATCAATAAAAGCGATATTTAGGTTTTATGTGAAAAACGTGAAACGAAACGCAACCGCCATCTTGGATGAATTATATTGACAGCTAATGTCAAAGGAGACCGGCCAAAGTTGGCTTGAACGTGAACAATCGTCTTAAAAAAAAGTAAATTACTCAAAGTTTTTGTTTCAATATAATATAAATATTGATCGCTATCCAGTAGTAGGAAATAAACACATAATAATGATGGATTTTAAAATACTTTCATTTAATACACAAGCAAAATTAGAAACCCCCAAAATTTTTAAATTTCTTTGGCAATGTTACAGGTATCCCACAAAATTACTATATCAGGACAATCTTTTGGAATCTGCAGTTGGATGCCAACAAGGTGACCCTCTTGGACCAGTCATTTTTAGTTTAGCTATACAACCCATTATTCGGCAAATAAATTCTAAATTTAATGCATGGTTTTTAGATGACGGGACCCTAGGGGGCGCTGCAGACATTGTATTACAAGATTTAGCTTTTATTAAAAATAAATTCGCATCTATTGGCTTGGAACTAAATTCTAGTAAGTGTGAATTGTTTATAAATACAACAGACTCCACAAAAAAACATTCGATAATATCAAAATTTAATAATTTGGCATCAAACATCAAAATTATTGATAAGACTTCTCTTCGCCTCCTAGGTTCACCAGTATTTGAAGAATCTTTCGGTTCTTTCTTAGACGAAAAGATACAAAATTTTTGTGAAATTTCAGATCGCCTATTCAAAATTAATATTCATTCGGCCTATACTATTATTCGTTATTGTCTTTTCGTCCCAAAATTCACACATGCCTTAAAATCTTCCCAACTTTGGAAAAAAAAATCACTTTTAGAACAAATCGACCAAATTATCTTAATTACTTTAAAGAGAATTTTAAATGTGGACTTGGACGACCGAGCCTGGCTACAAGCGTCTTTGCCCATACGTTTGGGTGGGCTCGGCGTTCGCAAAATTTCCAGTGTTAGTTTACCGGCGTTTCTGTCTTCGGTTCACAGCACGGAAGAGTTAACTAGGAAAATTTTATCACCTACACTAGTTAACTCAGAAGTGTTGTGCAAAACCGAAGCTATAAACGCCTGGAAAATGGCTTGTCCAAGCACTGATTTGCCTACCAACCTATTCTCCCAAAGACTGTGGGACGCGCCGCTTTGTAACATAGTAAGAAAAAATCTTTTGGATACTTCTTTAAATGTTACAGAGCGTGCTCGCTTACTGGCTGTGGGAGAGTGGGAATCCGGTCTATGGCTTCAGGCACTACCATCGTCCAACACTGGAACCATGTTGGACAATGAGACATTCCGTATTGCCATTTGTCTTCGTTTAGGTGCTCCATGTGTTTCTCCGCATCGATGTCATTGTGGAGAAGACGTCGATAGCCTCGGACACCATGGGCTATCTTGCAGCAGAAGCGCTGGTAGAATTCCTCGTCATGCCCATCTGAATGATATAATCCGTCGTGCTCTTGTCGCGTCTGGCGTACCAGCTGTACTTGAACCAAATGGTTTGGTACGCGACGACGGTAAGAGACCTGATGGTATGTCATTGTTGCCTTGGAACATGGGTAGGCCTTTGGTGTGGGACGCAACCTGCGTAGACACCCTCGCGCCATCACACGTTCCAAGCACGGGAGGCCATGCTGGCGCTGCTGCTGCAACTGCGGAAACCCTCAAACGGCGCAAATACAGTAATTTAGTAAGTAATTACGTGTTTGAGCCGTTTGGGGTAGAAACGCTAGGCTCATGGGGTCCGAGCGCTCGTTCTCTATTCCGGGAAATTTCGAAACGGTTAATCGACGTCTCACGTGACCAGAAGGCTGTTTTATTCTTTGCTCAGAGAATCAGCATTGCCATCCAGCGTGGCAATGCTGCCAGCCTTCTGGGCACGTTACCCGATGACATTGATGCGGAGGCATTTTACGACGCCTAAACCATGTAAATATTTTCAGTTTCTAAATTTGTTTTTAAGGTTTTTGTATTAGATTTGATTACATTAAGCTTCTTATAAATTATGTTACTTAATACAAAATGAAATAATAATTTAAAAAAAAAATAGACCCTTTCATTTAATTATAAACGTGTAGGTGACGTTTGTGTTGCCTTGTAAATAATCGGTGGAAAATATCGTTAAAAAGTGTTTAACAAAATCACATTTTAAAGCGATTGCCGAAACCTGAAAGTACGTAGATATTTTTTTATGAGCTTTTTATTTTATATTTTTTTCAGACGACAATCATAATTAACGTAAAATAATGATATTATTTTTAATAATATCAAAATGGTAAAGTATGATGGGTATTTATTTTCATACTCCAGCAACACTCGACTAACTTGTCAATTCTGTTAAGTGTTAGATACCGTCATTAGCTAGCTTCGCGTCCCAGTACCCGCTTCGAACGATGACTTGTGCTTGAACATGAATGCATTGCATCAAATGTGGTACCAATATTACACAGTGGAGAAGGCATATTCTCAATCTCGTGGCAGTACGACAAGTAGTGACGTGTACGACAAGTGAATACTTCAATGGATTGCACCGCAAGTGGTATGTATTCGGCATTTCCACAACTTACTCACATCTATCATTGTTTACAATGTGTTTCATTTCATTATTCAACTGACTTGCTACTAAACTTCAAAGAATAATGTTTTCTACTTAGTTTACGCTATTGAAAATTATTATTGTAATTCCAATTGTAAATTGTTCACGCCCAGGCCAAAGTCCCATACATTGTGGTCGGTCTCCTTTGTGCGTCATTGCTTTCGAGTACCTAGGGTTAGAAGCGACTGTAATAAGTAACTAAATAGGTTATGTTAGGTTCTCTTTTGACCCTTAATCCGAAAATAGGAGCCCTGCGAAGTAGGGCTCCGTCAACCTTAGTTTATTAAACTAGTGTGAAGAATGTGGAACTTTGTGGAATTATCTCCAAACATCAGTGTGTAACTGATGTTTGGAGATAATTATTTTTTTCATAGGAAACCAAGTATTTCCGGCAAATGAAAATGGTGAGAGGGGTTCCGAGACCTCCCCTCCTCTCTCCTCCATCACTCACAACCCTTAAAAACGGCGACGTATTTCGAAACCTTAACCTACAATAGTACTAGCTATTTTAGTCACGACTGCACTTCAAATTGTATTTAAACACCAAATGTAGTAAATGATCACCAAATAAATAGGTTATGTTAGGTTCTTTTGTAACCATTAATCCAAATATCTTATTGGTGGTGTAACCAAATCCAATTCATGTGTTGGTATTTCATACAACAAACAAAGAAACTTTGGTTATAATTTTATACATTAAAATGCTGGTTTAATTTTGGTGATCATTTACTACTTTTGTGTTAACAATTATTTATTTGGAGTCATTTTGCTTAAATAGGATAGCGAAATGTTAAAACTTTGGTTATAATTTTACATTAAAATTCGGGTTTCATTTTGGTGATAATTTACTATTTTTGTCTGTTATATGTTACTATATATGGTGGTAAGTTAAACATAAGCCTTTTCATTTATTCAGAGTGGCACGAGGATATATCTTTAGATTACGTCGTGATTCTACATTAACATTTAGAGCCCAGTTCGCAAAGCAAAGGCATAGAACCAACAGTAAGAACTGGCAATAAAACTCTTGGCCATTATTTTCAATAAGTAATACATTATTCACAAATAGTGGTACTGCCAATTTATATCAAATATCAATGTTTTGGGTAGTATTATATTTCTAGAAAGGTCTGTCTTACAACATAACATAATAAACATTACTTAGCATCAACACAATTTACTAAATGTTTACCACAGGTACATAATAAATCTCATTGATACAACCGATCATGGCGCCGTGTGGTTGACGGCATAGAATACAAGTGTCACCACCCCATATCTTCCCGTGGGTGTCGTAAGAGGCGACTAAGGGATAACACGAAGCAAATACCATCTTTGCGTAGAGACGGAAAACTCGACATCAAACCCTATACGACTGCCTCGTTGGTCTCGCGGTATAAATGTGCGCGTGGGATCGGGAGGTCCCGGGTTCGATTCCTGGGTCGGGCAGTGTTATTGCGTTTTTGTCACGAAATTCTCATTAGCCGCACGGAGTCTGGAAATGTGCCCGGTACGGCAATAGGCTCGCTCCTTATTACGTGGGACTAAAGTATATCTGGCGAAAAGTGGGTGTAGAAATACACCTCTGCCTACCCCTTCGGGGATAAAAGGCGTGACGTTATGTATGTATGTAATATCTCACAAACGAGCAAACTACCCACAATATCAATAATGATTACACTATCTTACATTGTTTCTTAGATGATGAAACAAAAGAACAAGCAACACAGAATATTGAAACACAGTGGCAGTTAAATAGTCAGAACCATATCGTACCTGAGCCGTCGCGTCGTCGTCGAAGGGAATAGGACGAACTAGCCGAGCTTGTTGACTTATATAGCTAGCCTAAACCTTATTTACACGTTTGACAGTCGTTTGATGTCAGTGTCATTTAACTGCCACTATCCTCTTACACATTATTATGTATTACTTGGATATCAGTAATTTTAGCCCACAGCTTAAATACATGACCAATATTATTACATATCTCTGACGCATAACAAAATTGATACCTATGATTATGACTCGCATACTAAACATAGCACACAATATGCAATGAAGAAAATATTTAGAGTGATGATCAAATATGTGCACAACTATCGAAAAACAAGTAGGTTTAAGACATTGGTCTATACTACTACAATTTGAAAGAAGTTGGTGATCTGTTAGCGTAGGGGTAGTGTAAACGAGTGGGGATTGGATTCTCGCAAAGTGAAACATTTCTATGCGTTTGGGACTAGATGGTGATGTTTTTAACCTAATTCTGTCTAGTACATTTTTTTGCTTTGTCATGTACCCATTTCTGATATTTTTTTTTGTCTTGTATTTTATTTGATTTACATGTTATTCTTCTTTTTATCTTCTTTGTCAATATTGTTTCCTTTTTTGTTCGTTTGTGTGTATTCTAAAAATAAATATTTTGTTTATCTTTATGTGTGTATGCGGTAGAATATTTATTTATTTAGTTTAGTGAATTACTTATAGTCCGTGCCACGAGAACATAGACTTTTTGTAAACAAAGAATTTCTACTAAGTGACTTAGCGATAGTTCTGTCAAAAACAAATAATGTCAAATCCAATGAGCGCACCGGTTCAATAGATACGTGTTATTGGAAACTAATATGTCAATGGATCGCGTTTTTATCGATATTATGGGCTTTCAACAGGATCTTTTAATGTTTTGAGGTACTGACGCCTAGAATGTCAACATTTGGAGTTAGTTCATTGAAATGTTACATTGTTGGGCTTAACATGCATTTATCAAGGGACAAAATTATTTTTTTTAGTTGTCAAGAAGGGGTAAATGTAAAGATAAATACAAGTTTAATAGGATTGCAACGCTTCTCCCGCTGCCGGCATCTCGAAAAAGCGGGTGCAGAATAGCAGATGGCTATTAGTCGCGCAGAAAATTATTTATACCTAAAAAAGAAATTGCGTTTTCAGACTACCGTAACTTTCAATGGATTTTATTTAAGTTCATTCTGACGATTTCATTCACAAACAACGTAAAATCTCCATGCCTAGAATTTTTTGTGCAATGTACTAGCTAGTTATCTGTAATATTATTCATTGGTGGTCAATAATTTAATATTTTTGGATAGGTAGGCTACTTTGAGCAAATGATTTACTGTCTATGATTTAAAAATAATCATGTCAATAATAGAGGAACATGTATGTACTCTATCATTAACATTCATGGTATTCTATTTTTCCTTAATTTACAGAATAAATTATATGTAAAACGACAAAAAATCGGCAAACTTATGAACATTCGACCATTCAAACACAAAATCAAATATTTTTATTTCAATAAAATTAAACAATATTAATTAAAAAACATAGTGGCATAATAGACATTGAAAAAAAAAGATTGTTCAAAAAGTATAAATTCTAAATCACAACTGTTTGAAAAAAGGTTGTGAAGCCCTGAATGTTTGTTTACAAAAAGTCTATCTTCTCGTGGCACCAACTATAGTTACAAACGTAACGTTGATAGAATGATGATTAACTGAAGAGATTAACAATTCGCACTGAGGTTCAATGAAATCTTAGTGTCTATACACACTATGCCAAACTTACGCGACCGAAGTGCCAAATTTACGTTCTGACATATTCGGCTGATATGACACACTATAATAAGTGTCGGTCTTACGCGGCCGAAATAACTACCTACTCATTAGACAACATATTTACAAAAAAAATATTATACTAAAACATTAATTTACAAATTGATTATTTTTTTAAACATGTTAGTTGGCAAAACAACGTAAAGCATAAATAACATTTGACAAAATGCATTGCTCAGTAAATGTTTTATTTTATATTATTAACCAAAAGAACAATGGCAGAATTTGGTCTGGGTTTGTTGTGGCGACCTTAAGCTTCATATGAACAAAACAAATTGTTTTTTTTTGTCTACGATTTTTAATATTTTCACTTTGGCTCGTTAAAGCTGGAGTATTTTAGGATTATAAAAAGCATTCCAATTGATTACGAATACTTTCTTATTTGATTGTTGCCATAGACAATGGTGTGACAGGAATAGACGTGAGCGCTATATCCGTATCGATTATTAAATAAGTAATCGATACGATCGACCTTTATAGAGTTGGTTTGGTTTAAAATGCAGTTATTTAATATTTAATCAACATTATATCAATAAGCTAATATTTTTGAAGCAAAACAACGTTTAAATCAAATAAAAACGTCACAGCATCGTTTTAAAGTTGTATCGATTTCACATAAAATCGATTTAAAATGAGCAGCTCTGCTTTTGTCTTTGGCTGTGACAGTTAGATGCCACAAAATACTTCCGCGTTTTGATGTCAATCTGACATGTGTCATTTGATAATTCAAACGTACCTACCTACATTGTTAAACTTTCATACTATAACTTTCCTTGTACCTACATTGTTCATTCTTAACTAAAACTTAAAACACTGATATCTTCTTTTTCCACCTGTCCTGAGTGAAAATAGAATCATTTATAGACTCTGTTACTTACGCCAAATTTTTTGATATATTTTTTGTTACTGTTCGCATCAATTTAATTTCAGACATTTTGATGTATGGAGATCTGCCATTGTCCTTTACGTTAATACAACGATGTTTGTGTAGAGTCAACTGAAACGATGACTGGTTAGGTTAGGTTGGAACCGAATTCTACTTAATATTTCGTTTAATTCAGGCAGTGTGTATTATTTTTAAAAGACTTAAGTTCCTATGGAATTAGTTTTAATACAAAATTATTACTTGCCAATAAATAATCTGTCCAAGATGACAATTGCAACCATGCCATTTAATATTTTCAAAATTTCGCGTAAGTGTTTGTTAGAAATTATTTATTTTTAAAAACTAATAATTTATCTTCTAATTTTTTGTACAATCACCAATTTGACAAACGAATTATTTAGTCATGTGAATATTTTTAAAATAATATTTTAACAGTTTAATAATTTTCTAAGTAAAACATTTGCGAAACCTGTATTATGTCAAATGATTGTTTTTAAAGTAATATGGTTGCGAAATGAAAGTTTGTCAAATGATTAGTTTTTCAAACGTTGTTTGTAAAATGGTCTTTTGTCATACGTTTTTTGTTAAACAATAGTAAACCGTAATTTTGGTATAGTGTCTCGTCAGTAATTGAAATAGCATTGCAGGCGTAATCATGCCGAACTTCGGTCGCGTAAGTTCGGCATAGTGTGTTTAGACACTTAAATACTTTAATAAAACGCCAACGCCCGCACCAGTAATAGATCACCTATCGCGGGTTTTGCATGTAAACAACGAACAGAAAGTAAGTAAATTAATACTTTTTACTTACTAACTAAAAAACATCTAGATTCGAAACAGCTCCTTGTAAATCGCACGAAGTGTTGTCTCGAGTGGGGATCGAACCCAAAACTGTCATCGCTAACCGTCGATACGACCGTGAAAACCACCACGCTCTTTCACTGTTAAACTATTTTCGACATTATTATCGAGTTGAAATAGTCCAAAATCAAATATCACATAATAATTGTTTGTGTGTACATGCGTGTTGTAAACATTGTATTGTTAACCTCCGTAGTGGCAAACGCTCCCGGCGGGATCGTTGACAGATATGCCAAAGTGCCACACACTCCCGGCGGGAGCGTTTACGACTCCTTTAGTTTATATCCATATTTTGCTACTTACGTGAAACGGAACCTTGCAAAAACATAGACAATCACTAAACGATAAAAGATAAACAAGCGACTGTTATCGGAGTCCAGTGTTATTGTATTCACGATAACAAAGAGGCCCTTTTTTTATGTCGCCGAGGCACGCCGCCGGTTTAGAGTATCAGATTTGTTTAGTGTGTGAAAATAATGTATGAAGTAATCTAGTTTTCTTGCTGATTATTGTTTATTACAGTTTTATGATTAAAAACAAATACTTATTGGAAAAATCGTTTTATTACTTAGTGAATAGAATTTGAATGCAAAAAAATGAGGAAAAATCTTTAACCTTACATTTAGCTCAAGATTAGAAGAAGTTAATTAGTATTGGTTGCCCACATTGTAAGTAAATATTATAGATTGTTTCATTGCGAACAAATAGACATATAAAACATGCTTAAACTCTTCCTACTTTGCGAGATAACACCGTAAATGTAATCCGATACCCATAAGTGGAGACCACCCACGAAGAGGCCCGCCACTTACGCCATATTGCCATAGTAAAAACAGAATAGTAGGATAGCTTCATACAAATCGGCCGCCGCGCCGCCACGCTGGTTTGAATGTACGCGTGAGTCGCCGGCGCCGTGTACGCACGCACTTTTCATGCACACAATCTCACGAGCGCGGCAAGCTCGGCGCGGATTCAGTACGGGATGCACCGCGCGTCTGACCGCGCGCATTCATGTAGGTACTACACTGCTCGCCCGCTCGAATTGTTTATGTACATTCAGTTTTGCAATAAACGTTATTAATATTATACAATGTGTTAAACGACAGTAAATTAAACTTGTTAAATTTTTCTCGCTATAAAGGGCATTTAGATTGTTATATAACGCTTAGGTAGTCAGTAGGTATTTAAAAAATATATATGCAAGCTTAAATTCTGTAGTATTCAGCGCAATCACTTAAAAAAACGGCGAAAAAGCGCGCGAACCAACAAAGCCGGCGCACTGTGGTTCGTCTAGAACATGCTAGCTGGACAAAATTATTTATTGGGGTTTTTTAGTTCGTACGGCTTTATTATGATATTCTAATGGGGTATTAGCGCATATAACACCAAAAAACAGGAGGTAGGGTCACGTGTGCCAACAAAAAAAAATATAATAGCGATTAATCTTTTATTGTCAGACAGGTAAAAAATAACAATGAAAAAAAAATAACAATAGTCATAAAATATTGTGCTACTAAGGACTTGGCTTCTAATTACATAATAGGGCATTATTACTACCTACTCAATAACAATACTTTTTACTTAAAAAATATGCAGTTAAAAAACAATATGTTGACAACTAATAATAAAGTTAGATAAGGTACACAGCTTAAATAAACATTAGTAAAATATTATTTACAACTTCTATTTATTCTGCATCACTAAATTCTTCTTCTGAAGAATCATCTACCATATAATCTGACATATTTTGATGAGAACTACAATGACTTACACTAGACCTTACATTTACAGGAGGGGGTATAATTAATTCTAAAACCTCAGAAGGAAGTTTACTCGTCGGTTTTTTCGGCACTTCCCTAAGGCCATTTATTACAGGATCAGATGTAATTAAGTAAATCCCTATTCGTGGCAATACGTGAATATTTTCGAGTATTGTGCTCCCGGAACCTCCTATAATCCTACGCGCTTCCTGAGCTTCTTCAGAAAGCTGCCCAATAGGTAAAAGAGCCGATCTCACAATTTCTACACTGTGCACAAGAATTTTGTGCACAGTAACAGGCATTTTATACCACGAATAGAGACTAAGATACAATTTTTTTGTGTCCTGTGTAAAAGAATTAAATTTAACAACATCAATATCGTAACCCGAAGCTAAAGTTCTAAGGATAGTGCCAAAGTTCTTAGTTAGTGTCACATCTACACCTGTAATATCTGAAGCCTGTTCAGGATTCTCAAAAAACCGACGAGCAGTATTCCCATCATTCGTATTACCAAATCCTGGTTTTGGTTTATCTACAATAAAATCCATTTCAACCTTAAACCTTTCTTGGAAACGAGCCGAACGTTGCTTCACATTTTCTTTGTCACTTTGACCTCGAAGTTGCCATTTCTTAACTTCAAGACGATAGCTTATGTAAAGCAAACATCCAAAAGACCGGATCCAAGCGTGAAGGGGAGATATACCAAAACCAAGAGTTTCCTTATTTACAACAAATTCCCTAGACTCATAATTCATAAATTTAGGAGTAGCTCCACAAATGTAACATTTAAGTGCTGACGAAGTTTCAGTCATAGCGTTGCACACTTTACCATCAATCATCGTGAACAGTAATTCGTGTTTGACCGATATCTCTTTACCGTCTATATTACCTATTGTTGGCACCAATTGGTTTATTTCCTCCAAAATCTTATTGGTTTCTATTACAGTAAAATCTGTTGTTTCTTTGGAGAAAATAAACTTAATCGGTCGACAATACATGGTAGAAGATGGTCGAGGATTCTGTCAAGCAACTCTACCACTATTGTCACGTAACTGAAGTGGCACGAATGAGAACATAAACAAAAACTCATCTGTGTCTTCACTGTTTGAGAATTTTTGTTTGTAAGTGCTATGACCGGAACTTCCATCACACCCCCACTTGCTAACAAGGGAGAGTGATGAGCCAGAATCTACAGATTTTAAAACTTCACGCTGTGCACAAATTAGACGTTCAGCTGTTTTATTTAAAACCGCCTGTAGTTTAATTTCTGCACGCGTTTCGCTTATAAAAATCTGTTCCTCGGGAGGGTAGCATTCAATTTTTGCCTGCCTAACTCTATAAAATGATGGGAATACCTGGTGTCCTGCCTTGATGCTCCATTTCCTCGTTTGCTTATAAGAGTGGCTCGTGGATTTGGCATCCACATAATATGCCAAAGCCTCCTCTTTGGACAAACATCTTGGTTGTTCGCGTACCTTTTCACCCACATATCTTTTCATTTCTTGGCACTTTTCCGGACTATGGCTTGCTTCTTTAATCACAGTAGCCAAATTCCGATGTCCGGATAATCGTGCCGATATTTCAGCAGCGGCTACTAGCTGGTTTACATCTCACGTGTGTAGTAGGTCCTCCACGCGTCTCCTTTTCGTTTTTTCACTTGCTTCAGGAAAATCTATTGATGGACGTCCACGAATCGAACTCTTACTTGATGATGATGGTGTTGAGAGGTGGACAGATGCTTTGAATGTAAAATCCCCAGAC
Organism: Euclidia mi; assembly: GCA_944739405.2. Lineage (NCBI taxonomy): Eukaryota > Metazoa > Arthropoda > Insecta > Lepidoptera > Erebidae > Euclidia > Euclidia mi. Next base: position 76,338,806 of record OX123191.2, on the reverse strand, counting down.
AACCACTCAGAATTCTTAGTCAGGAAGCGATTACGGCATTTCCCACATTTTTCCCATTTTTCTGTGTATTTGGATGACAATCTTCCAATTGTCATTTTAATTTCCCGCTCAGATGCTTCCGTGATATTAACAAGATCATGTTTCATCACTATAAACTCATACAGTCTACTGTTGCGGTTCTCTTTAGCATGTTTCTGCCATTCATCAAAAAACTCCATTTTCGAGACTGAGAATTCGTATTCTAGAAAACAAACAAAATGACAAAGTTGTACTCAAATGTGCAGGCTAAGATGACTAAAATTTAAAAGCTAACAGATATGGTTATGCTATATATAAAATCTAGCCCGGGTACAAGAGGGTACAAGTAGTTTCTAGTCCAATGAATTCAGAAAATCATCAAAATTTGACAAACTTCTTTAAACTCGAGCTATTTAAAAAAAATGGGGAAATGTAAACCTATTTTCTTATTAGAAATAAAAAGAACATACCTTTAACTTGAAGATCCATCACTAACACTTTTGAAAAAACTTAAACTCACTGACATAGGATGTTACTTCCGTACACGCAAAAATGCAATTAATAAGTGGTTTTCTTACCCTTTCCTTATATACTAACCTCATTACCTTATCAGTAGTTGACACGTGTCCAAAACAATCCTCAGAATTGGGGCACCTGGGTATCTGGTAAAAGGCTCAGGTAATAAATTTCAGGTAATTAGACAATGACTTTTGTCCAGCTAGCATGTTCTAGACGAAACACAGTGCGGCGCCGCGGTGTAAACAAGTGACAACCCGTGCGTCATCGCAAGAGTAGGCAATTAACTCGCCGAGCGGCCTTAGCTAACCTACTATTCTGTTTTTACTATGATATTGCGTTCCGCGCGCCGCCACTAGAGAGGTTAATTGCCTTTACATTGTTCAAAATTCATCAAATTAATTTTAGTTACACTACCGCTCAAAAGTATTTGCCCACCTTGATTTGAGGTAGTTTGAAGAAAAATTATTTTATTCTAATTGTACTAATTTTATTATGACAATTCATTGCCGTATGTTGTTAAATCTAATATAGACAGTTTCCCTATCATAAATTGACTAAAAAAACTTAAATAACCAAAAAGCAGCCAAGACCAGCACCAAAGACGGATGGTTTAACATGCTCGCCGAGGCACGAGGAGAGCGATAATTAACAATTCATCATCATCAGCTTTTAACAGTCCACTGCTGGACTAGGCCTCTCCTTTGAAAGGAGGAATTGGCCTACTATACCACGCTGGCCAAACGGGTTGGCATAGGGTTTGTAACAAGTTTTCCTTCTCTTATAGTGCTGTTCTCTGCATAATTTGCTCCCTCTGTCGGCTTTTACGACACCCATGGGATGATATGGGGTGGTGACATTCCGTATTCTTAATCCGTCACCACACGGACAAGACAATTAACAATTAAATACCACATAACTTCAAAAGTCAGTGGTGCGCGCCGTGGATTCGAACCCCTCTGCACGGCAGTCTGCTGGTATATCCTCTAGGCTATCGCTGCCTGCTTATTGGTTATTTAAGTTTTTTTAATTAATTTATGATAGGGAAACTGTCTATATTAAATTTAATAACATACGGAAATGAATTGTCGTAATAAAATTAGTACAATTAGAAGAAAATCATTTTTCTTCAAACATCCTCAAATCAAGTTGAGCAAATACTTTTGAGCGGTAGTGTATGTATTCTTTTACAAACGTTTCTTTTAGGGATCGAATCCAAAACGAAATTATTCGACAGAACCCTAAAGTAACCGATATAGCTCAGCGAATCAGCTTGGGCGTCCTGTAGGTAAGTAGGGAGATTATAGCGGGTAGAGACTGGAAGACGAAAGCTGAAGACCGAGCTCACACACGAGGATCTTACGAAACACATACGGAACATATTTTGGACGGCGAAAAATGAGCTGAAACCCATCTTTAAATATATTTGGATACAAAATGGTAGGGTACTGATAAAAAAAGATGACCCAAATGATTCAAAAATACGATCGATCCGTACATTGAGTGACATTAATATGTACATAAACGACACTACGAGCAATACATAATGTCTAGGTGTGTAGCTGTGATATATTCGTACCGTTAAATGTTTGTATCAAAATTCGCTGATCACGTAATGCATCTAATCAATGCTATCAAATACAATAACTTTTTATCTATAGAAAGCTGGCAAGAGGAAATACGACAATGTCACAAAAACTTGAATATTATTCACTTAAATATAAGGTCACTGCGAAAAAACTTTGATCAATTCCAAGTTTTAATTGATAACTGCAAGAAACATTTAGACTTCATCGCGCTGAGTGAAATAAACATAAGACAGCAAGAATTAGCTTTATATAACATAGAAGGATATGACACATATATAAATACGAGACAAAACAGAAGAGGCGGGGGGATATTGCTATATGTTAGTAACAGATTGAACTTCACAGCAAAAACAGTGAATACTAACTACTGTGAAATGATTCATGGACAACTTTTTCAAGACGGAAGAAAAATAGTACACATCTTTGTCATATACCGGCCCCCAAAAACAAATAAACGTGCATTTGTTGAAGAAGTGCATAAGTTGTTATCTATGATTCCAGATGGCTGTGAATTATTACTGATCGGAGATACGAACGTGGATCTATTGTGCAAGACCGGTTCCGACAGAGTTATCAGCAACTATGAAAACAACATGTGTGAGATAGGTATGGAATGCGCCTTCCGTGACGTAACGCGCGAGGAGGTATACGGTGGCACAGTGACGCGATCGTGTATTGACCATGTGTGGGTTCGAACCCGGTGCAGTGTGTCTTCGTACGTATTGAAATGTAAGATATCAGACCATTATATCATTGGAGTGTGTCTCGATATAGGTAACACAAAAACCGTGAGTATAAAGAAACAGTCACAACGGACAGTGTTAAGTGATAAAAAGATTATTGGATTGTTGGAAAATATTGCATGGACGGACCTTTTAAATTGTAAGTGCCCAATTGATTTATACAATAACCTTTATTTAATTTTTTGTGATGTTTATAATAAGTCTAAAATACAAATAACTGTGCGTAACAGTAGGAAAAATAAACCATGGATCACTGAGTCAATTAGAAAAATGATTTATACACGGGATAAACTCTTTCAAAAATGGAAATCCAATCCTAATGATATGACTTTAAGACTACAATACAATAAGTATAGAAATAGAACAAACAAATATATATATAAAGCTAAAAATAAATATCACCAGGAAGAAATAAAAAAAATGTAACAAGAATATTAGAAAAATCTGGGGCAAAATAAATTCATGGGTAGGGAGGGAAAAGAGTAGCTTAGATAACCTTATAATGAAACACTTAGGTAGAATAGACAGCACAATTGATATATGTAATAAGTTTTCCACTTCTTTCACTCAAGAAATCACAGAAATTAAACATGTATGTCAGCAAAAGTTTATGGATAGATCTAGTTATGTAAGCAACAGCCAAGTGTCAATAAGGTTTCAAAAAGCTTGCCCAGAAGATGTGTGTAAAATTATAAATTTGCTAAGCTGTGACAAGTCTGCAGGTGTAGATAAGATAAGGGTAAAGGAAATAAAGTACCTAAAGTCGCAAATAAGTCCCGTCTTAGCCTTATTTATTAATTTGTGTGTGGAAAAAGGACAATATCCGGATCAATTAAAAACTGCTCTAATAAGGCCTATTTATAAACAGGGTGCACACACGGATTATACGAACTACAGGCCGATAGCTATACTTTCAGTTATAAATAAAATTGTTGAAAAATATGTTGTAGGCCAAATAAGTAACTTTTTAGAGAAAAATAACATCTTAACAAATACTCAACATGGTTTCAGACGAGGTAGAAGTACGGCTTCGGCTCTGGCACAGTTCTCTAGTGATATAAATGAGTACCTAGACCAGCGGAAGCAGGTGGTGGTGATCTTCATTGATTTCAAAAAAGCTTTTGAGACCTTGGACCACCACCAGCTGCTTCAAGCTATGCAGGAGTGTGGGGTCGTGGGGCCACTTATTACATGGCTGCAGGCGTACCTCACAGGCAGGTCGTTAAGAACTGTAGTCGATGAAGTAGTTGGGGAAGCTAAACCTATCACTTGTGGAGTGCCGACCGGCTCGGTGTACGGTCCGGTGGGATTTATTATGCATGTTAACAGTATGTGCAATGTGGTGCATAACTGTCATATATATATGTATGCAGATGACACATGTTTGCTGTTTGCTGATGACGATCTCAATACAATAGAAAATAACATTCAAGCCGATTTTACAAATATTATAAAGTGGGCGCATGATAACGGATTAATTATAAATATAAGTAAAACAAAATGTATGCACATACGCTCACCATATAATAAAAGTATTGGACGCTCGCCGCGCATCATAGGGCACAGTAATGAATGTCTGCACAGCAGGCACGACGGCCGTGTGTCACGGTGTGAGTGTGCGCCTATAGACGTGGTGGAAGAGTACAGGTACTTAGGCCTAGTAATAGACACACATTTCTCTTGGAAAACGCACATAATAAAGCTTTGCGATAAATTGCGGTCTGTCCTTGTAAAATTCCACCATCTTAGCACCATTCTGGATAGGGCTACTATGTATGTCGTATACTATGCTCTAGTAGATTCGCTGCTTTCCTATGGACTGGCCTGCTACGGGCGTACATTTAAAACATATCTAGACAAGATTAAAGCCTTACAAATAAGATTTTTGAAAAAAGTTGTGGACAAAAAGACAAAACTTAAATGTAAAACATCCCATTATGAGGGATTATTTGTAGAATGTAAAATCCTGCCAGTTCATGAGAAGGTAGCGTTACTAGTAGCACTGGAACATTACAACCACCATGAATACAAAATCAAAACTGTACAGCGAAGGCCTCGAGATGCTAAATTTTGTAAAACGTTTGAGGTGCCGCCTTACAATAATTATTATGGGCAAAGATGTAATAAATATTTAGTTCCAACTGTATTTAACAGTCTACCAGTGGATATCGAAAGTGCGTCTATTTCAACACAGTCATTTAAATGTAAAATAACAAATTTTCTTCTAAATGTAATCAGTGATAACATGTTAGATACCTAAAGTACTTACATTAATATATTTTGTAATGTATTCGATTAATTACCTTTATTATTAATGATATAGTCTGACCTTTGTATTTATTGATGATTTATTTAATTTTATTAATTTATTATTATATTCTGTCTATATTGCTTTTCTCCTTTTGATTACATAATATAAAAATGAAGTTAATTATCTTTTTTTTATTTTTTTGTTATAACAATTATGAAAAAGTGTAACATTTGATGAATTGAATATAATTAATTTTATAATATGGGAGCTACGTCTGCCAACAAACTGCTGTGCAGTTTGGCGGAAGTATAAATTATCTGTAAAATGTTTGTTTTAACACCGAATAAATACTTTTTCATTTTCATTTTCATTTTTTTTTTTTTTCACTGGCGCGCCATAGGAGAGGCCTCTCTTATGGCACGTCTAATTGTGTTCGTCCAACCGTGAACCTAGCCCGATGATGATGATTCATTTACAAAACATAAACAAATTATAAACAAAAACTCAACAGACTGTGAAATGGTGTCTGTTCGGTTCTTGTTTACAATACAGAACAAATTTAGGTAGTACCAACCAAATGAAAACGTTTTCGTACACGCTGCTATCTGCTAAAAGCAAATACTAAAATATATAATAAGGTCATTGGTTTATCTTTATCACAAAAATCCATTGGATCAGAATACTTTAAAATTTAACTTGTAGGATTTGATCCACATGTTTCTTGAAAGAGCAAGTTAGGTATATAAAACTTTGTTATTAAAATTATTTTTATTGGATTTAACGCTATTATCTCCACACCAAATGCAAGTTAAGTAGGTAGATAAATATCTATGGCGACGTTATATCTACAAACATGTTCCTCATTAGACTAACACAACTCATAAAGATATTCCTTAATGACACTGTCATTGTTTGATAAATTAATCCTTCTTTCATTCGTAAAAATCTTAATTGAAATTACATAGGTACTTTATAAGTATAGGTACATACTTAATCTCCCTTTATTATAATATTTATTGCATAAATATTGCACAATTTAGCATTTGCACAATATATATGCTAAATATGCAATAGAAAGTCTGAAGAGTTATTTTATTATTTTGTATTGTTCTTATAACTTTATAATTTAATTAATAATAATGTGCCCGGTAGATGGCAATAGGTTCGCTCCCTATTACCTACATTGGGACCGTAACATAAGTTTAATGTGGTGAAGTGTGGGTGTGTAATACATACCTACACCTATGCCTATCCCTTCGGGGATAAAAGGCTTTATGTTATAATTTAATTGTTTTTATAACACTTCCACCACAAAATGTAAATATGTCTGACATTGCATACTCAAAACATAACCTCATTATTGTCTACATTGTTTGCAACATTCAGTTCTTGGTTCTGTTAGAAAAACACAATAGTATGACTAAGCGAATCGAAACAGCACAAAATATACATCTATGTTTAGCGATTTGATTACACTAACAGCAAAAAATACTCACATCTAAATCTCGTGAACTTCGCACAAATATAACAAAAATATATTTTGTGTACACAAACGCGCTCATGCAACGTTATTTCTCGGCTAAAACAACTTGTAGACTGCAGACATCGCCATTCGGTAGGTACTCACTTGACCAGTATATCTGTATAATCTATGCTCACTTGGTTTTCCCCGTGATCAATTCACATGTGAACTGAACTGTAGTGAACTGTTTACACATAGGTACGTAGCCGCGTCCGAGATATAGAGGGGCCACTTTTTTATGAACGTGTTAGCAAAAGTTTGAATATATTATTTGCTATGCGATAAGAAATTCTAACACAATGACGTGTAGACACCGTGTAGAAGCCGAAATCCTTCAATATACCACTTGAAGGATTTCGGCTTCTATACCACAAATAAATTGGCTAAAGTCCAACAGTAGACTCCGAAAGACTGCATAATAAATTTCTTAAACATGAGTATGTCGTAGACTGTAAAGTATATAACAGTAATATAATTAGTGTAACAGATACAGTTCCTAACAAAAATACAATTGTTGTTTATTATTCAAAATTGACAATTGGCGCAAAGAACGAGTGACTGTTGTTGCTGCCTGTTCGTTTTGTGAGTCTACGCTCTTGCATTGTAAACGTGGCAATATGAAATGTTTTAGGTTACTTTCTTATCTTTAGATCAAGACCTCTGAAATAGCCTAATGATTCTTGCCCTGATAACATTTTGAATTTATCTATTGCTGTAAAAGTAAAGTTGTTGTGCCCATATGCAATATGATCGTGAGCACAAGTAAGTACTATACCTTCCTAAATATTTTGAATTTCTGCTGATCTATCTGAATTTCTTCTCTATCAGTAAGGTGCTAAAGTTACCTTAAGCACTAGAGCGTATTAAGCATCTGGGAATATGTGGCTTTGGCTTCAGTTTGCTGTGGTAAAGAAATGAGCTTATTAATATAATAATCAAAATATAAATTATGGAGCGATGGACTGAGACTGGAATGAATTGGTGATATATCTCCTTCTCGCATTAGCTAAATAGATAGGGTTTTTTTGCATGCACCCGTCATCAGACGGTGTTGTTTCCTACCTTTCCAGTTATAGAACGCCCTTTAATACCGTTCCCTTTCGTAAACCTTGTAATGTTCGTCTGTTCTATACATCCTTGCCGCATATTCAGTCATACTTTCATTCAATCTCTTAGCTGCACATAGCTTATAGTTCTTCTTATTACAATAAGAATTAGAAAGTGACTCGTTCCTGGTATACAACTAATTAAATAACTAATTACCTATTTTAAATACGTTCTTAAACAGCTTTACTTACTTGTCTAAAGACCTTCACAAGTACAGACTTGTGAAGGACGGGATCAAAGATGGGCAGGGACAGCCCTGCCCATCTTTGATCCCGTCCTTGTTTTCCAACCCAAGTATCTTTTACTTTTACCTCTTGTGTAGGTATTTGGCTAGAGTAAGTTTATCTTGTTCTGGCAAGATTCAGTTGGTTGTATATCTTTTACCTTCCTCACTAGAAGGTAAACTCAATTCAGGTTTTTCACGGTCCGCTTCTTCGTCCGCTCCAGTACATTGGGTTTTGGCGCTGATGCGCAATCTGGCCAATTGCCATTGTTTACGACGAAATTCTGGCCGATTGGCCTCAGTGTCATGCATTCACAGCACGTGCGGGCCCTCAGCAGTACGCTATATTATAACGTGCTTTTCCCACTTTTGTTTGACCGGACATGAAGTGCTAAAAGCGTTGTGTTCACCGGGTGCCAATCTTGCATTGTGGCAGTTTATGCAGTTGGGGAGAAGGTCTTCTGTAAAGTCCGCACATTCGTGCCTTACGTAATTTCCCAGGCAGTGGCAGCAGCTGTATTCGGTGTCCTTACAGTGTTTCCGTCTATGGCCAAAGCCTAGGCAACGCGTGCACTGTACGAGTGAACTCTGGTTTTTGACCCTTATCCGCTGCAGGTCTATATATGCATACACCCTTCCCGTCACACGCTGCCACACTGACCACAACGCTGCTGCTGCGCAGTGAGCGGGTTCCACGCTCAAATAGATACTGTTATTTGTTTATTACTTGATCTGTTGTCATTTGTATGGACTTTTTGTGAAATAAAACTTCTTTTGTCAAGCCGCCTATGTCCAGGCTAAAAATATTTAGGGTCTTCCAAATATATTTCTTGAGCTTTTGTCGGTTTTTTTTTCAAATCAACCAGTATCTTCGTATGCTGGTAATTAACACTGTAACCAGATAATTGTATTTTTGCATCAACAAAACCGTAGCTAACAAGGTACATGAATTTCATTCTCCAATTTGGTTTAGTCCATTAATAGCAAACCGATTTTTATTGTATGGACTTTATCATAATTAAGAAAAGCAAACATATGCATTTCAAAATATGATTTCCATTTACCTGAAATTAAACATGATTATCTTTTCCAGTTTTACAAAGTTTAATAATGCTACTGGTTGTAAATCAGATCAACGTGATGACAAACAATACAAGAACAGATGAAGAAAATGGTGTCATCAAAGACAAGAAAAAATTTACTAGTACCAAATTAAAATTTACAATTGAAACATTGAAAGCTGAGAAAGTGACTGAGAGTGATGATGATATTACTGAGCAAGTAACAGATACAATGTGTGAAGAAGCAAAGTTAACTGCGTAAACTGTATTTTTTATTTTGTCTGCATTTAGTTTTGATGCCAAATAAAGTTTTTTGAACCGACTTTTATACCGATTGTATTTAAAATTAAAACTTAGAATTGAAACTATTTGCATTAACTTCTTATTCTATACGTTACATGAATGAATTGCAAAACGTATCAAAATGTAAGTGCAGCCGTGTCAGCTAAGGCAAAGTGATGCGGATGATGCAATTTCTACTTATTCATTATTTTCTACACCTTATTCCCGAAACTCCGAAGAAAGTTTAGTAACCAGCAACAGAATAGGTTTGAAATCTGACCGACTCACCTCAGAAAACGTTTTTAAAGACATCTCCCGCACTAGGAAAGTATCCTGTGTCGCGGATGACTTAACAAGCATTGAATCCACACTTCTTTTAATATCAATTCAATCACTGGATGGCCCTTCAATATCTTCACCTCCAATATCAGGAGACTACAACCAAATTCCTTTTTGGCAAACTCTATCTAAATTAAAACATTCGGTTCCGATAGTTAAAAGAGTTCCCCGTGGGGCAAGACCATCAGTGTCAAAAAAGTTGGCTGAATGCATTGGTCTTGTCGTAAGGGAGAACTCAAAAGCGGCCTGGAAGCAATTATTGACTTTCCCTTATAGGATTCTACATGTTGATAAAAATCAGGCAGGTAAAAATTCTTTAACAAATCAAATTAAATATAATTGTCAAATTTCGGCCTACACTTTAGACCCTAAATTCAGTTCAAATAAACGTAATTCTCTGTATCAATATGTAGAATCCAAATTAAGGGAAGGCGACATACGGGGCGCGTCTAGACTTTTATTTAGCAGTGATGTGGTGGCGCCTTGCTCTCCAGATACGCTTGCGGGTCTGAAGAGCAAGCATCCAGCGCCAATTAATGATCTCTCCTTTCCTGAAGCTCCCGACAGTGAATCAGAATATCTGATCACCACGGCCAAGGACGTGTTAGCAGCAGTTTGCTACTTCCGAAGTGGCTCGGCAGGCGGCCTTGCTGCCTTGACACCACAACATCTAAAAGATCTTGTGTGTGCAAGTGCTGGGGTGGCTGGCGATACACTTCTGAAGGCAGGCTTTACTAGCGCAGTCAACTGACTGCGCTAGTAAATATGATGCTCTCCGGTAATGTGGACGGTGCTATCATTGATATCTTGTATGGGGCGAACCTGTACGCCCTTAACAAGAGAGATGGTGGCATTCTTCCATTGCCGTGGGTTGCACATATCGGCGTATAGCAGCTAAGATATGCTGTAAATTTTACAGCAGGGAGCTATCTGATAAATTCCAACCTCTCCAACTAGGTTTTGGTTCCAAGGGAGGTTGTGAGGCTGCTATACATGCTCTTTCGACGTATCTTGGAAGTGGTGATGGCGAGGTCATTCTGAAGGTTGAGTTGAAGAACGCCTTCAATTCAGTGAATAGGGACACTTTGTTGGCACAGGCAAAATTAGAAACCCCTAAAATTTTCACATTTCTTTGGCAATGTTACAGGTATCCCACAAAATTACTAAATCTGGACAACCTTTTGGAATCTGCAGTTGGATGCCAACAAGGTGACCTTCTTGGACCAGTCATTTTTAGCCTAGCTATACAACCCATTATTCGGCAAATAAATTCTAAATTTAATGTATGGTTCTTAGACGACGGGACCCTGAGAGGAGAAACAAACATAGAATTGCAAGATTTGACTTTTCTTAAAAATAAATTCGCATCTATTGGTTTGGAACTAAATTATAGTAAATGTGAGCTGTTTATAAATACAACAGACTCTTAAAAAAACATTCGATAATATCTAAATTTAATCATTTGGCTTCAGACATCAAAATTGTTGATAAGAGTTCTCTTCGCCTCCTAGGTTCTCCAGTATTTGAAGAATCTTTCGATTCTTTCATAGAGGAAAAAATTCAAAATTTTTGTGATATTTCAGATCGCCTATTCAAAATTAATGTACATTCGGCCTATGATATTATTCGATATTGTCTTTTTGTCCCAAAATTTACTCATGCCTTAAAAAAATAACACTATTAGAAAAAAATTATCAAATTATACAAATAACTTTAAAAAAAAAACCGGTCAATTGCGAGTCGGACTCGCGCACCGAGGGTTCCGTACAAACCTGTAGGTATATAAGTAACCCCCCCGTCGGATCTCCACCTTGTCGTGGTGGGGGGGCTCAGTAACCGTGGATTGGTCACCCGCAGTGAAGCTAAGAGGGATCCAGGAGGGGACGCTCCGCGTGGGCTTGGAGGGGCCTGCGCAGGATGCGTCCAACGGTGCGGGTGCGGGGGACAGTTCTGTCTGTCCCTCGCAGTCGGGTGCGGTCGCGGGAGGAGAGGAGTGTCGGTGTTGCGTTGCCGCGCGCCCTATCTCCCGCGACCAAATGGGGGCGCACCATTCGATGCGTCGTGGTGGGGCCGCAGAGGAAGAGGAGATTCGGTGTTGCGTTGCCGTCCTCCCTATCCTCTGCGGCCGCTGGGCGTTTTGGCGGCGGAGTCCAACACCTTAATCCGTCGCCAAGGGGGTTTTGTTCGGGGCCCGCCTGACCATCTGGCGGGCCAATACCCGTCGGAGGGTGGCGACGAGTGCTTTGGTGATGCCCCACCCTCCGACACACGGGTACATGGCGGAAGTCGAGGTGGTTTTTAGTGGAAACACCACATACTCCGGCTCTTATTTCCCCCAAGAGTCGGAGATCCGAAGGGATTTTCCACCTCGTAAAAAAAAAAAAAAAACAAATGTATATAAGTAAAAGTTCACCAGTCATAGTTATGGTATTTCTATTGCAAAATGAAATCCATAACATTACAGTGTGGAAAGCTGGAGGAGCATAAATTAAAGAAAAAAGTGTCTTTGTCGTTTGTAATCAGTCATCCTTTATTTTATATTAACACTAGAGGACGCCAGCAGATACGCCTGGATTTTTTTTAAATTTACACTTTTTGGCCGATCCCGTGGGAATTTCGGAAAATCCCTTCTTAGTGCACCCCTACGGTCCCCAAGGAACATACATGCCACATGCCAAATTTCAGCTGCCTGCGCCCAATAGTTTCGGCTGTAGCGTGTCTGTCAGTCAGTCAGTAACGCAAGGATTTTATATATTAAGATTATCGCTTATTTTATAATATAACTTAAATACCTATACCAGCCTTGCAGCAGCCTTGCAAAAGTCTGCTGATGAATGATGGTAAGATTTTTTATCAAAGTTATTGATTTACAAAGTTTTAGTGACTATTAGAAATCTGTTACAAAAATACTAATTAAGTATTTTTAATAATTATAGTATTTATTTGCGATGAAAATTAAACTAGGATGACTATTTACACATAAAATAAAACAATAATCAAAATTCTTAAACAAATAACAAAAATAAGTAAGGGACGATAGCCCAGTGGTGTAGGTAACGGACTGCCGAGACGATGATCTCGGGTTCGATCCCCAGGTACCCCAGACTTTTCGGAGTTACATATTATGTGTGTATTTAAAATGTTAATTATCGCTCGCTTAGTAATGTGCCCGGTAGACGGCAATAGGCCCGCCCTCTATTACATTGGGACCGAAACATAACTGGCAAAGTGTGGGTGTATAATACACCTCTGCCTACCCCTTCAGGGATAAAAAGGCGTGAAGTTATATTACGTTATGTAAATTTAAAAAAAAACATATAAAGGAAATGAAAATTTTAAAGTATGGAATTAAGTATCAAATTTGAACCAGATCTGTAAATGGAGACTGAAAAAGGTATGAAAGTACCACATTGAACATTGAAGTTCGAAAAAACGTTATCTATAAATGTACTACTTCGTGTTGTGCTAGTGTTTATTAACGGAAACATGTTTATAGATGAAAAATATGTGAAAATTCCATTTTGGGGATTCATTCTAAAATCAATATTGAAGTCTCCCACGACCATCAGACGAGCGAACATGAATTATACCTATTGAGGTTGCTGCCGTATATTGTTGTATTTATGTATTCTATTGCAACATTAATTGGACATTGTGGTGACCTATATACAGTTATCACTCTGACATTAAACATTTCGAAATGCAAGCATTCACAATGGCCGTTTGCAGCGTCTGGGTTATTTAAAATCTCAATCAGCCTATCGCAGTCCACTGCTGGACATAGGCCTCTTCCAACACGCACCACAGTACACGGTCCTCAGCCTTCCGCATCCTTTATCTGGGCTATAAGACATTACTTCGTACCAAATTTCAAGATTTTGAGTTCACGGAAAGTACCCTGTGGGTTTTGATTCCCTTGCGAGTAGTCGCGAGTTTGAAAATATGCTTATATTGCTCTTTCTTTTGATTGAGTTAACATAGAAGTTTGATTTTGTTGCAGCCTAACGGTGTTATATACTTTAGTATTTGATATGAATTTCAATTTAATACCTCAACGCGTTCAAGCTAAAGGGGTGGTAACTTTAAATTTATAAAAAAATATTTTTCTTATATGATGTAACTAAAAATTTACGGCTTTCGCAATTTTCCCTTTATATGTGCTATAATGCGTTGCTTTGTACCAAATTTCAAGATTCTGAGTTCACGGGAAGTACCCTGTAGGTTTTGATTCACTTGCGAGTAGGCGCGAGTTTGAAAATATGCTTATATTGCTCTTTCTTTTGATTGCGTTGACATAGAAGCTTGATTTTGTTGCAGCCTTACGGTGTTATATACCTGAGTATTTGATATGATTTTCAATTTAATACCTCCACGCGTTCAAGAGAATGGGGTAGTAACTTTAAATTTATTAAAAAAAATTTATATGCTGTAACTAAAAATTTACGGTTTTCACAATTTTTCCTTTATATGTGATATAAGACGTTATTTCGTACCAAATTTCAAGATTCTGAGTTCACGGAAAGTACCCTGTGGGTTTTGATTCCAATGCGAGTTTAAATATACTGCAATTTGCAGCATAAACGGCTGTATCTTTTGATTGCGTTGGGTTAGAAGTTTGATTTTTTTACAGCTCCATGGAACCGTAGATTCGAGTATTTAGTATAAATTTCTGTTCAGTTTGATACCTTCACGCATTCCTGAGAAAAAGGGTCTTGACAGACGGACGGACAACAAAGTGATCCTATAAGGGTTCCGTTTTTTTCCTTTTGAGGTACGGAACCCTAAAAATATTAAATGTGGACTTGGACGACCGAGCCTGGCTACAAGCATCTTTACCCATACGTCTGGGTGGGCTCGGCGTTCGCAAAATTTCCAGTGTCCGTTTACCGGCGTTCCTATCTTCGGTTCACAGCACGGAAGAGTTAACTAGGAAAATATTATTACCTACACTAGTTAACTCAGAAGTGCAGTGCAAAACCGAAGCTATTAACGCCTGGAAAATGGCTTGTCCAAACACTGATTTGCCCACCAACCTAGTCTCCCAAAGACAGTGGGACGCGCCGCTTTGTAACATTGTGAGAAAAAATCTTTTGGATACATCTTTTAATGTTACAGAGCGAGCTCGCTTGCTGGCTGTGGGGGAATGGGAATCCGGTCTATGGCTTCAGGCACTACCATCGTCCAACACAGGAACCATGTTGGACGATGAGACGTTCCGCATCGCCACTTGTCTTCGTTTAGGTGTTCCGTGTGTCTCTCCGCATCGATGTCATTGTGGAAAAGACGTCGATAGTCTCTGACACCATGGGCTGTCTTGCAGCAGAAGCGCTGGTAGAATTCCTCGTCATGCTAACCTAATTGACATAATCCGTCGTGCTCTTGTCACTTCTGGCGTACCAGCTGTACTTGAACCAAATGGTTTGGTACGCGACAATGGGAAGAGACCTGACGGTATGTCATTATTGCCATGGAAAATGGGTAGGCCTTTGGTGTGGGACGCAACCTGCGTAGAAACCCTCGCGCCATCCCATGTTCCAAGCACGGGAGGCCATGCTGGCGCTGCTGCTGCATCTGCGGAAACCCTCAAACGGCGCAAATACAGTAATCTAGTAGCTAATTATGTATTTGAGCCGTTTGGGGTGGAAACGCTAGGCTCATGGGGTCCTCTTTATTCCGAGATATATCTAAACGGTTAATCGACGTCTCTCGTGACCAGAGGGCTGGTTTATTCTTTGCTCAAAGAATCAGCATTGCCATCCAGCGTGGCAATGCTGCCAGCCTTCTGGGCACGTTACCCGATGATATTGATGCGGAGGGATTCTACGACGCCTAAACAAACCTGTACATATTTTCACTTTTTATTTTTACAACACTCTGTATGATCCATAAATTGCAGTAAAGTCCACCATGACACAGGATTAATGCCTAGTCAGGGAGATATCCATCCATAAGGATCGTTAGGCTGTGTCGGAGGCCTTAGGGCGGTCTGAAAACTCCGACACCAGAGTTGGCCACACACTCACACGAAAACCAAACCAACCAAGGGAGATATCTTATAAAAGGACACATGAAATAAACGCAACTCCTTTCTGATCATATATTTTATTTTTATTCTGAACGTGTGTTAATTTTCCGTATAATTAATATAAAAATTTAATACAAAATAAGTTGATTTGATATAAAACCTATGTATTTGGTAAAAAAATAATATTTATACAGTTAACTTTGCTTTTTCACATGTTGTGTCTGTTACTTGCTCAGTCGCATCACTATCATTTTCATTTGAAGTATCTTCCTTCACGGTTTCAATTGTCAAGACAATCTTGGTATTAGAACCGCTTGTCTTGCCCCCAATAACGCTATCGCTATCAGTTGCAATAGTGTTGATCTGATTAACAACTACTAGCGCGATTATAGTTTGGAAAACTGAAAGACAAAAAATAGTTATTTAGAAAATATATTATAGAGAAAGTTATAAATTCTGACGAAAACGATGGACAAAAAATCGGTTTTAAAAATATTGAAGGCAATCTAATTAGAGAAGTAGATTACACCAATAAGCATATTCAGCTGAATACGCGTGTGCTGTAATTTAAAAGGGAGTTTAGTTGTTGCGAGAGATCAGTAATTTGCAGGTAATTTAACATACGGTAAGACTGGCTGAAGAATTTGTTAATTATCACTTGCCACGTGCCTCGGAGAGCACGTTAAGCCGTCGGTCCCGGCTGTCATGAAGATCTTTGACAGTCGTTACGGGGAGTCAATACCCTGAAATAAACTGATACTGGTCTAGACCATGGAATATTACTATCCCTTTGGGTTCAGAGGTCAGACGGCAGTCGCTCTGTGGAAAAGCTAATATTCAGTCATATCTGGTTAGACTAGTAAGCGGACCCCGGGCTCCAAGGCATGTAGGTCTTGGATGCAACTGGGAAAACGCTAGGACAATGATGAGTAGGATTTGCCCTTAGTGGGCCAAATCCTTTTACTGCCCCATACCATGCTAGCCTAGTTGGCATATGGGTTGTTGTCGAGATTTCCATCTCTTCCACAAGATACAATTTTACGTCGTGTTTTTCCTTAGTCGCCTCTTACGACGCTAACAAATTGAAATTGTGTAGTGCCATTTTGTATTCTTAATCCATCATCACGCGGACGTCATGGACGTCCATTATTATGGACTGCTAGAACAACGATAGCCTAGTGGAGTGACCGACAAACTGCTAAGCAGAGGGCCTCGGGGTCGATCCACGGTACACACCAATGACTTTTCGGGGTTATGTGCGTATTGAATTGTAAATTGTCGCTTGTCCCGTGCCTCGCAGGCTGTCAAGAAGATCTTTGACTTTCAATATAGGGAGTCAGTACTTATTAATAAACTGACACTAGTAAATAATAAAGAAGCATTAATACTCACTTATACTCACGACCATATAGATTACATAGCTGGATAGTAAGCTAGTTACATCACGGTGCACGCTGATCAAATCGGCTACATTCAAGACAGTGTATACGGCGGCCAGAATAGGCGTAAAGACCCACAGCATTTTAGTATATTCATGGTATTTACTCAAACGCTGCACCGATTTCTGAAAATTTTACATGAACCATTATTTTGGTTCACAGGGAGCGAAATAAAAAATGTACGAAAATCCTTAAAGCAAACATTCACAGCGGTGGATAAAGTCAAAATGTTGACGATGGTTATGAAAAGATACATCAGAAAGCAGTGTTTTTATACATGGACACTAAAATTATAGAAAGTATAGGTATAGGTAAGTAGTCTACTAGTCTTTCGCAGTCCCTCTGTTGGTCATAGGTTTCTTTTAATTTACTTTACAATAGCATCTTGACTCAAAAAGAGGTTTTGGCTTTCTATGACAAGACCTGTTGGTATACGGATGTTTTACCTTTTTTTTTCTCTTATCTTACAAATAAGCACTAGAAATAAATCCTGTGTCGCAGGGATTTTACAAACACGCAACCAAGGGACACAATGTACACCTAGACTTAAAACAACAATTTGTTGATCACACAAACGGCCGGTTTCTGAATTGAGAATTTCGCGTTGAGAACAATTTAACCACTAATTATATACCACTTAATCAATTTTCTGTTTCACAAAAAATTGTTTTGACACCTTTTGCGTATTTGTGCTTGTAAAATCTTAAATTTGACACAACATATGATCCATTCATGATCAACTCCATATCAACTCTATATACGCGTTTCTGAAAACATTTGACATTTATCAAACCTCACTTAGCACTGACAAATTGAGAAAAAAATAATTACACTACTTTGGTCTTTTAACCCGTAATCACGAGTAATATGACAGCCAGTATGTCAAAATGTCCACACTACCGTTGCCAAGCAGCGGCTACGTCATACTGACGTCTACACAACAAGAAGGCCGTTAAACAGAATTTATAAAAAAAAGGTTCAAAGCCTATTCAATATTTGGAACAAATAGATTACAACATTATTAGGAACAAATCGAAGGGATAGAAAATATAAATAAAAGATTTCCGTGTTAAATTAATCCAAATAATTACGCTGTGGCCTCCAAGGAGGTATAATTCTATATACCTCCATGGTGGCCACCATGGAGGTATATAGAATTATACCTCAAATATACCTGGCCACAAATATTTTGTATTAAAAATAAAACAAACTGACTTTGACATAACATACACGTTCCGTTCTCACTAAGATACCGAATTGAACAAATTAAACTAATTATTCATTAAAATAAAATAAACGTTGAAATAATTTTAAATACAACTTTATTTCGACTTTTTATTTCTTTCCGTATAAAAATAATTAACTGACAAGTGTGCTTCTTTGTAAAATGTTAATAAATACGAATTTATGGTTAGTACCGGTTTTTTTACTTGTATTGGAACGTACTAGTGTTGTTTGGTTTAATTTATTCATGATTTGAAGAAAACTCAAATGAAAGTGCTTTGAAAAAATATCACTCTGACCTGTGAAACAGAAAAAACTCAAGTTGACTTCAACTAGTTCCGAAATTTTCAACTGATGTAAGCTGAAATTCTCAATTCAGAAACCGGCCGAAAGTGTTGTGAAACGGGTCGTACACTGACTGGTTTACCATCGAGACATGTGTTAGACAGGGATGTGTAGCGTCGCCGTGGCTGTTCAACCTCTTCATGGACAGTTGTTTGCAAGATTTGAAACATAGTGACTGTGGATTAAGGATGAATGGGTTACTCGTCAAATGCCTCTTTTATGCTGATGATCAGGTAATACTTGCGTCTTCAGCGGAGGAGTTGCAGGAGATGGTAACAATCATGCATGGTGCTTTAGGGAGGAAAGGAATGAAAGTGAATGTGAGCAAGACAAATGTTATGGTTTTTGAAAAGGAGGAATGTGTTACGGCTTGTAATGTTATGCATGATCGATGGACAACGAGTGGAACAAGTGAATGATTTTGTGTATTTAGGTACGCTGTTTACTAGGAATGGTAAGAATGAAGAAGATATTGAAAGAAGAGTTAATGCAGGTAATAGGGTGAATGGAGCTTTGAAGGCTTTTATGAACAGTCATAATGTATCCAGAAAGGCACGTTTGGCTGTGCATAGAGGGGTTTTGGTACCTACACCTACACTTATGTATGGTAGTGGACGTTGGGTATGGCAGAAGAGTCATGAAAGTAGATTAAATGCTGTAGAAATGAGAGGACTGAGAAGTATGTGTGGTGTGTCTTTGACTGACAGAGTAAAGAATCGTGTGATAAGAGAGTGTTGTGGGGTAAAAGAAGATGTAGTGACAAGCATCGAGAAAGGTATGCTAAGGTGGTTTGGGCACGTGGAGAGGATGGATGACAAAAGACTGACCAAGCAGATATATAAGGCAAGTGTGGATGGGACAGGACGAAGGGCGGACGTTCTCTGACCAGATTGGAGACATTATAAAAACAGGGCAGGTTAGAAGTACCCTGAACAGAAGAGCATGCATGAGGAATCTGATGGGAATGAATGAAGCAAGAGAGATATGTCAGGGTCGTTGCAAATGGCATTCCGTAGTCTCTGCCTACCCCTCCGGGAAACAGGCGTGAGCCTATGTATGTATGTATGTACAAAGTGTTGTCTCATGTGGGAATCTGTATTGTTATTATGAACCCACAACACTTGGCGCAGTGTCTAGCGGCGCAGCGTGTCGTTTATATTTCTTAGTGGCCTCTTACGACAGTGAAATGGGTGGTGACAATTTTTTTTCATAATCCGTCACCACACGGTTAGGCACGTATATAGAACAGTCGAAATACATATTCATTAGTGCCTATGGAAGATTTCATAGTAGTTAAATTAACAAACTTTTACCTTATATAGTCCAGAAAGGAGGATGCAATGAAACACAATGTCTGCTATTGCATGGGTTGACATCACGCTAAAGCCTACAATTGGTGGTATAACAAAAATGCCGCGGGAGATACCGCTATACACGACCATACCTATCAGATCAGGTAGTGGAACAATCATAAATGGCAATACTATAACGTCAAGTATCTGAAACAAAGAAAATTATAAGGTTAATATAATATTCTTAGCACTTGTGATGCATGCTCAGTAGATTATTTTTCCAACTTCACAGATAACCAATATACTGGAAAGGTTGCTTAACAATGCCGGAACTTCACGAGTAATAAAAGTCTTTGTCTTTAATAACTTAAAAGATATTCAGTAGTGGGATATTCAGCAGTGGGACAGTCAGTAGTGAGATATTCAGTAGTGGGATTGCTGGACTAGCCACATACAGAAAAATACTCACGATTTTGCAATATCCCCATGAGAGCAGCACGGTTCGCGCTTGCAAGCAAAAGCCATTAGGCGACTCCAATTGCACTTTGTAATTCATGTTGATTTTCTATATTATTCTTCCAAGAAAGTGTTGAATAGTATCTGAAATTGGTAATAAAATAATTCATTAGTAATTTATCTTTTATAAATTTTACATTTTTATTTTAGACGTGAGCGAAGGGCAGCAATAGCCTAATGGTGATACCCACAGACTGCCGTGCAGAGACTGTCGGGTTCGAATCCAAGGCGCGCACCAATGACTTTCGGAGTTATGTGCGTATTCAATTGTTAGTTATCGATTGTCCCGTGCCTCGAAGAGAACGTTAAGCCATCGATCCCGGTTGTCATGAAGATCTTTGGTAGTCGTTAGAGTTCGTAGTACCTCTAAATAACTTACACTAGCCTCAACCATGGAATATCGCTATCCCTTCGGTTCACGTAGGTCAGACAGGCAGTCGTTCTTTGGAAAAGCTAATATTCAGCCAAATCCAGTTAGGCAAGTAAGCGAACCCCAGATTAAAACTGAGATAACGCTAGGAGGATGATGATTTTAGACGTGAGCTTCAATTTAATATTAAATTTTAAGAGTATGTTCGATACAAAGTTTTGTATCATGTGGGAATCAAACCCACAACACTCGGCGAAGTATCAAGCGGCGAAGTGGCCGCCTAAACCAGTACGCCAACTGTGTAAATTATTGTCTTAGACATAAATATTATTTACAAGACTATGGCTAAGTATTATACAATACGTATGTACGTGTCAGATTCAGGAAAGCTCCCTAGTATAGAAACAGTTTTGATAAATAAAAGAGACAACTATCAAATCATACTTTCATTTGGGGTTAAATATAATGACCACCAT
Organism: Euclidia mi; assembly: GCA_944739405.2. Taxonomy (NCBI): domain Eukaryota; kingdom Metazoa; phylum Arthropoda; class Insecta; order Lepidoptera; family Erebidae; genus Euclidia; species Euclidia mi. The sequence goes on along the minus strand of OX123191.2, from coordinate 76,317,468 downwards.
AAAATGCTTTGATACCCTTAGTTCTTTAACCAGAAATATATTTTTAACACCAGAAAAATAAAGTCTAAAATTACAATAATACTAGCTATTTTAGTCACGACTGCACTTCAAATTGTATTTGAACACCAAATGTAATAAATAATCACCAAATAAATAGGTTATGTTAGGTTCTCTTGTGACCATTAATCCAAATATCTTAGTCAACTCAGTTTATTAAGGTTGGTGGTGTAACCAAATCTAATATGTGTTGGTATTTCATACAACTAACAAAAAAACTTTGGTTATAATTTTACATTAAAATGCGGGTTTCATTTTGGTGATCATTTACTATTTTTGTTTGTTATATGTTACTTTATATGGTGGTAACTTAAACATAAGCCCTTTCATTTATTCAGTTTGGCACAAGGATATATCTTTAGATTACGTCGTGATTCTATATTTACATTTAGAGCCCAGTTCCCAAAGCAAAGGCATAGAACCAAGAAAAAGAACAGACCAATAAAACTATTGGCCATTCTTTTCAATAAGTAATACATAATTCACAAATAGTAGTACAGCCAATTTATATCAAATTTCAATGTTGTGGGTAGTCTTATATTACTAGAAAGGACTGTCTTACAACATAACATAATAAACATTACTTAGCATCAACACAATTTACTAAATGTTTACCACAGATATATAATTAATCTCATTGATACAACTTGATCCACAGCATATTATTCTATCCTATATTACAATTCTTAATATCTCACAAACGATCAAACTAGCAAACTACCCACAATATTAATAAGATAATGATTACACTATCATACATTGTTTCTCAGATGACGAAACAAAAGAACAAGCAACACAGAATATTGAAACACAGTGGCAGTTAAATAGTCAGAACCATATCGTACCTGAGCCGTCGTCGAAGGAGAATTATATATTAGTCTATGGGACGAACTAGCCGAGCTTGACGACTTATATAGCTAGCTTAAACCTTATTTACACGTTTGACAGTTTAACTGTCAAACGTGATGTCAGTGTCATTTAACTGCCACTATCATATTATGTAAAAATATTTGGATATCAGTAATTTTAGCCCACAGCTTAAATACATGACCAATATCATTACATAATTATCTCTCAGACGCATAACAAAATTGATACCTATGACAGAGTCACATACTAAACATAGCACACAATATGCAATGAAGAAAATATTTAGAGTGATGACCAAATAGGTGCACAACTAACGAAAAACAAGTATATTTGAAAGAAGTTGGTGGATCTATAAAGCGTATGGGTATTGTAAACGAATGGGGGTTGGACTCCGCAAAGTGAAACATTTCTATGCGTTTGGGACTATATAGTGATGTTTTTAACCTAATTCTGATCAATCCGAATCATTTGATTTATGAGTTATTCTTCTTTTTATCTTCTTTGTCAATATTGTTTCCTTTTTTGTTCGTTTGTGTGTATTCTAAAAATAAATATTTCTTTATCTTTATGTGTGTATCCCTATTTATATATTTATTTATTTAGTTTAGTGAATTATTTGGTTACAAACCTAACGTTGATATAATGATGATTACTTAACTAAATTTGGTTCGGCGTTGCACCGAAAGTAGGTACTAGGCGATTTGGTGATATGGAAAAATATTAATATTGTGGACTGTAAAAAGAATGGCTGGTAAATCGCCTAGAAGATGGGTGAACGGGCGATCTTATGACTATTGGAATTCATAGGAGGCACGCCTTACCTTACAAGTCATTCTTCTCTGCTTGACAAAATGGCGGCCGCCGGCGTCTTCGTGAGTCGGGTTACAAAACTGATCACTCCATTTGGATCTAGCCTGAAGCTGCACAGATCACTCCACTACACCCGCGGGCGGTTTAGTCCCAATTTATAGTATGAAAAAGCGGTAAAATATTGCGGTGCTGCATGTGTTCGTCGCGGTGCGGAGCTGCGCCAGGACGCAGCCGGTCAGCGGGACGGTTGATTTTGAACTCGATCGCAGCGTCATCGAATTCCGCGACCAATTAGAGCGAGGCGTGCTTTTGGGAAGGAAAGGGATAAAAGATCGCTAATTTTGACACTGCGGTATGCAAAGGAATTTATTAGCTAGGTGTTGACATAATAAACTATCAATAGAAAAGATAGATTCCCCCCGGCCCTAAAGGGTTGCCTTTAAAAAAAATTGAACTTAGCTATGTTGGATATACTACCGCATAACCCTTCAATAGGCTAAGACAGCGATATGATATCAAAATTAATCTAAATTAACTTTAGTGAAACAATTATAACGAAAACTACAAACTAAATACTTAAACTAAGAGGTAGATCTAACTTCAGGATAGATCTCACTGAGTTGGAAGCGGACAGAGACGTGCAAGTGCCGTTATCCGTGTACAAACACTGTATAGGGCCGCGTCGTGAAAGAAATCGTTTAAGGGCTGCCAGGAATGACACCGTGCTTAAATCCGTCGCAACTTCAATGTGCGTAGCGCACGTCGTTAAGCATGTAAAAATACATAGCCAAGCTTTACGTCCTTTAACACCTCGACCACGCACTGGCGTATACTGCAGTGGTCCTGAGTAATCACAACCGGTATGTGTAAACGCTTTATCAACCTGATTGACGCGCTGGCTAGGAAGATGATATGAATAGGGAAAATCGGACGCGGACGAAAGGACCATGCCCATCTGTGCCCCAGAAATGCCCAGAGAAAGTATATTACAAGATCGTCCTAATAAATGAAAACTAGAATTAAGTTGTTAATTTTGTAACCTATCAAGCACTGAATAAAAAAACGAAAAAAAAAAGACTTGTTTACTTTGCAGTACCTACCTATCATAAATAATGTTTCATTCATTCATGCACTAAAAGTGCAGTTTATTGCGGTCTATAACCACGTTCTTTAGCCGATTTATTAATTCCTTGTGATAGTGTTGCGGTTTTACGGAGTACTCTTTCCATATTATTATTTATTCAAGTACCTACCTACTTAAGTTTTGTATCTAACCAAATTGTTTTCACATTTATATAGATGAAGATACTATGGAGACAGACTATATAATTCCAAATAACTGAAATGTTTACAGACATTTAAGTATATAAATGAACACTGATCTGGCCTAGCTTAAGTGATGATTATGAAGTGCCTGGTGGAAAACTAATAGCAATGCTGTTTGTAAACGATAAAATGTATAAACAATAGGCATTAGGCAGTTATCATGTCTTGTTTAACGTCCAATAACTTTTCAACCAGTGCTTTATATGACATTAATACTAGATATCATAAAAATACTGCTAATAAGTTATCGTATGACATAGAGCTGCAATTTGGGCAATGCTTGGCATTGATGGCATTGCTGACTTTCGCCTCCATACTAATATGGGCATGGTCCTTTGAAACAGACGTTACATTTATGTATTCTGTGACGAATTATTCGTCGAGCAGCTAAAACCCAATATTTATGCCTAAGTAAGGACATAAGCAACTTTGGAGCAGCATGGAGATGCTTCTTGTGATAAAAATAAACAAGAAGGTCGACGACATAATCATGACGCGGTAGAATGCAAGGATGCTTGTAGTTATAAGGTTCATCCGAATTTGACAGACGACCACCAACGCGTATGACGCCGTGCTCATCGAGAAACGGCTTGAGTCTAAGAATAGCGGGAGAACAAGGTACATTATTTTTCAAATTTTGAATGTCGTTACTAAAATGCACAGCCTGTACAGCTCGTAGTAACTTATATTCTGCAAATTCAAGTTCAGTACTTGAAACAAAAGTCCCATTAGGTAGGTGCCTAAGAAACCTACAGACATAAACGATGGCGCGGAGTAACTTAGACCACGATGACATGCGTAGTGCGAGTGCATAGATCGGAGATTCAGCAACCTCAACAATCACGGGATGAGAAACAGACTTCCATTCGGGTACATCCTCGTCCCCTGCACTGTGGTCAAAGGGTTGCATAGGCCACTCTGACAGATCATGGGAAATCCAAGAAGGTCCACGATGCCACAATGGATGATGCAGAAGATTAAGTGGAGTAACACCACGAGACAGGCAATCAGCGGGGTTCTCAATACCCGCGACGTGATTGAAACAAGTAGCAGGAACAAGTTCAATTAATTTACTAACGCGGTTGGCGACAAAAGTCTGCCAGCGGTGAGGAGAAGAATAAATCCAAGCGAGCACTATTTTGGAGTCAGAAAACGCGTATATTTTATTGATAGGGTAGTGGGGCAAAACTTACGGAGCAGCTGAGACAGCAGAAGGGCGCACAACAATATGGTCAGGGGGTGTTTCATCCCACTCACACTTTGATAGCCAAAGTTCTTTGATCAAGAGCTTGGCGTACAAAATTGTGGGAGCCACAAAACCCATTATGTCTCATAGTCGAGCCACTGTGGACAGCATAGTGCGTTTGGTGCACTTATCATCTGGCGGTGAGACGTCAAACCGAAAACTATCACAGGATTTGTCCCAGCGTAAACCGAGAACTTTATGCGGTACAGACTTCTCAAACTCAATGTCTGGAGAAGCTTTATAAGAATCAGGTATGCGTGCGAGAACCTCCTTAGAATTGCTTGTCCATTTGACAAGATCAAACTGGCCTCGCTTGAAAAGCTGAATAAGCTCTTCACAAAGCGAAATTGCTAGCGGAACGGATATGACACTACAGGCAATGTCATCCATATACAAAGCGGAAGTAGCAACAGCTGCTGCGGCGGGAAAGTGATCGCCTTCATCAGCGATTAACTGGCGAACAACTCGTAACGCGTGATATGGGCTAGACTTGAGTCCAAAACAAACACGATTGAACTGATACACACAATCCGTTGAAATCTACGGTCAGATTCGCGAACGCCGATATTGAGAAACATTTGGCGGCAATCAGCTGACAGAGCGATTTGGAAAAGACGAAACTTTATTATGATGTTAAATAAATCACCCTGTAGATTAGGGCCGGCATGCAAAATGTCATTAATCGACTGACCCGATGTAGTCCTACAACTAGCATCTAAAACCACACGAAGTTTAGTAGAGGTTTTATCTTCGCGAACTACGCCGTGATGCGGGATATAATATGAGGGAAGAGAATTGCCCTCGTTGTTTACAACTACACTCAAAAAACCTTTATTTAGGTAGTCACGAATGACGTCATTATAGGCGCCGTGTAACTTAAGTGATGCATCAAGTTTATGTTCTAAACAATGAAAACGTCTAAGCGCAGCAGCGTACGAGTGGCCTTACGAATAAGGGTCACCATAGAATGGCAACGCCACAACGTATCTGCCACTGTCGTCACGAACAGTGGTAGTGCGGAAATGTTCTTCACACTCGAGATCCTTACGGCTCATCGAGGGCGGTGCGGTAATCTCTTCAAGCTCCCAAAATCGCTTGAGAAGAGAATCAATATTATTTTCTTGAAGAACAGAACAACAACAAGACGTAATATAATGAGAAGTATGTAACGTAGGTACGGTACCCATCATCACATACCCAAATACCGTCTCAATAGCGGGTGGTAAATTATATTGCTCACTACGTACAACTTTAGGTAGTAACAAGTGCGGAAATATTGAAGCTCCGATCAAAACATCAATGTCTGCCGGACTCGCAAATTCCGCGTCTGCTAGCGGCAATGTCTCGAGATGTGTGATTAGCGATACGTCCACATTAGCGTTCGGCAATGTGTCCGTAATACGCTCTACGATAAGCGAAGAAATGATTAATATCCCTATCAAAACGCGAATGTATTTTAATATCTACGGAACCCTTTCAATGTTTTTCTGACCCCCCGATCCCCTTGACTACTAAGTTAGTATTTTTAAAGTTATCCCACAGTCCGAGGCGTTTGAAACAATCAGAAGTAATAAAGTTACTCTGTGATGCGCTAGCGAGTAAACAACGAACTATGTGCGGTGCGTTATTAATATCATAAACGATAACTTGCGCTGTTGCTAATAGAACCGTTTTGGACGCCGTACACTGCAGTTTAGCATCGCGCTGAGCATGACAAGTGCGCGAGGGTTGTCCGCGTGTGTGCGCCGCCAGCGCAATGGACGTCGTACACAACGATACCTCGCACTGAGACGCGGAGGGGGAAGCTACCGTGGTACAGGCGGCCTGCACCTGCGACGTAGGTGGGCTAGAAATTGGGTCAAGGTTACCGGATTGAACCGACAACGGATAACTTTCATCAAAATGTAATAATGAGTGATGTCGTTGATTACATGAACGACACTTCGTCTTACTAGAACAATCACTCGTTTTATGTTTTATACTTAAACAATTAACGCAAGCTTTGTTTTCTTTTACACATTTGAATCGAGCAGTCGGATTTAAATTATTAAAAGCGGGGCATTTATAGAAATGGTCGTGTACTATATTACTGCACAGACACTTCTGTGAATTATTATTATTAGATTCCAAGCATGCTAGGTAAGATTGCGGATTAGGGACCGAGTTATTATTGCTATTTCTCGATTTATTCGACTTTTGTTTGCTGTTATTATTATTAGACGAGCTAGATGAACTAGACTGCGTATTATGAAATATTCGACACTGATCTTTGATGAAAGAAATAAAACTATCTAGTGTAGGTAAATACCTACACTAGATGACTGAACGTAATCATACAATTATGATTACGTTCAGTCATCTCGAAAGCACGAATTATTTCAGTGTCAAACTTTTTTAAAGCGAGTTGAAGACACATAAAGTCGGAAAGATCTTTTAATTTTAAGTTTTTAAGGGAACTAACTGCGGTAACAATGTTGTCTATAAACAGCTGGAAATTCGAAACAGACGCGGCACCGGACAGTTTAAGATTTAAAGCTTGATCAAAGTAAGTAGACGCTAGAACACGAGTATCTTGATACCTATCAAGTAGTGACTGGAATAAGACCTGATAGCACTGGGTGTGACACCTGCAAATACGAACTGGGCCTTCGGTGACAGCTTACCTATTAAATAGTACAACCTGTCAGCATCTGTCAGAGAACCATTATCGTGCACTGTAGACTTAAAACTCGCATAGAATAACGGCCAATTTCGTATATCGCCATCAAACGACATAAGCTCAATTGGCGGTTATCTCGGCGCTCGAACCGCCTGTCGGGCAGAAACGGGCTGTGCGCAATATTTACCCTCCAATTGTGATTGTATGCGCTTGATGATACAATAAAGATCTTCGAATGAGGTGTACGCCTGATAATTCGGCTGTTCATCAGGATTAATAGAAAGCAATCTTGCGTTATAAACTTATAATCGTCTCAACTTATGAAAATCTGTTCGAATACTATCTACTGTCATACAATAACTAAGAAATGATTCCCTATTAATATCGGAAGTAGCGGCAGTTTTTAAACGCTCGTCAATGTTTTGAATACGCTCAAATAAAATATTACGTTTAGCTTCCAAGATTGTCAGCTCTTTTTCTTCCGACATACATGGCTTCTTTTGTTGCGCCATGTTTACGTAGGTATAAGCTAATGAGACCGAATCAAAATAAGAATACCTAAAGTAACTATTATTTTACCTAAGTAGGTGTTTATGCGGTAGTTACTCGTAAGTAGGCAACAACTTAAAGGCGGTGGAACTAAAAGGTGCTTGAAATATGGAATTTACAAGACAACTATGATAGTTCCAGTAATAATAATTGGGTAGATATATCAGATTAGTAGGTAGCTACATAAAAGTATATTACCTACGGAAGCGTGCGGAAGTAACCTCGTAATGGGTATGTAAATGGACTAGGAGTATAGCTAGGTGCTATAACTACCTAGGTAGGTACTTCTAGAAGATACCTACGCGAGATAAACGAGAGGTTACGTATAAACGCAAATGAATCCGGCTCGTACGGATCAAAAAATGGTTCGGCGTTGCACCGAAAGTATGTACTAGGCGATTTGGTGGTATGGAAAAATATTAATATTGTGGACTGTATAAAGAATGGCTGGTAAATCGCCTAGAAGATGGGTGAACGGGCGATCTTATGACTATTGGAATTCATAGGAGGCACGCCTTACCTTGCAAGTCATTCTTCTCTGCATGACAAAATGGCGGCTGCCGGCGTCTTCGTGAGTCGGGTTACAAAACCGATCACTCCATTTTGATCTAGCCTGAAGCTGCACAGATCACTCCGCTACACCCGCGGGCGGTTTAGTCCCAATTTATAGTATGAAATAGCGGTAAAATATTGCGGTGCTGCATGTGTTCGTCGCGGCGCGGAGCTGCGCCAGGACGCAGCCGGCCAGCAGGACGGTTGATTTTGAACTCGATCGCAGCGTCATCGAATTCCGCGACCAATTAGAGTGAGGCGTGCTTTTGGGAAGGAAAGGGATAAAAGATCGCTCGTTTTGACACTGCGGTATGCAAAGGAATTTATTAGCTAGGTGTTGACATAATTAACTATACACTACAATAGAAAAGATAGCTGGCGCTACCAAAATTTAAGTTCGTCATAGTGTGTTTAGACACTTAAATACTTTAATAAAACGGCAACGCCCGCACTGGTAATAGATCACCTATCGCTGGTTTTGCATGTAAACAACGAACAGAAAGTAAGTAAGTTAATACTTTTTACATACTAACTAAAGAACAACTAGATTCGAAACAGCTCCTTGTAAATCACACGAAGTGTTGTCTCAAGTGGGGATCAAACCCAAAACTGTCATCGCTAACCGTCGATACGACCGTCAAAACCACCACACTATCTTAGCAATCCAAATCAAAACTTGTGTACTAAAGGCGAAAGCACACTTATCCGAGCCGACCGCGTCGAACGAAACGAATTTTAGAATTCTGTATATGAAATCTCATGAAACCTCGCACACTTGCCCGCGTCGAATCGGCCGAATCGATAGTGTGCATTGCATACAGAATTCTAAAATTCGTTTCATTTGACTCGTTCGGCTCGGATAAGTGTGCGTTCACCTTAAAACTGATCTTCACAAAGATAACGTGGTTCACAAGTTACACCGGCCGGCTCACATTTAGCGAAGTGCAGTGGAGAGCATTTTTCACTGTCAAACTATTTTCGACATCATTATCGAGGTGAAATAGTCCAAAATCAAATATCACATAATAATGGTTTGTGTGCTCATGCGTGTTGTAAAGATTGTATTGTTAATTGCCTTTACATTGTTCAAAATTCATCAAATTAATTTTAGTTATGTATTCATTTATAAACGTTTCTCTTAGTGATCGAATCCGGAACGAAATTATTCAACAGAACCCTAAAGTAAACCGATACAGCTTGGGCGTCCTGTAGCTAAGTAGGGAGATTATATTATTATTCGTAAGGCAGCGGATAGAGACTGCAAGGGGAAAGCTGAAGACCGAGTTCATGGGCGTGCCATAGGAGAGGCCTCTCTTATGGCACGTCTAATTGTGTTCGTCCAACCGTGAACCTAGCCCGATGATGATGATTCATTTACAAAACATAAACAAATGTAAACAAAAACTCAACAGACTGTGAAACGGTGTCTGTTCGGTTCTTGTTTACAATAGAGAACAAATTTAGGTAGTAGGTACCAACCAAATAAAAACGTTTTCGTACACACTGTTACCTATCTGCTAAAAGCAAATAGTAAAATATATACTAAGGTCATTGGTTTATCTTTATCACAAAAAACCATTGGATCAGAATACGATATGAAAAATTTTACCTACTTGTAGAATTTGATCCACACATGTTTTATAAGCAAATTAGGTATATTAACTTTGTTATAAAATTATTTTTACATCGCAATTATTTCAAATCTGGATTTAACGCTATTATCTCCACACCAAATGCAAGTAGGTACACAAATATCTTTGGCGACGTTATATCTACAAACATGTTCCTCATCAGACTAACACGACTCATAAAGATATTCCTTAATGACACTGTCATCCCTATCCCTATCCCTACTCCCTACTAATATTATAAATTCGAAAGTGTGTATGTATGTATGTTCCGTTTTCACGCGAAAACGGCTGAACCGATTTTGTTGAAATTTAATATAGAGATAGACTGGACCATGGAGACGGACATAGGCTACCATAAGTTGCAAAAAATAAACTGTGAGTGATTGTAGGGAGGATAGAAGTTTGTACGGCAGAAATTTTCCTCTTGGAAGTAGGTAAGAAGTTAAGAACGCATGCGCGAATAAGTGAGTGCTGCGCATGTGCTATCTGTCAGTACTGTCACATCATACATATTGTCATAATTATTGTGCACGGTGATTACATTGTTCGCATATCTAAACTAATAATTAAATACTACGCTCAAACGGCTGAAACGATTTTCTCTAACTACTAAAATTATAAATGTTAAAGTGTTTATAGATATATTGGACATGTATTGAAACATGGCTTTGTCATTTGTCATGGATACTGACCGAGTTACTTTTTACCCTATAGAGCTTCTGACTCTTTAGAATAATCAGGAGTGTCTTCACACAACTTGAGACTGAATGTAGACATGTGTTACTCCGAATTTAACGCGCGCGAAGCCGCGGGCAAAAGCTAGTTGTTTAATAAATTAATCCTTCTTTCATTCGTAAAAATCTTAAATGAAATTACTTAGGTACTTTATAAGTATACGTAATCTTCCTTTATTATAATATTTATTGCATAAATATTGCACAATTTAGCATTTGCACAATATATATGCTAAATATGCAATAGAAAGTCTGAAGAGTTATTTTATTATTTTGTATTGTTCTTATAACTTTATAATTAAATTAATAATAATGTGCCCGGTAGATGGCAATAGGTTCGCTCCCTATTACATTGGGACCGTAACATAAGTTTAGTGTGGTGAAGTGTGGGTGTGTAATACATACCTACACCTATGCCTATCCCTTCGGGGATAAAAGGCTTTATGTTATAATTTAATTGTTTTTATAACACTTCCACCACAAAATGTAAATATGTCTGACATTGCATACTCAAAACATAACCTTATTAATGTCTACATTGTTTGCAACATTCAGTTCTGTTAGAAAAACACAATAGTATGACTAAGCGAATCGAAACAGCACAAAATATACCTACATCTATGTTTAGCGAATTGATTACACTAACAGCAAAAAATACTCACATCTAAATCTCGTGAACCTCGCACAAATATAACAAAACTATGTTTTGTGTACACAAACGCGCACATGCAACGTTATTTCTCGGCTAAAACAACTTGTAGACTGCAGAGATCGCCATTCGGTACTCACTAAACTCACTTAGTTTTCCCCGAGAGCAATTCACAACAGCTATGAACTGTCTACACATACGTAGCCGCGTCTGAGATATAGAGGGGCCACTTTTTTATGAACGTGTTAGCAAAAGTTTGAATATAATTTGCTATGCGATAAGGAATTCTAATGTAGATAAGATAATTTTTACCACTAAAATCAATAATACGGTCTTTGATTTACGACGATATTTTTGTTTTTGAAAAGGCCACTTTATGTTGATGAAGATAAAGTTGATATTGATATTAAAAATTACTTTTTGTACTTATTCAGTTTTGGTGGCTCGAGTTCCGTTACTACATAGTACTTATCAGTACTGGGCGCGACTGTGACTTGGTTATCCAATAGTTTTTTTAATACCAGGCACGTATGTAAGTTCAAACAAAATAAAACTTGTTGTTTTTTGAGTTCTTGGAAGTTGAAAGTGTTGAAACAAGACTCGTCTGCATCTCAGATATAACGTCAGCGCTAGCCGGCCGTGTCGGGTCGTGTTTATTGTACTTATAAACCGAACCGTTGTATATGCGTAACGCGTAGAATTAATGATACAGAGAAAACCAATTGAGAGGCTATTCCTACAGTATTAAAGTTGGTATTGTCAAGAAATAACGTCGGATGTGATTGTGTACTAACAAAAATATATTTTGTTTTATATTGGTGCGAAGTGTGAGCGCTTTTGGTAAGTACTTATTTGTGTCCTTGAATAGCAAATTAGCTTGGTAATGGTGTGTTTGTAACTAAATAGATGTTATGAATACGAATGGTGCAATAAACGGATGCAGTATTAAAAATGATTGTACTACTTATTTGAATTATATTTTATGGTTTATGCGATGGTAGACATTATTTTGATTAATATCATATATTAATGATAATTTTAAATGTTAGTTAATTGTAAATATAAGTAGTTATTTATTTAGTTTGCCAAGTTCAAACTTGCAATTGATTTCAAGTTAATTAGAAAGCACGTTCAAAGTTCTGAAACAATGTTAGTACCTACCTAGTAACAAGTAGGTACGCGTACGCATAACTTGTGAAATTGTTATGACATTTAATTTTTACTATATTTTATTTAACTTGCTTTAGTTGTGTAATTATTATTGTGGTGCAAATCTTACAAGTTAATTGGCATGTCGGTTAAGTTTGCGATGACAATGCATTTTAGGGTTTCATAGCCAAAAGTGGCTAATTAAAGACCCATATACCTAGATTCTTCAGTTTTTTTTTTTACGGTGCGTGTTGTTTCTGCTTGCTAGTTTGTAAAGTTACCCACGATACAGGATCTATTATTAGTACAGAAGTTGTTGTTAAATGCCTCATTGCTTTTTATTTATCAGTTCAGCAACACGTAACAAGTAAGTATTGCTCCTCACAACACGTGCTGAGAGACAAGTTTAAGAGAGTTTACGGTTACAGTATTAGTTATTATGTTTTGAAATTAATCATTTATATAAATTTCGTTAATTTTATTTTATATTACATAATACAAGCCATTGTAGTAATCTTGTAGATCATAATAATATGTAATGTTGTGTCATTCATAGGAGGAAAATAATGAAATACCTATGACCCCATTTGCTTAGGTAGGTACTTAATTAAACGTAAACAATCTTGATGTGACTTTTTATATTATCACATGTTAAACAAATAAACTACTGCTTAAAATAATGGTTCAATTGATGTAGTAATCATTATTGTTGTATTTACCTTGATCTTTAGCAGCATTGTAATTTTAAACACATTTTAAATAAAAAAGACACATCAAGATTGTTTACCTTTAGTTAAGTACCTAACCAAATGGAATATACCTAGTACAGCGATGCCGCGACGTACACCACAAATTTATTTATTTGTTTATTTATAGTCTCACGCCTGTATCTCCGAAGGGGTAGGCAGAGGTGTAAATATTACACCCACATTTCGCCATGAATTTTTAGGTCTCAGGAAATAGGGGGCGAGCCTATTGCCGTTACCGGGCACATCACCAGACTCCGGGCTGCTACTGAGTATTCGGAAAAAACCCATTAACACTTTTGCCCGACCCGGGAATCGAACCCGGGACCTCCGATCAGCAGTCGCATACGCTATCCACTGGACCACGGAAGCAGGCACACCACAAACGTAATAACATAAACATCTTATTATTTAAGACTAAACTTCGCCCACTCTACATTGAATGTGTGTCACACTATTTATGGGTTAAATCCGTAAAAAAATCAGTTCGTCAGTTTTTTAGTTTATCGAGTTTATACAGGCAGACAGACGGGCTGGAGACTTTACACGCACATGTTATACCTAATATGTATTGGTAAATTACTAATGTCTTACTTCTTGGCGAATTTCAGATAGTACTCAAAATTATCTTGGAAGAAGACTAAACAGAAAGTTATTATGAAGTACAAACTGTATTTGGATGTGCCTAAAGGCTTTTGCTTGGCGCCACGAACTGTTTTGCTCGCATGGGGATATACCAAAATCGTAAGTGTTTTTAATACTAGTCCCACCCGCATTCCCACTAGTGCACCTTATGTCCAGATGAATATAGCGATAATTAATGATTTAATACGCACATAATTTCGAAAGGTCAGTGCAACGCGCCGTGGATTTGAACCTGATGTCCTCTGCATAGCAATATGTTGGTATCTCCATTGCTGTTAACATCTCAGTATATTAATATTAAATGTGTAGAAAAGATCAGGGCTTTTCGATACATTTGATGCCCCAACCATCATCATGTAAAAATAAATTTTAACCCCGTGCCTCCGTTAAACATAAGGGGAGGCGAAAAGCTTAATCTAAATAGCAAAAAAAATATCAATTTCTTTTTATTTATGCTTCATTACTCTGTAACCCTCGTAGAACTTCAGACACTTTAAAACACAGAATAAATCAATTTAATTACTTTCTTTGTTTCAGTTATTTGATATTCTATTGATGCCATTTTTGGTTGTGTCACTGGTAGATATGATATACACCATCATGTCTCTGCTAAGCAATGTCATGAGTTCTGGTATGTACACTGGAGTCGTAAACAAGATGCCTCAGTTTATAACTGCTGGCTCGTTAACAGCCCATGTAGTAGTAGACATTGTGTTCCACGCCATACTTCTTGCAGGACAATATAAGGTAAATTTTACAGTTTTAAGTTACCCTACTCTGCATTACATACATAGACTCACGCCTGTTTCCCAAAAGGATAGGCAGAGACTACGGACCGCCATTTGCAACGATCCTGACATATCTCTCACTCTTATCAAATTTGTCATGCATGCTCTTTTGTTAAGGGTTAAGAACGTCCAATTCTGCATTATTACGTGGAATTGATATTTTCAAAGCACTATAATAATATGCTTACAGCTGCATGTACAGTATAAAATCATTTTTCCTCTCTACCAGAGATAGATCAATATTGATACGATATATGTATATTATTCCATAGAAGCAAAAAGTATCTTAGGGAAGAGAAGGAATATTCGAAATGAAATTGTATGCAACCCCGTCTGGCCATCGTGGTATATTGAAGGATTTCGGCTTCTATACCACAAATAAATTGGCTAAAGTCCAAAAGTAGACTCCGAAAGACTGCATAATAAATTTCTTAAACATGAGTATGTCGTAGACTGTAAAGTATATAACAGTAATATAATTAGTGTAACAGATACAGTTCCTAACAAAAATACAATTGTTGTTTATTATTCAAAATAGATAATTGGCGCAAAGAACGAGTGACTGTTGTTTCTGCCTGTTCGTTTTGTGAGTCTACGCTCTTGCATTGGAAACGTGGCAATTTGAAATGTTTTAGGTTACTTTTTTATCTTCAGATCAAGACCTCTGAAATGGCCTAATGATTCTTGCCCTGATAACATTTTGAATTTATCTATTGCTGTAAAAGTAAAGTTGTTGTGCCCCATATTTTTTGCACAGGCAAGTTTATGATATAGTTTATAAATAATGGTATGGTATTTTCAGAAATCGGTGCAGCGTTTGAGAAGCTTTTGCGAATATACTAAAGTGTTGTGGATAATAACACCAATTTTCAGCATAGTATGCATCTTAAATGTGGCCGGTTTGATCGCCAATCGTCCAGATCTACGTGATATATTTACTGGCTACATATGCAATATGATAGTGAGCACAAGTAAGTACTGTAATACCTGGCTGAATATTTTGAATTTCTGCTGATCTATCTGAATTCTAAAGTTACCTTACGCACTAGAGCGTCTTAAGCAAACTGAAGCTTGGACATATTCCTAGATGGGAATATGTCCAAGCTTCAGTTTGCTGTGATAAAGAAATGAGCTTATTGATATAATAATCAAAATATCAATTATGGAGCGATGGACTGAGATTGGAATGAATTGGTGATATATCTCCTTCTTGCATTAGCTAAATAGATAGTTTTTTTTGCATGCACCCGTCATCACACGGTGTTGTTTACTACCGTTTCAGTTATAGAACGCCCTTTAATACCGTTCCCTTTCGTAAACCTTGTAATGTTCGTCTGTTCTATACATCCTTGCCGCATATTCAGTCATCCTTTCATTCAATCTCTTAGCTGCAAATAGCTTGTAGTTCTTCTTATTACTATAAGAATTAGAAACTGACTCGTTTCTGGTATACAACTAATTAAATTGCTTAAACTAATTACCTATTTTAAATACGTTCTTAAACAGCTTTACTTACTTGTCTAAAGACCTTCACAAGTCTGTCCCTGCCCATCTCTGATCCCGTCCTTGTTTTCCAACCCAGGTTTATCTTACCTTTACCTCCTGCGTAGGTATTTGGCCAGCCAGACCCAGTTTATCTTATTCTGGCAAGATTCAGTTGGTGGTATATCTTTTGCCTTTACCGCTAGGAGGTAAAGTCAATTCAGGTTTTTCACGGTCCGTTTCTTCATCCGCTCCAGTACAATGGGTTTTGGCGCTGATGCGCAATCTGTGGCCATTTGCCATTGTTTACGACAAAATTCTGGCCGATTGGCCTCAGTGTCATGCATTCACAGCGCGTGCGGGCCCTCATCAGTACGCTATAGATGGGCATCTATATAACGTGCTTTTCCCACTTTTGTCTGACCGGGTATGAAGTGCTAAAAGCGTTGTGTTCACCGGGTGCCAATCCTGCATTGTGGCAGTTTATGCAGTTGGGGAGAAGGCCTTCTGTAAAGTCCGCACATTCGTGCCTTACGTAATTTCCCAGGCAGTGGCACCAGCACCAGCTGTATTCGGTGTCCTTACAGTGTTTCCGTCTATGGCCAAAGCCTAGGCAACGCGTGCACTGTACGAGTGGACTCTGGTTTTCGACCCTTATCCGCTGCAGGTCTATATATGCATACACCCTTCCCGTCACACGCTGCCACACTGACCACAACGCTGCTGCTGCGCAGTGAGCGGGTTCCACGCTCAAATAGATACTGTTATTTGTTTATTACTTGATCTGTTGTCATTTGTATGGACTTTTTGTGAAATAAAACTTCTTTTGTCAAGCCGCCTATGTCCAGGCTAAAAATATTTGAGGTCTTCCAAATATATTTCTTGAGATTTTTCGTTTTCTTTTTTCAAATCAACCAGTATCTTCGTATGTTGGTAATACTTTAACCAGATAATTGTATTTTTGCTTAAGAGCCTGTCCAGAAAGCGCGATTTACGCGTTTGTCCACTCGCGCCTAGGCACTCGCGCGTTTTCGAGATACTACAGCTACATACATCCTGTCCAGATGCTCTCGCGCGTTACCTCACACGCGCGTAAAACGCTTGCAATGAGCGGGACTTTCGACTGGCTCGTTTTACGCGTGAGCGCCGCGCGAGTCGAGATACTCCGGCGCCATTGCTGCGTCCAGTACTACACGCGTGTCCATGGCGAGTGGACGTATTCGGTTCAAAATGGAGCGTGATAAAATTTTGTTAATTTCGTTCAAATTCTTTATTTTTGTTAATTGGGTCTTAGTTTATAATTACTAAAGCAATAAAAAAAAAATATTACCTCAAAGTAATCACGAGTTTTTCTTCTGCAGAAACAGTATCCCGTACCACATAATTTTGACATGGAGTCAAATCTTCTTTGATAATTTCTAGTAAATCCTCAAACGATGCTACTGACATCCGAAATTAGTTGAAAAGCTTTTCATTATATTCTCTGAGTTTTCGGTATAAAGTTATAAACATACTCTGCGTCATTCTGTCACGTAGAATCGTAGACTTTTTCTTCGTTTACGACGCCTCCATCGACGGTATGCAAGCCACAACACATCCACTGTACCCGAGTCCATGTTTATAACTGACCAAATACGTCTCATCACAATCGCGCGTAAGAACGCGAGTTAATGCGCGCGTAAATCGCGCTTTCTGGACAGGCTCTTAACAAAACCGTAGCTAACAAGGTACATGAATTTCATTCTCCAATTTGGTTTAGTCCATTTATAGCAAACCGTATTTTGTTATATGGATTTTATCATAATTAAGAAAAGCAACGGATCATAATTAAGGACTTCCTTGTTGGTCTCGCGGCATAAATGTGCGCGTGGGATTGGGAGGTCTCGGGTTCGATTCCCGGGTCGGGCAAAGTGTTATTGGGTTTTTCCGCTAGGAAATTCTCAGTAGCAGCACGGAGTCAGGTAATGTGCCCGGTACGGCAATAGGCTCGCCCCCTATTACGTGGAACTAAAATAAATCTGGCGAAATGTGGGTGTAATATTTACACCTCTGCCTACCCCTTCGGGGATACAGGCGTGAGACTATAAAAAAAAAGAAAAGCAAAAATATGTATTTCATGTTATGATTTCTATTTACCTGAAATTAAACATGATTATCTTTTCCAGTTTTACAAAGTTTAATAATGCTGCTGGTTGTAAATCAGATCAACATGATGACAAACAAAACAAGAACAGATGAAGAAAATGGTGTCATCAATGGCAAGAAAAAATATACTAGTTCCAAATTGAGATTAACAATTGAAACATTGAAAGCTGAGAAAGTGACTGAGAGCGATGATGATATTACTGAGCAAGTAACAGATACAACGTGTGAAGAAGCAAAGTTAACCGCATAAATTGTATTTTTTATTTTGTCTGTATTTAGTTTTGATGCCAAATTAAGTTTTCTGAACTAACTTTTATGCCGATTGTATTTAAAATTAAAACTTAGAATTGAAACTATTTACATTAACTTTTTATTCTATACCTTACATGAATTGCAAAACGTATCAAAATGTAAGTGCAGCTGTGTCAGCTAAGGCAAAGTGATGCGGATGCAATTTCTGCTTATCCATTATTTTATTAATAATAATAATAATAAATAATATATAATAATAATAATCTTTATTTGCCAGGAACATGGTTACATAGATAGTAGGGTTATATTTTTGAACAACATGTTCCACCGTATATACGGCATGCAAAAATACAATAATCTTAAAATAGAAATTTACACACTATAAATTTACACAATATAGAAATACTAACTAATTTACACATTAATTTTTATATAACCTTATTTATCTATTTAAAAATCTAGCTTAAAACTCTAACTTACACCTAATATATAAAATATATTTAACATTTTTATAAGATATAAATTCCGAAACCGTGTAAAAACATTTTTCTATGAGCCATTTCTTTAAATTGTACATAAAACTAGTAAGAGGCAATTCTCGGATGGTTTTCGGTATTTTATTATATATTTGGATACTCATACAGCTGCTATTCTTTTTATGTAATGCAGTTGACGTCATTAAGACCTTTAATTTTGTCGGGTCTCTTATGGAGAATTTTTTATTGTTACTGGCCTTTTCAAATAATTGAGGGTGCTTTTTCACAAAGATGCCAATTTCATAAATATAAATTAAAGCCAGAGTTAATAATTTTAATTTTTTAAATAGTGGCCGGCAAGAATCCAATGGGCCAGCTCCACATATTGCCCTGACACATTTCTTTTGTGATAAGAAGGCCTTGTTTACGTCCGTCGAGTTGCCCCATAACAAAGTTCCGTACCTTAGTACCGAGCCAACGTATCCATGGTATGCCATTAAAGTTGTATTTTCACAAGTTACCCTCCTAATTTTCTTTAAAGCGTAAACAAACCTGTTAACCCGGGTACAAACGTGTTTTATTTGAGCTTTCCAGTTACAATGCTTGTCAAGAATTATACCCAAGAACGTAGTTTCGTCGACCGTTGCTATTTCCTGATTTTGGTGAATTATTTTGAGATTATTTGCCTGACTATTGTATTTTTGAAAATGCATAATTTTTGTTTTTTCTAGATTTGCGGTTAAGTTGTTTTCACTTAGCCATTTTGATACAGTCGCTATGGTTTGAATTAAATTGTCTTCAAAGTTATTATTTGTGTTAATTTGGGGGACTAATACGGAAATATCATCTGCAAATAACGTGCATCTATAACATGTGACCTGAGGTAAATCATTTACATATATTAAAAACAACAAGGGCCCCAATATACTACCCTGGGGCACTCCGAAATTGTTATACTTAAACTCGGATCTATATGATGTAGACATCAATTTAGAGTCGACACGTGTAACTTCTACGCATTGCTTTCGATTTTTGAGATAGCTCTCAATCCATGCTAGAGCTTTTCCTCGAATTCCATAAAGTTCACATTTGTGAAGCAGAATTTGATGGTCGACAAAATCAAAGGCGCTGGACATATCGAAAAATATAGCCGAAACCCTCTTTTTTTATCTAAAGACTCAGTCACATGTTTCATAAGCGAATAAGCTGCGAGTGTAGTGGATTTGTTTTTTTGAAACCCATTTTGCTCTTCTGCCAGGATACTGTGTTTATTAAGAAAAATAGTAAGACGGGAATGCATAAGCTTCTCGAATATTTTAGAAAATATGGGGATTAATGTTATAGGTCGATAATTATTGATTACTTCTTTATCATTTTTTTATGTAAGGGCTTTACAATAGAAATCTTAAGTATGTTGGGGAAGACGCCTTCACTGAGGGATAGGTTTGCAATATGGCACAGTACTGTTGCGATTGCACTGGCGCTGTGTTTAATAACATTTGTAGATATTGAATCGTATCCTACAGCACTCGTGTTATTTAGAGATTTAATCACCTTCATAATTTCATTTTCAGTACAAGGCCCTAAAAATATAGATGAATCTACAGATTTAATTAATTTGTAATTTGGTTTATTATTATGAGATTTATTTGTTTTTGAGATATAAAAGTTGTTGAAAATGTTTGCAATATTTATGGGATCGGAGACGGTGTAACTATCATGTATTATCTGTTTTATGTCATGGTTAATTTTCACAGTATCCTGTTTATCTCCAATTATATCCCAACAAGCCTTACATTTATTGGATGAGTTTGATATATACTTAGTATTTATATTTCTTTTGGAATTATATATACACTTTTTAAGTATTTTATTATATGCTATACAATTTAATTTAAAGCTTTCTTTTTTTATCTTTATAATATATGTACCTGAGTTTTCTTTTTGTAATACTTGACACTTTGATACCTTTTGTTAACCATTTTGGAGTTGTTATATTTGTATTAGTTTTCTTTTTAATTATTGGGAAACATAAATTATAGAAAAGTAAGTTTGCCTCATGAAAATGATTATAGGCTCTATTACAATCGGTTTCCTTGTAAACCTCATGCCAAGACAAACTTAATAAACTATTTCGAAACTTTAACATATTGTCTTCACTGTAGTCTCGTCTAAATGCATAGAAAAACGACGACTTGGGTTTTTCATAGTTTACAGGGAAAGACAGGGTCTGGCCTGTATTATGATCAGATAAACAAAGTTGATGTATTTGGCCAGTGGCACATTTCATATTACTAATTATGTGATCTATACAGGTCTGCTGCCGTGTGGGCTCCGATATGTGTGATATAAAATTGTGAGTAAGTAGGAACTCATTAAACGTACGTGAAGCGTCATCTTTCTTTAGAGTATTTATGTTTATATCACCAGTAATTATTATTCGTTTATTAGTCTTTACATTTAGTTTGTGCAGTAACATATCTAATTTATCAAAAAATATTAACAGGTTTGACTTTGGTATTCTATATACACAAATCACAACACATTGAAAAGACGGTATATCAACACCACAACATTCAAATATTCTCTCACATGATAAATAATTACATATCGGGATCACTTTGTAATCTATGGACTTGTCCACAAGGATACAAACTCCTCCACGTTTCTCGTTTTTCCTTGAAAACTGACTAGCTAAGTTGAAATCTCGAAGATGGATATTAGGCTCATCCCCAGATCGAACAAAAGTTTCAGTAAAACAGAGAATTTGTAGTGGACTCTTTCTTACACGGAACTCGTCAATACACATTTCTACCTGCTCCAATTTATTCAACAGTCCCGCTATATTTTGGTGAAATAAGTTTATGGTACTTGTTTTAGTGTTTGAAAAATATTTGCTATTACACACATCGTTTTTAGTTGTCTCAGTTACATCACTATTCACGAAAAAAATCGCCAGACTTTTGTTCATTGCTTGGTTCATTGTCTATAGCACAGATTACGGCACTGTCGTCTTTTAAATCAGAGTTGATATTAGATTTTTTTGTTACTAATGACTTGCTTAATACAGGGAAGTAAAAAGGGATAGTGCCGTTCTTGTAAGGGTTACATATCTTATTTTCATGATGTCTAATACGCAAATACTTCTTTTCATAATCATTAGAGTCAATGAGTAAGTTAATTTGTTTTATTAGATTATTTATGTATACATATTTTCTAGAGGTATTTGGAGGTACACTAAGGTACTTGCAGTTTTGTGCATTATTACAAATTTGTTGCAGAAGGTTATTTAATTTCCACTCATTTAAATGTGGGTTATGTGTTACACCTAAAAGTAATATATTTACATGCTTAAATTGACTCAACATTGCCGCTAATTCCATCGTCAAAACTGTTGGGTTGCTGTCGTTTTGTCCTATTTCTAAGATCATATAGTTATTTGAAGAGTCTATTACACCATTACATGACCTAAGAATTTCGTGAGTGGGTGCGTGGGGTTTTGTCACAGAGTACACTTTGTAATGTTCATAACTAGTATTAATTCTTGATTTAATAATTTTTCCTGCTAATCCTTTACTCTGCAGTCCTCCAAAAATGTAGATATGACGCTCGTTCTCTTGGTTACAGTTTAGTGTAGTTGAGCCGGCTGTACCACGTATTGGATTTTCATTAAAATATGTAGCTGGAGTCCCAGTGACGCCATCTGTTTTTTCAGCCAAACATCGATCCTCGTCCGATTTCATTTGGATGCTAACGCCGTCTGTTGTCATCGTGTTTGAATTATCGTTGATTTTGAGCCCCAAATCGATGCAGCTTGTATTTACCTCATCATTATCTAATGATTTTCCACGGGCTTTTGGTTTTTTAAATTTTGTGCTCTTATTCGTATTATTGAACTTCGGAGAATTTTTGCAGAGTGATTTCAGACAAGTAGTAGCATTATTTTGTTGAGTGATTTGCTTTTTTAGCATGGCATTTTCCAGAGATAAGTTTTCTATTTCTGAATGAGCAATTAATAATTGGGACTTGAGGCTATTTATTTCCTCATTCAAATCTTCTATATTGTATCCTATAGTAGATAGGTCTGGTAAACTTTTGGCAATGTATGATTGTGGAGAATCGAACGAAGTATCAGATGAACTATCAGAATCATTAGTGCGTACATTTAAGTTTCTTCTAAACGTAATATTATTTATTTCCATTGTTATTATTCTATATATTATTAAAAAGTTGAAATGTATCGAACGTAGGACGGATCGTTAATTTGTCTGATTATAAAGTTGAAATCCTTGGTTGAAGTATAATGAACGAAGAACGGAACGTTAATTTATTCGATTATAAAGTTGGAATATATTGAACATAGAACGGGACGTTTTGCTTCTCGTGTTTCTATATGTTTTCAGTACTGGCTGTCAGATACATTCATTGACATCTATGCATTGACATTATTTTGATGTCACAAGCACAACATCTTCACAACACACAGGCACATCATTGCGCATCCTTGTCTTTGACAGATTGGGTCTTTCTTAATACCCCCTATATTAGTTCGGTCTTCCGTAATACTCGTAAAATCTGTTTTTCGAGTTGTAACACTTATTGTCAGATTGGGTCTGTATTAATTCTTTATTTATTTGACTTCGGTCTACCGTAATACCTCAGTGTTTGAATAAAAAACCGACTTTAAATGTAGTTATTCTCTTTTGATTCATAAATGGAATGAAAATTACTTACAAAGCAGTTGCAATGTAACTCTCCAATCAAAATATTGCTTGCCTTACATATGTGTAGTAAACTTAATTTATTTATAGACTCACGCCTGTATCCCCGAAGGGGTAGGCAGAGGTGTAACATTAGTAACATTACACCCACATTTCGCCATGAAATTTTAGGTCGCATGTAATTCATTACTTTCTACACCTTATTCTCGAAACTCTGAAGAAAGTAAGTTAAAGGACTTCAATATCATTGTGATGTATCCTGTGTCGTGGTGGACTTGACAAGCATTGAATCCACACTTCTTTCAATATCAATTCAATCACTGGATTCAAAGAACACGCAGACTCAAAAGAACAATTTATGGATCACACAAAGAGTTATCGCAAGTGGGAATCGAACCGACGGCACTCAAAGCAGTACTAAATGGAAAAGCGACCGACAGTCTTGAACCGTCATTCATGTCAGCCTACGGGCCTCTTCTACATTCTCGCTTTTATTCTTATAAACCTTACCAAATTACTTAATCCGTAAAAAAACAAACTTTTGATAGGAAACTGAGAAGTGTTTTGATAAAAGTTTGTTAATTGGCTCATCCACTGATTGGCGCCGATTAACGTATATTTTATGAGTAACAAAGTAATTTAATACGTGATAGCACTGTCTTATATCCTAAATGACTATGCCGTCTGGCAATATATAAATACCTTGAACACGATAAACCTAGCAGCTGTGATCTTATTATCAGTATTATTGACTGGATTCTGCGTATGGGTATTATCATGTTGCTTCCTATTCTGCGTACTTTCCTAGCTCTTTTTTAAGTTCCTATAGTTTTATTATACATATAGGCTTCACGCCGCTACACCCGCACATTTTTTAAATTTAACCGTTTCTGTCCAAACACGTAGGAATTTATAGTAATCCCTTCTTAGTGGGCCCTTACGGTCCCCAAGGCACATAAATGCCAAATTTCAGTTTCTTACGCCTAATAGTTTTGGCTGTAGCGTGTCTCTGTCAGTCAGAAAGGCAATAATTTAACATATTATACTCATCAATCTCAGTGTCATTCAGCAGTCCACTCCGTTGCGTGTCTTTAAGTTCACGCAGCGAGCTATAGGATGGGCTATAATAGGGCTAATTTAACATAATTATATGGATTCATGCTATAAACTTGTTTTAACTAGGATAGTTTTTACTGAGTTGAAAAGAAAATCAGATTTTTTTCTTTTCGTCGTTTTCTTCATTTCTGAAGATCGTGCCTTATTTTGAAAGTCCTTCGTGTTGATATTTGCCTCCATCTCTCTCGCTATTCGGCTTCTCGTAGGATGGTTGTTACAGAGATACTACTGAGTGCAGTCACCATCTTTTAACTTTACCCGGTACCGATAACTTGACAAGGTTATTTGGTTGACGACGAGCAATGTGACCAAAATACCCCAGGTTTAATGAAACATAATTATTTTTAGTAATTGTTTTTTATTTACCTTATACTTAAAATATGAATATTAATTGGTTTAATACTTCGTTTTAAACATATATTTTTATTTTGTCGTCGTTGTCTTCTCCATTTATTTTATTTTCTGTATTTTGTTGTTTATCTTTATTTTCTACTGTTAGATTATATTGAGGACCTGTCGCGTGGTTTACGAATCTGAACTGACTTCCATTCTCAAGTTTGCCGATTTCACTTCGTACTAGCAGGATAATGTAAAACTGGATAACTGAAACGAAAAGAATAGTAATTTTATTGGCATGTTTGGTAATTTTTATGAACCTGTGCAGATATTAGATATTTATAATAATCATTGCCATTGGTCTGATCTCGAAAATGTGTTAGAGCAATTTCGCACATGGAACATTTAAAGCAATTTACAATATCAAGACTGAAGCTATAATAAAAATTTGCCTTATATTTACGACAGGTACATAAGGGAAACGTCAAGAGGAAACCTGCATAATATTTTTTTTTCTTAATAGGATTCGCAGACACTAGTAATAAATTATATAAAAACTTTTAAACACTCGCGTTGCATGTTTAAGGCGCTGTTATACCTCAGAAGCCGTGAAACACCTAATTTTTCGTCGCGCATCTAGCCATAACGGTACACATTACAAACTAGCAAAAATTAGAGCTTAAAGTCAAAAGTCTGAACAAAATACTTTTGAAAGAATTTTTCATGTATCTAAAATAGAATCACGGTAAAAAATCACAAAATCGAGGCAAAAAATTATCTTTCGTCTCACTGTTTGCAATATTTTGATCGTAAGCTGTCATATTTTATTTGATAATATTGTAGGAAATCTAATGAACTAAAGAATTACCCTATTTATTTTCATATTATACGTGTACATTTTGTAAAATTAAATAAAATCTGCCAAACGTCTATGATTTTGACGCTCGGTAGATCCCATCAATACCAAACGCTTCAGCAATTTAAACCTTATTAGCATAAGCGGTGTACTGAGTGTCAGTTGCTAGTTTACGCCCCGCCCAAACCTCATCATTCGGCTATGAGCCCTGTGAGAGATAGGTCATGTCGCTTGCGTCTCCGCTGCACGAAATTTTACGTAAACCTGTTTGTTATTATAATACGCCAAATTGAGTTCGTAATTTCATGTTTTATGTTATAGACTGAATACTTTGAATCAAATAGGCTTTTCATGTATTGTAACTATCATCATCATCATATCAGCCAAACGACGTCCACTGCTGGACATAGGCCTCCCCCAAGGTTCTCCACACAGACCGGTCTTGAGCCGCCCGCATCCAACCTCCTCCCGCGATCTTGACAAGATCGTCGGTCCACCTTGCGGGGGGCCTAGCTCTGCTGCGTCGTCCGGTACGTGGCCGCCACTCCAGAACCTTTCTGCCCCAACGGCCATCGGTTCTTCGAGCTATTGTAACTATGGGCACATATAATTAGGACCTAAGTTTATAATCTTGTTGCGTTTAATGTGTTATTGTTTTTGTGCTTATAAATATATAGTTAGAAGAATAAAATATGGACAATTAGAGAAATGAAGTTCTACGAAGGATTTGTACAAGAAAGCGTCATAATAAAATAGAAATTCATCCATGGCCAAGTGATTATGAAATATGTAACATTTTGACGTGACAACGTCTTATAAATTGGTTTGCCGGGTGACACTTCAAGAAACTGCGTTACGCTCCGCTCACGTTATGCGATCAATGAGAGCGAGTGAGAGGCACGCGTCCCGCCTAAGAGCGAGAGAGACAGACATAAAAAGTGAAAGGCACGCGTCTTTCATCCTTCTTCCTACTATACGAATGAATATTCACATTAACATTATTTTACCACTCAAAGTCGTTGTCACGTAAAACTTTCGCCCGTATACCGACTTTACAGGCAACCAACTGGTTTTTTACACATATTATTTTCATAAGAGTCTTTTATGACAAACTATGTTATAGATTATCGATTATGCATAATATAATTATATAAATTATTCTCACAATACATAGCTGCCACAGTTTTCAATTTTCGAAAGAGTAATAACATAAAATTGAATCATTTTATGTACCTATAATGCAAATTCATTAGCTTGTCAGAGCGCCTGGAGCGCTAAGATGCCGCCACGGCGAACAATAAACAGCGCTAATATGGCGCTCCGCAATCCGCACAAAAGCGGTAACGTGTTGTTAACATAAACCTATTTAGGTACATCGGGTAAAACTTTGATTATTCATAAACTATTAGGTATGTCTCAGTACATCTAATATCTTTTTAATTTCTAAAATCAATCATTTATAAGTAAGAAGGTGACTTCTCTGTTTGCTATAACACAAGATATAGATTTTTTTAAATAATAAAGTACGTAACTAATTATCTTTATTGTAATTACAGGGAAGTTAAAGATAACAGTTCTGCAACGTCTTGCACACATTTGACTGCAGTCATTCCTAGCACGATTAGTTCAAGAGCCAGCCAAGAAATGCCAAACAATTTTTTTTACAAATTTGACTCAAATTCCGTAGTGATAAGCAAAAATTATAAGAGGGATAGCAGTGACTGGTTCGAATTGCGTAAGAATATGTTGACAGATTGAAATTTTGGTATAGCGGTAAAAAGAAGAGATAAAGCCAACTTAGTAAAAATATTTTGTACAAATAAAATATTTGCATTGTAAAATCAGTTGCGCATGGAATCTAAAATGAACAACTGGCTTTGCAACAACTGGCGAAGCAAGAAAATGTTACAATCGTGCCTTGTGGATTATCCTTTTATAGGTTCCATGCCAGATGGATTAATAGGTCCAAACACGATTATAGAAATTTAATGTTCTATAGTTGCCTATAAGAATGGCCTGGAGAATAGTATAAGAGCAAATAAAATACAAATATGGAAACATGATAAAAAAGTGAACTGACTCTTCTAAACAAATATTGTAATTGTTATTACCAAATTCAGGGGCAACGCCACTTTACACGCAAACAAAAGTGTTTATTTGCTGTGTGGAGTGGCGAAAGTATACCACTAAAAATATAAATTATAGAAAGAGATGATGTTTTCTGGGAGAAGAAAAGCTTGTGGCGTTTTATATGAATTGGCAGTTGTCTGAAATTGTTGATTCTCGTCAAGCTCAAGGGATGGCATTGCGAGATCACGGAGAGGAAAATGTTTCATCAGTGCTTGAAATTTCTGCAATACCAAGCCGTAAAAGGAAAGTAAATGAAACTGTGCCTCGTGAACAATAGCAAATAATAAGTATTGAAGCCTTATCACCTCACACACTGCCTTTCACATTCGATGAGAATAAAGAAAACCTGCCGGGTTGTAGCAGACAGCTAACTCTTGATGAGCTGTTAACTCTGTATTTCGTTAATAAATGATAAATGAATATAAATAAATATCTTTTAATATTTATTTTCTTTGAAACAACACATATTTGAAGCGAAAGAAAATTTTTATATTTTCCATACAAACATGTATGAGGAGAGCTAACGAAAAAGCAGAAACTCAAATTCTATTTCTATAATTTTCTAAACGACATAGCCGTATCTCATGAATAAGGTATATCCACATATATCTTTGATGTTTCATCTATTTTGAAGAATAATAATGGGTTGGGTTTCGAAACGAGTTGCCTGAATTTGAGGGTATTGGTAGTGTAAGGGGCTTAAGGGTTAATTTAAATCCCCAATTTTAATTTTAATTAAGTTTATTTTAATCCCTTAAAAGTAATTTTGACTGCCGGAGTTTCGTCTAAATATTTTTAAACAATTTCCAAAATTTCATAAATACTTCGGCAATTATGCATAACGGAACGTAGTTTTTATACTTTAGTACAGTTTTACAAATGTCATTTTTAACAGCTAATGTCAAAGATCAATGGCAGAATTAGGTCTGGGTTTGTTGTGGCGAGCTTAAACGTCATATGAACAAAACAAATTGTTTATTTTTTCTACTATTTTTTATTATTTCACTTTGTCTCGATAAAGCCGGATTATTTTATGATGATAAAAAGCATTCCAATTGATTACGAACTAGGTGCTTACTTTATTATTTGATTGTTGCCATAGACAATGGTGTGACAGGAATAGACGTTTGACATTGATGCGTATCGATTATTAAATAAGTTATCGATATGATCGACCTTTATAGGGTTGGTTTGGTTTAAAATATAATAATTAAAATGCAGTTAATTAATTGTTAATCAAAATTATATAAATAAGCTAATTCTTTTGTAGCAAAACAACTTTTAAATCAAATAAAAACGTCACAGCATCATTTTAACGTTATATCGATTTCACATAAAATCGATTTAAAATGTGCAGCTCTGCTTTTGTCTTTGGCTGTGACAGGTAGATGCTACAGAATAGTTCTGCGTTTAGATGTCAATCTGACATAATGCTTTTGATAAATCAAACGAACCCACATTGTTCATTCTTAACTAAACATTAAACGCCGATATCTTCTTTTTCCGGCTTTCCCGAGTGAAAATAGAATAATTTATAGACTCTGTTACTTACGCCGAATTTTTTAATATATTTTTTATTACTGAGCGCTTCAATTTATTTTCAGACATTTTGATGTATGGAGATCTGCCATTGTCCTATGTGCGTCATTGCTTTCGAGTCCCTAGGGTTAGGTGCGACTGTAATAAATAACTAAATAGGTTATGTTAGGTTCACTTTTGACCCTTAATCCGAAAATAGGAGTCCGTCAACCTTAGTTTATTAAACTAGTGTGATGAATGTAGAAGTTGGCAGTGCCATACACACCGATGTTTGGAGAATTTTTTTTTCAGAGGAAACCAAGTATTTCCGGCAAGTGAAAATAGTGAGGGGGGTTTCAAGACCTCCCCTCCTCCCTCTACAATCACTCACAACCCCTAAAAACGGCGACGTATTTCGAAACCTTTACCATAATAATTATACCTATAATAACAATAAACATCCATAAATAAATAAAAGAAATCAACTTTTACTAAACTTCAATTATCTCGTAACTCGGTTTAGTTGAGATACTACTTTTGCGCTTAGTAGAACAGTATTGTGTTTTTTAGGGTACCGTAGCCAAAAATTGTAAAAACGGAACCCTTATAGATTCGCAATGTCTGTCTGTCTGTCCGCCCGTATGTCACAGTCAATTTCTTGCAAAACAGATTTGAAAACTGGCAGGAATGGAATTAGATGTAGGTATTCTATGAACTGCTTCACTATTTTTATACAAAAACAAAACAAACATAATAATGGCCTCTCCATACATGGAACTGACTTAATTACTTTTATTATCTTACGGCACGTAGGTATTTACCTACTTTCGTCAACTATTAATACCTATAACGTCTAATGTAAACCAGTTTTGCTCATGGCTACACTGAGAACAAAAATAGCGCTATGCCTATATTGTACAAACAGATTGATGTATGTAATATAAATTTTAATATCAGTATCTCAATTCAATATGCTAAAACGTTTTGCTTGCGATTTTGAAATATTGGAATACGGATGTCGCCAGAATACGGCCGCACGCGACGAGAATAAAGGGGGGCGCCCCGCAGTAGACGGAGCTAAGCTCCCTTCACCTCCCCTGCTTCACCCCCTCATTTACCAAAACAGTCGCTTAGGACAGCGCCTTAAGGCGCTGTCCTAAGCGACTGTTTTAATAAATAATTGGTAAACATTGCAAAATTTGCACTAAAGTCAAAACAGTTTCATCAAGTCAGCCTAGAGACGTCCACTACTGGACTTAGGCCACCCCCGAGGTTCTCCACACAGACCGATTTTTAGCCACCCGCATCCAACCGCTTCCCGCGATCTTAACCGGATCGTCGGTCCTACCCTTGCTGCATCGTCCGGTACGTGGTCGCCACTCCAGAACCCGCCTGCCCAAACGGCCATCGATTCTTCGCGCTATGTGCTCTGCCCATTGCCACTTCAGCCTAGCTAAACGGAGAGCTATGTAGGTGACTTTGGTTCTCCTGCGGATCTCCTCATTTCTGATTCAATCTCGCAGGGAAACTCAACAAAACAGTTTAGTGCAATCATTGTGATATTAATAAACGGTTCATAATGTGTTAGTATGAGTATAATATGGTCTGTGGGTTTGTGCGTATAAAAGAGATGATTGTATATGTATTGGGTGTAAGTATGGCACTCGAAATTGGCAAGGAGCGATAAACTCTCGGTGATTCTTATAACCTACTGTTGCAAATCATTGCTGATCTTTCCCTTTATGGATATTTTCAATGAACATGAATTGAAATTGGTCATCCATCTTTTTATCATGTATTTCCATCCAGTAGGCTGACTCGTATTAGTCTTCAGTCAGCTTTGCTTTCTCACAAGTCGTATCAATCTCTTCTACAATACTATCGCTATCTTCTGCTTTCTCAGTGCTGGGATTTTCAATTTTTACGGTAATCTCTTCGTTAAATTCTTTTAGATCGTCACTGATGCATTCATTTTTATACGCCACAGAACCTATGATCTCAAGCTTTTCAACTTCACGTCTTCCTAGAATTATTGCACAGGTTTGGAAAACTGAAACAGAAAATATCCGATACTGTAGTTTCATTGTCCCATCCGCGTTACAGAAATAGTACAAAAAAGAAATAAGGCATATTAATAGGATCATCCAATACAATTATAACGTTACATTTTTATCGATATTGTAAAATTTTGAATATGCTGTACAATATATTTTTTGTTAATAACAGATTTTTGCTGCTTGAAATGTAGGTATATTATATAGAATACTTATTGCAGGTAGCATAAATAATGATGCTCATTACTCTGAAGTTTGTCTTGGATGGGAATGGAACCCACGACCTCCGACTAGACCAAGAGGCCAGTCAACAGCACATCCCGCCATCGCCGTCTAACGGCCATTTTCAATATTCGAACTATAGATAGATCTGTAGATTTTAGATTCGTGTTTGACACATTTTGTTTGGAGCTTATGTCAAAAACTGTCAAAAACGAATCTAAAATCTACAGATCTATCTATAATTCGGATATTGAATTACGTAGTAAGCCTGCCTGTTTGATCCACAGGGTTGTTAATTTGGCTCATTTTTCATCTGACATGCAACAGATATGTCCTGCCCAGCTCCATTTTAGCGTGGCAGCTCTTCGAGTGACATCAGCGATGTTTGTGATGTGTACAAATTAAGCAGATAAATTAATATACTTACTTAGACTAACTAACATAATCCCTAAATCTACGATGATTATCAAATTATCTTCATACTGCCACGAGGATGAGAAAAACGCATGGCAGTTCACACTAATAATGGCAAAGATAACGCAGAATACTGGTATTAGCACCCACAATACTTTTGTGTAGGTATAGTATTTCTTTATAAGCTTCACCTTTCTCTGAAAATGAAACAGTGGTTTTTATTAGTTACATATTTAGTGTATAACATAAAACAATGCAGGACATTCTTAT
Organism: Euclidia mi; assembly: GCA_944739405.2. NCBI lineage: Eukaryota > Metazoa > Arthropoda > Insecta > Lepidoptera > Erebidae > Euclidia > Euclidia mi. The sequence goes on along the minus strand of OX123191.2, from coordinate 76,285,065 downwards.
TTCGTCACAACTAATATGGCAACCAGATATAATTGCAGGTAAATTATACTCAGACTAGAGGACGCCAGCAGCTACGCCTGCAATTTTTTTTAAATTTATCCGTTTTGGCCGATCCCGTGGGAATTATGGGAAATCCCTTTTTAGTGCACTCCTAAGGTCCCCAAGGAACATACATGCCAAATTTCAGCTTCCTGCTCCCAATAGTTTCGGCTGTAGCGTGTCTGTCAGTCAGTCAGTCAGTAACGCAAGGATTTTATATATTAAGATTAGGTACAATTTTTAATCACCATGATCATAGCACAAGGCTTTGTCCTGGGTATGAATTGAAACCACTACACCTTTGCTTATCAGTTTGCTTAGTGTCATAAAACTACTTAAGACCAACCAATATAAATCTCTATTTTTTTTAATTTCCAGATTGAAACCAGTTTACATTAAATACTACAAGAATCAGTAAAGGTTTTGTGCAACTTACCTTATGCACTCCATGCACAAATATTGAGGTTAACACAATATCGATAATCCATATAGAATTCAATGCAGCGTAGATGAAGAATGTTATCAGCTCAAGCCACCCAGAATAAAATATAAATATTACCAAAGCTGCACCAAGTGGTAATAAGGAACAGAGCAACGAAACGCATGTTATTGCCTGAAAGTAAAATAATATTCTTATTATTTTTTAGGCTCACACCTATATCCCTGAAGGAATAGGCAGAGGTGTAATTACACCCACATTTCGCCACGAATTTATAGGTCCCACGTAATAGGGGGCGAGCCTATTGCCGTTACCGGGCACGTCACCAGACTCCGTACTGCTACTGAGAATTCGGAAAAACTCAGTAACACTTTTTGCCCGAGCCGGGAATCGAACCCGAGACCTTCGATCAGAAGACGCATACGCTATCCACTGGGCCAATGTTGTTGGAATAAATTGCCATAAATGAGAAGTCCGGCTCATATACCACAGCGCACACCACTGATACTTAGAAGTTTTATTCTCAGCCTAGAGACATCTAATGCAGGACATAGGTCTGACAAAGTTCCGATATTGAGCCACCCGCATCCAACTGCTTCCCGCGACTTTAACCAGATCGTTGGTCCACCTTGCGGGAAGCCTACGCTTGTGCTTGAGAGCGTTGTTGCATACGTGGCTGCAACTCTGGAACCCTCCTGCCCCAACGGCTATCTGTTTTTCGAGCTATATGCCTATTGCCATTAAGTTTGGCTGTTCGAAGTTATGTGCGTATTAAATTGTTAGTGAACGCTTACCCTGTGCCTTGAAGAACACGTTAAGTTGTCGATCTCGGTTGTCATTGAGATCTTTGTCAGTCGTTATGCATGAAGTCAGTACCTTGCATATGCTACTGACACTGATGTTAGTCATGGAATATCGCTGTCCGTTTATAACCGAATTTTATAGGTATTTTCCCAAAAATCTTTAACACTGTTTCATTCGAAAGTGGCGAATCTTAAGCTTACTTATATAAAGGAAGGCCAGTCCAGAGCAGTGGATTGCAATAGGCTGATTGATCCCTAGATTTGCCTGCCGAATAAAATACGAGTTTATGCGAGCAATTACAAGCCACACTATATAGTTAGGTATGGTATACTGTTAGATATTCCTTATTTTAAATTGTCTTTCAAGATATATACCACGTACCTTGTACGTGGTATATATCTCGAAAGACAGTTAAAAACAAGTTTAAATGACCACGAAAGTTTAAATTCCTATATTAGATATTCTTTTTTCAAAATATGGACATAATAAATGAAGTTCAGCTTCTTTGAATTCATTACATACTAGCTGGAACCGTGGTTACTGGCTCAGGCTTCCGCTCCGTACTCCTGGCTCATAGCGTTATATTGTCTACAGCCTTCGATAAATGAGCTATCCAACACAAAAATAATCATTCAAATCGGACCAGTAGTTCTTGAGATTAGCGCATTCAACAAACCGAACAAACAAACAGACTCAGACTATTTGCGGCTATAAGGAGAAGCGTGTTAAAATCATAATGTTTCATGTAACTCACCAATTTAGCATAACCCCATGTTAACAGAATCTCCCGTGGCTTTATACAACAACATATGGGGTCATCTATATTCCTCTTGCAGATCATTTCCCTTGCTTGCTATTTATCTGATAGGTAGATGATTTGTCTTCAAAAGTGTAATATGCAGGAAGATGCCAGTAGAGAAAACAGACATCGTCAAGAAAATTGCTGTATATAGCCGACAAAGTGTTGATGTCTGCGGAAAATTAAAATGCCCCTGTTAGTCGACTTAAGAGAATGAGAAAAGAATGAGAGTATGTATTCAATTGTCTATAATCGCTTGTGGGTGTAATAATACACCTCTGCCTACCCCGGGGAATACAGGCGTGAGTCTATAAAAAAAAATCGCTTGCCCCGTGCCTCGAAGAGCACGTCAAACCGTCGTTCCCGGCTGTCATGAAGATCTTTGACAGTCGTTACGGGGAGTCAGTACCCTCAAATAAACTGATACTGGTCCAAACTATGGAATATCGCTATCCCTCTGGGTTGCGGAGGTCAGAAGGCAGTCGCTCTGTGGAAAAGTTGATATTCTGTCATATTTGGTTAGACCAGTGAGCAGACCTAGCGCCTGAGGTGTGTAAGTCTTAGATGCAACCGGGATAACGCTAGGATAGGAGTCGACTGAAGAGAATCTTTAAATAAAAAAATGTACAATCAACTACCAACGTCGCAACAAGTCGCTAGCAACCTTAACTTCTTTGTCGATTTCTTTATGAATTAAAATTCCTCATTTATTATTATTTATTTATTAATCATGTTTTGATTTTCGTATCAGTGTGTGGCCAACTTTAGTGTCGGAGTTTACAGACCGCCCGAAGGTCTCCGGGATAGCCTAACGGTTCTTATCATGAGACAAGAACCGGACCCGACAGCTTTACCTGCCCTCCGAAACACTCAGAGGTAGCGCTCAGATGTAAATGCCACACGCGGTCTTCCATCCAAGTAGCGACCTGTGTAAACATTGCTTAACTTCGCCGATCTGTTACGACCGGCAAGCCAAGTCTCTACAAAAGAGTAAGTAATTCCTAGTGCACAGTTGTCTTACAAAAAAGGTCAGTATGCTAGTAGAGGTTTTACCAGTCTAGATATTTCTAAATCCCAAAAATTCCAGGTCATAAATCATCTCTTATAAAGAGATTATCAAAACATAATTATTATCTGTGTCAATTAACCTTTGAACGAAAATCTAACGGTATTTTGTTTTGCGTGGGTTTAACCATCAACAAACAGATTTTGAGTAATGTGCAGTATTTAATGACTTTCATTGGTGGTTATTTTTAATAAATCATATTTGTTTTATACTGGCTGAGCCCGCGGTGACATCCGCGTGATAAATCTGCTCTCGCTGCTCGTTTGCCTTGGCTCATAGCGAGATGTTTTAACCTCGTGGCCCCCACGCGCCTTTTGATAACCCAAAATAAACATGGCGACTCCGGCCCAGAACTTTTTTCAAAGAACTTTTAATTACCTCTCACGCGCCTTGCAGAAGGCCATATTAAAAAACTCTGTATAGATTTTTGAAATTTCGCGGTTTAAATATACATATAAGTTTAGGTAATTTCTGAAGGAAATATTAGAGTACTATTTCCGGTATGCTACCATTGACTGCGACAATTGACAGACGTCATTTTTGAGAAAACTGTTGGCGGTATGGCTGCGTCAAGAAAACATGGTAAGTAAATCGTATTTTCTTACTATATTTCATGTCTATCAAGTACGTTTTTATTCAAAATGTTGCTACATAATAGGTACTACTCGTATTTAGTCAATTATTTCGCATATTTCCCAGTAAGCTTTTTCGGAATCTCGAGTTAAAATTTTATGTCCTTTGTAAAGGCTGTTGAGGTGAACTTAGTATAAAAATATCTTTAATTATTATAAAAGGTAGCTTATATTTTAATTACAACTTAATATTGTTAGCCTGTTTTAGGATTGTTTTAGGATCCTATTCATATATTTTGTTAATAGGTTTACGGTATGATGAAATCAACTACGTTGTGAACGGTGGTACTTCAGTCAACTCTGAGTTTGAAGATGCTGGAGAAGAAGATGACGATTTTATAGTAGATTATGGTGATAATGCAGAAAATAGGTCATCCGAAACAAGTTCAGAAAATTAAATTCATTTATTTGATTAAAGAAGGGACGAACCACTAACTCGCGGTGGGATATCCAGTGGCCTTAGTCGTACTCGTGGGGTAACATCTCGAACTGCGGGTCTTTTAGACATTCAGCAAGCCAAGTCTGATACAGGGACATCATTTAATTACAAAAGAATTTAAATAAATATTATTTCTATTACTTTTGTTTAATTTTACATAGTCTTATAATATTAGTGACTATTAGTATAGTCATTGTGACCCAATGTCTTTTGTAAAGGACAAAAAGCAGAAAACTAATTGAAATTTAAAAAACATGCTAATATAATCAAAATTATACCCTAAAAGTTTCAATTCAAACTGTTAACTCTAACACACAAAAAAATCAACTCAAGACCTTGGGCGGATAACACTGTGACAATTATGTCCTAGGAGAAAGACATTCGGGCCATAGTCCAGGACGTGCCATAAAAGCTCTGGGCGCCACGAGGATATAGCCTATAGCCTTCCTCGATAAATGGACTATCTAAATTTTTCAAATCGGACTGTAGTTCCTGAAATAAGCGCGTTCAACCAAACAAACGATCTTACTTGTTGTGTTCACGGTTACAGTCGCGTTATAAAGATTTATGACTACGGGTTGTATTTAAGAGCGTGATAACGTAACAGTAGATTATGGCCTTCCTCAATAAATTTAATGGACTGTCGAACACAGAAAATATTTTTGACCCGGACCAGTTCCTGATATAGGACCAAACATACAAACAAACTGTTAAGTATTATTTATATAAATTAGTTGAATTATAGCTACAACAAGAATAATTAATATTGTATAAAATTCTTTCAAAGTTTTGTCATGAATTAAAACATAAATAATGTGTTGTTTACACTATTTCACTGCCATGTAGTGTTCTCCCAAGTTTAAAACCTTGTTATGTTAACCTTATAACTACATATTTAATGCAATTTAAATAAACCAGTGAAACGCTCACCTGAATAAATATTATCAACCTGCATCCCAAACAATAATGAGTTCCAAAATTGAAATTTATATAAATGAAATAAAATATACACCTTACTACATCCACTGCGCCATCTAAACTATTTTGTTTTATTGCCATGTAGAGTTCAACCAAAATTCACAGGATAAAACCTTATATTATAATTATGAATATTATAATCCAATACAATCAATAGAAAACTGTGTTTCGCTCACCTAAACGGGTATTATCCGATGGCTTCTCAAGCAATAATGTGTTCCAAAATTAAAATTAAAATAAAGCATGATACGAACGTTCGTTATTCGCGCTTGACGTCGACTCGTTCTATTTTTAACTTCCTCTGAATAATTGCGGCCAACATTGCGTCGATTTTTAGGGTTCCGTACCTCGAAAGGAAAAAAAACGGAACCCTTATAGGATCACTTTGTTGTCCGTCCGTCTGTCAAGACCCTTTTTCTCAGAAATGCGTGGAGGTATCAAACTGAAATTTATACTAAATACTCGAATCTACGGTTCCATGGAGCTGTAAAAAAATCAAACTTCTAACCCAACGCAATCAAAAGAGACAGTCGTTTATGCTGCAAATTGCAGCATATTTTCAAACTCGCATTGGAATCAAAACCCACAGGGTACTTCCCGTGAACTCAGAATCTTGAAATTTGATACGAAGTAAAGTCTTATATCACATATAAAGGAAAAATTGTGAAAACCGTAAATTTTTAGTTACAGCATATAAAAAAATATTTTTAATAAATTTAAAGTTACCACCCCTTTCTCTTGAACGAGTGGAGGTATTAAATTGAATTTCATATCAAATACTCAGGTATATAACACCGTTAGGCTGCAACAAAATCAAGCTTCTATGTCAACGCAATCAAAAGAAAGAGCAATATAAACATATTTTCAAACTCGCGCCTACTCGCAAGTGAATCAAAACCTACAGGGTACTTCCCGTGAACTCAGAATCTTGAAATTTAGTGCAAAGCAACGCATTATAGCACATATAAAGGGAAAATTGCGAAAACCGTAAATTTTTAGTTACATCATATAAGAAAAATATTTTTAATAAATTTAAAGTTACCACCCCTTTCTCTTCAACGCGTGGAGGTATTAAATTGAAATTCATATCAAATACTCAAGTATATAACACCGTTAGGCTGCAACAAAATCAAACTTCTATGTCAACGCAATCAAAAGAAAGAGCAATATAAGCATATTTTCAAACTCGCGACTACTCGCAAGGGAATCAAAACCCACAGGGTACTTTCCGTGAACTCAGAATCTTGAAATTTGGTACGAAGTAACGTCTTATAGCCCAGATAAAGGATGCGGAAGGCTGAGGACCTTGTACTGTGGTGCGTGTTGGGAGAGGCCTATGTCCAGCAGTGGACTGCGATAGGCTGATTGAGATTTTAAATAACCCAGACGCTGCAAACGGCCATTGTGAATGCTTGCATTTCGAAATGTTTAATGTCAGAGTGATAACTGTAGGTATATAGGTCACCACAATGTCCAATTAATGTTGCAATAGAATGCATAAATACAACAATATACGGCAGCAACCTCAATAGGTATAATTCATGTTCTCGTCTGATTGTCGTGGGAGACTTCAATATTGATTTTAGAATGAATCCCCAAAATAGAATATTCACATATTTTTCATCTATAAACATGTTTCCGTAGTACATTTATAGATAACGTTTTTTCGAACTTCAATGTTCAATGTGGTACTTTCATGCCTTTTTCAGTCTCCATTTACAGATGTGGTTCAAATTTGATACTTAATTCCATACTTTAAAATTTTCATTTTCTTTATAATTATGATTTTTTTTAATTTACATAACGTAACATAACTTCACGCCTTTTTATCCCTGAAGGGGTAGGCAGAGGTGTATTACACACCCACACTTTGCCAGTTATGTTTCGGTCCCAATGTAATAGAGGGTGGGCCTATTGCCATCTACCGGGCACATTACTAAGCGAGCGATAATTAACATTTTAAAAACACACATATGTAACTCCGAAAAGTCAGTGATTTGTGCCTGGGGTACCTGGGGATCGAACCCGAGATCATCGTCTCGGCAGTCCGTTACCTACACCACTGGGCTAGCGTCCCTTACTTATTTTTGTTATTTGTTTAAGAATTTTGATAATTGTTTTATTTTATGTGTAAATAGTCACCCTAGTTCAATTTTCATCGCAAATAAATACTATAATTATTAAAAATACTTAATTAGTATTTTTGTAACAGATTTCTAATAGTCACTAAAACTTTGTAAATCAATAACTTTGATAAAAAATCTTACCATCATTCATCAGCAGACTTTTGCAAGGCTGGTATAGGTATTTAAGTTATATTATAAAATAAGCGATAATGTTAATATAAAATAAAGGATGACTGATTACAAACGACAAAGACACCTTTTTCTTTAATTTATGCTCCTCCAGCTTTCCGTACTGTAATGTTATGGATTTCATTTTGCAATAAAAATACCATAACTATGACTGGTGAACTTTTACTTACAGGTTTGTACGGAACCCTCGGTGCGCGAGTCCGACTCGCACTTGACCGGTTTTTTTTTAATATAACTCCTGCATTTGGGTATCAGTAATCAAACTAGTAAGAGGATTCTATTATATTGAGACTCGGATATCAGTTCAAGTAAGAAAGCTTTATTCTACAAATCAAGTCCAGAAACGATGATCTCATAAGTACACTCTGAAAAGACCCGAACCGTAAACCACAAAAGATTATTTTCACTAGTAGATTTTTGCGCAGCATTATAGCTATATACACGGCATAATAGCTGATGCATTTACGAATAGAGGCTCTTAGATTACAGTGACGTATTATATACATGACGTCATCTCGTGCTGTGAACATGCATAGATTGCAAATTATATCTTATGAAAAAGATATGCATTACTGATATAGTATGTTGGCAGCATTGAGCGTTTGACTGTATTCATTTCGTTCCGAAACATAATAATATTAATAATATTCTACCACATACACACATCACCGGGGTATTCCTGAAAGCGCAACTATTTTTGAGCGCAACTAAAAAAGCGCAACTACTTTATTCCACAAAGCGCAACTAAATATCAAGGTGCAATAGTGCTGGTTAATAACAAACGGAAAATATCGATAGTTGATAAGACAGGACATTTTAGTATACTTTATGACATTTGATGGATATAAAAATAATACAATGCAGCGGGGAGCATGGTGCGGTGCGGGGAACGGTGACCACTGGGCAGAGCTGCTGTTACTGTGCGCCCAAGTTTTACCTATACCATGCAGTGCCTTATTTCTGATTCATGACCCTAAAACCAGGTCTTTATTAGGCTACTAACTTCTGTTCATTTATGTTATCCTGGTACTTTTCAAAACATTTTACTGATTGATAACTTTGTTACCAGATTCTATAAACACTTCAACCTCTGTTCATTTCTGTTATCCTGGTACTTTTGAAAACGATCACCATTATATAATAAATAAAAATGGGCAGATGATTTAAAATTGTATCGATAGTAAATACTCCTTTATGAATCTATTATGCCCCTTCACTATTTTTCGACGTGGTTGCGCTTGGTGGAATAAAGTAGTTGCGCTTTTTTAGTTGCGCTCAAAAATAGTTGCGCTTTTAGGAATACCCCACATCACCGTCTAGTCTCAAGCTAAGCAGAGCTTGTGTTATGGGTACTAGATAATGGATAAACATACATACCTATTATATACTTTTTTTTGTAAATACATACATATTATACCTACATAGAAACACCCAGATCAAGACAAACATTTAAGGGATATTTAAGATATTTAAAGCGAAATTCAGTATTTCAAACTCATAATTCTATGATTTAAGAACTTTCTTTTACCAAGTGCATTCGAAGTATAGTGAATCGCAGTACAATTTTGTCGCACAAGCGCTACCTAATCGTTTTTCCATTTTCGAGCTCATGGAGTACGCTAAGTAGGTACTTGGAGTAGATATTTACGCCTTTACTAGGTAGTAAAGGCGTAAATAGGTTACTATGTTTATTTTCTCCTAAATCAATATTTTCCAGCACCGCAACGCGAACGGCAATGCACTGTATTGATTTATCTACAAACTAGTTTATTATATGTCACTTGTAGTGCTGTGGTGTAGTGAATTGTTCATTTCGACGAAAATTATTGATTGCAAACCCGTTATTATTATTTATTTCGTTTTGAAAATGCTATAGGGACCTTCTACGTCATGAACTGAGCCCATACCTTTCGGGAATAACCTGACTTTAAATAGACGATGCGATGTATACTAAACTTATCCTACTCATCATTATAATCTCTCAAACAACACATTGACCGACCATAAGCTACCACCCGCATATTCATTCGAGAGTAAATATCAATTCAGTCCTAGTCAGCCACGCCACATTAATATAATCTAACAGTATTGTAACTCGGCCGTCTCACTATGGTTCGTCTAGAACAAGCTAGCTAGACAAAATTATTTTATTTGATTTTTATGTCTAGATGCGGTTAATAAGCAAAGATATAAGGTTTTTGGTACTTTTTTCAAGGCAGTTTGTCATTTGAGCTGGTATCATGAAAAAAAAAACATTTATCGGGCATATGTGTATAATATATTTTTTGAACATTTTATAAAGTGATTTATCCCTCGACGTCGCTATAAAATCTAATAACAGATGCATAAAATATCTAAGAACTAAATCTATTACTCATTATCATCACTATCATCAGATGAATCATCCATTGAATAGTCATGATCGTGAGGGGCAGAACTATGAAAAGTAGAAATCATATTAACATTTTGTTCCTTACAGCTAGGTGGGACAATTAAATCTAATACTTCAGTTGGAAGCGTACCTATTTTCTTCCGAGGAACTTCTCGTAAACCGTTTATTACAGGGTCAGATGTTATCAATAACATATTAAGTAAATCTCTATTCGTAGCCTCCCGTGATCGCTTTCGTGTGTTGTGCTCACGAAATCTTCTGCAGTCCTTATTCCGAGCTTCCTGTGCTTCCTCGGAAAGCTGGCCTATAGGTAGAAGGGACGATCTAATTACTTCGCCACTGTGCAAAAGTATTTTGTGGACAGTAGCGGGCATGTAATACCATGAATAGAGATTTACATAAAGTTGTCTAGTTTCTTGAGCTAAGTTAACGAATTTTTCAATATTTATATCATATCCCGATGATAAAGTGCGAAGTAGTATGCCAAATTTTTGTATTAGTGAAACATCTAACCCTGTAATATCGGCACTAGCCTCGGGATTTCCAAAAAATCTTCGCGCGGTGTTCCCGTCATTAGTGTTACCGAACCCTGGTTTTGGTTTGACTACAATCAAGCCCATTTCGCTTTTAAATCGTTTTTTAATGTCATCTGAACGTTGTTTCACACTAGCTTTGTCTTCGGCTGTTCTTAACTGCCATTTTTTTATATTTAGTCGATAGCTAATGTGAAGCAAGCATTCAAAGCACCTTATCCAAGCGTGCAACGTAGACAAACCAAAACCAAGATTATCTTTGTCCGCAGCAAACTCTTTTGACAGATCATTCATCATTGTTGGAGTTGCCCCACAAATAAAACATTTTTGTGAGGAAGAAGTTTCGGTCAGAGCATTGCAAACTTTTCCGTCAATCATTGTTAAAAGCATAACATGTGTGACAGATACTTCGGTCTCCATCACCTTGCAGATTGTCGGCAATAAAGCGTTTATCTCTTCTAAAACCTTATTGGTTTCCGAAATCGTAAAATCTTTCGTTTCCTTAGAAAAGATAAACTTTATTGGCCGACAATACATTGTAGAACAGGGCCGAGGATTCTGCAACACAATATTACCACCTTCATCTTTCAATTGAAGAGGAACGAAAGAAAATACAAAAAAAACTCGTCACTATCGTCACAATTAGTGAATTTTTGTTTGTACATACTATGACCGGAACTTCCATCACAACCCCATTTACTGATTAATGTGAATGACGTGCAAGGTAACAGACTATGAACAACTTCTTGTTGTGCTGAAACTAAACGTTCGGCAGTCTTATCAAGAATTGCCTGAACTTTGATTTCAGCATGCGTTTCATTGACTGTAATTTGTTCACCTGACGGGTAGCAGGCTATTTTAGCCTTTCTAACACTGTACATTGACGGAAACACCTTATGTCCAGCTTTAATACTCCACTTCCGAGTCTGCTTATAGCTATGGCTACTTGATTTACTATCAACGTAGTACGCTAAAGCTTCCTCACTTGTTAAACTCCTGGGGGCACTTTCTTCACTCGTGGTCTTGGTTATTGAAGGATCACTAGTCACATCTTTAATTTGACGTGCTACACTTCTCTGACCCGAGATTCGAGCTGACACTTCAGCGGCGTAAATTAATTCACTAGCACTTCTGGACTGTACTAGATCGTCTACACGTCGTCTCTTCGTTTTGAGACTAGAATGTTCAAAATCTTTAGTAGGTCTTCCGGGTCCCGGTTCTCCAGATGTAGTTGGCAGAGATAAATAAACGGACACATCGAAAGATATGTCAAGACCCTCCAGCCACGTCGAATACTTTTGTAGGAATCGCTCTCGATTTCTTCCACAGCTGCTCCACTTTTCAGCAAATTTCGTTGAATATCTTGAGATTAGTACTTTAATATCTCGCAGAGACTGCTCCGTAACACCATCAAAATTATATCTCAAAGATATAAACCGAAAGAGCTCCTCATTCCGCGTTTCCTTCGGGTGTTTCAGCCATTCTTCGAAAAAATCCATTCTTGAGACGGTAAAAACTGTTGAAAGAAAAAAATAAATAAAAATTAGTTGTGCAAATATATCGCAATGAATTTTTTTACGTATAACTACTAGACACTTATGAGAATCGTATATGATAGGTTCTACGGTGGGGACAAGTGGGGACATGTTATTATTTGACCGATGAATTTGAAAAAATGAGTAAAAAAGTGGGTGAAAATTCAAACATTTCATTTTATAAGACTAAAGAATGAAGTTCCCATGTTGAAAATGAAATAAAATATAACTACTTACCCTTACGTATACAATCCATCACAAAAACACTTTCACAAATTTCTTTTAGTGACATAAACAATGCTATCAAATATGATGTAAAAATGCAAATGAATGCCCTTTAAATAGTCAACATCTTATAAACATACCTTAATGACGCTCTTAATGAGGGTAGTATTGATAATTAATAGGTGTAATCCTCAATGTATAGGGGTAATGAGTTCGTAATAGTAATTAACTTCCAGGAATTTAAGAGTTGTTTTTGTCTAGCTAGCTTGTTCTAGACGAACCATAGTGCGTCTTCGTGAGTTATATACCTACCAGACGCGCCGCATGCGAGCTGCGGCACGATAGCGGCCGTGGGTACTGTAGGCACAGTCCGCCCAGTCTAATGGGTACTCTACTCGAGGCGCGTAGGTATAACTCGAGTTTCGTGCGTTTGTATGGAGTTACAATACTGTTAGATATTATTACCGTGGCCACGCAGTAGTAAAAATGCGTAAATTGACTAATAATAATTAAGGTTGTTATCAGCAATGTGCCTTTATGGGTAATGCTAATAAAGTTTCCGTTTCAGTTTCCTATTATGTATAATGAAGTATGACCATAAAAGTTGATTTATTATATGATCAATTAATGCATTTATAGGAAGTATACACAGCAAGATTATAGCTTTGTATTGTATAAACGGAAGGTAAAGAGAATCTATACATATAATAAAATGGTAGGCGAGTCAAAACTATACATTGAATTTTTTTTTTAAATAATACTTGGGGTGTGATCTATAATCGATACCGAAGCCAAAAATATAGTTTTTAGATTTTTTGTTTGTTTGTCTGTTTGTCCTTATATCCGGGATAAACTCAAAAAGTACTGCATGGATTTACTTCAAATTTGGTACGAATATTTTTAAAAGGTCGGATCAGCATATAGGCTACATATTATCACGCTATGACCTACGGGGAGAGATTAGTGAACGTTTATTTCTTCAACGCATTCCGTAACAACGTGTAATCTAACGACGCATATTTGAATGTTGTCATTATGATAACCATGCTATAAGCTAGCTTCACACTATAACAATCACGCAATATAACTTAGGCCGATAAACATAATTAAATAAATATAAGTAGTTTCAAGACAATTTTAAAGCAGTGCCATCTATGAGATTTGAAAAACATCAAGTCGAATTACATGACTGTGTAAACCCTTTTTGGATATAAATAATTTAAATTTGATCACTTTACGAACGAGGTTAGTAGTTGTTTTTAAAAGTCATAGATGGAGGTGTGCATTTTATTTTTAAAAATTGTATCGTTAATTCGTTTGAGATGAGCAAGACAATAAAAAAATGTGTTTAGATAAGTTTTAAGTTGCTTCATCTATATCTTATAAAATTCGTAGAGTTTGTCTGTATGTTATAACAAACAGAACTCAAAAATAACTGCATAGATTTATAACAAAATTTATACTCGAAAACGGCACGCTATTGCTGTAAGCAATTTGAGCTAAATAACGAAGAAGGTGGACAAATCGCTGACAATCATACATACAGGTCAAACTGAGAACCTCCTTTTCTTTCTTTTTTTATTTATTCACGCCTGTATCGCCGAAGGGGTAGGTAGAGGTGTAATATTACACCCACATTTCGCCATGAATTTTTAGGTCCTACGTAATAGGGGGCGAGCCTATTGCCGTACCGGGCACATTACCGTGCCCGGCCGTGCTGCTACTGAGAATTTCGTAACGGAAAAACCCAATAACACTTTGCCCGACCCGGGAATCGAACCCGAGACCTCCCAATCCTACGCGCACATTTACGCCGCGAGACCAACGAGGCAGTTCGAAGAATCTCCTTTTTTTAAATAAAAAAAAATTAAGCATGCTATATCTTAAACATAAGACATACGTAACAGTGATAAGGGACACGTGCTCAAGGATTGCTCTCTGATCGTATGGGTTGAGTGTACGATGGCCAATAGGAAGGCAGTTGAGGCCGTGGACAGAACCCAAAGGACCGAACATTTGATGCGTGGTGTCACAGTTTTGTTTAGTGGCGATTTCCTCCGAACACTTCCCGTTGTGACGCGGGGATCGAGGGCTGACGAGGTGAATGCTTCGTTGTAACGATCTTCGTTGTGGTCACGAGTTTGTACGCTGCACTTGACCATTAATATGAGAGCTCGGCTCGGCGGCAATGCACGTGCTCAAGACTTCTCCGATGTCCTTCTAAGTCTTGGCGAAGGCACTCTAACAGAGGAGAGAGGTGGACAGGTGGTGCTTCCAGAGTCTCTCGGTAGAGTTGTATCCAACTTAGATGAACTCATTTGCTGTGTGTACGGGGACATCAGTCGCATACCGCACCAGCAGAATTTTTGGGGTATGAGCGGGCCATTTTGACGCCCAAAAATGATCAGGCTGCAGCAATTAACGAATGCATTCTCTCGGAAATTGAGGGGAATTAAGTGGTCTACGCCACACATTATCTCGTGGAATTTCTGAACTCCCAGTCAGCAAGCTAACTTCCAGCGCATACCATCAAGCTGAAGGTCGGTGTCCCGATAATGCTTCTTTAGAATATATCTCCTCCGAAGATGTATAGCAGAACCCACCTTAAAGTCATCTCGCTCCACTGACACACCATTGAGGCGGAAATTCTTACGGGATGTGGCGCGGCAAGGCAGTATTTATACCACGCATTCCTCTCATACCTTATAACTTCCCGTTCCAGTTCAAGCGCATACAGTTCCCCGTGAGTGTTTGCTTCGCTTTGACCATCAATAAGTCGCAGGGGCAGACATTAAGGGTAGTGGGTGTCGACCTCAGGACAAGCTGTTTCTCACACGGGCAGCTGTACGTCGCTTGCTCCCGTGTCACCAGTTCTGACTCTTTTTACATTTTGGCTCATCATCAGCCCTTTATACTGTCCCACTGTTGGGCACGGGCATCTTCTCACTATGAGAAGGATAAGGCCATAGTCCACCACGCTGACCAAGTGCGCCTTGGCAGACTTCACATGTCTTTCGAAAACATTATAGAGAACTCACAGACATGCAGGTTTCCTCACGATGTTTTTCTTCACCGTTTAGGAAGCAATAAATAACAATTTAATACGCACTTAACTCCGAAAAGTCATTGGTGCGTGTCGTGGATTCGAACCCGAGACCCTCTGCGTAGCAGTCTGTCGGTCTCTCCACGCAGCTATCGCTGCCTTCATTATTATTACATTTTGGCTGCGGAGAGCCAAACCACTAATGTTGTTTATCGAGAAGTCCTGTAATTATGTAATTTTACCCTATTCGGTATTCCTTATTCATTATTTTCTTCATCTGATTTAGTTACAACTTATGACTTAATTAAGCAGAATCACCATAAAGTCAAATTCAAAGCAGGCTGAAAATCAGCACTTTTTGAAGCTCAATTTTACAAAAGACAGTCTCCCTCTGTTACTGCACTTTCTGTAGATATGAAATGTAAAGAAGAAACGGGTAAATGAATGTTATTTTAAAAGGTATAGTCGTAGGTTTTTGGTGCTGTATAGCGTTCACGCAGACGACGTCGCGGACAGCAGCTAGTAATGAATAAGTTGAAAGTGCATCATCTACATTCTCTTGTATATCGTCTTTTTCATTATTGTCACGACTAACTTAAGCTATTAAATTAGTTTTTACATTTCTCGATTGTGATTATTAGGTCTTATGTATGGCGTAGTAGTTTATGCGGTCGTCACACCTTTCTGGTTTGCCCACACGAAACAACACTCTGTATGATCCATAAATTGCAGTAAAGTCCACCATGACACAGGATTAATGCCTAGTCAGGGAGATATCCATCCATAAGGATCGTTAGGCTGTGTCGGAGGCCTTAGGGCGGTCTGAAAACTCCGACACCAGAGTTGGCCACACACTCACACGAAAACCAAACCAACCAAGGGAGATATCTTATAAAAGGACACATGAAATAAACGCAAATCCTTTCTGATCATATATTTTATTTTTATTCTGAACGTGTGTTAATTTTCAGTATAATTAATATAAAAATTTAATACAAAATAAGTTGATTTGATATAAAACCTATGTATTTGGTAAAAAATAAATATTTATACAGTTAACTTTGCTTTTTCACATGTTGTGTCTGTTACTTGCTCAGCCGCATCATTTTCATTTGAAGTATCTTCCTTCACGGTTTCAATTGTCAAGACAATCTTGGTATTAGAACCGCTTGTCTTGCCCCCAATAACGCCATCGCTATCAGTTGCAATCGTGTTGATCTGATTAACAACTACTAGCGCGATTACAGTTTGGAAAACTGAAAGACAATAATTAGTTATATAGAAAATATATTATAGAGAATGTTATAAATTCTGATGAAAACTATGAACAAAAAATCGGTTTTTAAAAATATTGGAGGAAATGTTAATAGAGAAGTAGATTCCGTCAATAAAGCACATTTATCTGAAGACGCGTGTGCTGTAATTTAAATGGGGGTTTAGTTGTTGCGAGAGGTTAGTATTTTGCAGGTAATTTAATACTTTGACGTTAACAGCATACGGAAAGACTGGCTGAAGAATTTGGCAATATTTGCTAGAGTTGATGAGATAGTTTTATATACCCTTGATGTTTTCAGTATCAACATTCCCAGGGTCAGGCTTGACCAAAAAAGTGTCATCTTACAGAAGATGAATATGAATAACAGTGTCACTTCAGCCAAAAAGAGAAAGTGAAACATGAGTATCCTTTTCCTATTTCATCTTAAAAGGGACACTGAGAACGCTTACTTCTAAAAATAACGTTTCTAAAGGCACGTTGTGGATCATTCATAAGCCTTTTGTAGACCATTGCTGGACATAGGCCTCTCCTAATGGTCACAAGTGCAGCAATATGTGGCATAGAATTATGTGGCAATAGTAGGATTTGCCCTTAGCGAGCTTTGTCCGAGGTAGCGATAGCCTAGTGGATATACCAATAGACTGCCATGCAGAGGGTATCGGGTTCGAATCCGCGGCGGCCAATGACTTTTCAAAGTTATGTACGACACTGTTAATTATCGCTTGCCTCGTGCCTCGGAGAGCACGTTAAACCGTCGGTCCCGGTCGTCATGAAGATCTTTAACAGTCGTTACGGGGAGTCAGTACCCTCAAATAAACTGATATTGGTCTAAACTATGGAATATTGCTATCCCTTTGGGTTGCAGAGGTCAGACGGCAGTCACTCTGTGGAAAAGCTGATATTCAGTCATATCTGGTTAGACTAGTAAGTGCACCCCGGGCTCCAAGGCGTGTAAGTCTTGGATGCAACCGGGAAAACGCTAGGACAATGATGAGTAGGATTTGCCCTTAGTGGGCCAAATCCTTTTACCGCCCCATACCATTCTGGCCTAGTTGGCATAAGGTTTGATGTCGCGATTTCCATCTCTTCCATAATATACAATTTTACGTCGTGTTTTTCCTTAGTCGCCTCTTACGACGCTTACAAATTGAAATTGTGTAGTGCCATTTTGTATTCTTAATCCATCATCACGCGGACGTCATGGATATAATAATATATTATTATGGACTGCTAGAACAACGATAGCCTAGTGGAGTGACCGACAGACTGCTAAGCAGAGGGCCTCGGGGTCGATCTCAGCACACACCAATGACTTTTTGGAGTTATGTGCGTATTGAATTGTAATTTTTTTTTTCAAATGTCGCTTGTCCCGTGCCTCGGAGAGCACATTAAGCCATCGGTCCCGGCTGTCATGAAGATCTTTGACAGTCAATATAGGGAGTCAGTACTTATGAATAAACTGACACTAGTCTAAACCCATAACTATCCCACTCTATCACTATCTCCACTAGGCTATCGCTGCCTTGAATGATAATAAATAAATCATAAATCAAAATAATATATCACTACAAATTCTAAATATTAAAGAAGCATAAATACTCACTTATACTCACGACCATGTAGATTACATAGCTGGATAGTAAGCTCGTTACATCACGGCAAAGAATCTGGGAAGGAGTTCTTGGGCGCCATGGGGTAGGAAAATGCAACGCTAATGGTCGTGACCTTCTTACTTTATGCGCTGAATTTGGTCTCGCTATCACGAACACTTTCTATCGATTGCCAGAAAAGTTCAAGACCACGTGGATGCATCCCCGATCAAAACACTGGCACCTTTTAGATTATGTGATAGTACGCAGAAAGGACCTAAGAGACGTACTTATTACTCGATCAATGAGGGGTGCTCAGGGATGGACTGATCATCGTCTCGTTCGATCCAAGCTGCGGTTGCACTTGAAAACATCGCGTAGAGCTGCACACAAATTTTCACCAAAAATATGTGGCGAAAAACTAATTCGCAATAAACAACTCATAGAGGAACTGGATGAAGCTTTTCGTACCGGTATGCCAGAGATAACAGCCGATGCCTCGGTGGAGGAAACGTGGCGCTTATACGCAGATAATTTATATGGCTGTGCCTCACAAGTTCTTGGGAAACCAGAACGGAAAAACCAAGACTGGTTTGATGACTCCGATGTTGAAATCAAGAAACTTGTTGAGGAATATAGACGTGCTCTTCAATTACCTGATATTTCTGAACGGAAGAAAGCTCATCACAGTCTGAAAGTTAAAGTGCGTGCTCTTAAAGATCAATGGTGGGTAGACAAAGCCAAAGAAATCCAGAATTATGCCGACACAAACCAATCCGGTAGATTCTTTGAATGCCTGCAAACCATATTCGGACCAAAAACGAAGAAAATAACAGCCATGTACAACAAGGACAGAAGTAGTCGGATAACTGACCATAAAGATATATTGGCCCGATGGGCAGAACACTTTAGTGACGTTTTAAATCCCAGCACACAGACTACAGACCTACATTATATCGAGTCCCTCGAAAGTTTGCCCACAGCTGATTACCTAGCGAATTTACCATCTTTTGACGAATATAGTGCAGCTTTAAGAAAAATGAAGAATGCCAAAGCATCTGGATTAGATGGTCTACCAATCGAAATATACAAATATAGTGGCCCTCATGTAAGTAATAGATTGTTCCAACTTCTACTTAAAATATGGGAACATGAAATAATACCACAGGATTGGAAAGATGCCTCCATCTGTAAATTGTTCAAAGGCAAAGGCGATATAGCTGATTGCGGTTCGTACAGAGGCATTTCTCTTCTCTCGGCAGCTGGGAAGATTCTGGCCCATATAATTAACACCCGTTTGTCTCGACACGCAGAAACTATACTTCCTGAAAGCCAATGTGGATTTCGCACGGGCAGAGGTACAGTGGATGCGATTTTTGTTGTAAGACAACTTCAAGAAAAATGTTTGGAACAGCATCGTCCCCTTTTCATGTGCTTTGTCGATTTGGAGAAGGCTTTTGACAGGATCCCGCGTGAGGCTCTGTGGATCGTTTTAAAGAAAGCTGGCTGTCCTGAAAAGTTATTAAACTTGATACGCCGTTTTCATGACAACATGATGGCGAGAGTTCGACACGAAAATAACTTTTCAGACCCATTTCCAGTGACCAGTGGCGTGAAACAGGGTTGTGTCTTGGCACCTACTCTATTCGCGTTATATTTCGCTTCTGTAATGAAGGACGCAGCGAAGACTTGTACCGGATGTATACAGATTAATTCAAGAACTGATAAGAGTGTTTTCGATATTTCCCGCTTTAGAGCTAAACAACATGTTGCGAAACTTTCAGTCTTGGACATCTTGTATGCAGATGACGTTTGTATTATGGCCGATTCTATGGAGTCTTTGCAAGCGTACGTAGAATCTCTACACACATCATGCCGCACTTTTGGTCTGGTCATAAATACAAGCAAGACTCAGGTCCTACAGCAACCTGTCAGAGGATGTCAGAGAGATTCGTACAACATCATCTTGGAATCCGCAATGTTAGATGAAGTCGCACACTTCAAGTATTTGGGAAGCCGTATAAAAAATGACAACACCTTGGCAGCGGAAATACCCGCCCGAATAGCCAGTGCTGCAGCAGCTTTTGGAAAACTGCGAACACGTGTTTGGAACTCACACGATCTTAAATTGACTACCAAAATTATGGTGTACAAAGCCATTGTCTTGCCCACATTATTGTATGCCTCAGAGACTTGGTGCTGCTATAAAGCAGATATCAAACAATTAGATACTTTCCACCTCAAGTGTCTGAGGTATATTCTGCGGATCAAATGGCGAGACCGGGTTCCAAACACTGAGGTATTGAGACGGGCTGCTGTGCCTGGAATAGAAACGCTCGTCATAAAGCAGCAACTGAGATGGAGCGGCCACGTTTCACGTATGGATGACAAGAGGCTTCCAAAGGCAGTTTTCTATTCCGAGCTCTCTTGTGGGAAACGTAAACAGGGTGGACAATATCTGCGTTACAAAGATGTCCTGAAACGTAACCTTGTTGCTTGTGATATACCTGCAGACAGCTGGGAGAAGCGTGCACGTCTCCGATCGGAATGGCGGCGTACCATCTATAAAAACGCCGATAGGTACGAAGAAGAACGACTCCAAAACCTTGATACCGTGCGCCAATTACGTAAGTCCCGACCCAAGCCACATTACAATTACACTTACAATTCGGCGGGTCAGCTCTATTGTGGGCCTTGTAATCGAACTTTCAAAACAAAGTTCGGCTTTGCAAGTCACATACGCGCCCACCGCAACAACAATCCAGACTAGTTTGAAGGAGTCGCCGTCACCGGACACGGTGAGGAGGACATGATGATGATGATGATGACATCACGGTGCACGCTGATCAAATCGGCCACATTCAAGACAGTGTATACGGCGGCCATAATGGGCGTAAAGACCCATAACATTTTAGTATATTCATGGTATTTACTCAAACGCTGCACCGATTTCTGGAAATTTTATATCAACCATTATTTTGGTTCTCAGGTAGTAAAATCAAAAATGTACGAAAATCCTAAAGAAAACATTTACAGCGGTGGATAAAGTCAAAATGATGACGATGGTTATGAATAGATACATCAGAAAACAGTGTGTTTATACATGGGCAGTAAAATTATTGAAAGTATTCAATCTTTCGGCATGTATAGGTACAACTACTACAGTCTTCTGCAGTCCCTCTGTTGGCCATAGGTTTCTTCTAATTTACTCCAGAATAGCATCTTGACTCAAAAAGAGGATTTGGCTTTCTATGACTAGACGTGTTGGTATTGGGATGTTTTATCTTCTTTTTATCTTATCTTACAAATACGCACTAGAAGTGAATCCTGTGTCGCAGGGATTTTGCCAACGACAACGCAGCCTACTAGACGGCAGGCGTAAGGCGAACACTTTCTGACAACACGTTAGACTCAATCGTCTTACATAAGACCAATCCCAACACTAGTTATGAATTATGGACCTTTGAACCGGCCAATTAGAATGTATTTTTGTAGCCCCCTTCGCCCCGCATACCTCACCGCTTTGACAGAATTGTTTGTTTGTAGAAATGAAAACATTAGGTGTCTAGTAGGCTGGGTTGTCGTTGGATTTTGCAAACACGCAACCAAGGGACACAATGTAAACCCAGACTTAAAACAACAATTTGTGGATCACACAAAGTGTTGTCTCATGTGGGAATCGAACCCACAACACTTGGCGCACTGTCTAACGGCGCAGCGTTTCGGCTTATTTTTCTTAGTGGCCTCTTACGACAACTTCGCAGCGTTTCGGCTTATTTTTCTTAGTGGCCTCTTACGACAGTGAAATGGGCGGTGATGACATTTTTTATTCATAATCCGTCACCACACGGTTAGGCACGTATATAGAACAGTCTAAATACATATTCACTAGTGCCTACGGAAGATTTGATAGTAGTTAAATTGACAAACTTTTACCTTATATAGTCCAGAAAGGAGGATGCAATGAAACACAATGTCTGCTATTGCATGGGTTGACATCACGGTAAAGCCTACAATTGGTGGTATAACAAATATGCCGTTGGGGACACCCCTATACACGACTAAACCTATCAGATCAAGTAGTGGAACAATCATAAATGGCAATATTATAACGTCAAGTATCTGAAACAAAGAAAATTATAAGGTTAATATAATATTCTTAGCACTTGTGATGCATGCTCAGTAGATTATTTTTCCAACTACACCAATAACCAATATAATGGAAAGGTTGCTTAACAATGCCGGAACTTCACGAGTAATAAAAGTCTTTGTCTTTAATAACTTTAAAAGATATTCAGTAGTGGGATATTCAGCAGTGGGACAGTCAGTAGTGAGATATTCAGTAGTGGGATTGCGGGACTAGCCACATACAGAAAAATACTCACGATTTTGCAATATCCCCATGAGAGCAGCACGGTTCGCGCTTGCAAGCAAAAGCCATTAGGCGACTCCAATTGCACTTTGTAATTCATGTTGATTTTCTATATTCTTCTTCCAAGAAGGTGATGTATAGTATCTGAAATTGGTCATAAAATAAGTCATTAGTAATTTATCTTTTATAAATTTTACATTTGTATTTTAGACGTGAGCTACGGGCAGCAATAGCCCAGTGGTGATACCAACAGACTGCCGTGCAGAGGGTATCGGTTTCGAATCCACGGCGCGCACCAATTAACTTTCGGAGTATGTGCGTATTCAATTGTTAGTTATCGATTGTCCCGTGCCTCGAAGAGAACGTTAAGCCATCGGTCCCGGTTGTCATGAAGATCTTTGGTAGTCGTTAGAGTTCGTAGTACCTCTAAATAACTTACACTAGCCTCAACCATGGAATATCGCTATCCCTTCGGTTTACGTAGTTCAGACAGGCAGTCGTTCTTTGGAAAAGCTAATATTCAGCCAAATCCAGTTAGGCTAGTAAGCGAACCCCAGATTGAAACTGAGATAACGCTAGGAGGATGATGATTTTAGACGTGAGCTTCAATTTAATATTAAATTTTAAGAGTATGTTCGATACAAAGTTTTGTATCATCATCATCAACAGCCCTTTATACTGTCCCACTGCTGGGCACGGGCCTCTTCTCACTATGAGAAGGGTAAGGCCATAGTCCACCACGCTGGCCTAGTGCGGGTTGGCAGACTTCACATGTCTTTCGAGAACATTATGGAGAACTCTCAGACATGCAGGTTTCCTCACGATGTTTTCCTTCACCGTTTAGCAAGCGATAATTAACAATTTAATACGCACATAACTCCGAAAAGTCATTGGTGCGTGCCGTGGATTCGAACCCGGACCCTCTGCGTAGCAGTCTGTCGGTCTCTCCACTGGGCTATCGCTGCCTTTTTGTATCATGTGGGAATCAAACCCACAACACTCGGCGAAGTATCAAGCGGCGAAGTGGCCGCCTAAACCAGTACGCCAACTGTGTAAATTATTGACTTAGACATAAATATTATTTACAAGACTATGGCTAAGTATTATACAATACGTATGTACGTGTCAGATTCAGGAAAGCTCCCTAGTATAGAAACAGTTTTGATAAATATAAGAGACAACTATCAAATCATATTTTCATTTGGGGTTAAATATAATGACCACCATAAAATGCTTTGATACCCTTAGTTCTTTAACCAGAAATATATTTTTAACACCAGAAAAATAAAGTCTAAAATTACAATAGTACTAGCTATTTTAGTCACGACTGCACTTCAAATTGTATTTGAACACCAAATGTAATAAATAATCACCAAATAAATAGGTTATATTAGGTTCTCTTGTGACCATTAATCCAAATATCTTAGTCAACTTAGTTTATTAAGGTTCGTGGTGTAACCAAATCTAATATGTGTTGGTATTTCATACAACTAACAAAAAAACTTTGGTTATAATTTTACATTAAAATGCGGGTTTCATTTTGGTGATCATTTACTATTTTTGTTTGTTATATGTTACTTTATATGGTGGTAAGTTAAACATAAGCCCTTTCATTTATTCAGTTTGGTACAAGGATATATCTTTAGATTACGTCGTGATTCTATATTTACATTTAGAGCCCAGTTCCCAAAGCAAAGGCATAGAACCAAGAGAAAGAACAGACCAATAAAACTATTGGCCATTCTTTTCGATAAGTAATACATAATTCACAAATAGTGGTACAGCCAATATATATCAAATTTCAATGTTGTGGGTAGTCTTATATTACTAGAAAGGTCTGTCTTACAACATAACATAATAAACATTACTTAGCATCAACACAATTTACTAAATGTTTACCACAGATATATAATTAATCTCATTGATACAACTTGACCCACAGTATATTATTCTATCCTATATTACAATTCTTAATATCTCACAAACGATCAAACTAGCAAACTACCCACAATATTAATAAGATAATGATTACACTATCATACATTGTTTCTTAGATGACGAAACAAAAGAACAAGCAACACAGAATATTGAAACACAGTGGCAGTTAAATAGTCAGAACCATATCGTACCTGAGCCGTCGTCGAAGGAGAATTATATATTAGTCTACTAGCTGACCCGGCAAACGTTGTTTTGCAATTTTTTTTTTGTCTTTTTTTTTTTGAAAAATAGATGTTGGCCGATTCTCATAGATACCGGATAAGCACAAAAAATTTCATCAAAATCGGTCAAGCCGTTTCGGAGGAGTATGGGAACGAAAACTGTGACACGAGAATTTTATATATTAGATGGGACGAACTAGCCGAGCTTGACGACTTATATAGCTAGCTTAAACCTTATTTACACGTTAGACAGTTTAATTGTCAAACGTGATGTCAGTGTAATTTAACTGCCACTATCATATTATGTAAAAATATTTGGATATCAGTAATTTTAGCCCACAGCTTAAATACATGACCAATATCATTACATAATTATCTCTCAGACGCATAACAAAATTGATACCTATGACTATGAGTCACATACTAAACATAGCACACAATATGCAATGAAGAAAATATTTAGAGTGATGACCAAATAGGTGCACAACTAACGAAAAACAAGTATATTTGAAAGAAGTTGGTGGATCTATAAAGCGTAGGGGTATTGTAAACGAATGGGGGTTGGACTCCGCAAAGTGAAACATTTCTATGCGTTTGGGACTACATAGTGATGTTTTTAACCTAATTCTGATCAATCCGAATCATTTGATTTATGAGTTATTCTTCTTTTTATCTTCTTTGTCAATATTGTTTCCTTTTTTGTTCGTTTTTGTGTATTCTAAAAATAAATATTTCTTTATCTTTATGTGTGTATCCCTATTTATATATTTATTTGTTTAGTTTAGTGAATTATTTGGTTACAAACCTAACGTTGATATAATGATGATTACTTAACTAAATTTGGTTCGGCGTTGCACCGAAAGTAGGTACTAGGCGATTTGGTGATATGGAAAAATATTAATATTGTGGACTGTAAAAAGAATGGCTGGTAAATCGCCTAGAAGATGGGTGAACGGGCGATCTTATGACTATTGGAATTCATAGGAGGCACGCCTTACTTTGCAAGTCATTCTTCTCTGCTTGACAAAATGGCGGCCGCCGGCGTCTTCGTGAGTCGGGTTACAAAACTGTGGGTCTAGTGCGAGTTTGCACTCGATCGTCACGATGGACGATAGCCTAGTCGTCGGGAACAATTTCCATACATTTTGTTAAAGCGCCCCTAACGGAGAGTAGCGATCGATAGAAACCGCTAGGGGGCGCATTTAGAAAATGTATGGAAATTGATCACTCCATTTGGATCTAGCCTGAAGCTGCACAGATCACTCCACTACACCCGCGGGCGGTTTAGTCCCAATTTATAGTATGAAAAAGCGGTAAAATATTGCGGTGCTGCATGTGTTCGTCGCGGCGCGGAGCTGCGCCAGGACGCAGCCGGTCAGCGGGACGGTTGATTTTGAACTCGATCGCAGCGTCATCGAATTCCGCGACCAATTAGAGCGAGGCGTGCTTTTGGGAAGGAAAGGGATAAAAGATCGCTCATTTTGACACTGCGGTATGCAAAGGAATTTATTAGCTAGGTGTTGACATAATTAACTATCAATAGAAAAGATAGATGGCGCTACCATTTCCCCCCGGACCTAAAGGGTTGCCTTTAAAAAAAAAAATTGAACTTAGCTATGTTGGATATACTACCGCATAACCCATCAATAGGCTAAGACAGCGATATGATATCAAAATTAATCTAAATTAACTTTAGTGAAACAATTATAACGAAAACTACAAACTAAATACTTAAACTAAGAGGTAGATCTAACTTCAGGATAGATCTCACTGAGTTGGAAGCGGACAGAGACGTACAACAGGGCGAACGTAGCTCCCCTTCGCGGTTTTCACGGTAAAAACGCGGGTTGTACCGTCTTTGGAAGTATGCAGTTTCTCCACGATGGCTAACGGCCATGAAAGCGGCGGAGCATTATCATGTACTATGACGACCAACGTACCCTCCTGTATAGGGGATGCAGGACTATTCCATTTGGATCTAGCCTGAAGCTGGTGGAGATATTCCGCACGCCAGCGCCGCCAGAACGACTGCACATCCAGCAGAGTATGTCTCTGGAGCAAGCTTGAAGAGTCTGCTTCAGGAGCCGGAAATGACGATAATGGCACTGTGTTCAAAAAATGTGTAGGGCTTAACGCGGATGGTTCTGCAGGGTCACTACTCAATGCCGTGAGCGGACGCGAGTTGATCAGCGCCTCGACTTGTGCAAGGACAGTTAAAAGCTCTTCGTAAGAGAGGATGTGTTGACCTATAACTTTAAAGAGATGCGTTTTAATTACTTTGACCATGCTTTCCCAACATCCACCGAAATGTGGTGATGCTGGCGGAATAAACTTCCAGTCAATATGATTTATGGAAAGTTCTTCCTGAAGACGAGTACGATATTCTTCCCTGAGAAACTTATAAAGGTCGTGTAAATAAGAGCTTGCGCCCACGAAACAAGTGCCGTTATCCGTGTACAAGCACTGTATAGGGCCGCGTCGTGAAAGAAATCGTTTAAGGGCTGCCGGGAATGACACCGTGCTTAAATCCGTCGCAACTTCAATGTGCGTAGCGCGCGTCGTTAAGCATGTAAAAATACATGGCCAAGCTTTACGTCCTTTAACACCTCGACCACGCACTGGCGTATACTGCAGTGGTCCTGAGTAATCACAACCGGTATGTGTAAACGCTTTATCAACCTGATTGACGTGCTGGCTAGGAAGATCTGCCATGCGAGGGAAAATCGGACGCGGACGAAAGGACCATGCCCATCTGTGCTCCAGAAATGCCCAGAGAAAGTTTATTACAAGATCGTCCTAATAAATGAAAACTAGAATTAAGTTGTTAATTTTGAAACCTATCAAGCACTGAATAAAAAAACGAAAAAAAAAGACTTGTTTACTCTGCAGTACCTACCTATCATAAATAATGTTTCATTCATTCATGCACTAAAAGTGCAGTTTATTGCTGTCTATAACCACGTTCTTTAGCCGATTTATTAATTCCTTGTGATAGTGTTGCGGTTTTACGGAGTACTCTTTCCATATTATTATTTATTCAAGTACCTACCTACTTAAGTTTTGTATCTAACCAAATTGTTTTCACATTTATATAGATGAAGATACTATGAAGACAGACTATATAATTCCAAATAACTGAAATGTTTACAGACATTTAAGTATATAAATGAACACTGATCTGGCCTAGCTTAGGTGATGATTATGAAGTGCCTAGTGGAAAACTAATAGCAATGCTGTTTGTAAACGATAAAATGTATAAACAATAGGCATTAGGCAGTTATCATGTCTTGTTTAACGTCCAATAACTTTTCAACCAGTGCTTTATATGACATTAATACTAGATATCATAAAAATACTGTTAATAAGTTATCGTATGACATAGAGCTGCAATTTGGGCAATGCTTGGCATTGATGGCATTGCTGACTTTCGCCTCCATACTAATATGGACATGGTCCTTTGAAACAGACGTTACATTTATGTATTCTGTGACGAATTATTCGTCGAGCAGCTAAAACCCAATATTTATGCCTAAGTAAGGACATAAGCAACTCTGGAGCAGCATGGAGATGCTTCTTGTGATAAAAATCACCAAGAAGGTCGACGACATAATCATGACGCGGTAGAATGCAAGGATACTTGTAGTTATAAGGTTCATCCGAATTTGACAGACGACCACCAACGCATATGACGCCGTGCTCATCGAGAAACGGCTTGAGTCTAAGAATAGCGGGAGAACAAGGTACATTATTTTTTAAATTTTGAATGTCGTTACTAAAATGAACAGCCTGTACAGCTCGTAGTAACTTATATTCTGCAAATTCAAGTTCAGTACTTGAAACAAAAGTCCCATTAGGTAGGTGCCTAAGAAACCTACAGACATAAACGATGGCGCGGAGTAACTTAGACCACGATGACATGCGTAGTGCGAGTGCATAGATCGGAGATTCAGCAACCTCAACAATCACGGGATGAGAAACAGACTTCCATTCGGGTACATCCTCGTCCCCTGCACTGTGGTCAAAGGGTTGCATAGGCCACTCTGACGGATCATGGGAAATCCAAGAAGGTCCACGATGCCACAATGGATGATGCAGAAGATTAAGTGGAGTAACACCACGAGACAGGCAATCAGCGGGGTTCTCAATACCCGCGACGTGATTGAAACAAGTAGCAGGAACAAGTTCAATTAATTTACTAACGTGGTTGGCGACAAAAGTCTGCCAGCGGTGAGGAGAAGAATAAATCCAAGCGAGCACTATTTTGGAGTCAGAAAACGCGTATATTTTATTGATAGGGTAGTGGGGCAAAACTGTGTCTTGAACCTTACGGAGCAGCTGAGACAGCAGAAGGGCGCACAACTCCAGTCTCGCAACCGAAATCGTTTTAATCGGCGAGACCTTGGACTTGGCACAAACTAACTGCACCGAGTAGTTAGAACCAATGCGGACTTGCAGATATACGACTCCGCCGTAAGCACGCTCGCTGGCGTCAGCGAAACCTATTAAGTTGATGGTACATCCATCTACCAAACCAAGATGACGCGGAATAGTAATTTGATTGAGCGCGGTAAGCTCAATACAAAACTGGCTCCAAGCGGCGACAATATGGTCAGGGGGTGTTTCATCCCACTCGCACTTTGATAGCCAAAGTTCTTTGATCAAGAGCTTGGCGTACAAAATTGTGGGAGCCACAAAACCCATTATGTCCCATAGTCGAGCCACTGTGGACAGCATAGTGCGTTTGGTGCACTTATCATCTGGCGGTGAGACGTCAAACCGAAAACTATCACAGGATTTGTCCCAGCGTAAACCGAGAACTTTATGCGGTACAGACTTCTCAAACTCAATGTCTGGAGAAGTTTTATGAGAATCAGGTATGCGTGCGAGAACCTCCTTAGGATTGCTTGTCCATTTGACAAGATCAAACTGGCCTCGCTTGAAAAGCTGAATAAGCTCTTCACAAAGCGAAATTGCTAGCGGAACGGATATGACATTACAGGCAATGTCATCCATAAACAAAGCGAAAGTAGCAACAGCTGCTGCGGCGGGAAAGTGATCGCCTTCATCAGCGATTAACTGGCGAACAACTCGTAACGCGTGATATGGGCTAGACTTGAGTCCAAAACAAACACGATTGAACTGATACACACAATCCGTTGAAATCAACGGTCAGATTCGCGAACGCCGATATTGAGAAACATTTGGCGGCAATCAGCTGACAGAGCGATTTGGAAAAGACGAAACTTTATTATGATGTTAAATAAATCACCCTGTAGATTAGGGCCGGCATGCAAAATGTCATTAATCGACTCACCCGATGTAGTCCTGCTACTAGCATCTAAAACCACACGAAGTTTAGTAGAGGTTTTATCTTCGCGAACTACGCCGTGATGCGGGATATAATATGAGGGAAGAGAATTGCCTTCGTTGTTTACAACTACACTCAAAAAACCTTTATTTAGGTAGTCACGAATGACGTCATTATAGGCGCCGTGTAACTTAAGTGATGCATCAAATTTATGTTCTAAACAATGAAAACGTCTAAGCGCAGCAGCGTACGAGTGGCCTTACGAATAAGGGTCACCATAGAATGGCAACGCCACAACGTATCTGCCACTGTCGTCACGAACAGTGGTAGCGCGGAAATGTTCTTCACACTCGAGATCCTTACGGCTCATCGAAGGCGGTGCGGTAATCTCTTCAAGCTCCCAAAATCGCTTGAGAAAAGAATCAATATTATTTTCTTGAAGAACAGAACAACAACAAGACGTAATATAATGAGAAGTATGTAACGCAGGTACGGTACCCATCATCACATACCCAAATACCGTCTCAATAGCGGGCGGTAAATTATATTGCTCACTACGTACAACTTTAGGTAGTAACAAGTGCGGAAATATTGAAGCTCCGATCAAAACATCAATGTCTGCCGGATTCGCAAATTCCGCGTCTGCTAGCGGCAATGTCTCGAGATGTGTGAGTAGCGATACGTCCACATTAGCGTTCGGCAATGTGTCCGTAATACGCTCTATGATAAGCGAAGAAATGATTAATATCCCTATCAAAACGCGAATGTATTTTAATATCTACGGAACCCTTTCAATGTTTTTCTGACCCCCCTGATAACTTTAAAAATACTAACTTAGTAATCAAGGGGATCCCTTGACTACTAAGTTAGTATTTTTAAAGTTATCCCACAGTCCGAGGCGTTTGAAACAATCAGAAGTAATAAAGTTACTCTGTGATGCGCTATCGAGTAAACAACGAACTATGTGCGGTGCGTTATTAATATCATAAACGATAACTTGCGCTGTTGCTAATAGAACCGTTTTGGACGCCGTACACTGCGGTTTAGCATCGCGCTGAGCATGACAAGTGCGCGAGGGTTGTCCGCGTGTGTGCGCCGTCAGCGCAATGGACGTCGT
Source organism: Euclidia mi (assembly GCA_944739405.2). Taxonomy (NCBI): domain Eukaryota; kingdom Metazoa; phylum Arthropoda; class Insecta; order Lepidoptera; family Erebidae; genus Euclidia; species Euclidia mi. The sequence goes on along the minus strand of OX123191.2, from coordinate 76,254,005 downwards.
ACACAACGATACCTCGAACTGAGACGCGGAGGGGGAAGCTACCGTGGTACAGGCGGCCTGCACCTGCGACGTAGGTGGGCTAGAAATTGGGTCAAGGTTACCGGATTGAACCGACAACGGGTGACTTTTATCAAAATGTAATAATGAGTGATGTCGTTGATTACATGAACGACACTTCGTCCTACTAGAACAATCACTCGTTTTATGTTTTATACTTAAACAATTAACGCAAGCTTTGTTTTCTTTTACACATTTGAATCGAGCAGTCGGATTTAAATTATTAAAAGCGGGGCATTTATAGAAATGGTCGTGTACTATATTACTGCACAGACACTTCTGTGAATTATTATTATTAGATTCCGAGCATGCTAGGTAAGATTGCGGATCAGGGACCGAGTTATTATTGCTATTTCTCGATTTATTCGACTTTTGTTTGCTGTTATTATTATTAGACGAGCTAGATGAACTAGACTGCGTATTATGAAATATTCGACACTGATCTTTGATGAAAGAAATAAAACTATCTAGTGTAGGTATTTTATGATTACGTTCAGTCATCTCGAAAGCACGAATTATTTCAGTGTCAAACTTTTTTAAAGCGAGTTGAAGACACATAAAGTCGGAAAGATCTTTTAATTTTAAGTTTTTAAGGGATCTAACTGTGGTAACAAAGTTGTCTATAAACAGCTGGAAATTCGAAACAGACGCGGCACCGGACAGTTTAAAATTTAAAGCTTGATCAAAGTAAGTAGACGCTAGAACACGAGTATCTTGATACCTATCAAGTAGTGACTGGAATAAGACCTGATAGCACTGGGTGTGACACCTGCAAATACGGACTGGGCCTTCGATGACAGCTTACCTATTAAATAGTACAACCTGTCAGCATCTGTCAGATAACCATTATCGTGCACTGTAGACTTAAAACTCGCATAGAATAACGGCCAATTTCGTATATCGCCATCAAACGACATAAGCTCAATTGGCGGTTGTCTCGGCGCTCGAACCGTCTGTCCGGCAGAAACAGGCTGTGCGCAATATTTACCCTCCAATTGTGATTGTATGCGCTTGATGATACAATAAAGATCTTCGAATGAGGTGTACGCCTGATAATTCGGCTGTTCATCAGGATTAATAGAAAGCAATCTTGCGTTATAAACTTATAATCATCTCACAACTTATGAAAATCTGTTCGAATACTATCTACTGTCATACAATAACTAAGAAATGATTCCCTATTAATATCGGAAGTAGCGGCAGTTTTTGAACGCTCGTAAATGTTTTGAATACGGTCAAATAAAATATTACGTTTAGCTTCCAAGATTGTCAGCTCTTTTTCTTCCGACATACATGGCTTCTTTTGTTGCGCCATGTTTACGTAGGTATAAGCTAATGAGACCGAATCAAAATAAGAATACCTAAAGTAACTATTATTTTACCTAAGTAGGTGTTTATGCGGTAGTTACTCGTAAGTAGGCAACAACTTTAAGGCGGTGGAACTAAAAGGTGCTTGAAATATGGAATTTACAAGACAACTATGATAGTTCCAGTAATAATAATTGGGTAGATATATCAGATTAGTAGGTAGCTACATAAAAGTATATTACCTACGGAAGCGTGCGGAAGTAACCACGTAATGGGTATGTAAATGGACTAAGAGTATAGCTAGGTGCTATAACTACCTAGGTAGGTACTTCTAGAAGATACCTACGCGAGATAAACGAGAGGTTACGTATAAACGCAAATGAATCCGGCTCGTACGGATCAAAAAATGGTTCGGCGTTGCACCGAAAGTATGTACTAGGCGATTTGGTGATATGGAAAAATATTAATATTGTGGACTGTATAAAGAATGGCTGGTAAATCGCCTAAAAGATGGGTGAACGGGCGATCTTATGACTATTGGAATTCATAGGAGGCACGCCTTACCTTGCAAGTCATTCTTCTCTGCATGACAAAATGGCGGCCGCCGGCGTCTTCGTGAGTCGGGTTACAAAACTGATCACTCCATTTGGATCTAGCCTGAAGCTGCACAGATCACTCCGCTACACCCGCGGGCGGTTTAGTCCCAATTTATAGTATGAAATAGCGGTAAAATATTGCGGTGCTGCATGTGTTCGTCGCGGCGCGGAGCTGCGTCAGGACGCAGCCGGCCAGCGGGACGGTTGATTTTGAACTCGATCGCAGCGTCATCGAATTCCGCGACCAATTAGAGTGAGGCGTGCTTTTGGGAAGGAAAGGGATAAAAGATCGCTCGTTTTGACACTGCGGTATGCAAAGGAATTTATTAGCTAGGTGTTGACATAATTAACTATCAATAGAAAAGATAGATGGCGCTACCAAAATTTAAGTTCGTCATAGTGTGTTTAGACACTTAAATACTTTAATAAAACGGCAACGCCCGCACTGGTAATAGATCACCTATCGCTGGTTTTGCATGTAAACAACGAACAGAAAGTAAGTAAGTTAATACTTTTTACATACTAACTAAAGAACAACTAGATTCGAAACAGCTCCTTGTAAATCACACGAAGTGTTGTCTCAAGTGGGGATCAAACCCAAAACTGTCATCGCTAACCGTCGATACGACCGTCAAAACCACCACACTATCTTAACAATCCAAATCAAACTTGTGTACTAAAGGCGAAAGCACACTTATCCGAGCCAAACGCGTCGAACGAAACGAATTTTAGAATTCTGTATATGAAATCTCATGAAACCTCGCACACTTGCCCGCGTCGAATCGTCCGAATCGATAGTGTGCATTGCATACAGAATTCTAAAATTCGTTTCATTTGACTCGTTCGGCTCGGATAAGTGTGCGTTCACCTTAAAACTGATCTTCACAAAAATAACGTGGTTCACAAGTTACACCGGCCGGCTCACATTTAGCGAAGTGCAGTGGAGAGCATTTTTCACTGTCAAACTATTTTCGACATTAGCGAGGTGAAATAGTCCAAAATCAAATATCACAGAATAATGGTTTGTGTGCTCATGCGTGTTGTAAACATTGTATTGTTAATTGCCTTTACATTGTTCAAAATTCATCAAATTAATTTTAGTTATGTATTCATTTATAAACGTTTCTCTTAGTGATCGAATCCGGAACGAAATTATTCAACAGAACCCTAAAGTAACCGATATAGCTCAGCGAATCAGCTTGGGCGTCCTGTAGCTAAGTAGGGAGATTATAGCGGGTAGAGACTGGAAGACGAAAGCTGAAGACCGAGCTCACTGGCGCGCCATAGGAGAGGCCTCTCTTATGGCACGTCTAATTGTGTTCGTCCAACCGTGAACCTAGCCCGATGATGATGATTCATTTACAAAACATAAACAAATTGTAAACAAAAACTCAACAGACTGTGAAACGGTGTCTGTTCGGTTCTTGTTTACAATACAGAACAAATTTAGGTAGTACCAACCAGATAAAAACGTTTTCGTACACGCTGCTATCTGCTAAAAGCAAATAGTTAAATATATACTAAGGTCATTGGTTTATCTTTATCACAAAAAACCATTGGATCAGAATACGATATGAAAAATTTTACCTACTTGTAGAATTTGATCCACACATGTTTTATAAGGGAGCAAATTAGGTATATAAAACTTTCTTATAAAATTATTTTTACATCGCAATTATTTCAAATCTGGATTTAACGCTATTATCTCCACACCAAATGCAAGTTAAGTAGGTACACAAATATCTTTGGCGACGTTATATCTACAAACATGTTCCTCATCAGACTAACACGACTCATAAAGATATTCCTTAATGACACTGTCATTGTTTAATAAATTAATCCTTCTTTAATTCGTAAAAATCTTAAATGAAATTACTTAGGTACTTTAATAAGTATACTTAGGCCCACTTGCACAACGATTCTTAAATTAAATTAATATGTATTTAACGAGAAAAAAAATATTAAACACCACTAGCGTCTTGCACAACGAAAAATTTGTCGACTAATATGATTTAAGAACTGTCAAAATTAATTACCGAAAATCGGCTGTTTAGTGGCTAATTTTATTTAAAAATTGTCACACTGACGTTGGCAACTTGTCATTAGCGACGAAAATTAACTATAATTATATGTATAACTGGACCGGACGAAGCATCAGGGGTAGACCTCCCACAAGGTGGACCGACGATCTGGTGAAGAGGCTGAAATGATGATGATGATGATATAACTGATAACAATGTACCTATGTTCTTGTTAACCCTAGAATCCTACACTATCTGGCGCACATATTATTCCTACACTGGGGTGCTGGAACACCCCATATTATAATGACTGTAATTCTAAAAATAAAATAAAAACAATTAATAAAAATACGTTTAATTATAAATAATCAGTAACTTGAGGTCACAAATCAACTTTATTACATAAAGTTAAACTTAGTTTGAGCACTTTGCACAAACTTGTACCTGATGCTCCACATAACATCTAAAAATATCAGTATTTAATTCATATAAGAATATTGTTTTAATAAATAATCAAATTAAATAAGATATTACATACAAATCCATCAATCGTAATAAATAAAATAACTTACGATTTTACTACAATGGGGTACTGGCATACCCCACAGAACTTACATAGGCGACTACATGACGCAGCTGTCGTCACGGTATTGGCAAGAGGTTGACACCAAACTAAAATACTCTGACGCGTGAATTCGTGGACATTAAATAAATTGAGATATTTAGAAAACAAATCGGTGTGGGGTGCACCTGCACCCCATGTAGGGTTCTAGGGTTAATGCTCAAACGTTTCAAGTTATTATTTGTCAATTGTCATGTCGTTGCTAGGCGACGACAATGCGTTTTGTTTTATGCTTAAAGTATAATTATAGTCTAAGGTTTTATGCGAAACCATACGCATAACATAGTTAAAATCGTAACAAAAAGGCTTCATGCCATGAAACAAAACGTAGAAACTACTTTACCGACCTCATAAAATGTTTAACTAAGTCTAAGCGTTGTTGTCGTTGTGCAAGAGGACGCTAAATACTTTTAACTTAAATTATTTTATGCTATTAATTCTGTTCAACAAATTTAAATTAAGGAGTGACTTAAATCAAACGTTACGCAAGTGGGCCTTAATCTTCCTTTATTATAATATTTATTGCATAAATATTGCACAATTTAGCATTTGCACAATATATATGCTAAATATGCAATAGAAAGTCTGAAGAGTTATTTTATTATTTTGTATTGTTCTTATAACTTTATAATTTAATTAAGGGGATTACATTGCCCGATGACCTTGACGATCTGAGCTTTGTAACAGTATTTAAAATTAAAGCGCCATCTACTAACAGAGGATCATATTATAACAAAATCTACTGACGATTAGGCAAGATCACAGACGCGTCGCAATATTGTTTTAGTATATGCCTAATTTATTTGCTCTCTGGGAGGCAGTACATTTGCAATGATATTATATGTATTGCTTGTACCTACCTACTTATTGCTGACATTTCGTTTTGAAGTAAATACGCTAACCCTGCTTATTGCTTAGTGGCGGACCGAATATTATAATCACAGAATACATGTTGGACTCGCATATACCGTTAATCAGTAAGGTAAGTACTAGGTATCACCAGGTAAGTACTCAACGGTTCTCAATAACTGAAACACTTAAAAAGACCCAGTTTTCAACATATATATAATTGAGTAAGAGTGCTACTACAGAATACCTTCTGAAGGTCTGATGATGACCAGGTAAGTACTCAACGGTTCTCAATAACTGAAACACTTAGAAAGACCCAGTTTTTAACATATATGTAAATGAGTAAGAGTGCTACTACAGAATACCTTTTGAAGATCTGACGATGACCAGGTAAGTACTCAACGGTTCTCAATAACTGAAACACTTAGAAAGATCCAGTTTTCAACATATATATATAATTAAGTAAGAGTGCTACTACAGAATACCTTCTGAATATTCATGAGTCTGATGACGACCAGGTAAGTACTCAACGGTTCTCAATTACTGAAACACTTAGAAAGACACAGTTTTCAACATTTATCTAAATGAGTAAGAGTGCTACTACAGAATACCTTCTGAAGGTCTGATGATGACCAGGTAAGTACTCTAGGAGTGTATTAGTTCAGTATAAATGGTGGTTCTGCATTGTGCTAAGTCACAGTCACCTAGGGCTCAACGAGATCTCTTTCGAGCTTTCTTTCAAATGAGTACCAACATGTATGTTTACGTAGTGCCATGTCTGAGGTCTACCTACCTTCGAAGTCTACCACCAGGTAAGTCAGTTCCTCACAGTTACCTAGGTCTCCGGAAGTTCTTTCAAATGAGTACCAACATGTATGTTTACGTAGTGCCATGTCTGAGGTCTACCTACCTTCGGAGTCCACCACCAGGTAAGTCAGTTCCTCACAGTTACCTAGGTCTCCGGAAGTTCTTTCAAATGAGTACCAACATGTATGTTTACGTAGTGCCATGTCTGAGGTCTACCTACCTTCGGAGTCCACCACCAGGTAAGTCAGTTCCTCACAGTTACCTAGGTCTCCGGAAGTTCTTTCAAATGAGTACCAACATGTATGTTTACGTAGTGCCATGTCTGAGGTCTACCTACCTTCGGAGTCTACCACCAGGTAAGTCAGTTCCTCACAGTTACCTAGGTCTCCGGAAGTTCTTTCAAATGAGTACCAACATGTATGTTTACGTAGTGCCATGTCTGAGGTCTACCTACCTTCGGAGTCCACCACCAGGTAAGTCAGTTCCTCACAGTTACCTAGGTCTCCGGAAGTTCTTTCAAATGAGTACCAACATGTATGTTTACGTAGTGCCATGTCTGAGGTCTACCTACCTTCGGAGTCCACCATCAGGTAAGTCAGTTCCTCACAGTCACCTAAATCTCCGGAAGCTCTTTCAAATGAGTACCAACATGTATGTTTACGTACTTCCATGACTGAGGTCTACCTACCTTCGGAGTCCACCATCAGGTAAGTTGATTCCTCATAGTCACTTAGGTCTTCGGAAGCTCTTTCAAATAAGTACCAACAATTATGTTTACCTACGTAGTGCCATGACTGAAGTCTACCTACCTTCGGAGTCCACTATCAGGTAAGTCAGTTCCTCGAGTCCACCACCAGGTAAGTCAGTTCCTCACAGTCACCTAAATCTCCGGAAGTTCTTTCAAATGAGTACCAACATGACTATGTTTACGTAGTGCCATGACTGAGGTCTGCCTACCTTCGGAGTCCACCATCAGGTAAGTCAGTTCCTCACAGTCACCTAAATCTCTGGAAGTTCTTTCAAACGAGTACCAACATGACTATGTTTACGTAGTGCCATGACTGAGGTCTACCTACCTTCGGAGTCTACCATCAGGTAAGTCAGTTCCTCACAGTCACCTAGGTCTCAGGAAGTTCTTTCATGTGAGTACCAACATGTATGTTTACGTAGTGCCATGACTGAGGTCAACCTACCTTCGGAGTCCACCATCAGGTACCTAAGTCAGTTCCTCGAGTCCACCACCAGCTAAGTCAGTTCCTCACAGTTACCTAAATCTCCGGAAGTTCTTTCAAATGAGTACCAACATGACTATGTTTGCGTAGTGCCATGACTGAGGTCTACCTACCTTTGGAATCCACCATCAGGTAAGTCAGTTCCTCACAGTCACCTAGGTCTCAGGAAGTTCTTTCATATGAGTACCAACATGTATGTTTACGTAGTGCCATGACTGAGGTCTACCTACCTTCGGAGTCCACCATCAGGTAAGTCAGTTCCTCACAGTCACCTAGGTCTCCGGAAGTTCTTTCATGTGAGTACCAACATGTATGTTTACGTATTGCCATGATTGAGGTCTACCTACCTTCGGAGTCCACCATCAGGTAAGTCAGTTCCTCACAGTCACCTAGGTCTCAGGAAGTTCTTTCATATGAGTACCAACATGTATCTTTACGTAGTGCCATGACTGAGGTCTAACTTCGGAGTCTACCATCATGGAGCTCGAGAAATTCGTTTTATCGTGCAAGGATTACAAAAGCGTAAAATAAAACTTCGATGAAAATAAAGCATCTAACAAACACAGTCATACAGATGGTATAATTTATTACTAGTTAGTAGCTTAGTAGTTAGGTACTTTAATTTTGGAGTGCTTGGCTACGCTTCACTCGGCGACTTAATTTTATTTAATAGGCATAGTCTATGATTGATTCAAAAACATTTTTTTATTAAAATTTAAGTTTTTATACACTTACGAACCTAATTACATTATGAATTGCATGAAATGTATATATTATTTTCATTTACAATATGTTTTCATTCAAAATTCTTAAATTTAAAATTCTATTCGGCAGAAATAATGCACGTACAGTCAAGCCGTCGTAAGAGTCGTCAAGACACTGATTGTCGAGTCCCGAGGAAGCCTCACGGGCGTAGCGGGGGTGCCGGGCGCGGGGCTTTTGTATAGATTTGGGTTTTTCTTGATTATTACAAAACTTAAAAACAATTATTTAAAATTAGACAATACACATTGTTAAATTAAGTATTACACATTTTTTTGTGTAAATTTCATACGGAATTACTTACCCGTTATAGAGAGAAAATGATATTTAGTTTCAAAACAACCAATTTTCTCAATTTTTTTGCCAAAATTTGGTCAAGTAGATTAAAATTATAATCAATACAACTTTTTTCCTATATAATCTAGTTTACTTGTATAATTTTTGTTTGGCAACCGCATAAAAGGATTCCTGTATAAACTCCCTTGAACCGAGCGTAATTTCAGGGTTTGAGCGCTGTAATCCCCTTAATAATAAAGTGCCCGGTAGATGGCAATAGGTTCGCTCCCTATTGGGACCGTAACATAAGTTTAGTATGGTGAAGTGTGGGTGTGTAATACATACCTACACCTATGCCTATCCCTTCGGGGATAGGTAAAAGGCTTTATGTTATAATTTAATTGTTTTTATAACACTTCCACCACAAAATGTAAATATGTCTGACATTGCATAGGTACTCAAAACATAACCTTATTATTGTCTACATTGTTTGCAACATTCAGTTCTGTTAGAAAAACACAATAGTATGACTAAGCGAATCGAAACAGCACAAAATATACATCTATGTTTAGCGATTTGATTACACTAACAGCAAAAAATACTCACATCTAAATCTCGTGAACTTCGCACAAATATAACAAAAATATGTTTTGTGTACACAAACGCGCACATGCAACGTTATTTCTCGGCTAAAACAACTTGTAGACTGCAGACCACAGAGCAATATCTGCAGACATTGCCATTCGGTAGGTACTCACTTGACCAGTATATCTGTATAATCTATGCTCACTTGGTTTTCCCCGTGATCAATTCACAATGTGAACTGAACTGTAGTGAACTGTTTACACATACATAGATACGTAGCCGCGTCTGAGATAGGGGCCACTTTTTTATGAACGCGTTAGCAAAAGTTTGAATATAATTTGCTATGCGATAAGAAATTCTAATGTAGATAAGATAATTTTTACCACTAAAATCAATAATACGGTCTTTGATTTACGACGATATTTTTGTTTTTGAAAAGGCCACTTTATGTTGATTAAGATAAAGTTGATATTGATATTAAAAATTACTTTTTGTAGGTACTTATTTAGTTTTGGTGGCTCGAGTTCCGTTACTACATAGTACTTATCAGTACTGGCCGCGACTGTGACTTGGTTATCCAATAGTTTTTTTAATACCAGGCACGTATGTAAGTTCAAACAAAATAAAACTTGTTGTTTTTTGAGTTCTTGGAAGTTGAAAGTGTTGAAACAAGACTGCATCTCAGATATGACGTCAGCCGCTAGCCGGCCGGTCGTGTTTATTGTACTTATAAACCGAACCGTTGTATATGCGTAACGCGTAGAATTAATGATCAGAGAAAACCAAATGAGAGGCAATTCCTACAGTATTAAATTTGGTATTGTCAAGAAATAACGTTGGATGTGATTGTGACCCACAAAATTATATTTTGTTTTATATTGGTGCGAAGTGTGTGCGATTTCGGTAAGTACTTATTTGTGTTCTTGAATTGTAAATTAGCTTTGTATTATGGTTTTGTGCTGTACTCAACTGATGTTATGAATACGAATGGTGCAATAAACGTAATGCAGTATTAAAAATGATTGTACTATTATCTATTTGAAAAATATTTTATGGTGTATGAGATGGTAGACATTTGATTAATATAATGTATTAATGATAATTTTAAATGTTAGTTAATTGTTAATCTAAGTACCTAGTTATTTATTTAGTTTGCCATGTTCAAACTTGCAATTGATTTGAAATTAATTAGAAAGCACGTTCAAAGTTTTGAAGTTCTGAAACAAAGTTAAGTAGGTACGCATAACTTGTGAAATTGTTATGACATTTAATTTTTACTATATTTTATTTAACTTGCTGTAGTTGTGTAATTATTATTGTGGTGCAAATCTTACAAGTTAAATTCGCATGTCGGTTCAGGTTGCGATAACAATACGTTTTAGGGCTTCATAGCAAACAGTTGCAAAATAGAGAACACTTATAGAATCTTCAGAAATTATTGTGTACGTTGGGTGTCATTTCTGCTTGTTCGTTTGTAAAGTTACCTACGATACAGGATCTATTATTGGTGCAGATGCTGAATGCTTTTTATGAACGTATTTTTCAATTTAGCCATACGTAACAAGTATTTAATTGCTCCTCCCAACACATGCTAAGAGTCAAGCTTAGTAGAGTTTAACGTTACAGTATTTAGTTATTATGTTTTGAAATGAATCATTCATATTAATTTCGTAAATTTTAGTTTGTATTACATAATACAAGCCATTGTGGTAATCCTGTAGATCATAATAATATGTAATGTTGTGTCATTCATAGGAGGAAAATAATCAATACCTACGACCCCATTTGCTTAGGTAGGTACTTAACTAAACGTAAACAATCTTGATGTGACTTTTTATATTATCACATGTTAAACAATTAAACTACTGCTTAAAATAATGGTTCAATTGATTTAGTAATCATTATTGTTGTATTTACCTTGATCTTTAGCAGCATTGTAATTTTAAACTCATTTTAGATAAAAAAAGACATCAAGATTGTTTACCTTTAGTTAAGTACCTAACCAAATGGAATATAGGTAGTACAGCGATGCCACGACGTACACCACAAATTTATTTATTTGTTTATTTATAGTCTCACGCCTGTAGCCCCGAAGGGGTAGGCAGAGGTGTAAATATTACACCCACATTTCGCCATGAATTTTTAGGTCTCACGAAATAGGGGGCGAGCCTGTTGCCGTTACCGGGCACATCACCAGACTCCGAGCTGCTACTGAGTATTCGGAAAAACCCAGTAACACTTTTGCCCGACCCGGGAATCGAACCCGGGACCTCCGATCAGCAGTCGCATACGCTATCCACTGGACCATGGAAGCAGGCACACCACAAACGTAATAACATAAACATCTTATTATTTAAGACTAAACTTCGCCCACTCTACAATGAATGTGTGTCACACTATTAATGGATTAAATCCGTAAAAAAATCAGTTCGTCAGTTTTTTAGTTTATCGAGTTTATACAGGCAGACAGACGGGCCGGAGACTTTACACGCACATGTTATACCTAATATGTATTGGTAAATTACTAATCTCTTACTTCATGGCGAATTTCAGATAGTACTCAAAATTATCTTGGAAGAAGACTAAACAGAAAGTTATTATGAAGTACAAACTGTATTTGGATGTGCCTAAAGGCTTTTGCTTGGCGCCCCGAACTGTTTTGCTCGCATGGGGATATACCAAAATCGTAAGTGTTTTTAATACTAGTCCCACCCGCATTCCCACTAGTGCACCTCATGTCCAGATGAATATAGCGATAATTAATGATTTAATACGCACATAATTTCGAAAATTCAGTGCAACGCGCCGTGGATTTGAACCTGATGCCCTCTGCATAGCAATCTGTTGATATCTCCATTGCTATCGCTGCCTTAACATCTCAGCATATTAATATTAAATATGTAGAAAACATCAGGGCTTTTCGACACATTTAATGGCCCGACCACCATCATGTAAAAATAAATTTTAACCTCGTGCCTTCGTTAAACATAAGGGGAGGCGAAAAGCTGAATCTAAATACCAAAAAAAAATATTCAGTTTCTTTTTAATTAGGTATGCTTCATTACCCACTGTAACCCTCGTAGAACTTCAGACACTTTAAAAACACAGAATAAAGCAATTTAATTACTTTCTTTGTTTCAGTTATTTGATATTATATTGTTGCCATTTTTGGTTGTGTCACTGCTAGATATGATATACACCATCATGTCTCTGCTAAGCAATGTCATGAGTTCTGGTATGTACACGGGAGTCGTAAACAAGATGCCTCAGTTTATAACTGCTAGTTCGTTAACGGCCCATGTAATAGCAGACATTGTTTTCCACTCCATACTAATTGCAGGACAATATAAGGTAAATTTTACATTTTTTAAGTTACCCAAATCATCGAAAAACACCAAGAATTTAATCTTCCTCTATATCTCGCATTCGTTGACTATTCCAAAGCGTTTGACAGTTTGTTTCACAGAAGCATATTTGACTCCCTTAAAAAACAAGGAATTGATAACACATATATACACTTGCTTAAAAACATATATATCAATAGCACTGCTTCCAGAAAACTACACTCAACGGGTCCATCTTTTCCAATACAAAAGGGTGTCAAACAAGGAGATCCGCTATCGCCTAAACTATTTACAGCAGCGCTGGAAGATGTTTTTCAACAGCTTTATAACGATTGGCGCGACAAAGGCATTGTTATTGGGGAAACGCGACTAACTAATCTCCGATTCGCTGATGACATTGTTGTCTTCTCTAATTCGGCAGCTGAGTTAGGCCTCATGCTCGAACAACTGAGCCAAGCCAGCCTCGGGGTCGGACTCAACATGAACATGGAGAAAACCAAAGTCATGACCAACACCACAGTACATAACCTTATAACGGTTAGGGGTGTGAAGATTGAATATGTCCATGAGTATATATATCTCGGTCAAATTGTCTCCTTCCAGGCTAGACAAGACAAAGAAGTTGCAAGACGCACCGAAAACGCTTGGAGGAGCTTTTGGTCGATGAAAGCTCTAATGAAAGGATCTCTTCCTTTGACCTTAAAGAGAAAACTCATGGACATATGCATTCTTCCCACCCTTACCTATGGATCACAGACTTGGTCACTGACTCAAAATCAAAAGTCCGCCCTCGGGGTCTGTCAAAGGGCAATGGAACGAAGTATTTTGGGAGTCAAGCTCACAGACCGCATAAGAAACTCAATACTACGTTCCAAAACACAGATTGCCGATGTAGGCCACTCAGCTGCCAAATTAAAGTGGAACTGGGCGGGCCACGTTTGTCGCATGCCTGAAGAATTGTGGGCGAAAATAACCACTCAGTGGATCCCAAATAATAGGAAGCGACAACGGGGATGGCCCAGGAGAAGATGGCGCGATGAGTTAGACGCTTATACAAAAGATTGGCAAATAATGGCAGCGGATCGTGAGAAATGGAAGTCGGAAGGGGAGGCCTTTGCCCAGCAGTGGGACACCAATTCAGGCTTGTAATAATAATAATAATAAGTTACCCTACTCTGCATAACATACATAGACTCACACCTGCTTACCAAAAGAGTAGGCAGAGACTACGGAACGCCATTTGCAAAGATCCAGAGATATCTCTCTTTCTTCATTCACTCTCATCAAATTTCTCATGCATGCTCTTTTGTGTTAATAACGTCCAATTCTGCATTATTATGTAGAATTGATCTTTTCAGAGCACTGTATATTTAAAGCTATACACAGTATAAAAGCATTTTCTTCTCTTCTAGAGGTAGATTATGATCGATACGATATACATACATACATACATACATAGACTCACGCCTGTTTCCCCGAAGGGGTAGGCAGAGGCATATTAAACGCCCACCTTTCACCAGTGTTTTGATCCCACGTAATAGGTGGCGAGCCTATTGCCGCTTATCGGGATATTTTGTTTGCCAGAGCCTCGTCCGTTGATCGGCAGGTGCACCACTTGCAGGTGAGGTTGGCTTGGGACCATAAGTTCTTGGTGGGAACCCAACCCTATGATACGATATATGTACATATATTATTCAATCGAAGCAAACAGTATCCTTAGGAATAGAAGGAATATTCGAAATGAAAATTTGGCAAAACTGTCTGGCCATCATGGTGTAGAAGCCCAAATCCTTTTCTAATTTTCAATGCATCGTAAAACGCATAATCAGGCTTTGGTCCAGCAGTAGACTTCGAAAGGCTACATAATAAATTTCTTGAACACGAGTATGTCTTAGACAGTAAAGTATATATGTGTGTATGTATGTATGTATATAGTATCTAAGATTTTCGTTTTATGTTTAGCAACTACACCACCGCTCCATATTTTTGCTCATATCATTCCTGTCCAGCTCAAGGTTGCCTGGAAGAGATCGCCCTAGGAGATAAGGCCGCCGATTGTACATTATCGTAGTTTTAAGTCTCTTTATAAAATATGTACCGTTTAATGCTATATTGGTGTACAATAAAGCGTATATCTATCTATCTATCTATATACCAGTAATATAAGAAGTGTAACAGTTGCAGTTCCTAACTTATATAAAATGTTGTTAATTTATTCAAAATTGACAATTTGGCGCAAAGAACGAGTGACGGTTTTGCTGCCCGTTCTTTTTACTCTTCGCTCTTGCATTTTTAAATGTTTTAGTTTACTAGCATTACTTTACATTTCTTTTTCGTGTGAGTACTAGTATGGCCAACTCTGGTGTCAGAGTTTTCAGACCACCCAAGACCTACAACATGGCCTAATGATTCATGCCCTGACAACATTTTGACTTTATCAATTGCTGTAAAAGTAATGTTGTTGTGCCCCATATTTTTTTGCACAGGCAAGTTTTTGATATAGTTTATAAATAATAGTATGGTATTTCCAGAAATCGGTGCAGCGTTTGAGAAGCTTCTGCGAATATACTAAAGTGTTGTGGATAATAACACCAGTTTTCGGAATAGTATGCATCTTGAATGTGAGCGGTTTGATCGCCAATCGTCCGGATCTACGTGATATAATTACTGGTTACATATGCAATATGATCGTGAGCGCAAGTAAGTACTATATCTTCCTGAATATTTTGAATTTCTGCTGATCTATCTGAATTTCTTCTCTATCAGTAAGGTGCTAAAGATACCTTAAGCACTAGAGCGTATTAAGCATCTGAGAATATGTCCAAGCTTCAGTCTGCTGTGGTAAAGAAATGAGCTTATTAATATAATAATTTTGTAAGTTATATAATAAGTTTATCTTGTTCTGGCAAGATTCAGTTGGTTGTATATCTTTTGCCTTCCTCGCTAGAAGGTAAACTCAATTCAAGTTTTTCACGGTCCGCTTTTTGGTCCGCTCCAGTACATTGGGTTTTGGCGGTGATGCGCAATCTGGCCAATTGCCATTGTTTACGACGAAATTCTGGCCGATTGGCCTCAGTGTCATGCATTCACAGCACGTGCGGGCTCTCAGCAGTACGCTATATAACGTGCTTTACCCACTTTTGTCTGACCGGACATGAAGTGCTAAAAGCGTTGTGTTCACCGGGTGCCAATCTTGCATTGTGGCAGTTTATGCAGTTGGGGAGAAGGCCTTCTGTAAAGTCCGCACATTCGTGCCTTACGTAATTTCCCAGGCAGTGGCAGCAGCTGTATTCGGTGTCCTTACAGTGCTTTCGCCTCTGGCCAAAGCCCAGGCAACGCGTGCACTGTACGAGTGGACTCTGGTTTTCGGCCCTTACCCGCTGCAGGTCTATATGCAGTGGTGGTCATATAATTAAGAACGCTGATATTATGGGAAGATTTTTTCAAAGTAAGACGTATTTAAACTAATTGCATGTAATTTTTTTATTTCTCTCGGTATCATAAATTTTTCCATAAAACCACTGAATTTATTGATACACATGATTAGCTAAAAATAAATAAGCAAACTTTTTTACACTTCTTCTAACCATAATATTCCTATTAAGTGGCTTGTCACGTAATTAAGAACGCTTTATAATTTATATTTTTTTTCAAATTTAAAAAGACTACACTCAGTCGATTTGCAGTTGTAGGTTACTGTTTGTGTAATTTTGGCGCCATTTAGGGCCGTAAAAGATTTAAAGGAGTTACTTCTTATAAAAAATACAATGGGAAAAATAAAAGTTGTGATAAATCTACAAGGGAAGTTATAATAAAACGTCGCCGGCAAAATTGGTCTTATAAAAAGATAGCCGACCATCTACAATGTTCAAAAACGATGGTTTTTCACGCTGTAAAGCATTTTGCTACGTATCAAACTACTTTGAATGTTCCACGTGTACCTAGACAGAGACAAACAACTCCTCGAGATGACCGAAACATCGTTCGTATGGCAAAACAAAATTCTTTTAAAGGGTCAAACGAGCTGAGAAAAGAATACTTTGGTGAAAATAACCCTTCAGCAATCTCAGCACGCACTATTCGAAGACGTTAGGTAGAAGAAAAATTGCACGGAAGGATAGCAAGGAAGGTACCCATGTTGAACATTTTCCACAGGCAAGCCTGGCTTGCATTTGCGAGAAAGTATGAAAACTGGACTGTGCGGCAGTGGAAAAATGTACTTTTTTCTGATGAGACGAAAATAAACAGAGTATGTTCTAATGGAAAACGATATGTACGACGTCCCCCGAATACAGCATTCGACCCTAAGTACAAGAAAGTTACTTAATGTAACTTTCGTGTACTTAGGGTGCACGGTGGTGGAAATGGTAAAATCTGGGGGTGCTTTTCTGGACATGGTGTTGGACCTGTAAAGTTGATAGAAGGTAACATGGATCAATTCCAATACAAAAATATACTAGAAGAAACAATATTAACTTATGCTGAAGACGTTCTACCGGTTATTTGGACATTCCAACACGACAATGATCCAAAGTACACTGCACGCACCGTAAAGGAATTTCTTACAGCGCAATCAGTTTCTGTCTTAGACTGGCCAGCTAACAGCCCAGATCTAAACCCAATAGAGAATCTGTGGTTTGAAGTAAAGAAAAAGGTTTCAAATACACAGTGCGGAAATCTAAGAGAGCTGTACGACGTTTTTTTAGTAGAATGGAACTCTATTTCTCTTGAGAAATGTCAAAAATTAATAGAGTCAATGTCTTGTCGGTGTAAAGCAGTAATTAAAAGCCGTGGAAATGCTATTAACTATTAAGTTTAGTTAAAACTATATTAAATTACTTTTTGAATTTTTCGCGCTACATATTATTGTAATTTTTTAAATGTAAATGTCATATAAAACGATTTCCGTTCAGTTTAAGACGTCGTTCTTAATTATTTGTCTAACTTCAGTACTATTTGAAGACATAAAGACATATTTATTTCTGCATTTTGGTTGTTTACAACACTTATACATGTCAAAACCCTATTCTAGATGATGCCGGCTTTTCCTAGCTAAATGACTTCTTGAGAAGAAAAGCCGAAACAAACTCAGAGTCATTGCTTTTTTTGTTACTTCAATTTCTTTAGTCTTTTCTTGATCTTTTAAAGTCCAGACAAAAAAAGGGTTTAGTATGCAAGTACAATGCAGGAAATCATCTGACGCTTTTGACTGACTCGGCCCACTGATGGCCCGCATTCAACAGCAACCGTACGGCTCAACCTTGATTGAGGGAGCCAGCTTGATCTGTATCACTATGCCTCCACGCCATCAGAAGGTGTATGCATAAGCATGTCAGCCTAAGCCATCAGACAGGTTGCCACAAGTATTTGCTTATATGTTTAATAATGCCCACATCGTACTCACAACTTTACATGCTAATACATAGTAAAATACATGTTGTAAACAATATGTAAAATTATAAAAATTTAAACAATAAAATGTCATATATTTAAATGTCAAAAAATATTATTGAATGTCAATTTAACAATGTCTAATAAATAAAATAATAATATATTACTTAAGTAATTTTAAATGTCAAAAGAAAATAACAATGTCAAAACAAAATAAATAAAATTACAAATGTCAAATCAAAAATGTCAGAATGTAAAGATATAAGTACTACAAATGTAAATAAAAATATTATGTTACTAATTTCAAAATGTCAAAATTCATAATGTCAATTCATAATTGAATGTCAATTCATAATTTTTAAACTCAATTCCAGGCGTTTTTGTCTGCTAAATAATCTTTAACTGTGTTATAAACTTTTGAACACAAGCTCTGTTTAATAAATACTTTTTCATCACAGCAGCTCAAACATGCCGCTTTTGCTGCGAGACAACAGTGAACAAAACGCGATTTTGATTCGAGCGTGATGCAAAGTAGCTTTTTAATTTTTCAATCTTCAGTGCCACGAATTGACATTGTTCAGCCACAAATTTGAAACATTCGAATTTTACTGTGCTCTGTCTCTTTCACATGCATACAAAAAGTGAGTGAAAAAACAAACCCCTTCGAATTCGAAATTCGATTTTGGAATTCGACCTCAAAGAACACCTACGGCAACGCAAAAAAAAAGATTTTTGTAACAAAGAAATTACTTTTTTTTTATATGTTATTGTTTACATGTTTAATTTATTATTGGATTTTAATAAAAATAAGTCTAATTAATAGTATAAAATTAGAATTTAACCAATACATTTTTATGTAGAATTACAACAATGATACATTTGAAAAATAAACATCAGGGACGCGGTATTAAAACGCGATTTAAAAAAGTAGCGGGAATAAAAATTTCGCTGATGCTGATACAGTAGGTACCTATAGCGTAACGTGTTAAATTATATTAATATATAAAATAATCTAAAAAGATGAGTGAAACTAGCCATGATGACTGTACTTTAACACCAGAAGAGTTAAATCAACAAGTGATTATGCAGAATTCAATCTATTCCTGTTCATTTCTATGTCTCCTAAGTAATATGTGTTCTCACTGCTGTGGTGAAAAGTTATGTGTGCTACACGAGAGCAAAGTTTTTTGAATCTCGTGCTGTTGAGTCCCTCACCACGCTCAGGATTCTAACTTTGATTCACTCGCTACGCTCGTGAATCAATCATAGAATCCTTCGCTTGCTCGGGACTCAAAATCAGCACTCGAAACAAAAAACAACTTTGCTCTCTTGTTGCACAAATAACTATGAATTTATTAATACTTAGTTCCTGAATATTACCTGGAATTTTGTTGTAAAAACGTATGCTTTGACACTTGTATGAGTTACTTATTTTTTGTAGTCTAGTTGAAGGTAGAACAAGTTTGTTTTTATTTCGTGTATTTAAATTATGAATGTCGCTGAATTTAGAAAACATATTTATATTTTTCCTGACATATAACAAGTTCTCATAAATGTATTGAGATGCGACAGTCATTATCTTAATTTCTTTAAATTTTTCCCTCAGTGAATGCCTTGAACCAAGACTGTAGATTGCACGAATAGCCCGCTTCTGCAGTACAAACACAGTTTGAATGTCAGCTGCGTTGCCCCATAATAAAATGCCATATGACATTATGCTGTGGAAATAACTAAAATATACTAATCTGGCCGTATCTATATCAGTTAACTGACGAATTTTGTAAACCGCGTATGCTACAGAGCTAAGTCTATTCGACAACTGACCTATATGTGGGCCCCACTGTAGCTTAGAATCTAAGGTTATGCCTAAGAATACGGTGTTATCTATAAGATCCAACTCTTCTCCATTCAAACATATGTTAGGTTTAACTTGTTTTACATTCGGTCTTGAAAATCGTATACACTTTGTTTTTCTTTCATTTAACAGTAAATTGTTAGCTGTAAACCATTGAACTACTTTAGAGAGAGTGATTTACATCGTCATTATTTGATTGTTCTCGTCTAAGATTAAAGATAAGTGATGTATCATCAGCAAATAACACTATCTCTTCATTATTTTGCATAATATATGGCAAATCATTTATATATACAAGGAAAAGGAATGGACCAAGAATTGAACCTTGCGGCACTCCCATTGTGACCACTGAACCCATAGAAACTTTTCCATTTACCTCAACTCTCTGTATCCTATTACTCAAATATGATGTTAGGAGATCCAAAGCAGTGTTCTTAACTCCATAGTAATGTAATTTCCTGATCAATGTTTCATGAAAAACGCAATCAAAAGCCTTAGATAAGTCACAAAAGACTCCTAGAGCATCATGCGACTCCTCCCAGGCATCAAAAATACTATCTAAAAGCTCAACTCCAGCATCGGTAGTTGAGCGACCCCTAGTAAAACTTTTCACTTTACTTTTTCATGTAACAGCTTATTGTTATTAAAATGAGTTTGAGGCTGGCCTAGAATTAATTTTTCAAAAATTTTACTAAACGTGGGTAGCACAGATATTGGCCTATAATTTGTGGGGTCAGATGTGCTACCTGATTTAAATAACGGAATTACTTTACTACTTTTCATTTGATCAGGAAACACACCACAGTCAATGCATCTATTGAAAATCATTGCCAGTTCAGGTGCTACTGTGTTGATTATGGATTTCGTAATCACAACAGAATTGCCCCAAAGATCACTAGTCTAAATTTGAATGTTTGAATGTGTTACTTTGGTAAAATAAATTAAATTTTACAAAAATTGTTGACAACTTTATTCTTTATTCCTAAGCCACGTTGCTCTATTAATGTGGTTATTTTATAACATGACTCGTTGCTTCTCAGAAGCTGCACATCTCTGTGTATGACATTATTTAAATAAAAACTTCTAGAACCTCAAATCGTTCTTAATTATATGACCACAACTGTATGCATACACACACTGCCACACTGACCACAACGCTGCTGCTGCACAGTGAGCGCTCAAATAGATACTGTTATTTGTTTATTACTTTATCTGTTGTAATTTTTATGGATTTTTTGTGAAATAAAAATTATTTTGTCAAGCCACCTATGTTCAGGCTAAAAATATCTGGGGTCTTCCAAATATATTTCTTGAGCTTTTTTCGTTTTTTTTTTTCAAAGCAACCAGTATGTTCGTATGCTGGTAATACTTTAACCAGATAATTGTATTTTTGCTTTAACAAAACCGTAGCTAATAAGGTACATGAATTTAATTCTCCAATTTGATTTAGTCTATTTATACAAACCGAATTTTGTTATATGGATTTTATCATAATTAAGAAAAGGAACGGATCATAATTAAGGACTGCCTCGTTGGTCTCGCGGCATTAATGTGCGCATGGGAATTGGGAGGTCTCGGGTTCGATTCCCGGGTCGGGCAAAGTGTTATTGGGTTTTTCCGCTAGGAAATTTTCAGTAGCAGCACGGAGTCTGGTAATGTGCCCGGTACGGCAATAGGCTCGCCCCCTATTACGTGGGACTAAAATAAATCTGGCGAAATGTGGGTGTAATGTTTACACCTCTGCCTACCCCTTAGGGGATACAGGCGTGAGACTATAAAAAAAAATAAGAAAAGCAAAAATATGTATTTCATATTATGATTTCTATTTACCTGAAATTAAACATGATTATCTTTTCCAGTTTTACAAAGTTTAATAATGCTGCTGGTTGTAAATCAGATCAACATGATGACAAACAAAACAAGAACAGATGAAGAAATAGGTGTCATCAATGGCAAGAAAAAATATACTAGTTCCAAATTGAGATTTACAATTGAAACATTGAAAACTGAGAAAGTGACTGAGAGTGATGATGATATTACTGAGCAAGTAACAGATACAACGTGTGAAGAAGCAAAGTTAACTGCGTAAACTACATTTTTTATTTTGTCTGCATTTAGTTTTGATGCCAAATTAAGTTTTTTGAACTAACTTTTATACCGACTGTATTTGAAATTAAAACTTAGAATTGAAACTATTTGCATTAACTTTTTATTCTATACCTTACATGAATTGCAAAATGTATCAAAATGTAAGTGCAGTCGTGTTCGCTAAGGCAAAGTGATGCGGATGATGCAATTTCTACTTATTCATTATTTTCTACACCTTATTCTCGAAACTCCGAAGAAAGTTAGTTAAAAGACTTCAATATCATTGTGATGTTTTTGCAATCAGATCGGCTTGAAACGGATAAAAAGTTTAGTCACCAGCAACAGAATAGGTTTGAAACCTGACCGACTCACCTCAGAAAACTTTTTTAAAGACATCTCGCACTAGGAAAACATCCTGTGTCGCGGAGGACTTTACAAGCATCGAATCCACACTTCTTTCAATATCAATTCAATCACTTAATCACACACATGTGTGATGTTATCTCAAGTGGGAATCGAACCCACGGCACTCGAAGCAGTACCAAATGGAAAAGCGACCGACAGTTTTAAACCGTCATTCATGTCAGTTTCTCGCTTTTATTCTTTTAAACCTTACCAAATTACTTATTTAGTAAAAAAAGTAACTTTTGATAGAAAACTGAGAAGTGTTTTGAAAAAAGTTTGTTAATTGGCTCATCCACTGATTGGCGCCGATTAACGTATAGTTTATGAATTACAAAGTAATTTAATATGTGATAGCATTGTGTTATATACTAAATGACAATGCCGTCTGGCAATATATAAATACCTTGAACACGATAAACCTAGCAGCTATGATCTTATTATCAGTATTATTGACTGGATTCTGCATATGGGTATTATCATATTGCTTCCTACTCTGCGTACTTTCCTAGTTATATACAAGGGCGTCGCCAGCCGATTGTCTAGGGGGAGGCAAGGTCGCCAGGGAGGGGGGGGGGGATTGTGCTGTCAATTTGATATGGAAAATGAGGAAAATATTAATTGAAGGGTATTTTTTAATCTCTAGAGGGGGCAGCTCCCCCCTGCTTTCCCTTAGCAACAATACGGATAGTTCTTACTGAGTTAAAAAAAAGATCAAGATTCGTTTTCTTCGTCGTATTCTTTATTTCTGAAGGTAGCCCTATAAGAAAATCCTTCGTGTTATTTCCAATCTTTCGCTGTTCGGCTCGTAGGACGGTTGTTAAAGAGATAGTAGTGAGTGCGGTCAGCTGGTTACACCAGCACCAACCGCTTGGTAATCGGCCGCGGAGCATTTATCAATTAACTTTACCCGCTGCAGATAACTTGACAAGGTTCTTTGGTTGACGACGAGCAATGTAACCAAAATAACCCAGAATTAAAGAAACAGAATATTTTTTGGTAAATGCTTTGTATTTATCTTAAACTTAAAATATCTAAAATATCAAACATATATTTTTATGTCATCGTCGTTGTCTTCTCCGTTTATTTTATTTTCTGTGATTTGTTGTTTATCTTTATTTTCTACTGTTAGATTACATTGAGGACCTGTCGCATGGTTTACAAATCTGAACTGACTTCCATTCTCAAGTTTGACGATTTCACTTCGCACTAGCAAAATAATGTAAAACTGGATAACTGAAATGAAAAGAATAGTGAATTATTATGATATTTTTGCTTTTGAAAATATGTCGGCTCGGTAATAAGACGAACTAAGGTTATTTAAAAGTTTTTGATAATATTTTTCAAATCATTTAGGTAAAACTTCAAGAGGAAACTTGCAAACATATTAATTTAAAACCCGCATAATCACTCGCACACTAGTAATAAATCATATGTCGCAGGAGCTCTCCCAGATTTAAACAACAATTTATGGATCACACAAAGTGTTGTCTCGTATGAGGATTGAAACCACAACATCAAACTCATCATAGTGATCTCAAAGGACATGTTGTGATCTTGACCAAAGTAGTAGATATTATTATTATAATATAGCTCTTTTTTAGTGGGAAGCATCCTGTGCCCAGCAGTTTACTTCATCATCATCTCAACATAGATCTATACGTCCACTGCTAGTCTCATGTCTACCCAAAGGCTCTTTATACAGATGGATATTGAGCAACCCGTATCCAACCTTTTTGAAATCATAACCAGATCATATGCTGCTAGATTAGCAGTTTATATACTGGGATGATATTATAATGTTATTATATTTTTATATGCTATTTTCAACATATTACTATAATTTAAATTACGTTTTTGAGCCGTTTGGGGTCGAAACGCTGGGGCCATGGGGCCCTAGTGCACGCGCATTATAATATAAAGAAATCGCCAGAAGGCTGATCGATGCTTCCCGTGACCAGAGGGCTGGTTTATATCTCGCTGAGAGAATAAGCATTGCCATACAACGTGGCAATGCTGCCAGCCTTCTGGGCACGCTACCGCTCGACAGCGTTGCGGAGGAGTTTTTCGACGCGTCTTAGTTGGCATTTTTATTTACTTTTCTCTTCATACTTATTATTTCCTCTTGTGCTTTTTTATAGTTTAGGATAGATTAGTGATATAATTAGCTTTATTTTACTGTACATAATTATGTTACTCCTACAATCATTTAAATATACATACGATTTTATTTAATAAGCATATAGTGAATTTCAATGCAATATACTTACCAATGTTAGCCAATGGTATAAACAGATCAAAAATTTCATACATGAGCATGCGCAGGAACATTGAGTCGTTACTATAATGCAGTAAATAATACCATGTAAAGGCGAAATTCACAATATTGAACAATATTGTCAATGCCAACAGGAATGTACTATAAATATAGTAAATTCGCAGAATCTTCACATTTTTCTGAAAAATAAAAAGCTAAATTAATAATATGAATGATTTTGTTGGAAAAGTAAAACAATTTTGGACTATATAGCTATCTGTGGTGTTGCTGAGTGGTGGATTCAAAATAGTGTTTATAGAGTTTCAGTCAACTTTCTAGTTAATTAAGGCAATACAAGGGATATATATTCTCTTTATATGAACTGAATTGCACCCTTCAGGCCTTTCTAATTCTTTGCCTCCTTTTCCTTGATTTTCCGTGTGGGACTATTTCACCCCTTCAGAGTGGGCATTGCCAAAAATCTATTAATACTCCTCTACACTCTTCAACAGACTGCCTCGTTGGTCTCGCGGCATAGATGCGTTCGATTCCCGTGTCGGGCAAAGTGTGTTTGGGAATTTCCGTTAAGAAATTCTCAGTAGCAGCACGGAGTCTGGTAATGTGCCCGGTACGGCAATAGGCGCACCCCCTATTACGTGGGATTAAAATAAATTTGGTGAAAAGTGGGTGTAGCAACATACCTTTGCCTACCTTTTCGGGGATATAGGCGTGATACTATGTATGTATGTACACTCTTCAACACACATACATACCAAATTTCAGCTTCTTGCGCCCAGTAGTTTCGGCTGTGCGTTGTCAATCAGTCAGTCAGTTAGTTGTTTGGTTGAATGCGCTAATACTCAGAAACTACTGGCCCTATTTAAATAATTGTTTTTGTTTTGGATAGCCCGTTTATCGAGGGAAGCTGTAAGCTATACAACATCTTGCTTTGTGTTACGGGTGCGGAGCAGTAGCCCGAAATAACGCTGGTGTTAACAATAATAACATACCTTACAACATCCAACGATGTACGTTATAGTCAGAATAATATCTGCACCTGCCACGACACCCGCAATATACGCAATAACCACGGTAGCTGTCGGTATTCTGTAAGCATCCTCTGGGGAGTTCATATATTTTTTAGCTTCACCCATTATGAAAACGACTAAAGATAATGCAAGACAGCTTGTAATCTGAAAAGAATTTTTTTTTAAGATGTTAAGAAATAATAAACATCACTTAATTTTAGCACAGTAATTACTTAGGTACAGTCGAACAACTTCCCGCTAGACCACATTAAGGGCGAGAATCGCTCAGCAAGACTTCGTCGCTTCCAGTGCTACTTTATATGCACATTGACACTCGTTTACAAAACCAGTTTCTAGTGTGCCTCGACTCTTTGAGCGAACCAAGGGATTTTTTTTCAAACTGATCCAGCGCTGACTTGTTTGATTGTACATAATATTCATAAAGTCTCACGATACAATCGTATCGTGAGACTTAATGAATAATATTCAGAAATGGCCACAAAGGATTAAGTTTAGAGAGAGAAAGTTAAGAAAATTAGTTTTTAAGGACACACGGAGTTTTGTATACTCAGAACAAACAAATGATCTGATTTCTGTACCAACTAAAGCTAGCTTCCCACGGTGTGTGGTTTTGCGAATGGACGCGAGCCGTACCTTTGGAATTACCGACTCGCGGTGTAAATACAATGTGTCGCGTGTGCCGTCTAAAAACCATCCAACATGGGAGGCCGACTTAAGGAGTGAGTTATTCTTACTTGAAAATATATAAAACTACTTACCAATTTCACAAATCCCCACACAATCAAGCCATATCGTAATGGCAAACAAAAACAGCATCTTTTACACAAAGGTAATTCAGTACGCATTTTTGTATTAGTGAAATCCAAAATATATTTTTTTTTAATATTTCACGTATTGGATTGACACACATTGGATTGTAAGCTAATGTGTTGTGTTAACGATTGACCTTTATAAACTATTTGATAAATACTATATTACCAGTGATAAATAGCACTGGTCTGTTTATATACAGTGTGTGTCAAGAAAATGTGCAAATCAGAAACGCGGTTAAAATATTTCCAGACAATAACAGCCCATTTGTTTTTGAAATTCTTTTATATCTAAAGATACCACACAACGAAAAAGAAACCATATGCCAGTGATTAACTACCAGATCAGATTATTGTGTACCACAAAAGAAAGAGATAATTCAACTTCAAATTTATTTCATTATCCAAAAAAAACTGTGTAAAGTGCAGTAATTTGAATTACAAAAAGGTACTTTTACAGGTCTCAATCGCGTGCTTTACAAGAGTTGTGACCACAGAATGGCCACAATTGATATTTAGCTCTTTTTTTTTTTAACCTTCTCTAGGAAGAAGACTTGTATCACTAAAGTCTCAAACAACGACAACGGACACAAGCTCTGGCATGGAACTGAATTGTAACAATTGATCGAAAAAAAAAACATTGCCGTTAACTTCAGTAGATAGTATAATAAGTGGAGACACAAATGACTACAATTTCATGGCCTTGACTGACACCATTTTATTTTCAAACTGTTTTATACCACCATCACATTATGATCAATAGACTAATGTAGACAATAATGATTTCCGCTACACGCTGTATATACAACGAGTGATAATGACGAAAATATAAACACGGTATTAGTGGAACACTAACGTATGGGTATATTATTCAAGTGCGCATTTACGATATGCAAAACCCACGTAAATAAATATGAATTACTTAAATTAAGTAAACATAAATAGCTTGCTTCCGCTTAGTATTTAAAAAAAATATTATTTTGTAAACAACAAAAAACGCCCACTTTTTGCAGATTTGCCCTGTATGCGTATGACCAAAATACTCGGGGCTTGCAAAATATTTTACGAAAACTTGATGTGAACAAATAGAGCATGTAGATTTTTTTCTTATTCCAGATAAATTATTTTATGACATAGGTACCTACATATTCTTCACAAGTTTTATTAAGATTGAGTGCAGTTCTATATTGGGATAAATTACTACAAGTGCGTCCATATGCACGGATAGTAAAATATTCAGTCTCGGTGCTTGATGAATATCGAGGCCCCATCGTCGCAAGATATTTTTAAGTCTTGAAATAGAAATCATACTACGGGTCTTCCCCTCCGCTTATCTAAGGTTTCAATTTAAAGCAGTTCTGTACGACTATTGTTTGAAGTATTTTAGGGCTAAGTATTCATTAAAATCTTCACAATAGCTGTCAACTACCCGAAGTATAAAGCGCATGCGGATTGTGGCTAGCCCGCTTTGCCGCGATTTCACCAGTTCGAGCCAGAACTGATGGTTGCGTTGCGTGCATCCAGATTACGAGCACATAAGCCTTTTGTGTTTGAATTTGAGGCCACACTGGCCTCACGATGTTTTTTCTTCAATGTTTAGCAAGCGATAATTTTAACAATTTAATACGCATGTTTCAGTCTGCCGTTCACTCCATGGGTGTATAGACCTACGCCTACTGTACAAATCAAATCAAATCAAATATTTTATTTGCACGAAACGTGGTACAAGGTTGATGTTAAAAAAAATAAGTTGGTTCTCACATTTCACCAGCATTGGCATGCAAATATACAATAAATTATTTTAACAGTTGTCACATATCTAATAATAATAATCACATATTGGAATACATTAAGAAAAAAAAAAAAAGAAACATAAGATTCGACATAAATTAATAATCAATTCATAAATATTATTGACCGAATTAAATAAAAAGGTAGGAATTCAAATGTCAATAAAATAAAATTAGAATATAATATTATTTAAAATCAAAAAATTCTTGCAATGAATAAAATGTGTGTTGAATTAGCAATTTTTTTAATTCCCTTTTCATTTTCTCCGTTGGCAACTCACGTACCTATAGATTTAGGCACTCTATTGAATACACGTATACACATCACACAACAATTTTTTTGAAATAAAGTTGACTTGCAAGCTGGCATTAATAATCTTGTTGGGTCCCTTTTACCGATAATTGAGTTATTACCCGCACTAACAAATTGATGTGAGTACTTCTTTACATGCAGGCAAACTTCTAAAATATATATACCCGCCAGCGTAAGTATATTATTATTCTTAAATAAGAGCCTGCATGATTCTAATGGGCTCACAGAGCATAACGCACGTATACATTTTTTTTGACATACGAATATTATACCCTATTTATATCTACCGAATTTCCCCACAGTAAAATCCCGTAACGCAAAATTGATTCTACGTAGCCGTAGTATGCAATTACGGCGGCAGGCTTACCTGCAATACGTTGTAAATTACGGAGGGGATATACAAACTTATTCAGCTTTATGCAGACATTATTA
Organism: Euclidia mi; assembly: GCA_944739405.2. Classification (NCBI taxonomy): domain Eukaryota; kingdom Metazoa; phylum Arthropoda; class Insecta; order Lepidoptera; family Erebidae; genus Euclidia; species Euclidia mi. The sequence goes on along the minus strand of OX123191.2, from coordinate 76,225,160 downwards.
ACATGAGTTTTCCAGTTGCAGTGCTGATCCAAATGTAATCCCAAGAACCTTGTATCTGCTACTTTGGTTAGATTTACGCCATTATATGCAATATTGAATGATTCATGTGTAACTTTATAATTAGAGAAATGAATATACTTTGTTTTTGTAATATTAGCACAAAGATTATTTGCTTCAAGCCATGTCATTATTGATTCTACAGCAGTATTTAATAGAGAGTTGAAGTTAATTTTTTTGTCATTTTTAGGAACTATTATTGAAATGTCATCTGCAAAAAGTATTGATTGAAATGGGGTTGAAGTTGAAAGATTATTAACATAGATTAAAAATAGGAGTGGCCCTAGTATGCTCCCTTGAGGAACACCGTACTTATTTATTAGAAATTGTGATCGATATCCTGTCAGAGTTGAGCTTTCATTGATTCGAGATACTTCCACACATTGTTGGCGTTTCTTTAAATAGCTTTCTAGCCATTTCAGTGTCGGACCTCGAATGCCGTACATCTCGCATTTTTCCAGCAGGATATCATGATCCACGCAGTCAAATGCCCTGGACATATAAAAAAACACAGCAACTACTGGTGTTTTCCTGTTAATATGTTCAGTGATTGATTTTAGTAAAGAGAAGGCAGCAAGAGAAGTAGATTTATCTTTCTGGAAACCGTTTTGCTCTTCCCGAAGAATATTAAAGTTACACAGAAAGCTATATAGACGCGAATACATTGCTTTTTCAAAAATCTTGGAAAATACTGGTATCAAAGTGATTGGCCTATAGTTTGTCACTTCGTGACAATCATCTTTTTTAAATAGGGGCTTAACTACAGATGTTTTTAATTTTTCTGGAAATGTCTGCACAGTTTTTTATGATATTTGTGCAGATACCATCATACCCTACTGATTTTGTGTTATTTAGGGATTTAATAATGCGCTCGGTTTCATTTACAGTACAGGGAGCTAAAAATATACTAGATACTGTATGCTTTATAGTGCTCTTATATGACCCACAATTTGGTTTGTCATGTAAGTTTCTTTCTGATATATTAATAAAAAAAGTGTTAAGTGATGAGCTATGTCAGATGGGTTAGTGATTTTAAGACCACTTGAATTTATCCAGTCTATATTTGTGTTAGTTCTGTTATTGTATTCCTTGTTTTTGATGATATCCCATGTTGTTTTGCATACATTTTTAGATGTTTTAATGAGATAGTTATTTATATTTCTTTTTGAACAAGTTATACATTCTTTGAGCAATTTTGTATATTTGTTAAAGTTTATTTTATTACTCACTGTTTTCTTTTTGTAGTATGTATATCTAAGTTTTCTTTTATATTTACTAGATATTTTAATACCACGCGTCAACCATCTTGGCGCATAGGTATCTACTTTAATTCTACATCTTTGAATTGGGAAACAAAGGTTATAGAGTAAGCAAAACATATCATGGAAGGTATTAAATCCTAAGTTAACATCATCTACAGCAATGCTGCCCCAAGATAGTGATTGTAACGATTCTCTGAATTTCATTACGTGATCTATGCTATAATTTCTCTTGGTGATAAACCATTGTTTTTTTGTATATTCTTGTTTGGGAATGGGAAAGCACAACATCTGACATGTATTATGGTCTGATATAAAAGAATTATGAAGCGAACCACTCGCACCCTCTATGTTACTCGCTATATTAAAGGTAGTAGAGCCTTGCTGATTTCAGCATGAATGGGCCGGCTCGACCGGGGTAGTACTACCCTCTCACAGAAAATCGACGTAAAGTAACAGTACCTAAACTGTTGCGTTTCGTTCGGTGAGTGAGAGTGCCGGAGGCCCTATCCCCTTTTCCTTCTCCCTCATCCCACTCCTCATCCTATTCCTTTTCCCAACCTCAAGGGGCGGCAACGCACTGGTGACTCCTATGGTGTTGCTTGTGTCCATGGGCGGCGGTAATTGCCTACCATCAGGCAATCCGTCTGCTCGTTTGCCGCCTTATACCATAAAAAAAAATATCTATACAACTCTGCTGACGTGTAGCCTCATCGATATGTAACTTCAAGTTATAATTATACATTAGATTGATAAATTTATTTGAGAATTTTTTTTTTAATGTTTTAACGTTAAAGTCTCCACACACAATAATTTTTCTATCTTTTATAACCGTAAGTTTGTGGAGAAGAAGGTCTAAATTATCAAAAAATATAGAAACAATAAATATATGTTGGGCATCAGATATTCTGTAAATACAGATAATCATACACTTGTAGGCAGGAATATCAATTCCGCAACATTCAAAAGATCTTTCTAATGCCATATCTTGACATAATTTTATTTCCAATGAGTTTTCTACTAAAGTACACACGCCTCCACGACTTATCTCGGCTCGACAGAAAGCAGTCGCTAGTTTGTAATTCTTAATTTTTATATTTAACTGTTCCCCCTCCCGCACAAATGTTTCAGTAAGACATATAATGGATATTTTTTTACCTTTTTCTTTTAATTCACTAAGGTATGTTTCAAGCGTATCCGTTTTACTTAATAGACCTGCCATGTTTTGATGGAGCAATGTTACTGCGTCATACGTTTTATTGATACTACTTGTCTGAATGAAAAAAATCATTTGATATGTTAATCAATTTACTATTGCTTGAGATGGGTAATTTCGTAAAATAGTCCAAGATTGTCATCTGTCTGAGTTTATTATTTTTGTTTTGTGTTTGGGTATTAACGGTATTCAATGAGGTGTATTTGTTGTAGGTATTATTTTTTGAGCCTTTGTTACTATTATTAGACATTGGCAAATATTTACAAGTACAATCCAAGCTATCAATGAATAAGTTTAGTTTTCTACAAGTATGATATATGTTGTTATAGCGGGTATGGAAAATATTTAAGAAATTACAGTTTACAAAATTATTTACAGTTAATCTTATCATGTTGTTTAGCGGCTTCAAATTAAAATATTTATTATTACATACATTCAAGATTAATGTCGTATTATTGCACAACTTCTTTAGAACCGCTGATAACTCTACTTGTACACACAATGGTGAAGAGTCATTTTCACCTATGGCTAAAATAATTTTATCAAAATTACTCAGTTCCAAATTTTGACAACATTTGAATATCTCATTTGTGTTAGCAAATGGTTTAATATACGCGAATACGTCGTAGGATTCATATTTGCTATCCTTTCTCGACCGAAGAAGGTGTGCTGCTAGTCCTGAGCATTGCTGGCTACCGAAGATCAATATTCATTTTTTCTTAATATGGTTTTCACTTGCTGAATGACTATTAGGCAAACGTTTTTGCATATCAGAAGTCGTACATGTTTCTGTAGATGTTTTCAAAATGTTGCCTGTATATTTCATTTCTGTTTCATTTTGCTGGGTGGACTCCATCGGAAACGATTTTCCTAATGGGGACTCCAGGTTTTCGGTAAAATCTATTCTCCGTGTAGTGACACTACCTTTGCTTACAATTTTCTTCACAACTTTTTTAGTCGATGAACAAATTGTAGTCATTTGCCTGATTCTGTTTGCTGTTCTTTGACAATTTGTTGAAGATTTGCATTTCCTAAGATAAAGAAAAAGAGTTAAAATAAAGAGTAAATTCTGAACTTCATTATCCGCGGATTCAAGTCGACATTTAAGTGTTTTGTCTATATTCAGTCAAAAAAAAAGAAAGTGTTTTTATTGTCACGTTTTGCCGAGATATTATTTCGTCATAGTCTACTGTCGATAGATCGGGGGCAATCGTGCTAAACGTCAACGTATTTACCAAAACCAAACTTCAACCGAAAACGTCACGTTATGCACATTTCGTATCGTGCTAATTATTTGAACGTAAACGATTTGGTTTTTGTAGGGCAGATACGTTCAGTGACAGCTAGGTGACAGCGTGCGAGCGAACTCTCGTTGTTGCATGGTATCGCGCTATTATTTGACAACGTTTTAAACCAAAACCGTTACGTTCGCGGACGTCTCATACGTTGTCAAACCAAAAGTTCCTATCGACGAACTTTGCATTATTTATCAATTTAGTGGCATATACTTATAATACGTTTGATTGCAACTTAAATGAGGGAACAACATTCTTTCATAAGGCAATTTTTATGGATATCGCTTTGGTATAGCTTATTGTTGCGGTAGATTTCATTATTGTAAGATTGGCGTCAACCTTGCTTGGCCCTATATTTATGACAATGTCTAGGAAGGCATCTCATCAAAAAGGCTAAATCTCGACGCGATACCTTCCTAGACATTCGCTTTTGAAAGGCTGAAATAATATTATGGGGATGTACGTATACCATACACATAATACTGTCACAGTTATAGGTTCTTAGGGTGGCTTAAGCCAAAAGACTGCCTATTCGGTCAGTGCGCGCTCAGACGCCTGTATACAGCAAGTAGACGACTGATAAACGTTCATTTATAATTATTTTTCCTAAGTACCTAGATAGGTATTGTAATTATTTCATTTAACCAAGACACAGACAAAAGCGTAGCTCATTATACAAAGATTTGTCGTGTTAGGAATCCAACCCAATACCTCGGGTAACAGACCTAAGTCTTAGATTAGGGCTGGGTGGCAGCGAGTTGAATGTGCATGCGTGGGAAGCGCAATGCGGTGCTGACACAGAATTGTAAATTTCATGTAATCTGTGGGTGCCGAATAGTTCTTTCTCCACCGGCCGTAGTTCAGGCCATGTTGACGGAAGACGTCCGGTGGGACGCTGATGTGGTCTCCTTCTGTGAAGCGGTCGTGCTCCAGAAGGAGGCCGCCGAGCGGGATCGCGAGAGAGCCGATTCCGCTCGCAGACGCAGGCGGCGTCGCGCGTCGTGGCGGTGGCAATGGCCGCTAGCCTGACTCTTCCTTGGGGCCGTGGGCAACCAGAGATGGCAATCTGACTGACCGACCATGAACGACCCCGAGAAGACAGCGGTCTCGGATAGTCGAGGGACCACTGTACTCGCACAGTACGAGAGAGCGAAGGGAGGGCACTACCAACCTAGCCCTTTCAGAGATTGAGCCCTACTACGGGACTAGCGTAACGGGACCCAGGAGCAGTACACCCGCGTTCCCTGTGTCCCATTCTTTTGAGCGCTGAGGCGGCTATCGTGGTACGTGGTTTTAGTCGGTAAACCCGAGTTCTGTCCCGGGGAGTCCGACATACCCTCTCTGCCCGCCCCGCGGAGAGGCACTCGCAAAATAGTTTCCCGACGTAACAAAAAAGGGTGCCGAATAGTTCAACGAGTCGGTACATGGCCTAGACTCTGGCCAGCCTATTTTGACTACTTGGTTCAGGGCTCTTAAATTTGGCTTGCTTTGGCCGATCAGCGAAGGGAAGGTCACAGGAGCTATTCGCTTGGTGTAGTTTTCAAAGGCATAATCACGGGAAAACCTGCCCCGGGTCTTTGTTGCCACGAGACCCGCCATGACAAAACATCACTGTTGCCCAGTTTGCATATATAGTAAAAGTAATAGGCCTTGGAGCCTGTTAAGAGAATATCTATCTAATAAGGTCTGTACACTAGTATGACAGTGGTTAGGGTAGGTGCCGCCTTTCGTCCTTAGTGACCAATTAGACCAGGTGAATTTCTAAGTGAATTGTAAGAAAATATCCGTGAAGAAGAGAAAAATAAGAATAAATTAATTCTCTGTGACAACCCACACCTGGCGGTGTGATCCCAAACTAGGCACAACCTAGTGGCATGGTAGTCAGACAATTGATTAATATATATAAATATTGTTTTGATACACATACGAGTATTATAGTTTAAGAATATATATTACATAGACGGCAATTAACGCGAACGTTAATTCCCGTCTATATGATATATATATTCTTAAACATGCAACGCGAGTGTTTAAGAGTATTATAGTTATGGTAATTTGCTCATCGCATAAAGAGTTCTCCTGGGTGGTAATCGAACCCATGACTTTCGTCTTAGCACTCAGGTTTAGGTACCACTAGACCAATAGGCCGTTCTACAAGGGAGACTTACCACTAACTCAGCAGGATGTGGTACAATTGTGTGAGCTTACATAAGCGTAGCGCGTTTCTAATCGGGTACCGAGTCCAACATCTGATGATCCAGTGTTACCCAGACTGCCGCTGGACCACTTCAATAGATATTTAAAGGAATAGAGTAGGTATGAATATTAAAAGGCAAGCTCCAATTTCACATTTCGATTTTATTTATTCAGTTTATTGAGATGATGAAATCTGATACAAAATATTATTTTAAGTAGAGTTGAAACAATCAACATCTGTTAAGCCATTTGATTGTTACAATTACAACGTGAACTTCACAGTAATAATAATGTATTTGGTTTGGTTTTCATTATTTTAGTAAACTACATACATACATAGTCTCACGCCTATAACCCCGAAGAGGTAGGCAGAGGTGTATTTCTACACCCACTTTTCGCCAGATATACTTTAGTCCCACGCAATAAGGGGCGAGCCCATTGCCGTACCAGGCACATTTCCATACTCCGTGCTGCTACTGAGAATTTCGTGTCAGAAAAACTCAATAATACTGCCCGACCCAGGAATCGAACCCGGGACCTACCAATCCCACGCGCACACTTATGCCGCGAGACCAGCGAGGCAGTCGTATAGGGTTTGATGTCGAGTTTTCCGTGTCTACGCAAAGATGGTATTTGCATCGTGTTATCCCTTAGTCGCCTCTTACGACACCGACGATAAGAGAATTAATTAATAGTATATTGTTGTTTAATGTCCAAGAAGTGACGATGGTCTCGATTTGGCTCGTAGCAAATTCCTCATTTTTGTTAACTTGCAATTTTGTACTGTCCATGTGGTTTATTATTCTGCTTACTTCTCGGCTACTGTGAACAAAATTAAAACATAAATTATTTAGTAAATATTTACTCAAATATAAGTCCTACCAAAATAACTAAACCCACTGACATTTAACTTAAGATTAATATTGTTCTCATACGTGCGCTATATCTTGTGTTTGAGTATATACTTATAATATTTTGTTGGGGATTTATGCATATTATGAGACAGGTTCAGAATGACAGTAAATACTGCAGGATCTTACGTAATGATAATTGAAATGCGTACCTGAAAAGTAAGAAAGTCAGCCAAATTCAAATTCTCCAGCTTTTCGTCTATCTCTTCTTATATAGAAAGGAAGACCATTATGCCGAACGCTGACAATTCGGGCTTTGTTTAACATGTTTCTCTGCTCTTTATATTATTCCAAATCTGAAAAATAGGTGTTTTTTATTGTAAAGGTCATATAAAATTCGTATTGGGCTCGACAAATAGCAGAAGAAGCTGCAATTGCAGAAATGTTGTGGTGCATCATCGTTTGAATTCACCTTCGTTACTCTAGTGAAATAAAAACCTCTTCTACATGACCAAGTATGATCATTAATTGTTTTTTGCATAAATCACTTATTACAGTAAACAATATTTCGGTACTTACCGTATAATTTGAATAAAATTATTTCATTCTTTCATATATATATTATTTGTTGACATTCAATGACATTCACATAATGACTTTTGTCTTTTTAAAATAGTGCTTGCACATGGCGCGATGTCGCTACAGCCTCTTTAGTATAAGAATAGTACGAACTATTTTCAAAAGCCGGTGTCAAGCACTAAACGTTTGACGTAAGCCCAACGTAAGGGTTGCGTCTGCGGTTCGAACGCTCAATACAATTAGCACGATACCATGTTTGACATCAGCCAAACTAAAACCAAACGTTCACCAAATACGTTACGTTGTCAACGTTTGAACGTTTGAAAATAGCACGATTAGCCCCCAGTAAGCTTCTATTCAGAATTGGCGACAATCCGCTCTCATTCTGTTCAATGTTGGTGTAGTTTATGTTTCTGTTTTTATTCCTCAATGTTATGTTTGAGGAATCCATGTTTATAGAATGATGTTATTTTCTGTTTTCGTATAATTGTAAATGTTTTGCTTCAAATATTCAGATAATCAATTCACGAGTCAGAAAACATCACAAAAAGTCCTTAGTGAGTTTCACTGAGATTCGATCCCTCGACAGCAGATGTAAGAAGGCGAGCGGTAGACCACTCGGCTAAGCTTACGGTTGATCGTTTAAGCGAAATAGGTCTTTAGTTTGTGCTACTAATTAGTAAAACGAACAAGTGGTGGGCGAGCTAGGATGATGTATCTCTATGGATTTGACAAGCAAATAATAATACCGTGACAGACCGAGATAATGACATACAGAAATACATAAGAGTAAAAGAGACAAAGATAGCATGTTTTGTCTTTGTCAGAGTTTTCGTTTTTTTTGTTGGTCACAACTGAATATTGTGACCAACAAACTGTTGAGCTCTCGATAATATCCGCGAAATATTGTGTTATTATTGTTATTATTTGTGAATGCTTACTGAAAATATCATTGGATCACCAACCAGTATTCTCATAACTGTCATTATATTGCAGGATAAATCATACTTTATAACATCCAACGATATATGCAATTGTCAGACAAAAATCTGCAGTTCCCACTATACCAGCAATACCAGCAATTACTATTGCAGATGCTGGTTCTCTGTGTTCATCTTCTGTCGTTACATATAATATTGTAGATCTCAAAAACAAACAAACTATTGTCATGGTTATGCAGCTTGTGAACTGGAAGATATATAAATGACTATACAACCTTTTGCAATCCACTCTTGAACAACGGCCTCTCTTAATTTGCGGCACAATAACATTGCGAGTCAATAGGAGGTTCGGCCTATTGTACTTCGCTGGCCAGGCTGTTTAGCATATGGTTTGATGGCGAGTTTTCTTTCTGTTAACATAGATATTATTTACTTCGTCTGTATTCCTTAGTCGCCTACTATGATAGCCATGGAATGAAAGGTAGTGACACTGTATTCTTAATAAATGAAAAGAATATATTATTATAAGAAGACATCTAAAAATTAAATATAATATTATTATATTTAATTTTTTTAAATTTTTAAAAATTTCACATTCAATAAAATTCCGAGTGAGAATACATGCACCGCCATGGCGAGATTTACGACAAAAAGATGATGAATTGGCATATTTTAGAATATTAATTAATTGAATGTCAGATCTTATGATATTATGTTCGGTTATACACAAAATGTCTATGTTCCCGCTCTTATTTTCAAGTAGTTCTAAGGATAATGTTAGCAAATCAGTTTTATTAATCAATCCGTTAAAGTTGTAATGGAGTATATTTAACTCTTTAAACACGAAAAAAGTCATTTGGTTTGTTCGCGAAGCTCGATTTATGTATATCATTACTACCAGTTAATTGTGCATCTGTTTGTGTAGATTTGTCATAACTGATTGGTGTGTTATACACACGGTAAGTCACATTATTAAAATTTCTTTCGTCAATATATTTGTCATAGTTTAATTTATAGGTAATGCGCAATGTCTCTTTAAGGATAAGCTGTGATTTATGTAGAGCACGGATAGTATTTAAAATTAAAAATTAGAATTGAAACTATTTGCATTTACTTTTTATTCTATACCTTACATGAATTGCAAAACGTATCAAAATGTAAGTGCAGTCGTGTCAGCTAAGGCACAGTGATGCGGATGATGCAATTTCTACTATTTTCTACAGCTTATTCTCGAAGCTCCGTAGAAAGTAAGTTATAAGACTTCAATATCATTGTGATGTTTTTGCAATCAAATCGGTTTGATAGGGATAAAAAGTTTAGTCACCAGCTATGGAATGGGTTTGAAACCTGACCGACTCACCTCAGAAAACTTTTTTAAAGACATCTCCCGCACTAGGAAAGTATCTTGTGTCGCGGGAGACTTTACATGCGTTGAATCCACACTTCTTTCAATATCAATTCAATCACTGGATTCAAAGAACACGCAGACTCAAAAGAACAAATGGATCACACATAGATTTATCTCAAGTGGGAATCGAACCCACGGCACTCGAAGCAGCACCAAATGGAGAAGCGACCGACAGTCTTAAACCGTCATCCATGTCAGCTTCTCGCTTTTATTCTTATAAACCTTACCAAATTACTTATTTAGTAAAAAAACAAACTTTTGATAGGAAACTGAGAAGTGTTTTGATAAAAGTTTGTTAATTGGCTCATCCACTGATTGGCGCCGATTAACGTATAGTTTATGAATAACAAAGTAATTTAATATGTGATAGCACTGTGTTATATATACTAAATGACTATGCCGTCTGGCAATATATAAATACCTTGAACACGATAAACCTAGCAGCTGTGATCTTATTATCAGTATTATTGACTGGATTCTGCGTATGGGTATTATCATATCGCTTCCTATTCTGCGTACTTTCCTAGTTATATTCAAGGTCGTCGCCAGCCGATTGTCTAGGGGGAGGCAAGGTCGCCAGGGAGTGGGGGGGGGGGGGTTGTGCTGTCAATTTGATATGGAAAATGAGGAAAACATGAATTGAAGGGTTTTTTTTAATCTCTAGAGGGGGCAGCTGCGCCCCTTCTGTCTTCCCTTGGCTTAATTATACGGATAGTTCTTACTGAGTTAAAAAAAGATCAAGATTCGTTTTCTTCATCGTATTCTTCATTCCTGAAGGTAGCCCTATATAAAAGTCCTTCGTGTTATTTTCAATCTTTCGCTAATCTAATCTAATCTAATCTAATCGTAGGACGGTTGTTAAAGAGATAGTAGTGAGTGCGGTCAGCTGGTTACACCAGCACCAACCGCTTGGTGATCGGCCGCGGAGCATTTATCAATTAACTTTACCCGCTGCAGATAACTTGACAAGGTTCTTTGGATGACAACGAGCAATGTAACCAAAATAACCCAGGATTAATGAAACACAATATTTTTGGTAAATAATTTTTATTTATCTCTAAACTTAAAATATATAATGTTTTTTGCTTTAATACTAAATATCAAACATATATTTTTGTTTCGTCGTCGTTGTATTCTCCGTTTATTTTATTTTCGGTAGTTTGTTGTTTCTCTTTATTTTCTACTGTTAGATTACATTGAGGACCTGTTGCATGGTTTACAAATCTGAACTGACTTCCATTCTCAAGTTTGACGATTTCACTTCGTACTAGCAGAATAATGTAAAACTGGATAACTGAAAACAAAATAATAGTGAATTATAATGATATTTTTGATTTAGAAAATATGTCGGCTTGCTAATAAGACGATGGTTATGTAAAATTTTTTGATTATATTTTAAATAATATTTTAAATCAGTTAGGTAATACTTTAAGAGGAAACTTGCAAAAATATTAATTTTAAACCCGCACAATTACTTGCACTCTAGTAATATTATAAATCATATGTCGCAGGAGCTCTCCCAGACTTAAACAATAATTTATGGATCACACAAAGTGTTATCTCGTGTGAGGATCGAAACCACAACATACGGCACAGTGTGCACATCATACCTACTCATCATAGTATATATGTATGTCTATCCATTATCTAGTACCCATAACACAAGCTCTGCTTAGCTTGGGACTAGATGGTGATGTGTGTATGCGGTAGAATATTATATTATACTAGTCAACGCCAGCGGCTTCGCACGCACATATTTTCGAATTTCCCGTTTTGCCCTATCCCGTGGGAATTTCGGGAAATCCCGCCTTAGTGCACCCCTACAGTGCCCAAGGAACATACATGCTAAATTTCATCTTCTTGTGACCAGTAGTTTCGGCTGTAGCGTGTCTGTCAGTCAGTCAGTGACGCAAGGATTTTATATATTAAGATTATTATATTACTATTAATATTATTATAGTGTTCTCGAAGGACATGTGAAGTATTTTTGGCCTCGGTAGAAGACTAATTATGATATAGCTCTTTTAAATGTGAGGAGCATTCTGTGCCCAGCAGTTTACTTTATCATCATCTCAACATAGATCTATACGTCCACTGCTAGTCTGAGGCCTACCCCAAGGCTCTTCATACAGATGGATTTTGAGCAACCCGCATCCGGCCTTTTTCCAATCTTGACCAGATCATATGCTGCTAGATGAGCAGTTTATATACTGGGATGATATTATAACGTTGTTATATTATTATTTTCTATTTTCAACTATCATTTAAATATACATACGATTTTATTTAATAAGCATATTAGCTATAGTACATTTCAATGCAAAATACTTACCAATGTTAGCCAATGGTATAAACGTATCAAAAATTTCATACACGAGTAGCAGCAGGAATATTGAGTGGTTACTATACTGGAGTAAAGAATACCATGAACTGGCCCAATTCACAATATTGAACAATATCGTCAACGCCAACAGAAATGTGCTATAAATATAGTAAATTCCCAGTATCTTCACATTTTTCTGAAAAAGAAAGGGCATGAACATATATAGCCAAAATAATATAAATATTTATTTTGGAAAATTAAAACTATTTTAGATTATATTGCTATCAGTCTTGCTAAGTGGCGATAGCCCAGTGGTGTACGTAACGGACTGCCGAGACGATGGTCTCAGGTTTGATCCTCGGTTACCCTGGCACACACCTCTGTCTTTTCGAAGTTATGTGTGAATTTTTTTTTTTATTATCGCTCGCTTAACAATGTGCCCGGCAGATGGCAATAGGATCGCCCCCTATTACATTGTGACCGAAACAACTGGCAAAGTTTGGGTGTATAATACACCTCTGCCCACCCCTTCGGAGATAAAGGCTTGAAGTTCTGTTATGTTATATCAGTGTTGCCATGTGGTGGATTCAAAATAGTGATTATAAGAAGTCCAGTCAACTTTCAAACTTATTAAGGCAATACAAGGGATTTATATTCTCTTTATATGAACTGAAATTGGAATCTTTAGAACTTTCTATTTCTTTGCTTCCTTTTCCTCTTTCTTGCCGTTTCCTTGATTTTCCCGCGTGGGACTATTTCATCCCTTTAGGTTTCAGATTAGCTTATTTTTCTGCGCGTATACGGTCGTTTCAGCATACGCGAAAAAAACCGGACTCGCGTAAACTAAATATTTCGTCGTGTTCGCTCGAGACGGTAGTGACATCGTGTCAGTGTCAACATGGATTCTGACAGCTTGCACTTAGGTATATGAGGTTAGAAGCGCGGTAAGGCTCGCACGAGTTGCACGTGTGCCAGAAGGCGCGCCTATATGCGCCTACATGCGCTTCCAAAAACGAGCTTATACGCGCGTATAAAACGCTAATCTGAAACCGCCCTTAGAGTGGGCAGTTCCAAACATCTCTTAATATTCCCCTACACTCTTCAACAAACATACATACCAAGCTTTCAGCTTCTTGCGCCCAGAAGTTTCGGTTGTGCGTTGTCTATCAGTCAGTCAGTTAGTTGTTTGGTTGAATGCGCTAATACTCAGGAACTACTGGTCCGATTTGAAATATTGTTTTTATTTTGGATAGCCCATTTTTCGAGGGAAGCTGTAAGCTATACAACATATTGCTTTGTGTTACGAGTGCGGAGCAGTAGCCCGAAATAACGCTGGTGTTAACAATAATAACATACCTTACAACATCCAACAATGTACGTTATAGTCAGAATAATATCTGCACCTGCCACGACACCCGCAATATACGCAATAACCACGGTAGCTGTCGGTATTCTGTAAGCATCTTCTGGGGAGTTCATATATTTTTTAGCTTCACCCATGATGAAAACGACGAATGATAATGCAAGACAGCTTGTAATCTGAAAAGTAATATTTTTCTTAAAGATGTTAGGAATAATAAACATTACGTAATTTTAGCACAACATATAGCTTAGTTATTTTATGTAGCTAAGTAATCACTTAGGTACATAATATTCATAAAGTCTCACGATGCCGTCGTATCGAGAGACTTTATGAATAATATTCAGACATGGCCACAAAGGATACCACGGAGTTTTGTATACTCAGAAGAAACAAAGGGTCTGATTTCTGTACCAACTTAAGCTAGTGCTCACGGTGCGTGGTTTTGCGGATGAACGCGAGCCGTACGCCGTACCTTTGAAATTCGGACTCGCGATGTAAATAAAATGTTGTCGCGTGTACCGTCAAACCACGCACCATGGGAGACCGACTTAAGGTGTGAGTTTTTCTAACTTGAAAATATATATAACTACTTACCAATTTCACGAATCCCCACACAATCAAGCCATATCGTAATGGCAAACAGAAGCAGCATCTTTTACACAAAGGTAATTCAGTACGCATTTTTGAATTAGTGAAATCCAAAATATTTTTTTTGAAATATTTCACGTATTGGATTGTAAGCTAATGTGTTGTGTTAACGATTGACCTTTATAAACTATTTGATAAATACTGTATTACCAGTGATAAATAGCACGGATCTGTTTATATACAGTATGTGTCAAGAAATTGTGCAAATCAGAAACGCGGTTAAAATATTTCAAGACAACAGCCCATTTGTTTTTGAAATCTTTTATATCTAAAAACAAACACACAACGAAAAAAAGAAAACATATGACAGTGATCAATTACTGGTAATTGATCACTGTCATATGTTTTCTTTTTTACGTTTATCTCTTTCGATTGTGGTACATAATTATCTGATCTGGATCAGATAATTATGTACCACAATCGAAAGAGATAATTCAACTTCAAATTTATTTCACTATCCATAAAAAAATGTGTAAAGTGCAGTGATTTGAATTACAAATAAATACTTTCGATACTTTTACAGGTCTCAATCGCCTACATTACACGAGTTGTGACCACAGAATGGCCACAATTGATATTTAGCTCTATTATTATTTTTTTAACCTTCTCAAGGAAGAAGACTTGTATCACTAAAGCCTCAAACAACGACAACGGACACAAGCTCTGGCATGGAACTGAATTGTAACAATTGATCGAAAAAAAAACATTGGCGTTAACTTCAGTAGATAGTAAAATAAGTGGAGACACAAATGACTACAATTTCATGGCCTTGACTGACACCATTTTATTTTCAAACTGTTTTATACCACCATCACATTATGATCAATAGACTAATGTAGACAATAATGATTTCCGCTACACGCTGTATATACAACGAGTGATAATGACGAAAATATAAACACGGTATTAGTGGAACACTAACGTATGGGTATAACATTTATCCAAGTGCGCATTTACGATATGCAAAACCCACGTAAATAAATATGAATTACTTAATTAAGTAAACATAAACAGCTTGTTTCCGCTTAGTATTTTTTACAAATGTTATTTTGTAAACAACAAAAAAACGCCCACTTTTCGCAGATTTGACGTGATGCGTATGACCAAAATACTCGGGGCTTGCAAAATATTAGACGAAGACTTGATGTGAACAAATAGATTTTGTTACTTTAGATAAATTATTTTATGACATAGGTACATATTCTTCACAAGTTTTACCCGATACAAGATGGAGTGCAGTTTTATATTGGAATACATTACTACAAGTGCGTCAATATGCACAGATAGTAAAATATCCTGCGTCGGTGCTTGATCAATATCGAGGCCCCGTCGTCGCAAGATATTTTTATGTCTTGAACTTGAAATCATACTGCGGGTCTTCCCCTCCGCTAATCGAAGGTTTCAATTTAAATCATTTCTATACGACTATATTTTAAGTATTTTAGAGCTAAGTATTGATTAAAAACTTCACAATAGCTGTCAACTACCCGAAGCAGGAAGAACATGCGGATTGTGGCTAGCTCGGCGGATTGCACCTGCTCAAGCAAGGACTGATGGCTGTTTTGCCTGCGTCCCGAATTACGAGCACAGAAGCCTTTATGTTTGAGTGTGAGGCCACCTGGTTAGAGGAGTTGGTATTTGCTTTGACGTCGAGTTTCTGTTTCTTTGCAAAGATACTATTTGCTTCGTGTATTATTAACGAAATATGGCATAATTATTTATTTATCTAGAATAATTAAACTACAATACGTTCATCATTATCAGCACTGCATATAAACTGTCCTACTGCTGAACACGGGCCTCTTCTCACTATAAGAATAGGACCATAACCCACCACGTTAACCAAGTGCGGTTTGTCAGACTGCACATGTCTGTCAAAAACATCATGGAGAATTCTAAGATCTCTCACACCATGTTCTTCATACATACATAGACTCACGCCTGTTTCCCAAAGGGGTAGGCAGAGACTATAGAACGCCATTTGCAACGATCCTGGCGTATCTCTCTTGCTGCATTCACTCTCATCAAATTCCTCATGCATGCTCTTTGGTTAAGGGTACTTCTAAGCTGTCTTGTTTTAGGATGTCTCCAATCTGGTCAGAAAACGTCCGCCTAGGTCTTCCCCTTCGCCCTGTCCCATTCACACTTGCCTTCTGCCTCTGCTTTGTCAATTTTCTTCATCCATCCTTAGCATACCTTTCTCGATGCTTGTCACTACTTTTTCTTTTGTGTTGATGTTTTCCACCGTTAAAGAAGCGATTATTAACAATTTAATACGCATATTCTGTTTCAGGGTGCATAGGGTTCCCACCAAGAACTTAGGGTCCCAAGTCAACCTCACCTGCAAGTGGTGCACCTGCCGATCAACGGACGAGGCTCTGGCAAACAAAATATCCCGATAAGCGGCAATAGGCTCGCCACCTATTACGTGGGATCAAAACACTGGCGAAAAGTGGGCGTTTAATATGCCTCTGACTACCCCTTAGGGGAAACAGGCGTAAGTCTATGTATGTATGTATTTTGTTTCAGTCTGTCGCTCTCTTCACAAGGCTATCACTGCCTATGCCTACAATACATTTTATTAGGTACCCAAAATCCGAAATCTGTATAATAATATTCCGATAACTCATCCACTTTGTACTTATCTTGCTTTAGGCGCTTTTATGCTTATTTATATTTTATTTTTATTTTTGGATAAATGATGTAAATCTTAATTCGGTTTGATATATATTTAATTAAGTTGTAAATAATTGAGTAATAATTACGAGGTTATCAAGAATACACGTTTATTGCTTCTTTGGTATTGTTAGCTCCTTTTGTATTTTCCTTCTCTGTCACTTGTTCTGCTATTGTTTTAGCAATAGTTAGGTCACAATGAGCTTCAGTAGCGGGATTGACAAACCTGAACTGACTTCCATTCTCAAGTTTGGTGATTTCGCTTTTCACCAGCACAATTCTGTAAATCTGGATAACTGATATAAAACAAGTTTATGACAGTATTTCCGGGTAGTTTGCTTTGATCATTTTCAGAAAGTTAATTTTTTCATCGTATCTCTAAAAAAGTTCTATTGAATTGGATTTTCATAGAATATGCTCTTTGCTTCTGCACCTTAACAACTGCCTCCGTGGTCCTGTGGATAGGCTATGCGACCTCTGATCAGAGGTCCCGGGTTCAATTCTCAGGTCGGGCAATAGTGTTACTGGGTTTTTCCGAATTCTCAGTAGCAGCACGGCGTCTGGTAATGTGCCCGGTAACGGCCATAGGCTCGCCCCTTATTACGTGGGACCTAAAAATTCATGGCGTAATGTGGGTGTAATATTATACCTCTGCCTACCCCCTTCGGGGATACAGGCGTGAGTGTCTTTAAAAAAATAAAATAAAAATATCTAAGTGAAACCCATTTTCTACCAACTAAACAAACATGTAAATCAATAAAGTTATGAAGAAATTTTGAAACGCGTTTTGTGATAGGCCTATGACCAGCAGGGGAAATGCGATAGGCTAATTGAGTATATACATGTATAAAATCGATTTGGTAATCTCGTAGAACTTCCTAACGTTAGAAAATAGAAGCAGTAAGTACAAAATTAAATACATTATGCACAAGAATATTGGATTATTACTGTACATAAACACGTAGTATGGCGTTATAGCGAAGTTGAAGAGATCTAACGCTATCGTCAGTGCCAACAAAAATGTACTGTAGTAATAATATATCCTCAACAGCTTTATGTTTTACTGAAAATAAGAAAATTCAAAGAATGGATATTAACTTATACAATTACAGTAGTTTCATATGAGAGTGGCCAAACGCGACTCGAAAACAAAGAACTGGCGACTTGATCTCTATGATCAACCAGGCCAAGTGTGTTGGGACTGCTTTAGACATTTGTGTAATGTGCTTAAATAAAAGCCCGTCGACGGAAGGTAAGAGTTATCTCATTTTTGAGTTGCCTGTTGATCTAGGTCAAAAAATATTTGTGTTAAAATATGGTCATTAAAAACACGGTCATGCCAGCAATACTAGCAATTATACTATTGCAGATGCTGGTTCCCTGTGTTCCTCCTCTGTCGTTATATATAATATAGCAGATTTCAAAAACAAACAAAATATCGTCAAGGCTATGCAGCTTGTGAACTGAAAGAAATATACGTGACTATACAGCCTTTATAAACGTATTGTAGGCTAGGTGGAGTGATGATATACGCAAAGTGGCTGTCAGCAGCTGGACACGAAAAGCCGAAAATCGGGCTCAGTGGCGTGCCATTGGAGAGGCCTATATCCAGCAGTGGACTCTTGCAGGCTGATGATGATGATGATGATGTTGTTGCAATCCACCCTTGAACAACGGCCTCTCTTAATTTGAGGCACAATAACATTGCGAGTCATTAGGAGGTTCGGCCTATTGTACCATGCTAGCCAAACTGATTAGATAGATAGATAGATAATTCTTTAATGTGCAAATGTTAATTAGTATAGGGTTTGATGTCGAATTTTCTTTCTTTTCACAAAGGTATTATTTACTTCGTGTGTTTTCCTTAGTCGCCTCCTATGATAGCCATGGAATGAAATATGGTCACTTTGGATTCTTAATAAATGAAAAGTGGCTCACAATGCTCAACAGTTCCATCCAAGACTTTGAACTTGGAGCCAGAAGCTCGCTTTCTTGCCTAAGTAAATCATCATCGTCCTCATCATCATCCTCCTAGCATTATCCCAATTTCAACCTGGGATCCGCTTACTATTCTAACCAGATTCGGCTGAATATTAACTTTTCCACCAAATTGCTAACCCGAAGGGATAGCGATGACAACCGGGACGGACGCCTTAACGTGCTCTTTAAGGCACGGGGCAAGCGATCATTTACAATTCAAAACGCACATAACTCCGAAAAGTCATGGGTGCGCGCCGTGGATTCGAATCTTTTACCCTCTGCAGTCTGTTGGTATCTCCACTACGTTATCGCTACTCCGTCATCATCTTCATCTGCTTTCTAGCCTAACTATATTTGACACGATATTAACTTCATTAGAGCAACTGCTGCCTGGTCGCTGCAACGCCAACGAGAGATATGTATTTTAATTAAAAATCCTGTTCCGAAGTTATGAAATGATGAGATTTTCAAATTATAAAGAAAAGCCTTTATGAACTATGAACCCAAAACACATATCGACCGGATTTTTTTTGCCAACCCATTCGCGATATATTTTTCACATGCAAATTTGATATAAAGTTATTTTCATCCATTTACCAGTCCGGCGAAGGTCACTTTTTTGTTCTCTTCTCTTCACCATTACGGTTTGCACAAACTCCTTCTTTTCATGTTCAATTGCAATTATTTTTTCATCAAATAATGTTTTTTATTTACTTACCAATTTATCAAATCCCCACACAATCTAACCATACCGTAGGGGAAAAAAACAGCATCTTTTAAACACTGGTATTTCCGAACGCATTTTTATCGTAGCAAAATTTAACTCAGTATTTATTGACGAAAAATCTCTTACGTCACTGAATTGAATAGACAGAACCGTTCTCATAAATATTTCAATGTAAACTTTAAAAATAACCTTTATAAACTTTACTATAAACACTCCATAAATACAGTAATTACTGAAAGAGGTACACAACACACACACAATGATGTATGGCCTGTATACATATACATGTGAACAGCGGTCAAATAAAGAGCAATAAAGACTGATGAAGACATCATTGAGCTACAATTGCACTTGGGCTTCATCGATGTCATAGTGCTTTAATCTGCTACCTTTGGAACTTAGCTCTGGGTGGAGTAATATGAGTTCGATCTCCATACGGCACTTGAGTCATATAGAATCAAAAACAGCAATCTGACTTTTGACTTATTAACGGTAATTAGGAAAAGTAGTTTCATTATTACAAACTACATCTTTTTTTTAATGTGTGTTTATAATAATGTATGCTTTAGATTTTTGAATTCATTATATTAAGATTTAAAAAGATTTAAATTGAATTAAATAAATAGTTATTAACTAAAATTATCAGATTGCTGTTTTTGATATTGACTTTCAAACATTGCTGAGTATGATACTTAACAATGATTAGATTGCTGTCTTTGATTCTTGCCAAAATGAAACACACATAGGGTTGTTAATAAATAAAACTTCATAATTTAATACAATCTTTTTATTTGGTTTGCTATCACTAATGTTATGAAGAAGGAGATTTTCATATCAAAAACTTTGTCATTTGACAACCCTCGAATTAAAAATGCAAGGTAAGGTCCTTGCAAGTTTGGCGACATTTACTTTGCAATTTACGGGATCTCTTTTCTTTTTTCTCGCGTATCTATTAGTTACACGTGTGGGATGTACATCTATGTTATGTTTTTTCACCTCCAAACTAATTATTTAACACTATTTTTGTAATAAAATTACAAAACACGCACACGGATCTTACGACAAAATCGATCAGACGCCATCTTGACGTCATGATCAATGAACGCCTGTGATTGGTCGAAGCTAGCAGATTGCTGTTTTTGCATCTCATCGTATGCAGATTGCTGTATTTGATACCAATATGGGTTTTACATTCGGGTTTTTGGTGGAATATTGCTGCTTTTGATACGATGTGACTAAATAAGTAAAATATATTTTTAAAATACATTGTTACCATAGTCATAACTCGAATTGCGTAAAATTGATAGATTGCTGTTTTTGATTCTATACGACTCACTTGTTTGTGTCAGTCAATACAGTCGTAGTAATTTTGGTATATTTTTATCTGTTTAATGTGGAGTTTTACCTACTCTTTCAATGGAATTGAGTTCATTAAGATGTCATGACACCGACGCAATAAATAGTTTGCATACATTCCAAACAGACTCTTGTAAAGCCCGCTTCTCACGGTGCGTAATTAGCGGACGCATGCACCGGGGCGGGCAGGCCTACAAGTGGACTTAAAAATCAATCATATTTTTGACCAACTGGGAGTAAGTTGTCGTAGCTAAATTGAAAGCAGAGGGTCTCGGGTTCGAATCCACGGCACGCACCAATGAATTTACGAAGTTAAGTGCGTATTAAATTGTTAATTATCGCTTGCTTTTCGGCTAAGGAAAACATCGTGAGGAAACCTGCATGTATGAGAGTTCTCCATAATGTTCTCGAATGACATGTGAAGTCTGCCAACCAGCACTTGGCCAGCATGGTGGACTATGGGCTTACCCTCCCTGAATTCATCATCATCTTAGCGTTATCCCAGTTGCATACAAGACTAACGCGTTGGAACCCGGGGTCTGCTTACTAATCTTACCAGCTTTTGTACAGAGTTACTGCCGTCTGACCTCTGCAACCCAAATCGGTAGCGATATTCCACGTTTAAGCCCGTATGACTGACTTCCCGTAACAACTGTCAAAGATCTTCATGACAGGCGGGCCCGACGGTTTAAGGTGTTCTGTGAGGCACGGTGCAAGGGGCAAGGATCATACCAGTCATTCCGTGGAAAAGATATCATTCTGTCAAATCTGGTTAGACTAGAGGGCCTCGGACTCGTAAGTACATTCTTAGTTCTGATGGAGAACTGAAAAAAATTATAGATCATAGTAATACAAAGTATAGAATTATAAGAATATGTTCTTAAAGTAGGCGTCATAACTATACACTGATCAAACTAAATGTTTCGATCGCTTAAATCACAAAATACTTATCGATTTATAGGAGATCTTTACCGTTGGATATCGGCATGTGTAGACAGTAGAACATAGGCAGTGATATTATGCAGTTAAGTTTACAGCTGATATATCGTCTCCACTGGTATCCCCCAGGGTGCAATATTAGGGCCTTTGTTATTTACTTTATTCACAAAGGATGTGAAGGCGTGATTTAGGTACTCTAAAATACTTTTATTAAGGATGACGCTAAATAGCCTGTTAAAAGCGTTGTCAGACATATAACAGCTCCAAAAGGATTCCTTTTTTTAATTATTGTTGATTGAACTAATTATATCGCTCCACATTCCATACAACTTCCAGATTTGGCGATAATTAACAAAGTAGACAATAAAATATGAGATCTGGTAGTTAGCTGTGATGAAATTTACTTTTGGTACATTACTATTTTTACATTAAATGGTTTAATATTTTGTACTAATACTTTGTACAGAGACGACACCTCACTAATTTCCAAATTAATTGCAATAAAAGTACAAAGCAGACAATGTTAGGCTAATATTCTAAATATTAGTTTCCAACTCTTCTGATAATAATTCTGATTGACTTTGTTGCGGGTTCCAAAACAGATTATCTTTCCCTGGGACTTCACAAGTGTCATAACTCGGTGTCTTGCATCGTCACTGCTGCTAAATATAGCTACACAGGTGATAGCGCAGTTAAAATGAGGATGGACTAGCCCCAAAAGAATTTGACAAGCGCATTAAAATCATTAAAAACCAAGCTTGTTGTATGTATCCATTTGTATCCTCGATATTCGATTTGTACTTTCAATAAATTGTAATTTAAATATTTAAAAACTTTGTAACTCTGATTTCAATATAATACTGTCCACAGATTTTGGTGTTGATACAAGTTAAATAGGGCGTAAAAATAAAACACAGAAAATGATATTGCGAGTTTTACTCATCGTTATATTAAGGAAAGTTTCCTGCAAGTGAAATAAATTATATAAGTATTTATATCTAGTGAAACATGTGAAAATAAGGGTTGGATTTCGAAACGAATCGCCTGAATTTGAGGGTATTGGTGATATAGTGGGCTTAAGGGAGTTAGTTTTAATCCCCTAAAAGTAATTTTGGCTGCCGGAGTTGCGTCTAAATATTTTTAAACAATTTCCAAAAATTCTTAAATACTTACTTCGGCAACTATGCAAAACGGAACGTAATTTTTATACTTTAGAACAGTTTTACAAATGTAATTTTTAGGTTTTATGTGAAAAACGTGAAACGAAACGCAACCCGCCAGCTTGGAGGGATGATATTGACAGCTAATGTCAAATTTGTGCGTCATTGCTTTCGAGTGCCTAGGGTCAGGTGCGACTGTAATAAGTAACTAAATAGGTTATGTTAGGTTCTCTTTTGAGCCTTAATCTGAAAATAGGAGCCCTGCGAAGCAGGGCTCCTTCAACCTTAGTTTATTAAACTAGTGTGAAGAATGTGGAAGTTGGCAGTGCCATGCACACCGATGTTTGGAGATTTTTTTTTTTCAGAGTAAACCAAGTATTTCCGGCAAGTGAAAATGGTGAAGGGGTTCCGAGACCTCCCCCTCCCCAATCACTCACAACCCCTAAAAACGGCGACGTATTTCGAATTTTTTACCGAAAATAATAGTAGTTTTATTCATCAATTAATGTTAAAACTTTACTTAACATTTTTTATCGTATTTTTTTTTATAGTAAGTATTCTACTTGACAGCAAAAACTATGACGTCATTAGGTTTTATTTCATACAAAAGCCGTAGCAAAGGTCGTTTTTGACATTTCATTAAAAGTGCTTGATTTGACTAGTTGGAAACAACCCTATTAACACAAGCATAAAATCTTAACTTCATAACATATTGTTTAGTTCTTTATGACAAATTTATTTTAATTGTAATTACATGTCAATCAATAGTTGTCTAATACACGTCTATGGTTACTTTGGTGTCTTTATCTTCTGTTGCATTTTCCTTCTCTGTAACTTGTTCTGTTTTTGTGCTATCTATTGTTAAATCACACTGGGGTTCAGCGGCGTGGTTTACAAACCTAAATTGACTTCCATTCTCAAGTTTGGTGATTTCACTCTTCACTAGTAGAATCATGTAAACCTGGATAACTGAAATAAAAAACATACACAGTTATAGTTAATATAATCTTAATATATAAAATCCTTGCGTTACTGACTGACTGACAGACAAGCTACAGCCAAAACTATTGGGCGCAGGACGCTGAACTTTGGCATGTATGTTCCTTGGGGACCTTAGGGGTGCACTAAGAAGGGATTTCCCGAAATACCCACGGGATCGGTCAAAACAGATAAATTAAAAATATGTGCAGGCGTAGCTGCTGGCGGCCTCTAGTGTTTATATAAATATGTTGAGTTTTAATATTGCCTTTGATGCTTGTAATTTATTTATTAAGGGGTCCCATACACGTCCGTATAATACCGGTGGAATTATTGTTATTGGTGTCATCCCAGATATACCTTAGAACTAAGCAAAGAAGAAAAGAAGTTGTATTTAAATTTGTATAAGTGTTTTGATCTGTCCGTTTGTACTTGCCAATATTTAAAACAGCCGGTCTGTTATGAATGCAACTTTAACTGGATGATAACTGATTATGATAAACAGTAACTAAAACTGGGCAAAAGGTAACCTTATAATATACCTAATAATCTAAGAAGATAGGTTGCAGATAGGGTTGACTAACATTATATAACTATCACGTTTGTTGTATTTTTTACTTGACTATAATTAAAACGTAATCGGAATAACGGGAAATGTTTTATTTAACTTCAAATTCGCTTGTTAAAGAGAACTTGCCATGTGTCACAATGCTACAATGTAGGAAATAGTAGGAATTTCATATTTCAAAGGCTATAAAATCAGTTATAAGTTGTCTTCCAGAATATCTAATACAAATACATAAAGCTGAAGAGTTTGTTTATTCGGTTGAACGCGCTAATCTCGGAACTACTGGTCCGATTTAAAAAAATCTTTCTTTGTTAGATAGCGCATTTATCGAGGACGGCTATAGGCTATATAAATCACGGTGCGAGCCACGGAGGCGGAGCAGTAGCCTCAAATAACGCGTATGTAACCGCGAACTCATCTAGCGTTAAGATAAAAACGGCAGTAAAAGCAGTGTTGTACACAAAAAAGGAATAAGACAACAGTAGACTTGCTTTTAACGAGTTTACTTGTTAGTAGCGCTTATAGTAAGACTGGACTTGCCGTTCCTTATAGATCGGCAAAGTTAAGCAACACTTGCACAGGTCGCCACTTGGATGCGTTACCGCGTATGTCATTCACCTCAGAACGCTACCGTGCCTCGGAGGGCACGTAAAGCTGTCAGTCCCAGTTCTTGTCTCAGGATATGAATTGTTAGGACATGTCGGAGGCCTTTGGGCGTTCAGAACTATGCCAGAATTGGCCACACACGTACACGATAAAGAAGTAAGAAGAAAATGTGCTTTACTCGTAAATTTTGTTCAAAATCGTTATAAAATTATTAAGGAGATCCTTATACTTACCAACATTAGAAAACAGCACCAGTGCCTCCATAATTTCATATACAACTAAACGCAAGAACATTGGATCATAACTAAACCGAAACAAGAAATATGATGTATCAGCGAAACAATATAGGTCAAACAAAATTGTTATTGTCACCAAAAATGTGCTGTAAAAATAATATATCCGCAACAGCTTCACGTTTTTCTGTAAATAATAAAAAAAACATATTATAGATGCATATAAGTACAGATTGGAGACATTCTAAAAAAAGGACAGCATAGAAGTACCCTTAACCGAAGAGCATACATGAAAAATTTGATGGGAGTGAATGAAGCAAGAGAGATATGTCAGGATCGTTGCAAATGGCGTTCCGTAGTCACTGCCTCCACCCCTCCGGGAAACAGGCGTGAGTCTATGTATGTATATGTACAGTAGTTTCATATGGGAGCGACCGAACGTGAAATAAAGCGAATGAAATGTGTCATCACGCTGGCCATGCAAGTCATTATCGTCATCATCATCATATCAGCTAAAACTGCTGCCCCTGTTGGACATAGGTCTCTCCAAGGCTCTCTACGTAGACCAATCTTGAGCCACACGTATCCACCCGCTGCCTGCAATCCTTACAAGATCGTCAGCTCACCTCTCCTACGATGTCTGGTGCATGGCCGCCACTCTAGGATCTTTTTGCTCTAACAGCCATCGATTCTTCAGACTATGTGCCCTGCCAACTGCCACTGGATCTTGTCTATTTGGAGAGCTTTGACGGTGAGTTACCATAGTGAAGAATTAGACATACCTTATAACATCCGACTATATACGCGATTGTCAGGCCAAAATCTGCGACCCCCACAATGCCAGCAATACTACCCATAACTACTACAGGGATTGGTATACTCCGTTTAGCCTGGCCCGTTCCATATAATATTGCAGCCCTCAACATAAAACAAACTGTCGTTATAGTTAAACAGCTCGTAGACTGAAAGGGAAAAGAAAATGTTGATAGCTACACAAAAGGTAAAAATATGCTAGCGTAATATTGAAGCGGCGGTAGCGCAGTGGTGTACGTAACGGACTGCCGAGACGATATATTATTATATACCCTGGGCACACACCTCTGACTTTTCGAAGTTATGTGTGCATTAAAAATGTAAATTATCGCTCGCTTAATAATGTGCCCGCTAGATGGCAACAGGCTCGCCTCCTGTTACATTGGGACCGACGCATAACTGGCAAAATGTGGGTGTGTTATACACCTCTGCCAACCTCTTCGGGGATAAAGGCGTGAAGATATGTATATGTGATACATGATACGAGAGGTGTTCTGTTTTTTTATTTATCTGGATGATAAAACCTATTTCATATGAACACTAACAGTGTTTTCAAACGTATTTTTACATACTCTATGCTTTAACTGAAAAATCTGTGTTAAATGTTACTTTGTAATAATAGAGCCTATTAATCATAATAGGCTCTATTATTATAAAATATATTATAAATACTAACGCGATTAAGACTCGTATAGAAATTATGTATAATAGTCATACCGATTTCTAAGTCGCTTAGAAAGATAAAGAAATTACGAACACTACAACAATGGGCACTAATTTTAAATAAAATCTATTAAAAATGTATCAATTCAATTCACAACCAATCTGGTAGAATAAGAACTGGCAACTATTTGTATTAACGGTGGTCACTACGAAATCTTTATGAAGCCTTTTTTGCATTCCAGTTTTTAAAAGTCCGTAAATAAATACCTTTTTAAACACTCACCAATTTTACAAATCCCCATACTATTAAACCATACCGTAAAGGAAAACAAAAACAACATCTTTTAAACACTGGCAGTTCTGAACGCATTTTTATCACAATTACTTAAATCCAATCAATTTTAATATTTTTTTTCTTATTTTATAAACTATTAATTTGAGGAGTTCAATTGACAAGACCGTCCTCATAAATATTCCAATGAAAACTGTTTTTTTTATTCAAATTAATCTTTATAAAATACAACATAACATAATTATACTAATCAACAGCTAGAATTACGCGAGATAAACACAACACACATGTACAGCGAGTATCTGGATAACAAGGTCATACATATAAACAGTGGTATCTAAAATCACGCCACGCATTTTTCAAAATTGTGTGCGTGTAAATTGTTTATTATCATTCACTCCATGGTTTTAAGAACACGTTAAACCGTCAGTCCCGGTTGTCATGAAGATCTTTGTTAGTAGTAATGGGGCGTCAGTACCCTTGAATTATACTAAAACTGGGCTAAATCATGGATATCGCTTTCCCAATGCAGATGGCAGTCATTCTGAGATTGATATTTTGTCAAATCTGTACAGACCAGCAAGCGGACTCTAGAGTCCAAAACGGAAGGCCATGGATGCAGTCAGGATAGCGACAAGACGACGATAATAATAATTTTAATGCGAATACATTATACACATGTCCAAACACTGAATTTTCTACCAAGCCTTTCTTCCAGCGACAGTGGGACTTGTCGCTCTGTTATTTAGTCAGAAAAAATCTTTTTTCTGCAGCTTCTAATGTTGCAGAGCGTACTCGCTTGCTAGTTGTATGGGAATCTATTCATTGGCTTCAAGCACCTCCATCTTCCAGCACAGGAAGAATGTTGGACGATGAGACGTTTCATATCGCCACTTGCCTAAGTTTTGGTGCACCATGTATTTCTCCGCATCGATGTGTTCATCGATCACTGTGGAGAAGACGTCGATAGCCTCGAACATCATTGGGTTTCTTGCAGCAGAAGTGCGGGTAGAAGTCCACGACATGCACATTTGAATGACATAATTCATTGTACTCTTATCGCGAACCAGCTGTACTCGAACCAGATGGTTTGGTACGAGACGACGGGAAGAGACCTGACGGTATGTCGTTGTTGCCATGGTAAAAGGGTAGGCCTTTGGTGTGAGACGCAACGTGCGTAGACATCCTAGTGCCATCACATTTTCCACTGCAGGTCATGATAGCGCTGCTGCTGCAATGGCCGAAACCCTCAAACGGCACAAATACGGAAATTTAGTTGGCAATAACGTTGTTGTAATTTGAGCCGTTTGGGGTAGAAACGCTGGGCTCATAGGGTCCGAGCGCTCGTCTTTTGTATCGAGACATCTCCAAACGCTTGATCGACGTCTCACGTGACCAGAAGGCTGGTTTATTCTTTGCTCAAACAATCAGCATTGCCATTCAGCTTGGCAGTGCTGCCAGCCTTCTGGGCACGTTAACTGATGACAGTAATGCGGAGGAATACTACGACGCCTAAACACCTCGTACTTTGCCTTTTATACATAGACATATCGGCTGTGCTACGGAAAAACAAAGCAACTTACATATTTTTCAAAATTAGTTTTTTACACATTTGGAACATTTTGCCCATAACGGATACTGGTACATTCACAGAATCATCGAAAAGGCTTTATTTTTCGAGATGAAACTTTGTAAAATAAAGTAACTGCAGGCACTTGTCCAACATATCTACGGTATAACAAAGTAAACCACAATGTCTAAGCAAAAACAAAGTTATTGCACGTCGATTACATTGTTTTTACGTTGTGAAATGATTTAATTGGCTTTTCATTTGATATAAATTTCTTTTTAAGCCCCTTTATCTAGCTTTAAGAAAATCAAACAAGTTTTTAAATTGTTAAAAATGGTCAAAATGGCAAATTTGTTAACGTAAAAATAAAGCAAGTAAAATGACAAAAGTAAAACAAAGCAACTGAATAACAGTTGCTTTGTTTCTTTATTTTAAATCAATTCAAGCTATGACTATATCCCATTTACTTGGTTTTTAATATGCTGTCGTTCATTTATAAATTTCAAATGTCTAAATTATTTGACATTACTCGGTTTTATCACCTTTCAAATGTCACTTTTCCCACAATTAAACTTGTCAGATACGTAGAATCTCTAAGTAGTCTGTGCTTGTCAGTTACAACAGTTACAACTTCGAGTCATAAGTTTGCCAAGGCTGTGATTCTTGTGTGTTTTGTTTGGAAAATGTTTAAAATGCAAAATAGCCACAGTTTACGTTCGAGAACTATGGTGCAGTTAGCACAAATGTAAGTGCAAATGTCCAATTATTTCTATTGTGTGTTTACATTTGGTAAATACCTATTTACGAAATATATCGTAGGCATACATGAAGTAGTACCTATTTTTCTGTTTTGATTTGGTTGTCTATAATGAATACTAATCAATTTGTTAATAAACTGTCCGTGTGGTGACGGATAAACAATACAAGTGTCACTACCCCATTTCATTCCGTGGGTGTCGTAAAAGGCGACTAAGAAAATTGCAAAAGGCGAATAATATCTTTGCAAAGAGATGGAAAACTTGAAACCAAACCCACCCAAACAAATCTCTCACTAACAGCGTTGTAGAAATCAGCAGTGTGTCGACACGGTCACAGACAGGACGGTACTCTCTGAAGGTGGTACAGGTATATGCGCCGACCTCGACATACTGCGATGACATAATCGAAGCCATGTATGAAGATATTACTAAAGCTCTACATCATACCACCAAGACACACTACAGCGTTGTTATGGGGGATTTCAATGCCAAATTGGGAGTACAAGAACGCGACGAAACGAAAATCGAAAATCGGACCCTATGGCGTGGGGCGCCGAAATCACAGGGGGCAAATGCTGGTCAACTTTCTGGAGTCACAGGGGCTCTTTTTAATGAACTCCTTCTTTAAGAAGAAGCCTCATAGAAAGTGGACATGGCGAAAAAATGGCCATGGCCAGAAAACTCGACGATTTCCAGCCTCCGGAACATTGCCGGGTTTTGAAAAGACTACAGCACCGTAGACCACGTCCATACTGTTCGCAAGATTGTACAGAAGACCAACGAGTACAATCAGCCGCTGTGTATGGCTTTCATAGACTACGAGAAAGCCTTCGACTCCATCGAAACCTGGGCGGTTCTGGATGCTCTGCAGTGGTGTTGCATTGATTGGCGCTACATCGAGGTGTTGAGATGTTTATACGGCCGTGTCGTATGACCGTCCAGCTCCAGGACAGTAAAACCAGCCCAATTGAGTTGCGTTGAGGGGTGAGGCAAGGGTATGTAATATCACCTAAGCTCTTCACCAATGCACTCGAAGACGTCTTTAAGACGCTGAACTGGACTGGACGGGGCATACACATTAATGGCGAGTACATATCCCACCTTCGGTTTACCGACGATATCGTCATCGTGGCAGAGAGCCTGGAAGAGCTGAGTGAGATGCTGCACAGCCTAAATGGAGCCTCTCGACGAGTCGGTCTCTGCATGAACTTGGATAAAACCAAGATTATGTTCAACGAACACATTGTGCCGGGACTGGTTTATGTCGACGGATAGATGCTCGAAGTTGTTCAAGAGTATGTCTACCTTGGTCAAGTAGTCCAGCTTGGTTGAAACAACTTCGAGAAAAGAAATCGACCGCAGGATCCAACTGGATCCTACTGAGATGTAGCTTGCCAAACGCTGCCCAACCCACTTGGGTTGGGCAGCGTTTGGCAAGCTACTCCGAGTTTTCTCTTCGCCCCTACCGCAATGCCTGAAGACCAAGGTCTTCAACCAATGCGTCCTACCTGTTATGACGTACGGTGCCAAGACGTGGGCACTCACAGTGGGACTAGTCCACAAACTAAAAGTTACGCAGCGAGCTATGGAACGGGTTATGCTTGGCGTCTCTTTGAAGGATAAAATCCAAAACGAAGTTATCCGACAAAGAACCAAAATTACCGACATAGCTCACAGAATCAGTAAGCTCAAGTGGCAGTGGGCTGGCCATATCTGTAGAAGGACTGATGGCCGATGGAGCAAGCGTGTCCTACAGTGGAGACCACGCCTCGGCAAGCGTAAGGCAGGGCGACCCTCGGCTAGGTGGACTGACGACCTTGAAAAAGGTGGCTGGGACAGACTGGATGCGGAAGGTTGAGGACCGTGTCCTGTGGCGCGTGTTGGGCGAGGCCTATGTCTAGCACTGAACTGCGATAGGCGGATTGATTGAATACTTCATTATATGATTACAACTTATATCTATCATTTTTTAATTTATTTTAGGTAACCATTATATACATGCCCTATTCCTTGAGTGACACTTATCTTAATAAATCTTAAGATGAACTAGTTTTTACAATTCTTACACATTATATGATTCATAAAAAGCAAAAGCCAACAAATCTTATAGTAGATATATTAATTTTTAAATGGCTTCATTGTCTTTGTTAAAAACAATTAAATGCATTTGCTTTGTTATTAAAACTAAAACCTAACTTGTCTATCTCTTTTTAAATTATTTAAAAACAAAGTGACTGTAGTTACTTTGTTACTGAATAGTTCTTTTTATTTAAAATTAATTTTATGTCTATAGAAAAATATTTTTTTAATTTAAAGGAAAGTTATCAATAATTACTCAAAAAATTGCTTTGAAACAGATAGAACTAATTATTTTACAAATTATGAAATAACAAAAGTACTTTAGTTGTCGGCAGTACGTTTTAAATTTGTGATTTTCGTTTTTTTGCTCCTCCTGATAATTTTGCTTGACTGCAATTACTTTGTTTTTCCGTAGAGCAGCCGATATATTATTTTGTTTTCTTTTAATTTAGTTGTAGGGTTATAACTACGCATAGTTTTAGTTGTAAATAAGTAAGTGTAAAGTTAAATAAGTAAATAGTTGTAAAATAATTGAATCGAAATAAAAATATTATACAAATATAAGTAATTTTAATAGCAGCCTATATAGTCCGTCGACTGATAGTAACAAAAACAATAACACTGGCCAGATACTAACTACATCGGGATTTCTACAAACTGCGTATTTACTATGCACAAGATACCGATAAATAATTACTAGGAATTATTGAATAAATAACTTGATAACATTATAATATATATATATATATATATATATTATTTATATACATACACAACACTATCATTACAAATTACAAGTATCCTTAATGCGATGGTATGGTTTTCTATTATTACGTATTTAATTATACCTACTTATATTTATTACATATACGCCTTAATCGTAATATAAATTATTTGCCTACACATTACTATAACAGATTATAAACAAAGCTATCTTTGTGAATTCACTCATTGAGAAACAGAGCAGATCCAATTTATCAGCGACGAGATTGGGAGTTTTGTGTGCTCGCGTCAGAGGCGCACCTCTTGCAGCATTTTAGTGCATGTTAGTGAGCTACTTTCAGCAACTGCGGTCTTCGTCGCCGATATACCTATCTCGAACGATAAAATTTAATATCTCCTGCATTTTGGGTTTATTATCTTGCCCCTTAAAATTGCTCGTTTTCCCTTCGGGAGTGATTCTAGGGCCATAATGGAGTATTTTTACCTCCTTCGTATGGGGGTCCAAAATGCACCATTTGGAATAAAACAGTTTTTAAGATTTTTGAGTAAATTACTGCCGATTGCAAAGCTTAAGCATAAATACAGGAAAAATGTTCTGCCGAGTCAGTAATCCAGAAGCACTTTCTTAAACAAAAGCGGCTATTACTCAAAAACTCACACCAACTGGCTAAGACTATTATACCTTTCTGTATAGCTGATAATACCAGAAAGTTATTTCAATACTTTACATAACATGCCACATATATTTTTTTTCCAAATAATTACTTTTTGTGACGTCATTTTAATTTATTCGAAAAAAAAATGTGTGTTTTGTGGCTCCATTTTCAAATTCTACGTTGAGTTTTTAGCGTTATTTTATTTTAAAAGATGAGTCATTTAATTGTCCATAAAATGAGGCCCAATTTGCTACCAGTAATAGTCATAATATTTTTTTAGCAGATTGGTTCGGCGATACACCGAAACCGTAGGTAGGTTCTAGGCGATTTGGAAAAAATGGACTGTATTTAAAGGAAGAGGATGTAGGAAGAGGTGATTGTGAGTGGGTATAGGATATTTCAAGGATGGAGGGCACTCACCTTATACGGCAATCTTCTTCGTTTCAGAAGGACAGTCTCCTGGTGTTTTCGAGAATCCTGAAGCTGTTTGATTCACTACACTACACCATTCGTTTCACTTTCACTCGCAAGCGGGTTTTCCTTGGTGGAAGCGGTAATAATCACATACAGCGGTGCGGCGCGGTACGATATAGCGGACACGTTCTCAGCGACCGGAATGTTCTGGACTGTCACTCGCGTCGACGATCGCGGCGACCAATCCGCGAAAGGCAGTGCCTCTTCCAGGGAGTGGGATAGAGGGAGACGGAAATATGGTATCGCTCACACTTGTACGTGGAACGATTGATGTTGATGCGATTAGTTATAGATAGGAAGGTAGATGGCGCTACCACAGATGTTTATAACAAAAATATGGAATTTCCTCAAAAAATCTTAAAAGCCATTTTATTCCAAAATAGTACATTTTGGACTCCCATATGTAGGGAGTAAAAATACGAGCAATTACAAATCATAATTACAAATCACCGATATGAGGCGATTGCCAGTTCCCTTCTCACCCTCAACTCATTGTAACCAACCATGCCCATAATGAATAGAGTTGGATACATTAAAGGGTAAAATGGATACACGCCATAATATCTCTTTTTTTTACTTGTCCCACCCTCATTCCTACAACTGTGTCACTTGTGTAGCCAAGTTTTGCAGCAGTGACCATTGATGACAACGAGTTTTGACACTCGTGAATTCCCGGGGAAAGTTAAACTGTCTTGGAACCCGCAACGAACTAAATCAGAAGTATATTGGAGGAGTTGGAAAATAAACAATCCACTTCCCTCCTTAACAAAGCGGGAGATAAGTAACGAAGACATATAATGATGAGAAAAGATAAGCACCGCGGACATGAGCATTAATACCTCATATATATATATACCTAATAAATTTGTTTTGTACTCGCTCCAACATAAGATTATATTTATTTTCATGTGGGCTCCAGATGACTGCATTGCATTCTAATTAGCTTATTATTTTCCGAGTGACTAATAACTTAAAAGATCACTAAATGTTTGCAACTAATAAAATAAGTTGCTAGCGCTAGCTGCTAGCTATTATATTAAATAAGATTCAAAACTAAGGGTGTTATAAAAACTTAAAACTAGCAGCTGCGTTTAGGTAGCAAATAAACTATACAAGTCAATTGAAATAATAGCCGAGGAGCTATAAATAATGACTTGGTGACTAATAATGTTAGTAGGTAGGTTATGTTAGGTTTTCTCGTGACCCTGTACCCAAAAATAGGAGCCCTGCAAAGCAGGGCTCCTATTTTTACCATGTTGAGCGTCTGTAAGCTTTCCGCTGATTTGCGCGAATACATGGTTGTGCATTGCTGATTCCAAAACTTTTGCTGATGATGACAATACTGCCACAGGTCTGTAGCATTTCACCTTGTCTTTTGCTCCTCCTTTAAATACTGGGATGACCCTTGTTATTTTCCACCTATTGGGAAATACCGCAGCTTTGAGACAAAGGTTGTAAATATGAAGAAGTGGCTTGGCAAGTATATCTCCACAATCCCTGATGATATAAGGTGGAATACCGTCTGGTCCTGTTGATCGCTTCGGCTTTAAATGCTGAAGCGCTTTCTTTAAGTCACTTAAACATAGTCGGTCTAAATGAACCCGTGCCCCTCCGTTTGAGCAACCCGCCTCCTTTACCGCTGTGCAGATTGTTCACTGTAGATTGAATGGAAATATTTCGCGAATTCTCTAGCACATTCCTCACCCGAGAGAACCTCCCCATTACTTGAAATTTTAAGCGAGACGTTATTACGCCTTATAATAAAATGTTTATTATAAAAAGCATACGAGTATATACTGGGTGTATCAACACCCAGTTTTGCAACATACTACTATAACTGAATACAAATACATGAAAAATTTACTCACTAAAACTTAAAAATATTTTTTCGTAATCATGCATTTCAAAAATCAGTTTAGTGTATTGACCGCCGCAGCTCAGCTGTTCGCTGCGAACATGGAATATGGCTGCGAACTCGCTCGTTGCAGGTACCACACACACAAGCACACGTAACTACCGTGCAGTCTTATTCTGCACTAGTAACAGTTTATTCTGATGAACTATCTAAGTAACATTTAATAGAAAAATAGATAAAATAGGATCTTATATCATCGCACACTTCTTGAAATAATTCTAGTTGAATAAGTATACTGTTTATATTGTATTATTAAAATATTTTGCAATTGCAGATCAACATATTGTATATGTATGTATGTATGTAAAGCAAAAAACCCGATTGCTTAAAAATAACAAACTAAAAAAGGAAACAAAAGTATCACATCATAAACAGGTACGTTAAGGTTAATTTTACATTTTCCTACGGGATTTATACCAGGTACCTTTGTTTTGAGTTACCGATATTTCGGTACTGTTGCAAGCGCCATGTTCACGGATGTAACTGTAATGTTGATGAGCACAAAGTTTAAATTCTTATACCCCTTAAAGTATTAAGGGGCTGAACGCAGAGACAAACGTCGTTATTCGTCGTCTTGCTGTGCCAGTAATCAATAAAGTAATTTTTGTCTGACTTTCATAAGTATCATCTGTAATCTAAGTAAATGTATGAATTTTGAATTCGAGAAAATACATTTACTTTGAACTTTTGATAACATTAATGTGTGACAGTTTTGTTCATGTTTTTTTCTTCTTATCAGTAACGTTTTTATTTTACCCGCAAAAATAACAAGCTGTATACAAAATGCTAAAATTGATCACCTCTATATTAGCTTAATAGATAACATCTACAAGACCGAGACCTTTAAAGTAAATCTTCCACCTGAAACCCGACCCGTTAGAATAGAAAGAGGAGTCAGACAAGCAGATACTCTTTACACTAGTGTTGGAGAACATGTTCAAATGATTACGCTGAGACGAACCCGGCATAAATATAGCTGGCAAAAGGCTGAGTAATTTGAGATTCGCGGACGACGTTGTCTTATTCGTAGACACCCCAGGGGACCTTGATATTATAATGCAAGATTATAGTGACTGTTCTAGAAATGTGGCTTAGAAATGAATCTTAACAAAACTAAGATCATGACAAACTACACTCGGACCTCAAAAGAGTTACGAAGTATGTATACTATTGAAAGAAAATCAGGCTAACAAGATAAATATGTGTATAAGACTAGCGTCGTCGGCCTACTGCAAGCTTGAATCTGCCTTCATGCTGAAGTTAAAGGTCGAACAAAAAGCACGTATACAGGACCAGTGTAACCAGCCAGTGCTCACCTATGGAGCTGTAACCTGGGTATTCGCAAAAGAGATTCTGAATAAACCCCAAGTGGCCCAAAGAGCTATTGAGAATCTTAAAGGGCATTACACTGAGGGATTGTAAACAAAATGATTGAGCTAGGCAACAAAACCGAGTCGCAGGTGTGACCAAACGTGTTGCAAAGATAAAGTGGGAGTGGGCAGGCCACGTCCATCGCCAGAAAGCAGGGCTCGTAGTGCAAAGCGCTGGTGGAATTGGAGACCATGGGGTGAGAAACGGCCACTAGGAAGGTCGCAAATGCGTTTGTACGACGATATTAACAAAACAGCAGGATTGAAATGGATGGATCAAGTTGCCCAAGACCATGAGAAGTGACTTGAAGGAGGCCTACACCCATATGCTCAAAAAAGGCTAAGAAGAAGAAGAATACATTTTTGGGTGATAAAATGTTTGTCGTGACTTCTGAGAAAACTGATATTTACTCCTATGACTTGCCAATCATCCGAATAGAGTAATCCCAGTTTCGAATATTTTACGAGTCAGTTTACAAGTCAAATTGAGCGAGCCTAACCTTATATTAAATTTTAAGGTTAAAAACATTTTCTGATATTTTTATTTCGGTACATTACAGTAATAAACTCAATTTAACTACATTATTTAAGTGCCAAATCGGACATCATACCATTTTTTCGCACAATTGTTGCCATTCAATAATTGCAGTTGCATTTTATGAACTGCAAGTGCAATTATTGAATGGCAACACTGCGGCATTCAGTGAGTCAGAGCTAAAAATAAAATAGCTGTCAGGCCCATGACAAGGGCATTTTGGCTTGCCTTTTTTTCTTTTTGTTTACTGTTTGCCTGTGCGAGTACGTTTGGCTCTTGTTTCTGATTGTGATTAATAATATAAGCGTGTGACGTGTAAGTAGGTCAGTTATTTTCTGTATCCAATTTTTGTCAATAATGTTTTGTTCTCCGGCTGTATCTTAACCCATTTCAACTAACGATAAACGTCTCCTTAGTAAAATGTCTGGAGACAAACACGTATCCCGATATTTTATAGTTTACAAAACCGACAACAGATGTCACCACTCATTGTAATATATGTCATTAACCCTTTCAAGGACAGTAAACGAGACACAATAGAAGTTTTATTGTTATGACGTCTGTAGACGTCAACTTTCCTTGAAAGTATTAATAATCTTGATAAGCAACAACTAATAAGCTTTACCGTGTAATTAGCTACTGTGTATTTATTTCTGGTATAGAAAATATAATACATATAAAGTAAATTTATGGAAACTATAAAATTAAATGACTTCAATAACAAATATTATATATTCGATTTCAATTAACGCTTTGTTGCTATGTCGTAAATTATAAACTACATTAATTTTACATCTGTAAGGAATATAACATTTTAAAATGAAGTAATTTTCAAAGCCATTATGAAAATTCACCATCCTTAACACGAAGTGTTCAATGATTCACGGGAACTTAGTCATACGACACAGTTGCAAAATGTAATTCTTATCGAAATGCATTTTTCGCATTAGTTTCACTTATGTATATACTGTGAGATCGAAATAGGCACAGTGAATTTCGCTTACATTGCTAAGGTTTCTACATAAATTAGACCCTAAATAAATGTGCAACTGAGATTTGCATTATAGAAAAACCCAAGCTCAGTGAATCATACTAAAGGGCTGCTTACGTAAACAATCAGTCCAGAGACTAGATTATTTATGTACCCTTTTTAGATTTGCAGTAGACACGTAAAATACTAATTGTATTTTGTGTGGTATATGTTATTGTTATTCTTTAGGGCAGATAAATTATACCTTGTTTCCAATGCTAGGTTGACTACTTTCCTTTTAGATCATGAGTACGTAATTTGATAACGTCACCGCAGACTTTATATATATGCAACCACTACTACGTTGTACGACTCAGTTCTCTGGCAAAAAGCTTTGCACTATCCACATATAAGCCAGTTTATATCTCAGACAGCTCGGTGTTGCACGTGTGTGTTGTGTTTTGTGCTCCGTGTAAAGAAGTATTCATTTATTTTCTAGGATTACGGATAGTTTTGAGTCTGAAAGGAAACTAAAAGACTTGCAAAATGTTCTGCAAAGTGCAAATGGAATGCCCTACCGGCTGCTGTTGTATGGATCGATCTGCACTCCATGTGTGGGCACTTATGAAAACGGTAATATTTTTTTTCTACTTGTGCAAATAATGAATAGCTGTATGATAATTCTGTGACCTTTATAAAACATTAAAAGAAATTGAAGAAATGATTGAGATTAGATAAAATAAAGGAGCTTTGGAAAACTATTTGTTATTTTGTTTAGGTCGCCAATAAACTGTTAGTGAACTAATAAAACGCCTGAGTTGTTTGTTATAATATCGTTATAATATTTTCTCCAAAAACAGTATGACGATTCTTTAAATTTGAATTGTTTTAGAGTAGATGCACATACTCATTACTTACATAATTTATGCAGAACCTGTATGAACTATTTAGCAAAATACACACATCAACAAAGTCTAGGGATATTTTATATTTCATCAAATATCTAAAAATCTATGAAGAATTTTCTGATACAGTAAATAGAAGAATCATAGATTATTTTAAGGTCTTTAATAAAAATAAAAAACATTTCGTGTTTTTTTTTGTTTTAAATAAAAAAATTATTTTTTTTAATCATCATGGAAAATTAGTATGATAACAACAAACATTTCTTCTTAAAAAACTATTAATTTTAATAAAAATGGAAAAAATCTTGTAAAATCTAATCATTAATAATCAGTGTTGCCACCTCTTACATTGATTACACATCGACATCGATTGTTAATACTTAAAATTAAATTGTCAATGTCTTGCTGCGGTATGAGGTCCCATGTCCTTTGCAAGTGTTCGTAAAGTTGTTGTTCAGTCGTCAAATTTGGTGGAAAATCTCTCAAAGCTTTTCGTTGTAACATGTCCCAGGCATGCTCGATAGGATTTAAGTCGGGCGACTGTGCAGGCCAATCCAAAACTTGAATATCGTGCTCTCGGAGAGCGGTCGATACCAGCCGCGCCGTATGGCAAGGAGCATTATCGTGCATGAGTAGAAATTCATGGCCTATTTGAGTTCTGTGTGGGACAATAACGGGCTCTACTACCTCCTCGTGGTATTTTTGTGCAGTCATGCTGCCTTGGATCCAAACGAGTTGGGTTCGTCCGCCAAGACGAATTCCTGCCCACACCATGATTGTCCCGCCTTGGTATGGGTGGACCTCCTGAGGGTGCCGTAGACGGCTAACTCTCCCTGGAGCTCTCCAAACGCGTGTTCTTCGTGAATCCGGGTGAAACCCAAACCGGGACTCATCGGTGAACAGCACCAAAGACCATTGTTCGTCACTCCATGGTAAATGCTCCCGAGCCCACGAAAGCCGCCGACCGCGATTGCCACGTCGCAATGCTGGAACACGCAATGGTCTTCGAGCATGAAGATCAACTTCATGTAACCTTCTTCGCACGGTTTGGTCGCTTACCAGCAGCTGGTGGTCCTCCTGGAGCCTTTGCACTAGTTGCAGCGCTGTGATATTGGGTTGTCTTCTGGCGGTCATTTGGAGAAATCGATCCTGTCTCTGCGTAGTAACACGATATCTACCTGTGTGCTGTTCGGCCACATCTCCAGTACTGCGATAACGTGACCACAACCTTGATATCACATTTTGACTGGTATGTAGGGCCTCAGCAACGACGCGTTGAATTGCACCATTTTCTAACATGCCCACGGCTCGTAACATTTCATCTCGACTCAAATGACGACGTGACATGACTTTTAAAGTTCGTACGTCACGTTAAATTAAAAAAGAAAAACAATTAAAAACCCTTTTCATTAATAATTATAATAAAACAGTTTTAACTTTCTTTAATGTAACGAATTACTAGCAAATTTGCCGCCATATTTTGTTTATTATTTTGTTTTTTTTTCTTTCCATGTTCAAATTTTGAAAATAGAATAAAAGAGGTTTTAATCTGTATATAAACTTTTTGTGGAAACTAACAAGGTTCTAAACTATAAACTCGTAAATAATTTAGGATTAAGATATCCCTAGACTTTGTTGATGTGTGTAGTAATAAAATAACGTTCAAAATCATCAAAAACTACTGATGTTATTTTATGTTATGTTATTCACTAAAGAGTATCCTAATTTTCTTTACAAATTTATTGTCCGATTAAAAACAGCATTTTCCTGTTACACTTGTTATTGAGTCACCGGTGCGTCAGTGGCTATCCCTACTGTAGATACATTTGCTTCATAAATTGTAAGGTTATGTTTGATTTTACTTTTCTCAATATATTTATTATATTATCATTATTGATACATTCAACGTCATTGATTTTTGATAGTGCGGAGCTTGGATGACCCGAGATTGATTTCTATTTGGGAAATATAAGATCTTATCCCCCTAGCATTATCCGAGTTTCAGCTCGGGGTCCACTTACTATTCTAACCAGTTTTGACTGAATTTTAGCCTTTCTACAGAGCGACTGCCCGTCTGACCTCTGCACCCACAGGGATTGCGATATTCCATGGCTTACATTAGGGCCAGTTTATTGAGAGGTAGTTACTGACTCCCTGTTACGACTGTCAAAGATCTTTACGAATGACAGCCGGGACCGACGCGGACGGCTGTTAAGCCGTCCGCGTAAGGTTAGTGCTCGCCGAGACACGGGACAAGCGATAATTTACAATTCAGTACGCAGATAACTCTGAATAGCTATTGCGCGCCGTGGATTCGAGCTCGGTACTTTCTGCATAGCAGTCTGTTGGTATATGCAGGGTATTGCTTTCTCCTCTCTAGTAAATATATGAAGTAATAATGCGATATTTTCTTTACAGATCGCAACAGCTATATACATGGTGTTCTTCTTTGACCTGTTCATTCGTGACTTCTATTATACGCCGTATTTCTTCAGAGCAGCCTACCCCATCTTGTCAGTACAGTTATTCGTTGATATTGCATTTCAAATAATGCTCCTCGTTGCGTATCGTCATGTGAGTTCTCCAAAGTTTTAGTTAATAACCTTTTCAGAGTGTTTGTACTTGCTAAGTTTAGTCGCCGGGTTTGTGCAAGAAATCGTATCGTCTCAACACATGATTCGTGTACACTATATTGGAGCTGAAAAAGAAAATATCATGTTTGAGCTAAACACGAAAATGTTCGTGCCTAGTCGTAATCCGAAATAATTCTTGTCATCTATATGATGATTCGGTCTTATCTGAAGCAGAAACGGCAGATTTTCTTATTTTGTACAAGCGCTCTTATGCATCTCAATCTATAAACTAACTATTAATAATTTGATTATACTTTCTTAAGCTGGTATATGTTTTAGTATCTAATTCATTCGAAGTCTATGTTACTACATAGTGTACATACAATAAGAGACTATTTTATTATTTCGAGATAGTATTTAATTTTCGCAATAGTTTATTTCAATGGCAGTTCTAAGAGGAGATGTTTGATTCGGTATTATGATTTTAGTAACTTACATCTAATTTGGAAGTTTATAAAATGTTCTATTGTTTTGCTATCGATAACTAGCTAAATGGCAGTTTATTTTTCTATAGTTTGATTATGGGACACATAAAAATATTATTTCTGTTAGTTATTTATCCGTTGTCGTTTTACGCATTTCATAACATAGCATAGCCTCCTCTATAAAGTTCTTACATTTCTTGATTTTTCTGTGATGCTATATTATGCCGTATTATTGTTTTCAGAAAACGGAGGGCAAACTTCTTTCATACGTAATGTATACGAAGGTGTTATGGGGTATAGCGCTGGCATTGGGCGTGCCCTACATAATATGTTACTTTTACGAAGTGCAAGATTACATGTCTGGTCAAACTCCCAATCTTGACAAGCTACTTGTCAGTTACATCATCTTTATGTTCGTTGGTGCCAGTAAGTATTTAACCTATTACAGATATTTCTTATTCTTTTTTACAAGGTTTTGTTTGTGTATTTTTTTTTTTTATCTTATGTGTTTTATATTATACAATGTGTTTATCTGCAATTGCAAAATATTTTAATAATACAATATAGACAGTATACTTATTCACCTAAAATTATTTCAAACAGTGTGCGATGATATAAAACTCTATTTTTATTAAATATTACTATCGATAGTAAATCAGAATAAACTTTTGAATGGTGCAGAATAAGACTGGACGATAGGTATGTCAATACACCGAGCTGATTTATAAAATGTATGATTACGAAAAAAAAAATATATTAAGATTTTTTGAGTTACTTTTTCATATATTTGTATTTAGTTCTAGAAGTATATTCATCCCTGAAAATATCTTGCAAATGCATAGCAACACACTGTATATTTATACACAATATTGCATGCTTTCAAAGCAAAACATAGCAGAGCTGAACCATTTGTAATCTGCATCGTACTTAATGAACCTACCTATATATGAATGCTGTGACTTTGACTTTGTTGGTCAGTTCAGAAATACCGGTCAAATCTGTGTAAATTTAAAAAAGTACCTATATATTGCCAGATTTCAAATGTTGCATAGTTAAATGTTGATATAGAATCTAATCTTTATTGATTGTACGTGGCGTGGCGTGCTACTTTGTGTTACGTATATAATTGTTCTTTTAGGTCTTTCTTCAATGTCCTTGAAGTCCCCCTTTAAACTAGTATTTTTTAGGTCAGGTATCTGTTACAAAGTAAACTTAAACACGTGCACGTTTTATGGCGATGTTTTCCTATAATTGTTTAATAAAAGCTTCTCAGAACTGCAAGCCATTGCATTGACCTCAAGCTCTCTGCGTAGGTTATGGTAATAATATATGGGTTTCTCTGGTGGGATATTGCCACCTTACTTTGTTGGAATCATATCTGTATTTATGCATACAATCATGACAAACAGCATGTGGGCTATCGTATATTATAATATTTACAAATACTTTAAGTATGACAAGCGCATTGCAGACTAAAAAAAAACAAAGAGAAACGATATAAATACGTTAACTAAATATATTCTCTCGCGTAAATTCGGGGTTCTCTAGTTATAGTATATCATCTATGATCGGGATAACACAAATCTCCTTTATTGGGTGGAAAGTGCGGATACTTCTATGATTGTTATTTTAACTGTTTTTGAAATATAACTGCAAAAAGAATTTACACATACAAACTACTTAGTACCAAGACTTAGTAGCTAAGCTTTGTAGGTAGGTAGTACCAAAGAGCTCAGATATTTACATCTGTATCAAGGAGCAAGTGTATTCATTGGCAGTGACGTTTCGCTAGAGTGGCCAATATGGCCATTGCGATTTGTCTGTCAGAACTTGGTCAGAACCATTAGAATTTAACAAAATACTCGACAATCAGAATTTTGCGGATATATGTTGTCGACTCGAAATCTTTATTTTTAATGTTTTATTAGTCGGTCGGTTCCAATGTGAAACATTCCAAAATCATCGACTTACAAATTAAAAATTAACTAATAAAATATTTTTTAGTGGACCAAATTGTGAATCTAAACCATTCTCAAGTCCCCTTGAACACATCAAAAAACTTTCATCAAAATCGGTCCAGTCATTTAGGAGGAGTTCAGTGACATACACACGCACACAAGAAATATATATATATATATAAAGATATATAAACTAGATAAAAAACTAAATATATTCTATGCAAAGACAAATATCGCAGACAATTCAGCAGCTGATTCAGAAGGAGGACTGCTTTTCTCGGTCCCTGAAATTTAAATTTAGCGGAGTCAAATCTTGCCTTCTCATATCATTTATGGCATTGTGTTATTAATGGACTTAACAGTGTATCCCACTGGTAGTTATGATGCGTCCTCCTAGATCCTTTCAATTCTTTGTCAGATACTAACTATTAATAAACGGAATAAAATAATTAATGGTGCCTTTCTTTTCAGTAATGCAGTCG
Source organism: Euclidia mi (assembly GCA_944739405.2). NCBI lineage: Eukaryota > Metazoa > Arthropoda > Insecta > Lepidoptera > Erebidae > Euclidia > Euclidia mi. The sequence goes on along the minus strand of OX123191.2, from coordinate 76,180,580 downwards.
ACAGTTTGCCACAAGTTTATAACAGATCCAGAAGGAACAAGTCAATTAAGTCCTGTATTTGGATTAAATTTCTACGTGAAAGTTGGAGAAGCGAGTAATGACGAAGAAAAAAAAGAAGATGATGATGACGTTGAAGAGATAGTTTGTGAGAAAGACGAAAACGAAGCAAAGCAGAAACTTACCGAATAATGACATGCCCATCGCCTTATTATAATTAAGCCTCAGTCTGAATTAAGCAAGCGAGTTGGGCATATAATTGGTAAGTTATTGAAAAAGAACGTCGAAGTGGCTGTTTTCTGGGCCTACAAAATATAGATGTTTGCCAGTGAGACGAAGAAAATAGAAAATCGAAAAAGAGAGTGGAGGCAAACATACGTTTGCGTACTCGTCGACATTTATTGAAATTTGAAACTGGACTCCATGAATAATTGAGATACGTGTTCACTGCAAGTCTTCTACGTGCAAAGAATACATATCTTTCCAGTGAAGTATACTTCATAATTATTTTTATTAAGCTATAAAGTTTGGAAGAGGTGTGTCGCCGCTTGCTATTAGATTGAAATGACTGCAGATGTTAAAACTATATGCAGACGACGCGCGACGGGAAGAAGTCAAACTACATCATAGAGCGGAGCAGTATCTTCTTTATTTAACTTGTTTGAAACCACAAGCTAATATATGTTATACTGAAATTTAAAAAAAATCAAATGAACACTGGGATGAAACCCTGCCCAAGTAATACGACATAAGCCATCTTTTAAAATATCAGTGTTCTATCGATCTTTTACCAATAGATGGCTTGTTTAAAAGATTAATAATCACCTGAATGGAATATATCTTTTACCATTGATCAGATCTATAATGGAATTTATCAAATCTTATGGGCAGCCAGTAATAATTACTGGCAGTGCATAAGATTTGATTTTTTGAAGTTTTCCTCTATAAAAACACAATGTGATGTTAAACAAGGTAACAAAAATCTTCATTTTATTAAGCGGAATTCAATTTGTGGAGGATTTTGACCGAATTGATGCGAATATTTTCATCGCTGCTTTCTCTTCTGTGATAATTGTTACTTTAAAATTCTAATGATGGCTATTGCGAATTAAAATATAGACAGTGCCTTATTTTCTAAATGTACGAAATATACGGTATAGTCAGCTACAAGTCCATTAAAATTATCTATTGTTTTGCCTCATCATGATTCTCGATGTGTTTTCCGGATTTTTAGAGAAAGAAAACTTACCTAAATCCTTATTTATAAATCAAGAAAAACAATCGTGGATTTATATTTTTTATAAGTCTCAGCAATGATTTTCAAGTGTGTAGCGACTGTTGTAGGCTGTACATTACACTTATAGTCTTATACTTTTAAGTTGAATCCTCCAAATTAATATGTTAAAAATTAAATTGTTCAAATTATGCAAATTTTTATTCATGAAATAAGTACATAACAATGAATTTGTTTATAATACCATTTTCAGGTAACATAATTATGGACAATAATATAAAACTAATTAAAGAACTAAACTTTCCTAAACTATAAAAAAATAATAAGAGGAAATAATTAGAATAAAAAAAGAAAACTAAATAAAAAAGAAAAGTAAATAAAAAAATTGCCAACTACAAACTATTTGCCTGTAATTGCCAACTACTTGCGTCAAAAAATTCCTCCGCAACGCTGTCGACTAGTAGCGCACCCAGAAGGCTGGCAGTATTGCCACGGTGAATGGCAATGCTTTTTCGCTCTGCGAAATACAAAATTGTTTAAATATGTTCAAATTGTATACCCGCAGTTAATTCCTATACAAGCATTTATCATATTGGATGCCTTTTCACAGTGCATATTTTAATCTGACTGGTATAGAAATGTTTATTGTTAAAATTACTAAAATTTTGTACTCTTCTTCGTTAAATATTTATTAAATAATATATAAAACGCCAAATATTTTTTATTTCCCTTTCTGTTGAAACATTTGTAAAGTTACCTATATCTTATGTGTAGTTTCTATCCCATATTATGTGTTATTTACATGTATTGATGTGTAATTTTTATCCCTTAAAAACATAACGTGTAATAAATGGTGCATAGGGTTCCCACCAAGAACTTAGGGTCCCAAGCCAACCTCACCTGCAAGTGGTGCACCTGCCGATCAACGGACGAGGCTCTGGCTAACAAAATATCCCGATAAGCGGCAATAGGCTCGCCAACTATTACGTGGGATCAAAACACTGGCGAAAAGTGGGCGCTTAATATGCCTCTGCCTACCTCTTTGGGGAAGCAGACGTGAGTCTATGTATGCATGTATGTATGTGTAATAAATGAGAATTCCCGCAACGTAGTTTTTCACCCATAAAGACTTATGAAATATTATCGAAGTCAAAAATACGGCAGCAGCTGCTATCCAACCAATGTATTATGATTCATTCCTTATTTGTTTACTATCAACATTTGATTGTAACTATTCATACTTTATTACATCTTAATAATGGTAATTTGAAGTTAATTTGTGATTATGTTTTCATACATTATTAAAACAAATTAAGTAATCTAATGGTTTATTCTTCGTTCAGATCACTGAGTTACGGACCAGATAAAAAACTCCTGGTTCGGCTCGAACAATATGCTTCTTTCGTCCCAAAGTATAAGTTTAATAAATTTGTTCTCGCTTCGTCCTATTTTGTATTCCTTGTACGACCCATATTTTTTGTATATGGTACTTGGTATTTTGTACTGTTAACAAAAAACACCTATGGTTATGTCACTAATAATATTTAATCTAAATAGAACATTATTCTATTTGGCGGTGTACATATAATGATTAAAAATATTATCTAGCTTGTTTACAGGTGACTAACGTCTGTATATTTATGCTAACCTGGTACTTTTTATTTTAAATCAAATGATATGATTATTTAACAATTTAATGAAAGAATGAATGTCTTCAAAATATTTAACCATCTTGTTTGTAGGCGACTAACTTCTGCACCTTGATGTGACCCTGGTACATTTAAATACAGATTACTTGATTATTGAAAAACAATTGAAAAATCTAAAAGTGTGCATGTTTTCGTTGTCTGTATTTTTAAAGTACTTTCGGGCATTCGGGCCGAATTGGTAATTCTGTCCTGCTGTGGGACAAACTAGGATTTTTTGGAATGAGGTCCGAAACTTCGGTCCGACCGAAAGAAGAACAAACCAATCTAATTTATTACTTTTACATAATTTATTGTAATAATTAATCAAAAAAGTCTAAGTTTGCAAATAATATAATTTTGCCAATGAGGGTCTTCTGAAATGACGCTCACTATGCGACAGCACTGAGGCATCAGGTCCAGAAACCTGTCAAAACTGTTAAAGCCTATTTTCTTACGTCTGTGCTAGTTTGTATTGTGTGTTTGTACGCGTCTGTACATATCTGACGTCAGTTTGGACCTGACGAATACTAAGCGCCGCCGCCGCGCCGTCTGGTGGTAGAAGAAATTTCAAAGACCCTCATTTGTCAAACATTGTTTTTGGTAGGTACCTACACATACATTACCGCAAGTGAATAATCACAGAATATGTTTATTCGCATGACATCTGGCACCACTGAGTTGAGATAAGTTTATCATAATAATTGAAATTATTTTGACTGTTGTTTATTTTTAACTGGTAACTTTATTTTTCCCTCTTCTAGATCATTCCTTCTATGTACACTTCAGCACTTCTTTATTTTTAGACGACTCATCTGAAAATCGTATCGTTAAGCGTTTTTAGTAGTCTATTTTGCCAGATAGGTCTGATGCGTCATCATTCCTGCTGTAATCGAATACTTTTGTCATGAAGTCCGAGGCCAGAAAACTTTTCTAACTAGATTCGACAGAAAAAACATCTTTGGCACAAAGAGTTATACTTTTTTATTTTAATTGAATTCATATTTAACACAAAGCGATAGCTTAGAGGAGAGGATAAGGCTCTTCTCCGACAAGGTGACGTAAGTAGGACGGATCGAGTTTAGCTTACGGCGCTCACCACTGATATTTCGAAATTAAGTCTGAAAATTGTTAACTACCTATTGCTACACGCTAAACGAAAACATCGGAAGGAAATCTGCATGTCAGAGAACTCTCCATAATGCTCACAAAAACATGTGTTTATCAGCCTGCACTTAGCTAGCGTCCACCAGGCTAGCCTACCAGTAGAACAGATTATAAATAGGATAGATAATGATATGATACAAGGTTATAACTATCAAATTATTTTATTTACACATCTAATTTTATCTCGCTGTCACTGTCTATTTCTTGTTCTGCGTTCGCCTTATTTGTTTCCAGGGTACATTCAGCTTCAGCAGCGTTGTTCGTGAACCTGAATTGTTCTCCATTATCAAGTTTGAATATCTCGCTTCGTACAAGCAGTAGAAGATAAATCGCCACAGCTGGAATTAAAATGTCCTTTTGTATTAGGGAATCTTCTAGAAAACTAGAGGATGCCCGTAGCTACGTCCGCATTTTTTTTTTTATTTAGTCATTTCATTCCGTTCCCGTGGGAGTTTTGGAACATCCCTTCTTAGTGCACCCCTACGGTCACAATGGAACATGCAGGTTAAAATTCAGCTTCCTGCGCCTTATAAGGCGGTGGCTAGTCTGTCAGACAGTTAGTAACGCAAGAATTTTATATCTACACTTATATTATAAAGAGGAAAAATTTGTATTTTTGTTTGTTTGGTTGTTTGTAATGGATAAACTCAAAAACTACAGATTTTTTTTTAACTTCTCTAGTGCTGTTTTATTATAAGTTAATACTAATGTTGATTATTTTTATAGTTGAATTTCGAAGTCCAATGTTGCCCGTTTTTAAATTATGCTTTTTTTTTAAAATAACTATTGTGACAGATAATTAAAATCTGTCATCGTCCTAACAAACTCTACTTTATATTCTTTAATTATAATCTTTACTATAGCCAAGCAAACGTATATATTTTTTTCTGATTCTTAAAATTAAGTACTTATTTAATTTTAGTAACTAATAATCTTAATATATAAAATCCTTGCGTTACTGACTGACTGACAGTCACGCTACAGCCGAAACTACTGGGCGCAGGAAGCTGAAATTTGGCATGTATGTTCCTTGGGGATCGTAGGGGTGCACTAAGAAGGGATTTCCCGAAATTTCCACGGGATCAGCCAAAGCGGGTAAATTAAAAAAAAATTGCAGGCGTAGCTGCTGGCGTCCTCTAGTATTCTATAAACGGCATATTGCTGTTGACGGTACTTTTAAGTTAAATAGACTTTTAATTGAGTTTACCAAGACATAAAAAATCAGGGCCCTCTGGTACGGGTGCCTCGGGGATCGGGGCCCTAAGAGAATAACCCATATGATCTACCAAAATCACGTTTCAAATTTATCGGTATGAAATTTGAAAGTATTAGATTATAATAATATGAGCAAAGAAAGTTTAGTTGTGTAGAAATCGAAAGTTACAAAATACTTACCAACATACGAGAAAAATAACAAAAAATGTTTAATTCCATAGATAACTGTTTTTAATGGATTTCCCTCATAATATTTTGTGTGGTAATACACACTAAAGCTAAAACTGCTCAAAGAACATATTATCATCAAACCCAGTAAATATGTGCTAGTGATATAATAGTAAATACGTAGTATCTTCGTATTTTTCTAAAAAAAGGTACATATCAAGATATATAGTACTAATAAGTTATATCTAACAAAAAACATCAGTCCGTGTGGTGACGGATTAAGAATACGGAATGTCACTACCCCGTGTCATCCCATGGGTGTCGTAAGGGCTGACAGAGGGAGCATATTATGCAGAGAACAACACTGTAAGAGAAGGAAAACTTGATACAACCCCTACACCAACCAGTTTGGACAGGCCAATTTCTTCTTTCAAAGGAGAGGCCTAGTTCAGCAGTGGACTGTTAAAGGCTGACGATGAACAAAAAGCAATTTCATCCTCTTGGCGTTATCCCATTCGCTTTGACTGGATATTAGCATTTTCACACAGCGACTGCCTGCCCGTGCCTCCGCAACTCAAAGAGATAACGGTAGGTATTCCATTGTTTAAAGAAGTGTCAGTTTATTCTGCGGTGCTGACTCCCTATAACGGCTTTCAAAGATCTTCATGCAGGCAAGCAATAATTTACAACCCCAGACGCACATAACTCCTAAGAGTCATTCGTCCGAGCCGTGGATTCGAACCCGATCCCTCGTTGCATGGTGGTCTATTGTAATTCTACTAGGGTGTCACGGAAATTAGTTACATTGAAAATGCTTTGCCTTGTGTTTTGGAACCTGAAGTCATCTCGTCAATCTTGGTTTTCAAAGCCGGCCAAAACTTTGAAATAAAAGATTAATTTATAATGTTTATATCATCAAAGTAAATAAATTCGTGATTCAGATAACAAATATAGTATTAAATGTAAGCGGACAAAGATTCAAATGATTTAACATCATTGATGATAACATTTCACATTTTCGGTAAATGTTTGATTTTCAAAATACTCATCAAAACATACCATAAAACATCCGATGACCAAAGCAATAGTCAACAAGATAGTTGATGATGCTCCAACGGCGCTCGATACAATAACTGCTAAAACAAATGGTGATAAGATGGTCCACATTGCTGGGTCAATCAAAAAGAAACAGATTTTTGCCAGGGCTATAGAAGTTAGAACCTGGAAAACGAAATAAAAAATAAATTAGCATTTTTCGCTGGCTTGTCGAAGCTAAGCAGAACTAAATATAAAGGAGATAAATAAAAGTTTGCATTTGCTTTTGTCTTCTTTTTATAGATGAAAAAAAGGAACGAGGACGGAAAGCCAGGTGAAGTCGACCAAAATAAAAAACAAACAAATAATAACTTTTTTTAGCATAGCTTTAAAGAGTGTTCAGTGATTTGATGCCTTATCTCAGAATTACAGCTACCGATAGATTAAGAAAATATAAATATATATTAATAAAAAGGTCGTAATCAGTTTATGATTATTACAATTTGCCGATACGATCTTTATTAGAGAAGCAAAACATACGTTAATTTTACGTTTCTGAATCCTGAGAAAATATCAAATCCAATAAAATGAAACGGTAATCAATACGGATGTGCTTTTCAAATATCCCTAAGTAAAAAAGAAAATAAATAAGATACTTACTATATCAATACTTCCCCACACTATCAAGCCAATTCGCAAAGGAAAGCAGAACAAACATCGTTTATACACAGGTAATTCCAAACGCATTTTTGGTATAATTATAAATTCTGAAATCTTCGACCTTAAAAGCTATTAACTTGTATCGCTAGCTTGGACTGACACGACCTTCTACAATAATGATTGACTGTAAACTAATAACTATTGACAACAATACATACTGGGCCAAAACCCGTGCACCATGTGTGATATCTGTGATAAATGATACAGGATACTCATACAGGATGTGGTGGAATTTGACGGGAAAGTGTAGATTCTCCAACATGGTCTATGCCAATGTTTTTTGTTTAGGATATTTAGTCAAGATTAATTTTTACTGAGTATCTTTGCAATTTTGAGCAATGAAGTCACAACATGCCATTAAAATACACCACCGCCGCCGAAAGATAGGTACACCTTGGATGATGTAAATTCATGTATATTTATTTATTTATTAGTTGTTTGATATTGAGGTTTGCCAATCGTTTTCGACTTTTCTATTATTTGCATAACATATAAGCATAACAGATTAAGCATAGGAAATATATTTTCCAGCATTGGCCAATTACAGTTACACGCTGTGCATTGTAAATGAACGATAGATAAAAACACAGTGATGAATACATTGGGTTTTCCACATGTGATAGTAGTTAAAGCTATGAAATCATACACACTGCCGAAATAATTATACTTTTTAGTTTACTCCTGCCCTCGATTAAATTTAAGAGTATCGATAGGCATTTAAACTTTCGTGGTCACTATCAATACTTTTTACTGTTTCTACGGGATATATACCACGTACCTTTCTTTTGAGCAACCGATATTTCAGCACTGTTGCAAGCGCCATGTTCACGTATGTACTGAACAGTGCCAAAATATCGGCTGCTCAAAACAGAGGTACGTGGTATATATCCCGTAGGAACAGTAAAAATTATTAGTTCGAGAGCTTGCATCAATTTTGCGTAGGTATTTGAGGCAAGCTGACAACTTGCCTCATACCTGTCCTATTACACCCAACACGGAACTGCAGACCTGGCTGGCGAGTAGCAGGGCTATATAAATTTTTAATGACTTCCATAAATGTATTTGAGGCAACGTGCAATTTTTAAATGTTGTAGTTTAATGTTTAAAGAATAAAAAAAACAATAAGCCAGAAGTTTTAGTCGCGTCTTAAACATTGCCAGGCGCACATAAAAATAATTTGCATACTAATATTAAAAACGTCTGACCATGTTAAAGTTAGTTATTTTTTCGTGATTACATTACCAACACTTAGGAGCAAATTAACGGGCAGAAGCTAGTTCTACATGATTAAAAACTTGGCAACTGAGTTTCTTTGGGCACTCCATTAGGAACGAAGCATTTATAAACGTTCTGAACAATATTTCAAAAGCTTTATATTTTACTTAAGTATTTATTTCATTTTATTTTTACATTTAAGAAAAACTTACAGCTAGAACATCAATTTATATAAAAATATAAAATTAAGGCCAATAAAAAGATTTCACTGATAGTATTTAGAGTACATAAATAACACTGAACATGGTCAGATAAAATCAAAGTAGATATTTATATATAATTTTATGCATAGCATAATGAATTTAATCATCAAAAACAATTAACAATTAAAGATATTTTTTTTATAGACTCACGGCTGTATCCCCGAAGGGGTAGGCAGAGGTGTAATATTACACTCACATTTCGCCATGAATTTTTAGGTCCCACGTAATAGGGGGCGAGCCTATTGCCGTACCGGGCACATTACCAGACTCCGTGCTGTTACTGGGAATTTCCTAACGGAAAACCCAATAACACTTTGCCCGACCCGGGAATCGAACCCGAGACCTCCCAATCCCACGCGCACATTTATGCCGCGAGACCAACGAGGCAGTCTTGTACTTGGAGATATAATATATAGTTTAAGATATTTATAAGACTTAAAATAATTTAATAAAACTAATTAATATATACAAGAAAGTTGAAATTAAAAAGCTTAAAAATTAAAATTTAGAAGGCGTCATGAAACTCATCCGCATCGCAGTCAATTGGAAGCGTGCCCAGAAGACTGGCAGCATTACCTCGTTGAATGGCTATACTTATCTTTTGAGCCAAATACGTGGCAGCCCTCTGGTTACGAGAGGCGTCTATGAGTCTCTTTGCGAGATCTCTAAAAAGTGACCTCGCACTTGGATCCCATGGCCCCAATGTTTCGACCCCAAACGGCACAAATACATAATCTCCTATTACATTTACATATTTGCGCCGTTTGAGGGTCTCCGCTGTAGCAACAGCAGCGCCCGCACAACCTGCTGTGCTGGGAAGATGAGATGGCGCAAGGGTATCGACACATGTTGCGTCCCATACCAAAGGCCTACCCAGCTTCCACGGCAGTAACGACATCCCGTCTGGTCTTTTGCCATCGTCGCGTGCCAAGCCTTGAGGTTCAAGTTGGGCTGGAACGCCAGCGGTGTCAAGAGCACGGCGCAGTATGTCATTGAGGTTGGCGTGTCGAGAAAAAGGCTATCGACAGCCTCTCCACAGTGACAACGATGCGGAGAGACACATGACGCACCTAAACGCAGGCAAATAGCGAAGCGGAAGGTCGTATCGTCAACATGGTACCTATATGGAAGCCAATATTTGACGACCGGTTGGCGCAATGAGTGTGTAAGCGACTGCTGCGCCGAAGGTCACGGGTTCGATTCTCGCTCAAGTCAAACATTTGTGTGTATGAACATGGATGTTTGTCTTGGTCTGGGTGTTTCTATGTATAATATGTATGTATTTACAAAAAAAAGTATATATGTATGTTTATCCATTGTCTAGTACCCATAGTACAAGCTATGCTTAGTTTGGGACTCTATGGTGTTGTGTGAATGTGGTAGACATACATACATACATATCGTCACGCCTTTTATCCCCGAAGGGGTAGGCAGAGGTGTATTTCTACACCCACTTTTCGCCAGATATACTTTAGTCCCACGTAATAAGGGGCGAGCCTATTGCCGTACCGGGCACATTTCCAGACTCCGTGCTGCTACTGAGAATTTCGTGACAGAAAAACCCAATAACACTGCCCGACCCAGGAATCGAACCCGGGACCTCCCGATCCCACGCGCACATTAATGCCGCGAGACCAACGAGGCAGTCGTTGGTCTCGCGGCATTAATGTGCGCATTAATGTGTGCATTAATGTGGTAGAATATTATTATTATTATTATATTGGACGATAGTAGTGCCTGAAGCCAGAGGCCCGATTCCCATTCTCCCACAGCCAGCAGGCGAGCACGCTCCGCAGTGCTGGACGATGTATTGAGAAGATTTTCTCGTACCATGCTGCAAAACGGCCCATCCCATTGCCTCTGGGAGGATAAGTTTCGGGGTAACTCAGTTCCTGGACAAGCATTTCTACAAGCGTTCAAGGCATCGGTCTTACACGGCACCTCAGAATCAACCAGTGTGGGAGCTAAAATTTTCCTAGTCAATTCTGCAGTGCTGTGGACCGATGACAAGAACGCTGGCAGGCTTACGTCAGTAATTTTGCGAACGCCGAGGCCGCCCAAGTGCACAGGTAAGGACGCCTGTAGCCACACCCGGTCGTTCAGGGCCACATTCAAAATTTTACTCAGGGTATTCTGTATAATTTTGTCAATTTGAATGAGTGATGTAGGATTTTTCCAAAAAGGTGAACACCGTAATGCGTGCGTAAATTTAGGGACAAAAAGACAATATCGGATAATAGTGAAAGCCAAATGAATATTAATTTTGAGTAGCCTGTCAGAAATTTCACTAAAATTTTGAATTTTTTCCCTGTATAAAGGAATCAAAACCGTCGTCGAAAAGTCGGGACCCCAGGAGGCGAAGAGAACTTTTTTCAGCTTGGGTAATATTGGGAGCCAAACATTGAAATTTTGAAAGAATAGAGGATTTATCTAAACTGTCATTAATAAAAAAATCGCATTTGCTTGTATTCAGTTCTAAGCCTATGGATAAACATTTTGATTTCAAGAGTGCCAGATCTTGATACACAGTCTCTACGTCACCGCCCAGGGTTCCATCATCTAGGTACCAGATGTTTAATTTTGAATTTAGTTGGGTTATAACTGGATGGATGGCCAAACTAAAAATTAGTGGTCCAAGAGGGTCACGTTGTTGACAACCGACGGCAGATTCTAAAAGATGTTACTTGTATATTAATTTAGAAGCGAGTCTGCAACATTGCCAAAAAAAAATTGTAAAGAACAATGCCCATTTTTCTTAGATACGCCGGCCCAGATGTGGACAGCCAAAAATCGTAGTAGTTGTTATTGCATTCATATAGCATGCATGATAAAAGAGTGTTAAACTAGAATTTTGAGATTGATTAGAGGTCCATCACATTCATAGATTTATTACAAGAAGTACTTTTGTATGCTCACAAAACATTAGGTGTGTACCCACTTTTATTAGGATAGTTAAAGTATTTCCTAGTTTTGCGTAGAAAGGAATGAGTTAATCATTTGGTAAGTAAGAAATCCGAAAGAAATAGCCAGAAGTCGTAAAAGATCCAAAAACATAAAAAGCATTCACAATGTGCACGAGCAAGACAAATGCGTAACAAACAAAACAAACTGAATATGACATTATTGACATTTACTTAAGAGTCAAAAAAGTGTTGCCATTTTACAGTTTTAAATGACATTGATTAATCGATATGGATTTCGGACATAGGTTATAATCTATATTATTTGGTTCAAAATCGAACTTATTTGTAGTTAATTGCATAATATATATACCTTAAAAATACACACATTTTAAATGTTTAAGGACCAAGTAGAGATTTGCTATTAACTCAAATCATTTTGAGTAGAGAAAACGTAAAATCGATAAAGAAGAAGTGATAATCGATTTAATATTATGATTTCTTTACTGGCAATATCTGATCTATTGGCGTGTTGGCTATTTAGACGTTAACACATCTTTTTAAACCTATTTATTGAATAAGTTACTCAGCACACCTTTAGTAATGCCTATTAATTAAGTTATAAATAAAAAGGATTATTCAACAACTAATTGAAACTTTATTGTGCTGTTCATGAGTTCCAAACTGGGCCAGAAATGGGCATTGTTCTTTGGGGTGTTTTCAATTTAACTTGTGTCAACAAGGTGTCCCTATTGACTGAGTTAAAGGCATTCTTTAGGTCAACCTTCAAGACAACCTCACCTCCATTACAGTCAAGGTACGTGGACAAGGCATGTACGGCAGCCTCGCAGCCTCCTCTGGAACCAAATCCCAGCTGTTGTGGCTGAAATTTACAAGATAAGGTGGTGTTAAAATGGCGACAGCATATCTTGGCTGCCATACGCCTGTACATGCACCCAACGGCAATGGGACGAATGCCACCATCCCGATTTCGTAAGGCGCACAGATTAGCGCCATACAAAACGTCGACGATGGCATCGTTCACATTGCCGGAGAGCATGAGATTTGTTAATGCTGTTAGCTCACTCAAAAGAGAGTCGCCGGCCGCCCCAGCGCTCGAACACACAAGATCTTTCAAATGTTGTGGTGTCAAACCATCGAGACCACCAGCAGATCCGCTCTGGAAGGAGCCAACGGCACCAACCTGTATAGCTAGTCTTTTGGAACTTGGTTGAAGAAATTATTGGAGAGTTGTGTTTTAGTTTAGTGACACTAGTAAAGAAAATGTCAATATCAACACTCCGGCACACTGCATTATATACGACTCGCTCTGATAAGGTATGAATTTTGTCTGTAGTTAGAATCTACGGCAGGTACATGTAACTAATTAAATCGTCGAAGATGTGCAGACGGTACATTTAAACTAGTTACTTTGCTAACTAGTTCTGATGAGTCGATCGCTCCTCGCATGAAGCCAAATAAAAATGACAAATCCCTTCCGGCCAAATACCTACAGTATTATTGATCATACGAATTTTCATACATGATCCGATTGTAATATAGGTACCATATAGTTACCATCCTCAAGGATGACAGTCTTTCAGGATGGTAAATGAGACACTCAGATAGTGATACGAGTATGTGTGTTTATTGTTCGCTCCCGTTAGCAAGTGAGCAAGTGAACCAAGAATACAGTTGTATATAACCTAAGCATACATTGACATGTGCTTGTAGACATACATACATATCCATACATGTAGTTGTAACCCCTACAGTAATAATTGTTTTCTACAGTATTTGAACTTTACTGCGTCAATTAAAAGGCCAGTAATAATTCAGTAGGTGTCGTCTCGCCATTTCTGCACAGGGGAATCCTGACGTACTATTCATAGCTATGTTTGTTTATCTTTTGCCATGAAGACAACATTATATTCATTTGGACTACGTTTGCAGCGTGTAACAGATTTTCATATTTTTAATACTACTGCTGATGAGAGATGATAGTGTTGGAAAGTCAATTTATTGACTGCAGAAACAGGTAGTATTATTTGCCAAACTTGCTGGTGCGAGAAAATCCTCACTACCAACAGTCCTTAAAGCACTCCACAAGAATATCAACGTGACACACTAAGCCTATAGTGATTTGTACCGTACACCATCGATAAATAGCTCTACCGGCCTACACAGTCAAACTTTAGCACATGCACCCCAGGCATGTTGCAACTTGCAATATAACTGAACCCACCATATAACGCCCCATAACTACCGTCAAAGATCTTTTTGACATCCCGAACCGACGGATTAACGTGCTTTTTGAGGCACAGGGCAAGCGATAATTAACAATTTAATTCTAGTTAGTGATGCGCGTTATAGAATTGAACTTGATGACCTCTGCATGGCAGCAATTTGCTATCTAAACTTGGCTTTCGCTGACTTACTAATTGATCGTTACAAATAACACAAATGATCACTGCACTACATATTTTTGTTGCATGGAATGTTTTTTATGGTTCTAGCTGCAATTTCTACCCTGATTCCAAATCTGTACTCAGCTTTTTGCTAGCAGCTTTTCTTTTAGAGATACGAAGGGTAGCTATTTTTGAACGAAAGATATGGGAGTACATAGGGTTCTCACCAAGAACTTAGGGTCCCAAGCCAACCTCACCTGCAAGTGGTGCACCTGCCGACCAACGGACGAGACTCTGGCAAACAAAATGTCCCAATAAGCGGCAATAGGCTCGCCACCTATTACGTGGGATCAAAACACTGGCGAAAAGTGGGCGTTTAATATGCCTCTGCCTACCCCTTCGGGGAAACAGGCGTGAGTCTATGTATGTATGTATGTGTAGATATGGGATTCCCGTCATATAACATTTTATTTAACTATCTTATTTGAACAAAACTTTCTTTTATGTGACTTTCTTGAATGAGTTGGAGTTTCGCTACTATTCTGGATAATCCAACAATAGTCAGCCATCATACTTTCACTCCAATAGCCCTGGCAGCGCTCCTTCATAGTGCGAATATGCTGAGGAAAGCGTTCTCCCTGCTCCTCACTTAAATTTTCAAGATTTGAGCGTTTAATTTCTGTTATGTTTACAAAGCAAAAATAACAGTCATCGTGGTGGTTCGACGGTTTACGCCAAATCATGGGACTATTGAGGTTCAAGGGATCCCTCTTGTTATTTTTCCATAACTGTAAAGACTCCACACACGTTTAACACACTATATTCGGTACCGAGGGCTTGTTGTTTGTTTCCAATGGACGTTGAAATTACTCTATGTAGGCATTTTTTATGAAGTCTGATACATTGAAGCAGATTTGTTAAATGTATATTTGCCACAAATGTAACAAAATCTATTTGGATTGTTTGCACAGATCCATCTAGACGAAACCATTGCAAAAATGAAACAAAAAGTAGTAAGACGTTGATGATAGCGATAACTACACTCAAACGGAGAGTAAATTTTAAGGGTGTACCTGTATCTCCTAAACTAGAGGTGCTTGAAAAAATCTGAGTGTCGATTTAAAATAAGCGGGCCTAAATTAGTAAACAACAGGTAAAAAAATTCATGCAACAAAACAAAAGTTCAATTTTGTTGTGCAGTTAATCGATTTTAAACTTTTGCGATACGCATACTTGTAAATAAACTTGTACAACTGATGACATTCACTCTGTATATGTAGAACTGCAATTTCATCGCTTATCATATACGATACAGGATCTGCTACAAATAGCTGCTCATTATGAATAATAATACATTTAATTACGAGAATTACAATATTAAAGACGGTTGTGTTACGGCATATCACTAATTCCAGGGGCAACACTGGTGCGCAAGCGCCATCTTAAAGCAAGTCATTCCGCAAAATGAGGTCGTTGAGGTTAGTCATGTAGTATTGTCTTTATATTTTTTCGACGTTAATTCAACAAGTTATTTTAAAATTAAGTAAAGTTGTTAGTTCGTAACAAATTGGCGACTGTAGGACACGACATATTTGAAGATTTTCAAGAAAAGAAGAAATTGCAAATCATCGAAGGCTCCCCGGCCTTATTTTGCAGCATCCTGTAGCGTGGCGGCCATCTTGTGACACCGAAAAGTTGCAAGTCACGCTACAGTAAACAAGAACCGAAGAGGAAGGCCAGGATTACTGTTTCGGGAGCCTGTTGTGACATCTTGCGCACCGTAGGTCTATTCCCAGCGAGAGTAAGCCCTGATCCTTTCTATAATTTCTACAGGTATAACCTACATTTACGTTAACCCGCTGTGTTTTCTCTCAATATTTGTGTAACGGCTGGCATGCTGCTCAAGTGTTGGGTTTTATAAGTCTATTTGCAGTGGCATAAGTTGTCCAGGTGCACCTCAGCTCGCTAAGGTGCGATTTATTTATGTGTTTTAGCTTTAAAGGTGTAATTTCATTGCGAAATACACCACCTTTCGCATTTTCACCCTATTTTCGCAAGGTGTGCACGGCATTTCACGGCATAAATAACTGTTTCCGCTAGTGTTAGCTAAGCCTAGCCTACCTACAAAGGCCTAATTAGCATCTTAGTAAACTAAGAAACATTTTAAACCGTGTTTTTTTAATTGATTGCCACCTTGCAGTGACTATTCCTTTCCTGGCCACGTGGGTCAGAGATATGGAGGTGCATCGATCCTGCTCGCTGTACTGGCTGTCAGCTTGGCGTGCTCTAATCCTGAGTATCATGCCACGTGCTGAAGCACCAGCGAATGACTGGATCTGAGGATTTGAGTGCACAGATTATTTCATTGTTGGCTGTTTGTTAATATTAATACCAGGTATTTATTACAATTTTCGCAATAAATTTGCATTTAGGGTACATTAATTTGAATTTGGAATAAGTGAGTCAGAGCTCGAGGTAGAATTGTCTGCTCTAATCAAGCAGCGAGGCATCATTAAGGGTAGGTTGACCAAATGCAATGAATATGTTGTCAATTTAAATAGTTTGAAGGAAATACCTTCTATTAAGTATAAGGAACTTGACACATACATACATATCGTCACGCCTTTTATCCCCGAAGGGGTAGGCAGAGGTGTTTCTACACCCACTCTTGAATAAAAAGAACTTGAATTAAAAGTTAAATAGGATTCAATCTGTCATGAATGAATATGATACTATTAAAAATAGAATAGATATTCTCGTTGATCTCGCGGCATTAATGTGCGCGTGGGATTGGGAGGTCTCGGGTTCGATCCCCGGGTCGAGCAAAGTGTTATTGGGTTTTTCCGTTAGGAAATTCTCAGTACCAGCTGGGAGTCTGGTAATGTGCCCGGTACGGCTATAGGCTCGCCCTCTATTACGTGGGACCTAAAAATTCATGGCGAAATGTGGGTGCTATATCACACCTCTGCCTACCCCTTCGGGGATAAAGGCGTGAGTCTATAAATAAATAAATAAAAATAAATAAATAAATAAAATTTTACATTTTGACTCTGATGAGCAAATTAAGGAAAGTGATATCATTGAAAACAAGTTTATAGCGTTAATATCGAGTAGTCAAGATATTTTAGACAAATCTCCTCATAAAGGGTCTGTTGTTAATAACTGTGATCATGAATCAATGAATAGCTGCAACTCTCAAATAGTAAATACTATTAAATTACCTACTATTAAGCTTCCTACATTTGATGGCAATTATTTAAATTGGCTGGAATTTAAGGATACATTCCAGTCGGTCATTGATAGTAATGATAAGTATACCACTTATAAATAAATTTCACTACTTGCGGTCTGCACTAGAAGGCAGTCCGGCTGTAGTTATTAAATCTATAGAATTTAGCGCAAAAAATTATAAAGTTGCTTGGGATCTGTTGTGTCAAAGATTTGATAACAAAAATTTGCTAATTAACAATAATTTAAAGGCTTTATTCAATATCGATGCGCTTCAGAAAGAGTCTTTTAAGTAGCTGCGTTTTATTGTTGACCATGTTTCAAAGCATCTGCGTGCCTTAGATACTGTTGGCCAACCTACAAATATGTGGGATGTGCTTATAATTTATATGATATCTACAAAATTAGATGCGCACACAAGTAGGAAATGGGAGGAACATAAGTCCGGCCTCACCGATCTGCCGTTACTTGAAGAATTTTATACATTCCTGCGTGGCCGAGCAGATGTTCTGGAAACCATGTTTATAAACAGCAGCCGCTCTGATAGGCAATTTGAAACTTTTGCAAGTTTGAAGTCAAATAAATAATCAAAAAGTTTTGTATTATCTGTAAATAAGGACACAAAAGGTTCCTGCAATTTATGTAATGAGAATCACTCTTTGTATGAATGTAAATTGTTTAAAGGTATGAGTATAGAGGCTCGTTTAGCTAAGGTAAATAATTTGAACTTATGTAAGAATTGCTTACGCAGTGGCCACAAGTCTTTTCAGTGTCAGTTAAGAGCTGTATGTCGCACATGTAAAAGGAAACATAATTCCTTGTTACATATTAATAAGGCTAGTATGACAACTACTGATACTGAACAACCTTGTACTTCATCCTCTCTACCTGTGTCACTTTCTGTGGCATGTGATAGTCAGGTTTTATTGTGCACTGCTTTGGTGAAAATTTTAATTAATGACAAAACATATACTGCCCGTGCATTGCTTGACACAGGGAGCCAGTCATCCATTATTACAGAAAGTTTTAAGAGGAAGATAGGTCTTGTTACTAACCCTGCTGGTCTAGTGAATGTTTTAGGTATTAATAATGCAACATGTATATAACTGAAATATGTAATTTGCGATTGAAATCTAAATATATGCCTTTTGAAATTAAGGTTAGTTGCTTAGTAGTGCCCAGGATAACAGGAGTTTTGCCAAGCTCTCTGATTAATACAGAAACATTTAATATACGAAGTAACATTAATTTAGCTGATCCTAGGTATTTCTCTCCAAGTGAGATAGATATTCTTTTGGGAACGGATGTTTACTGGTATATAGTAGGTTCAAATATTATCAGATTAGGTAAAGGTAAACCAGTTTTGCAAGAGTCCAAGTTAGGATGGCTTATAGGTGGCCCTATAACAATGAGCCAACCTAGTGCTAAAGTATATTGTAATTTTAGTCAGGAATTGAAGGATTCCTTAGAAAGGTTTTGGCATAATATTGATGATTTACCTGTTTGTGATTTAACATTTTCTATTGAGGAACAGCTTAGTGAAGATCATTATTTAAAAAATGTGTCTCGGTTAGCAGATGGTAGATTTTCTGTGGCTATGCCCATGAAAGAGGAACCTGAAGGGTCTCTTGGTGATTCTTATTTTATAGCAAAGAAGTGTTTCGAAAACTTAGAAAGAAAATTTAAAAGATATCCAAGTTTAAAGGAAGATTATGTAAATTTTATTGACGAGTATACTGAATTGGGCCATTTGACTGAAATAGCTAGACCGGTATTCGGATACTATATTATGCCACATCATGCGGTAATCCGTGAGAAGAGTGAAACCACAAAGCTGAGGGTAGTATTCAATGCTTCTTCTAAGACTAGCTCTGGCAAGTCACTTAATGACATTCCATTGATTGGTCCAGTTATACAAAATGACTTAATAAATATTATGTTGCGCTTCCGCACTCATAAATATGTTATTACCGGTGATATAGAAAAAATGTTTAGGCAGATTTATCTTAAAGAGTCACAGCGCCATCTACAATTAATACTGTGGAGGGAGTATGAAACCCTGTCAATTAAGGTGTTGCAGCTTAATACTGTAACATATAACAGCATCTGCACCTTTTCTAAGTACTAGGTGTCTTCTCCAACTGGCAAAAGAATGCCTGGAGCCTAAAATTAGTGATATAATTAAAAATGATTTCTATTACGATGACCTTAGTACCGGTGCAGAGACGTAGGAGGAATTGGTTTATATTTATAAAAAAGTGACTCAAACATTATCCTCGGGATGTTTCCCTTTAAGAAAAATAAGGACAAACTGTCCTCAAATATTTGAGTGTGAACCCACATTAAATAGTACATTAGAATTGACTAAACTGTCTACTGTTTTAGGTTTAAATTGGTGTCCTAAAACTGACACATTGCAATTTCCTACTTTTATAGAATCTGTACCTAATATTACAAAAAGAACAATAATTTCAACTACTTGTAAAATTTTTTATCCTTTAGGTGTTTTGTGTGCTTGCATCATAACAGCAAAAATTATTCTACAACGTCTTTGGTGTACTAAGTTAGATTGGGATGATCCTGTGCCCAATGATATTAAAAATAATTGGTCCACACTTATTAATAGTTTGGCAATCTTTTCATCTATGCAGGTAGACAGAAATGTTATTCTCCTGTGTTGGTAGAATTACACTTTTTTGTTGATGCCTCACAGAGCGCTCATAGTGGCTGTGTATATTTGCGCACAACTGATAGTAATAATACTGTTTCGGTTAGAATATTGTGTGCTAAGGCTCGAGTTGCGCCCTTGAATCCAACTACGATCCCACGACTAGAGCTCTGCGGTGCTTTATTAGGAGCTAGGTTGTGTGCAAGGTTATTGAGTCACTTCGGTGTAATATTAGTCGTAAATTTATTTGGACCGATTCGATGGTTGTTTTGGGTTGGATTAAAACTCCCCCTAGGGAACTTAACGTCTTGTATTTATATTGCCTCTCATTCCATTTACTGATAGGAATGGTATTTTAAGAATTGGAGGTCGCATTAAAAACTCAGATTATGAATTTGATAAAAAACAGCCTATAATTTTAGATGCAAAGCATAATTTAACAAAATTATTAGTGAGACATGAGCACGAACGTTTATTTCATGCTGGTCCTCAACATTTATAAGCTTCAATAAGAGAACGATTTTGGCCTATAGGTGGTAGACACTTGATACGTAGCACAACCAGAAAGTGTTTAATTTGCACTCGATTTAGAGGAAAAACATTACAACCCATAATGGGTAATTTACCAGTGGAAAGAAGTTGTGCTATGTTCCCTTTCTATTCAAGCGTTGTGGATTTTGCAGGTCCTTTGATGATTTCTAGCCGTAAGAGTAAAGGCAATCGTATCTCAAAGTGTTATTTATGTTTATTTGTTTGCCTTTCTACCAAAACTCTCGTCCTTTAACGCCTCTCTCCTCAGACCGAACTGATCCTTCTCCACTAATCCTAGGGCAATTTCTTATTGGGCGGCCTCTGATGTCGGTGCCGTCAGAACCAATTGATTGCAAGCGTCCCAATAGATACCAACTTATAGAAAAGTTGCGTCAGAGCTTCTGGGAGAGGTGGCGCCGAGAGTACGTGGCTGAACTTCAATAGCGCACAAAATGGCGAACAACGCACGGTCAGCTGAACATTGGGGACCTCGTGATTCTCAAGGAGGACAACCTGCCTCCACTTCAATGGCGACTGGCCAGAATCAGTCGTCTGTATCCAGGGACCGACGGAGTCAGCCGTGTTGCTGATGTCACAACAGGAAAAGGCGTAGTATTTAGAAGAGCAGTACACAAGATGTGCCCCTTACCGGCCACGGAAGGGGACGACACAGAATAACGTTTGAAAGTCATCCTTTCAACGCCCCGGAGGATGTTACGGCACATCACTAATTCAAGGGGCAACACTGGTGCGCAAGCGCCATCTTAAAGCAACTCATTCCGCAAAATGAGGTCGTTGAGGTTAGTCATGTAATATTGTCTTTATATTTTTTCGACGATAATGACAAGTTATTTCAAAATTAAGTAAAGTTGTTAGTTCGTCGTAACAGTTGTGTTGTTTTGAGCAGCAACTAAAATTAAATCAAAATCAATATTTCAAAGTTATATTACAACAAATGAGTACAGAATTACCTGTGTATAAACGATGTTTGTTCTGTTTTCTTTCGAAATGCGATTTGGTTTGATGGTGTGGGGAACACTAGATTTGGTAATTATTTTTTATGAACATTCGAATTTCATTTACAATTCGTTCAGTTTATTTAGGGCCAGTTTGAACGCTACCTGATAAGCTTCTGAAAAAATATATTTCAGATATTACATACAAATTTCATTCTTGTTTTGAATATAATTATCTGGCATATAAGGCTGTACCGGCTAACTACATACGGCCCCATCTACGTAAGTCCAGGTAAGACAACGAAATCTTGAAGGTTTGTTTTTGGTAAATGTATTATGTTTTGTAAAAGGTCATAGAACAAAAGTTGTTGATTATGATATTAGTAACATAGTCCTGTATTTATGCCGCTTGGCTTGCGAAAGATGCTTGCGTGATTCAGGATTTTTGATAGGTGAGGTCGTGTGGTAGAAGTTCCGTCGTCATTGGGTACAAATAACCCTGTATACAACTTCCGATATACTTCGGATTAACGCATCGCATCGGATACGAACACCAACCACGACCACCCAGCTTGGTTAGAGGCTCCTCCCTCTGAGTATTCGGAAAAAACCAGTAACACTTTTGCCCGGCCCGGGAAGCGAACCCGGGACCTCCGATCAGCAGTCGCATACGCTATCCACTGGACCACGGAGGCATTCCAGAGCTTTAATAAACATTATTTAATTCTTTTGCTCATTGTGTTAGGTTACATCATTCTTTAAGTACCTGTTATGTTTCTTGGGTTGAATGATATCTTTTTGGAATTTTATTTCCAAAATTTACTTGCTGAGTATTTCAGAACGTATGAGAGATAACATATAGAATTCGTTTACATAGATTGGTTATTTTCTTTTTCATCCTTGATCTTCTGTTCGTGTATTTGGTGTTCTTGTGCACGATTTAAGATAGGAACCATAGAAGCTGTTTTCAAGATCTATATTTGCATACATGTCATAATCTTTATTAAAAAGACTAGCGGGAAGTAATTATCATTTCAATTAGAAACTGCAAAAACATATGAGAACTAATAATCCTTCAATATGTTATAATAATCCAATCTTGTTTACCAAAGGTTGGTTCTAAGTTCAATCTTGAGCAAAAGTCATTTGTAATCAGGGGGCTAATCGTGCTATTTTCAAACGTTCAAACGTTGACAACGTAACGTATTTGGTGAACGTTTGGTTTTAGTTTGGCTGATGTCAAACATGGTATCGTGCTAATTGTATTGAGCGTTTGAACCGTAGACGCAACCCTTACGTTGGGCTAACGTCAAACGTTTAGTGCTTGACACCGGCTTTTGAAAATAGTTAGTACTATCCTTATACTAAAGAGGTTGTAGCGACAGCGCGCCATGTGCAAGCACTATTTTTAAAAGATAAATGTCATTATGTGAATGTCATTGAATGTCAACAAATATTATTTAAATGAAATCATGAAATAATTTTATTCAAATTATACGGTAAGTACCGAAATATTGTTTACTGTAATAAGTGATTTATGCAAAAAACAATTAATGATCACACTTGGTCATGTAGAAGTAGTTTTTATTTCACAAGAGTAACGAAGGTGAATTCAAATGATGATGCACCACAACATTACTGCAATTGCAGCTTCTTCTGCTATTTGTCGAGCCCAATACGAATTTTATATGATCGTTACAATAAAAAACACCTATTTTTAGATTTGGAATAATATATAGAGCAGAGAAAGATGTTAAACAAAGCCCGAATTGTCAGCGTTCAGCATAAAAGTCATCCTTTCTATATAAGAAGACATAGAGAAAAGCTGGAGAATTTGAATTTGTCTGACTTTCTTAATTTTCAGGTACGCATTTCAATAATCATTACGTAAGATCCTACAGTATTTACTCTCATGCTGAACTTGTCTTATAATATGCATAAATTCCCAACAAAATATTGTTAGTATATACTCAAACACAAGATATAGCGCACGTATGAGAACAATATTAATCTTAAGTTAAATGTCAGCGTGTTTAGTTATTTTGGTAAGACTTACATTTGAGTAAATATTTACTAAATAATTTATGTTTTAATTTTGTTCACAGTAGCCGAGGAGTAAGGAGAATAATAAACCGCTCGTTAGCACAACCACATGGACAGTACATAATTGCAAGTTAATAAAAATGAGGAATTTGCTATGAGCCAAATCGAGACCATCGTCACTTCTTGGACATTAAACAAGAATATACTATTAATTAGTTCTCTTCCCGTGGGTGTCGTAAGAGGCGACTAAGGGATAACATGATGCAAATACCATCTTTGCGTAGAGACGGAAAACTCGACATCAAACCCTATACGACTGCCTCGTTGGTCTCGCGGCATAAGTGTGCGCGTGGGATCGGGAGGTCCCGGGTTCGATTCCTGGGACGGGTAGTGTTATTGGGTTTTTCTGTCACGAAATTCTCAGTAGCAGCAAGGAGTCTGGAAATGTGCCCGGTACGGCAATAGGCTCGCCCCTAATTACGTGGGACTAAAGTATATCTGGCGAAAAGTGGGTGTAGAAATACACCTCTGCGTACCTCTTCGGGGTTATAGGCGTGAGACTATGTATGTATGTATGTATGTAGTTTACTAAAATAATGAAAACCAAACCAAATACAGAATTATTACGAAGTTCACATTGTAATTGTAACAATCAAATGGCCTAACAGATGTTGATTGTTTCAACTCTACTTAAAACAATATTTTGTATCAGATTTCATCATCTCAATACACTGAATAAATAAAATCGAAATGTGAAATTGGAGCTTGCCTTTTAATATACATACCTACTCTATTCTTTTAAATATCTATTGAAGTGGTCCAGCGGCAGTCTGGGTAACACTGGATCATCAGAATTTATGTTGGACTCGTTACCCGATTAGAAACGCGCTACGCTCATGTTAGCTCACACAATTGTATCACATCCTGCTGAATTTGTGGTTAGTCTCCCTTGTAGAACGGCCTATTGGTCTAGTGGTACCTAAACCTGAGTGCTAAGACGAAAGTCATGGGTTCGATCACCACCCAGGAGAACTCTTTGTCCGATGAGCAAATTACCATAACTATATGTGTATAATACTCGTATGTGTATAAAAGCAATATTAATTATATATATTAATCAATTGTCTGCCTACCATGCCACTAGGTTGTGCCTAGTTTGAGATCACACCCCCAGGTGTGGGTTGTCACAGAGAATTAATTTATTCTTATGTTTCTCTTTTTCACGGATATTTTTTTACAATTCACTTAGAAATACACCCGATCTAAATGATCACCAAGGACGAAAGGCGGCACCCGGAGACGGAGAGTGGTTAGGGTACTAACCACTCTCATACTAGTGTGGGCAGATGGTACTTGATGGGCGACCTTATTAGATAGATATTCTCTTAACAGGCTCCAAGGCCTAATACTTTTACTATATATGCAAAGTGGGTAACAGTGATGTTTTGTCATGGCGGGTCTCGCAACAAAGAAAATTACACCAAGCGAATAGCTCCTGTGGCCTTCGCTTCGCTGATCGGCCAAAGCAAGCCAAATTTAAGAGAAACTGAACCAGCTAGTCAAAATAGGCTGGCCAGGGTCTACGCCATGTTTAGGCTCTGACCGATTCGTTGAACTATTCGGCACACTTTTTTTTACGTCGGGAAACTCTTTTGCGAGTGCCACTCCGCGGGGCGGGCAGAGAGGGTATGTCGGACTCCTCGGGACAGAACCCAGGTTTACCGACTAAAACCACCACGATAGCCGCCTCAGCGCTCAAAAGCATGGGACACAGGGAACGCGGGAGTACTGCTCCTGGGTCCCGTTACGCTTGCCCCGTAGTAATGCTCAGTCTCTGAAAGGGCTAGGTTGGTAATGCCCTCCCTTCGCTACCTCGTACTGTGCGAGTACAGTGGTCCCTCGACTATCCGAGATCGCTATCTTCTCGGGGTCGTTCGTGGTCGGGCAGTCAGATTGCCATCTCTGATTGCCCACGGCCCCAAGGAAGTTGCCCTGCGTCTGCGAGCGGGATCGGCTCTCTCGCGATCCCGCCCGGCGGTCTCCTTCTGGAGCATGACCGCTTCACAGAAGGGTCAGCGACCCACCGGACGTCTTCCGTCAACATGGCCTGACCTACGGCCGGTGGAGAAAGAACTATTCGGCCCACAGATTACATGAAATTTACAATTCTGTGTCGGCACCGCATTGCGCTTCCCACGCTCGCACATTCAACTCGCTGCCACCCAGCCCTAATCTAAGAACTTAGGTCTGTTACCCGAGGTAGTGGGTTGGATTCCTAACACGACAAATCTTTGTATGATGAGCTACGCTTTTATGTGTCTTGGTTAAATGAAATAATTACAATACCTATCTAGGAACTAAGGAAAAATAATTATAAATGAACGTTTATCTGTCGTCTACTTGCTGTATACATGCGTCTGAGCGCGCACTGACCGAGAAGGCAGCCTTTTGGCTTAAGCCACCCAAAGAACCTATAACTGTGACAGTATTATGTGTATGGTATACGTACATCCCATAATATTGTTTCAGCCTTTCGAAAGCAAATGTCTAGGAAGTTAGACGCGATACCTTCCTAGACATTGTCATAAATATAGGGCCAAGCAAGGTTGACGCCAATCTTACAATAATGAATTCTACCGCAACGATAAGCTAAACCAAAGAGATATCTATAAAAATTGCCATATGAAAGAATGTTGTTCACTCATTTAAGTTGAAATCAAACGTATTATAAGCATATGGCACTAAATTGATAAATAATACAAAATTATCTTAATAATTTTCTCAAATTTAAAATATTATATAATTGCAAAGTTCGTCGATAGGAACTTTTGGTTTGACAACGTATGAGACGTCCGCGAACGTAACGGTTTTGGTTTAAAACGTTGTCAAATAATAGCGCGATACCATGCAACAACGAGAGTTCGCTCGCACGCTGTCACCTAGCTGTCACTGAACGTATCTGCCCTACAAAAACCAAATCGTTTACGTTCAAATAATTAGCACGATACGAAATGTGCATAACGTGACGTTTTCGGTTGAAGTTTGGTTTTGGTAAATACGTTGACGTTTAGCACGATTGCCCTCCTGGGGGCTAATCGTGCTATTTTCAAACGTTCAAACGTTGACAACGTAACGTATTTGGTGAACGTTTGGTTTTAGTTTGGCTGATGTCAAACATGGTATCGTGCTAATTGTATTGAGCGTTCGAACCGTAAACGCAACCCTTACGTTGGGCTTACGTCAAACGTTTAGTGCTTGACACCGGCTTTTGAAAATAGTACGTACTATTCTTATACTAAAGAGGCTGTAGCGACATCGCGACATGTGCAAGCACTATTTTAAAAAGACAAATGTCATTATCTGAATGTCATTGAATGTCAACAAATATTATATATAATGTGAAATCGTGAAATAATTTTATTCAAATTATACGGTAAGTACTGAAATATTGTTTACTGTAATAAGTGATTTATGCAAAAAAACAATTAATGATCACACTTGGTCATGTAGAAGTGGTTTTTATTTCACTACAGTAACGAAGGTGAATTCAAATGATGATGCACCACAACATTACTGTAATTGCAGCTTCTTCTGCTATTTGTCGAGCCCAATACGAATTTTATATGATCGTTACAATAAACAACACCTATTTTTCAGATTTGGAATAATATATAGAGCAGAGAAAGATGCTTAACAAACCTCGAATTGTTAGCGTTCGGCATAATAGTCATCCTGTCTATATAAGAAGTGATAGACGAAAAGCTGGAGAATTTGAATTTGGCTGACTTTCTAACTTTTCAGGTAGGTACGCATTTCAATTATCATTACATAAGATCCTACAGTATTTACTCTTATTCTGAACTTGTCTTATAATATGCATAAATCCTCAGCAAAATAATGTACCTAAGTATATAGGTAGGTACTCAAACACAAGATATAGCGCACGTATGAGAACAATATTAATCTTAAGTTAAATGTCAGCGGGTTTAGTTATTTTGGTAGGACTTATATTTGAGTAAATATTTACTAAATAATTTATGTTTTAATTTTGTTCACAGTAGCCGAGGAGTAAGCAGAATAATAAACCGCTCGTTAGCACAACCACATGGACAGTACATAATTGAAGTTAACAAAAATGAGGAATTTGCTATGAGCCAAATCGAGACCATCGTCACTTCTTGGA
Source organism: Euclidia mi (assembly GCA_944739405.2). Lineage (NCBI taxonomy): Eukaryota > Metazoa > Arthropoda > Insecta > Lepidoptera > Erebidae > Euclidia > Euclidia mi. The sequence continues at coordinate 76,152,964 of OX123191.2, read as the reverse complement.
CATTAAACAAGAATATACTATTAATTAGTTCTCTTCCCATGGGTGTCGTAAGAGGCGACTAAGGGATAACACGATGCAAATACCATCGTTGCGTAGAGACGGAAAACTCGACATTAAACCCTATACGACTGCCTCGTTGGTCTCGCGGCAGAAGTGTGCGCGTGGGATCGGGAGGTCCCGGGTTCAGTTCCTGGGTCGGGCAGTGTTATTGGGTTTTTCTATCACGAAATTTTCAGTAGCAACACGAAGTCTGGAAATGTGCCCGGTACGGCAATAGGCTCGCCCCTTATTACGTGGGACTAAAGTACCTATATCTGGCGAAAAGTGGGTGTAGAAATACACCTCTGCCAACCTCTTCGGGGGTTATAGGCGTGAGACTATGTATGTATGTAGTTTACTAAAATAATGAAAACCAAACCAAATACATAATTATTACTGTGAAGTTCACGTTGTAATTGCAACAATCAAATGGCCTAACAGATAGTATAGTTAGTTAGTATAGTTGGTCGTGGGTTTTCCGCACTTAGCCACTTATTTGGGCCATTGTGCGTATGTGGCGACTTCATTGACGCCGACTACTCATACCACCTTAGTTCCTTCCAGAAAGCCATTAGTTGGCTGGTGTCGTTTAAAGCTTCACTCATGGTTCTGGGGTTGTTGACGTTGTTGTGGGCCTAACAGATGTTGATTGTTTCAACTCTACTTAAAATAATATTTTGTCTCAGATTTCATCATCTCAATACACCGAATAAATAAAATCGAAATGTGAAATTGGAGCTTGTCTTTTAATATACATACCTACTCTATTCCTTTAATTATCTATTGAAGTGGTCCAGCGGCAGTCTGGGTAACACTGGATTATCAGATTTTGGACTCTGTACCCGATTAGAAACGCGCTACGCTTATGTTAGCTCACACAATTGTATCACATCCTGCTGAGTTAGTGGTTAGTCTTCCTTGTAGAACGGCCTATTGGTCTAGTGGTACCTAAACCTGAGTGCTAAGACGAAAGTCATGGGTTCGATTACCACCCAGGAGAACTCTTTGTGCGATGAGCAAAGTACCATAACATAATACTCGTATGTGTATAAAAGCAATATTTATGTATATTAATCAATTGTCTGACTACCATGCCACTAGGTTGTGCCTAGTTTGGGACCACACCGTCAAGTGTGGGTTGTCACAGAGAATTAATTTATTCTTATGTTTCTCTTCTTCACGGATATTTTCTTACAATTCACTTAGAAATTCACCCGGTCTAAATGGTCACTAAGGACGAAAGGCGGCACCTACCCTAACCACTCTCATACTAGTAAAGGCAGGTGGTACTTGATGGGGACCTTATTAGATAGATATTCTCTTAACAGGCTCCAAGGCCTATTACTTTTACTATATATGCAAAGTGGGCAACAGTGATGTTTTGTCATGGCGAGTCTCGTGGCAACAGAGACCCGGGGCAGGCTTTCCCGTAATTATGCCTTTTAAAATTACACCAAGCGAATAGCTCATGTGGCCTTACCTTCGCTGATCAGCCAAAGCAAGCCAAATTTAAGAGCCCTGAACCAACTAGTCAAAATAGGCTTGCCAGAGTCTAGGCCATGTCTAGGCTCTGACCGACTCGTTGAACTATTCGGCACCCTTTTTTTTACGTCGGGAAACTCTTTTGCGAGTGCCTCTCCGAGGGGCGGGCAGAGAGGGTATGTCGGACTCCCCGGGACAGAATCCGGCTTTACCGACTGAAACCACCACAATAGCCGCCTCAGCGCTCAAAAGAATGAGACACAGGGAACGCGCGTGTACTGCTCCTGGGTCCCGTTACGCTTGTCCCGTAGTAAAGCTCAGTCTCTGAAAGGGCTAGGTTGGTAGTGCCCTCCCTTCGCTACCTCGTACTGTGCGAGTACAGTGGTCCCTCGACTATCCGAGACCCCTGTCTTGTTGGGGTCCTTCGTGGTCGGGCAGTCAGATTGCCCATCTCTGATTGCCCACGGCCCCAAGGAAGAGTCAGGCTAGTGGCCATTGCCACCGCCACGACGCGCGACGCCGCCTGCGTCTGCGAGCGGGATCGGCTCTCTCGCGATCCCGCTCGGCGGTCTTCTTCTGGAGCATGACCGCTTCACAGAAGGAGACCACATCAGCGTCCCACAGGACGTCTTCCGTGAATATGGCCTGAATTACGGCAGGTGGAGAAAGAACAATTCGGCACCCACAGATTACATGAAATTTACAATTCTGTGTCGGCACCGCATTGCGCTTCCCACGCACGCACATTCAACTTGCTGCCAGCCAGTCCTAATCTAAGACTTAGGTCTGTTACCCGAGGTAGTGGGTGGGATTCCTAACACGACAAATCTTTGTATGATGAGCTACGCTTTTGTCTGTGTCTTGGTTATATGAAATAACTAGAGGACGCCAGCAGCCACGCCTGCAATTTTTTTTAAATTTACCCATTTTGGCCGATCCCGTAGGAATTTCGGGAAATCCCTTCTTAGTGCACCCCTACGGTCTCCAAGGAACACACATGCCAAATTTCAGCTTCCTGTGCCCAATAGTTTCGGCTGTAGCGTGTCTGTCAGTCAGTCAGTAACGCAAGGATTTTATATATTAAGATTACCTATCTAGGTACTTAGGAAAAATAATTATAAATGAACGTTTATCATTCGTCTACTTGCTGTATACAGACGTCTGAGCGCGTACTGACCGAGTAGGCAGTCTTTTGGCGTAAGCCACCCAAAGAACCTATAACTGTGACAGTATTATGTGTACGGTATACGTACATCCCCATTATTTTTTCAGCCTTGACGCCAATCTTACAATAATGAAATCTACCGCAACAATAAGCCACCAAAGAGATATCTATAAAAATTGCCTTATGATAGAATGTTGTTCACTCATTTAAGTTGTAATCAAACGTATTATAAGTATATGTCACTAAATTGATAAATAATACAAAATTTTCTTAATAATTTCTTCAAATTTAAAATATTATAATTGCAAAGTTCGTCGATAGGAACTTTTGGTTTGACAACGTATGAGACGTCCGCGAACGTAACGGTTTTGGTTTAAAACGTTGTCAAATAATAGCGCGATACCATGCAACAACGAGAGTTCGCTCGCACGCTGTCACCTAGCTGTCACTGAACGTATCTGCCCTACAAAAACCAAATCGTTTACGTTCAAATAATTAGCACGATACGAAATGTGCATAACGTGACGTTTTCGGTTGAAGTTTGGTTTTGGTAAATACGTTGACGTTTAGCACGATTGCCCCCCAGGTCTGTCAAATGGAGGACAGTTCGAAAAAATTTAAAACCTGATTTCATTATGTAGTAAATTTGTTTCAGATTCGTAGTTACATATATCTATATATTCTTTGCTGAAACAAAATGGTTTCCTGTACTACCAAGATATTTAACTGTACTTGTTGGAATATTTGTTACTTACTTACTCCTCTGGCGCAGCGACCCGAAGTGGGTCTTGGCCTCCGATACAAGAGAACGCCATTTGTTTCGATCTCGTGCTGCCCCCTTCCAGTCTGCAACCTGGAACTCTTGCAAATCCCGCTCAACTGTGTCCTTCCACCGGTATTTAGGCCTGCCAACTGGTCGGCGGCCGATTGAAGTACCAAGATATACTTTCTTGACACTATGACTGCCATCCATTCTCTCTAGGTGGCCCAACCAGCGGAGTCTCTGGGCCTTTGTTTGGAATATTTGTTATTATAGGAATATTAACAGAACTCTGGTGCTGACAATTGGTTTGATCGTTGGGTGTTATAAGGTAAGTATATTGAAGTTTTTGACTTATGGGGTACCGAAAACAAAGAAGAGGTACTTATTGTTTATTTTTGACTTTTCTATTTCTTGTATTAATAGATCGAAATATGCGTACGTAATTGTCATTAGAAGTATAATTATGTACCACGTCGAAACAAATTTCGAGTATCCGATATTTCGGCACTGTTGCAAGCGCCATGCTGATCACGAATGTACTGATTCATACATACATACATATACTCACGCCTTTTTCCCGTCGGGGTAGGCAGAGACAACGGAACGCCACTTGCTTCTATCCTTACAAACGTCACGCGCTTCCTCTACATTAATTACTCTTTTCATACATGCTCGCCGGTTCCAGGTGCTTCGGACCTTGCCGTTTTTCACAACGTCACCAATTTGGTCAACAAATGTCCTACGAGGTCGGCCGCGACCGGCTTGCCCATACACTTTTCCCTCATATATTTGCTGCGTCATTCTTTCTTCCCTCATTCGCTCCACATGTCCAAACCATCTCAGCATTCCTTTCTCAATTCTAGTCACAATATCTTCTTTCAGGCCACATCGTTCTCTTATAACTGCATTCGGAATTCTATCAATCAGTCTCACCCCACACATACTACGCAGTGATCGCATCTCAACTGCGTTAATTCTGCTTTCATGCTTTTTCTGCCATACCCAACACTCACTGCCATACATCAGCGTGGGCACAAGCACACCATTATGAACCGCCAGTCGCGCCTCTTTCGGCACCGTCTGACCGTTCATAAAGGCGTGCAGCGCTCCATTTACACAGTTTCCCGCAGTCACTCTCCTTTCAATATCTTCTTCGCATCTTCCATCTCTTGTAAACATGCTACCCAAATATATAAATTCTTCAACTTGTTCAACATGCTCCTCTTCAATCGCAATATTACACTCAGTCACACTTTCATCCTTCTCAAACACCATCACTTTCGTCTTTCTTGCATTTAATTTCATACCCTTCGCTTTAAAGCTCTCGTTCATATAGTCCATCATTTGCTGCAACTCATTCGCTGAGGATGTAAGAATGACTTGATCATCGGCGTACAAGAGGCACTTAGCACGCAATCCTACCATATCGATACCGCATTCACTTTATCTTATATCATTCATGTAGCTATCCATGAATAGATTGAACAACCAGGGCGAGGCTGCACAGCCCTGTCTGACACCTTTGGAGATATCAAACCATTCTGTATAGGCACCGTTAATCCTTACACAGGCTCTAAAACCCCTATACAGAGACTTCAGAGCTCTTACTATAAAATTGTCCACCCCATACATAGATAGCACCTTCCATAATTCCTTTATATCCACCCTATCATAAGCCTTTTCCAAGTCTATGAACGCGCTGGTTTTTTGCCAGACATTTTTCGGTTACGCAGCGCAAGGAAAAGACTTGATCCGTACATCCCATTCCCTTCCAAAATCCCGCTTGCACATCCCATATCTTGTCATTAGTCACATTTATTACTCTGTCAATCAATATTCTGGCATACATTTTCCCTACCACACTGAGAAGGCTGATCCCGCGATAATTATGACATTCCAGCCGCGAACCTTTGCCTTTGTAAATTGGGACGAGCACTGCCTTCGTCCAGTCATCTGGCACCTGGCCTTGTATGTAACATAGATTAAAAAGGCGATGCAGCATGTTTACTATTAGTCCATCGCCAGCCTTCAACATTTCAGCCGTCACCTTATCACACCCAGCAGACTTTCCTGACATCATACCTTTAAGTGTTTTCATTATTTCATCCACTCCAATTTCATCACTCGGATCCACAGGCATATCAATCGTCTCTTCTGGCTCTATTTCACTCACATCTTTCTCGAATAAGCTCTCAAAATAATCCTTCCAGCACTTTAGTATCATTCATTCTCCATTCATGACTTCACCTCTTTCGTTCCTAATTACTTTCATTGAAGCATTCATGGTTTTACCCCGCGCTTCTTTCACGAGTTTCCAAAACAATTTTATATTGTCTCGGAAACTTAAGCCGAATTGTTCCTCACATTTCTTCTTTTTCTCGTTCTTCTTCCTCTCTATACATTCCTTAACCTTAGCTTTCACACACTTATATTTGTCCTTAATTTCTTTAACACTATATTCATTCATACCACCACTAGCTCTATCGGTTGCTTCTATTGCTAGGATATCCAGCCATGCCTTTTTCTTTTTCTCTTTCTCTACTGATTCATGTATAGTAAATTGTCGATTGTCCCATGCCTCAAAGAGCACGATAAGGCGTTGGTCCAGGATGTAGATACGTTAACTAAATGTATTGCAAAGACAAATAGCTCAGATAATTCAGCAGCTGATTCAGAAGGAGGACTTCTTTTCTCGATCCCTATTATTTAAATTTAGCGGACTCAAATCTTGCCCTCTCATAAATCATTTGTGGCATTGTGTTATTAATAGACTTAACAATTTATCCCACTGGTAGTTATGATACGTCCTTGAAATATCCTAGATTTTTTCAGTTCTTGGTCAGATACTAACTATTACAAAACGGAATAAAATAATTAATGGTGCTTTTTTTCCAGTAATGCAGCCGACAGTTTGCCACAAGTTTATAACAGATCCAGATGGGACAAGTCAATTAAGTCCTGTATTTGGATTAAATTTCTACGTGAGAGTTGGAGAAGCAAGTAATGAAGAAGAAACTAAAGAAGAAGATGATGTTGAAGACATAGTCTGTGAGAAGGACAAGGTTTGTGAGAATGACAAACTAACCGAATAAAGACATGCTCACCGCCTTATTATAATTAAGCCTCAATCTGAAGTATGCGATTGAGTTAAGCATATTATGATTGGCAAGTACCTAACTGATAAATAACGTCAGAGTGGCTGTTTTCTGGGCCTCTAAAATATAGGTGTTTGGCAGCGAGACGATTTGAAGAAGAAGATGCAAAAAGAGACGACAGGAAAAAATGTTTGCATACTCGTCGATATTTAAACTGTACATATAATGAAAATGGTCTCCACAAATATTTGAGATATGCGTTCACTGCAAATCAACTACACTTGTAGTGAAGTATTCTTCATTTAAAAAGCTATTAACTTTGGTAGAGATATGTCGCCGGTTACCAATAGATTGAAATGACACTGCAGTTGGGACTACAGTTAGGCGGCAGCTAGAATTTAGGCTACATTAAAGAGCGGAGCAGTATCTCCTTTATTTGACCTATTGTGATCACAGAATACCGCCACTAATATATCTATACTATAATAAAACTGTAGAGGTGAAAAAGTCTGTACATAAAAGATATTTTGACGAAAATTAGCTAAAAAATCTAGGAAAATGCTAAAAAGCAATACTTGATCATTTTTAGAATTTATGTCTGTCTGTCTGTCCGACGTCTTTCCCTATATTGCTAAAGATCTCTTAAATGGCGAAATTGATTTCAATAAAACTTACACTCATGTACAAAGGATACTCAAACCTATAAAAGTGCGAGGGCGCCTATAGTTCGAGGGTGCAATTGGTGCTTACACCCGAGCTAACTATTCTGCTTTACATCTCGATTGTGAGGTAAGTAGAAAAAAACCGGCATTACAAGAATTAGCATTACATTTGGTTTGTTGAAATTTAGAGTGAAATGAGAACAATTTTCAAAAAGGACAGGTGTTTCTTCATCACTTATTAGCACGTATTATAAAAAAATCCCAAAAACAAACAATATTTAAAGTAAAAGTTTTCTATTCCCGCCTTTTTTCATTAAAAAGAATCAAGTAAAGAACTTTCTAGTTTTTTTTTTCAAAGACGAAATTGAGCTTCGCCGTTATTTAAAATTGATGACTATTATACTCACACGAAGACAAAGCTGAATAGCAAAGCGACCTCTTTGGTCATTGGGCTGAATGCATGATGTCTATTGCCAGTATGATGGTTAGATATACGCGAACATTTTGAAAGAAAGAAGTGTTTTTTTTTTATTACTTACCGCCCTAGGGTTTTTCTAGCTACATTATTACCCTAGAGCGCTAATGAGTCACCTACAAGCCCCACTTGGAGGTAATAAGAACCTACTTACCGAACATGAGAGATGTAAAATAGTACCTATATGTTACATCACAATTAGTTGAGTGGTTTTCTGTGTACAGTTTGACCTCTCCTTTGTACTTAGTCCTAAACAAAACAAGGATCATTCAAAACTGGTTATATATGTGATGCCATCTATGATCACTATAAGTTTGTTAGTAAAAGTATAGTTAGTCTAAATAGGTACCTTCAAAGTGTTTTATGGGTATTTACCCGACTTTACTTTTAAATAAATTACTGGACTTATCGTTCCGACCGATGTCAAATAGATGTCACTATTTTCAAATAATTTTCTAGCAAAATAAATGTTTCTTGCAAAAAAGACAATAATTATGTATCTTTCTGTTATAAAAAAATTAATAGAGTATAATATTCGGCAGTTTCATAATCAAAAAGTCTCTGTGTCAGAATTTATTACAATGTCCACTTAATTTAAACGGTCAATCTCATTTATTTCAAATTATTATGTTTATATAATCTATACATATAATAAAATGGCAGGAAAGTCCAAACTGTACATTGAATTTTTTTTTCAAAAAGGATTATGGGTTGTGATCTACAAACGATACCGAAACCAAAAATATTATTTTTAGAATTTTTGTCTGATTGTCTGTTTGTCTGTTTGCATATCTGGGATAAACTCAAAAAGTACTGTATGGATTAACTTCAAATTTGGCATAAATATTATTAGAATGTCGGGTCAACACATAAGATACATATACACATTATACGCTATCACCTACGGGGAACGAGCAGTGAACCTTTATTTGTTCAACGCATTCTATAACAAGGTGTTTATCTAACGACGCATATTTGAATGTTGTTATTATGTTAACCATGCAATAAGCTAGCTTCACACTATAAAAATCACGCAATATAAGTAACTTAGGCAGATAAACATAATTAAATGAATATAAGTAGTATCAAGCCAATTTTAAAGCAGTCTATCCATGAGAGTTCAAAAACATTAAGTCGAATTACATGTGTAAGCCCTTTTTTGGATATAAATAATTAAATTTGGTCACGTTGGCGAGGTTAATAGTTATTTTCAAAAGTCATAGATGGAGTTGTGCATTTTTTTCTTAAGAATTTTACCGTCAATTCGTTTCTGAGATGAGCAAGACAATTAAAAAAAATGTGTTTATATAAGTTTTAAGTTGCTTCATCTATGTCTTATAAAATTAATCGAGCTTGTCTGTATGTAAATACAAACAGAACTCAAAAAGTACTGCATAGATTTATAACAAAATTTAAACTCGAATACAGCACGCTATTGTTGTAAGCAATTTGAGCTAAATAACGAAGAAAAAGGAAAATTAAGCATATATCTTAAAGATAAGACTTGCTTATTTTTTACGGTACAGAATAAATAGTAATAGAGTTAGTACAAACTAAACATTTTGGAATATCAACTTTAGTAAGATGTGGTACTAGCTAGATTTTTTTTACTCACACACAGCCATTTATTTTATTGTTACGTCTGAAGCGGTTTGGCGGATACTGGTGTTATCTATACATGACAGGCATCCTACCGTCTTGCATTTCCACGTTCACCTAGAGAACGGCCAGCGCATATATTTTGATCCCGACAACGTTGCTGAGCGCTTGGAAAATCCGCGCCAGCGGAGTATCCCACTTACCGCACAGCCTGCGTAGTACGTCACTTTCTCAACGGTGGTGACCAAAACTGGGATGACAATCTCGCGGAGGCGAGCGTTACTGACATTCCCAGCCGCAAGCGTCATATATTTGACGTCATCCTGGTGTTTTGTAGAGTCGCGAAACTGGTAGCTTTGTGGGAGAAGTATCGCCATCATCTGTCTGAAGATTTTCTACGAACTTTGAAGCGTGCTACTGGAGACAAAGTCGAAGTAACTGATGAACGCGTGCTAAACACCTGTCTCAGTTCACTTCAAGAAGTGGTCATTTCTATCGGCGGCAATCCACTGGTCGAATATGGGTTACCAGCTTCCCAATCATCACCGCATCAAGACCGCGGAAATTGGGAGTATAATGCTGAGACAATTTACGATCCAGGTGAAATGACCACCATACGAAATTTATGACACCGTCCTTGAAAGCGTTGGGCAAAGCCAGGGTAAAATATTTTTATTGGATGCTCCTGGTGAAACAAGAAACACATTTGTTACCACTGGCATCAAAGATTGCTCTCTGATTGTATGGGATGAGCGTACGATGGCCAATAGGAAGGCAGTTGAGGCCGTGGACAGAACCCTTCATCCACAGGGACGAGCAATTGATGGGTCGCCACAGTTCTATTCAGTGGCGATTTCCGACAAACGCTTCCCGTGGTGACGCGAGGATCGAGGGCTGATGAGGTGAGTGCTTCGTTGAAACGATCTTCATTGTGGTGACGAGTTCATACGCTGCGCTTAACCATTCATATGAGAGCTCGGCTCGGTGTCAATGCACGTGTTCAACAATTTTGCGATGTCGTTCTAGCACTAGGCACTCTACCAGAGGAGAGAGGTGAACAGGTGGTGCTTCCAGAGTCTCTCAGTAGAGTTGTATCCAGCTTAGAAGTACTCATTCGCTGTGTGTACGGGGACATCAGTTGTATACCGTAATAGCAGCATTTTTGGGTGTGTGAGCGGGCTATTTTGATGCCCATAAATGATCAGGCTGTAGCAATTAACGAATGCATGCTCTCGGAAATTGAGGGGAATGAAGTGGTTTCCACCTCTATAAACACTGTCGTCGAGCAAGATGACGCCACACATTATCCCGTAGAATTTCTGAACTCCCTGTCAGCAAGTGGACTTCCAGCGCATACCTACCATCAAGCTGAAGGTCGGTGTCCCAATTATGCCTCTTCGGAACCTATCTCCTCCGAAGTAGTGTAACGTGACCCGCCTTAAAGTCATCTCTCTTCACAGACACACGATTGAGGCGGAAATTCTTACGGGTTATGAGGACGCCACGTCCTCATACCTCATAACTTCCCGTTACCGTTCAAGCGCGTACAGTTCCCCGTGAGCTAAGCCCCGTAAGCTATTTCTTGCTAAGAGATACATGTTCTAACGATATTTTTGATTTATTTGACAATAGATGGCGAGTATAATAAATTAATATTCATCTGAATGGAATATGTTTTCATCATGACTGCCAATATAAGCAGCGCATAAGATCTGAATGTTTGAAGATTTCTTCTTAACAGGCATGCACATTGTGCTACTATAACAAAATAATAAAAATTCTAGTTTTATCAACCGAAATTCTAATGATGAAGGATTCTGACTGAATTGGATCTGAATGTTCCATCACTGTCACATTCTAACTTTAAAATCCATTCTAATCGTGGCTATTACTAATTTAAATCAAATATAGTCAGTGCCTTCTTCTGCAAAGGTATAAGATATATTGTATAGTCAGCTACATAAGTTCACTAGTTTTTACGTACTTTTCGGCTTTTTAGACTTTATATTTTCGAAAATCATAATTAATAAATCAAGAAATATAATCAAGGAATAAATTCAATTAATAAAAGTCTCAGCAATAATTTAGAAGTGTGTAGCGACTTGTGCAATTGCATATACATGACAACTTATATTGAATAAATATTATACTTTTTATGTCGAATCCTGAAAACTATATAAAGGGTCCTTGCATCACATTGTATGCTCGTTCTAAATGTAGATAAATTCCTAAACAGGTACTGATTAGTATAGATTTTTGCCTTTTCGCAGTGCATAAATTAAGAAATGTTTATTGTTTAAACTACTAAAGTTTTGTACTCTTCTACGTTGATTATTTATTAAATAATAAATAAAACTCTAAAAAAGTTTCTTATTTTCCTTTACTCTGTTCAAAAATTTATAGAATTACATGTTATGTGTAGGTCTATCCCATCTGATGTTTAATGTAATGTGTAATTTATTCAATTTTATATTCAATCAAAAACATGTAAAAATGGCTCGCAACGCCGTCCTGCTGCCGTAAGTAGTTATGAAATCCAATCTAAGCCAAGTCGGTTAATTCAGTTCACATATCTATGAGAGCAGCCATCCTGCCACTTTGTCAAAATTTATTCACTAGCTGTGTCCGCGGTTACCCCGCATAATAAATTCATGGCTACTGCTCAGCACCTTTGGTTTATAGCGGGATGTTATCATCTACACGCGCTTTAACCATTCTTCAATATATATAATAATATCTAATAATAACTTTATTGATACTAAAAACCTTTGTTACATTAGGTTACATACATTTTTACATTAATTTATAAAGGTGGCACTAATATGGACTAACAAACACGAATTATTTTTTCAATTCGAGCCAGAAGTTCAAGAGATTAGCACGTTCAACCGTATCACCATAGTACAAAAAGAATAGTAGGATAGCTTCATACAAATCGGCCGCCGCGCGCCGCCGGTTTGAATGTACGCGTGAGTCGCGGCACCGCGCGCCGTGTACGCACGGACTTTTCACGCACACTCTCATAGACGAGCGCGGCCCGACGCGGCGCGCCCGCGGCCTCAGTACGGGATGCGCCGCGCGTAGGTAGGACGCAAGAGTAGGCATTTAACTCGCCGATCGGCCTTAGCTAACCTATACCTATATTTTTACTATGGTATCACTCAGTTCAGCTATCTCTCCAGCTTTACAATATGAAACACCTACAGTATGATATCAATATTCAATTTGTTTACATCTTTATAATCGTAATTTCAAGTTTATATACTTAATTCTGATTTGTTATTGCATATGTTATTATACAATCATTAAAACAAATTAAGTAATCTAATTTATTCAAATATTACTATATATTTTTTTAATTGAATTGGATTTTTTAAACGCCTGTATTCCTGAAGGGGTAGGCAGACGTGTAATATTACACCCACATTTCGCCATGAATTTTTGCGTCCCACGTAATAGGCTATTATACCCTATACTATATATATACCCTATTCTCGTTACCGGGCACATCACCAGACTCCGTGCTGCTACTGAGAATTTGGGAAAACCCAGTAACACTTTGCCCGACCCGGCAATCGAACCCGGGACCTCCGATCAGCAGTCGCATACGATATCCAGTGGACCACGGAGGCAGTCAAATAAAAATATGTAAATAATAATCAATTAACAAACTCCTAATCTTTGTTTGTAAATAATTTTGTCAATTTGTCAAAAATTGTTTTAAGTAGGTATACATATATCTAATTACCGAAAATGAAGTGCCACAAAACATGTTTATTCAAATGACATCTAGCATTACAGGGTTCATTGATAAGGTTATCATAATAATTTACATGATTTCGATTGTTTCTGGTCAACTTGCCAGCATTAGGTATAAATAGGATATATGCCGCCTACTAGATAATCTCTTCTATGTATACTTCAGCACTTCTTTAATTTAAGACTACTTATCTAAAGATCATATCAGTAAACGTTTGAAGAGGTCTATTTTGCCGGCCTGATGCGTTTTAGTTCCTGTTGTGATCGAATACTCTCGTCATGAAGCCAGGGGCATATCATTCGGGTTAGTGGAAGGGATAAAACTCTTCGCCCACAAGGGATAAAACTCTTCGCCACAAGTCGCAGGTCATCGGTACCCTACGATTTTAGTCTCCATTAATTGCTACAGTACATATTCATAGAGGTTCGTATACACACACACATTGTTGGAAACTGTCGTATCAGCAACTCACGTTTTAAGCGCAGAATGACGGGGCTTCAGAATGCTAGCTAGAGGATCAAGTTCATCTTATGGCGCAGAGAGTTCTCCATAATGCTCTCAAAAAACCTGTAAATTTGCCAGCCTGCACTTCAGTAGCGTGCAGGAATGGCCTTACCCTTTTCCCATACTAAAAAAAGGCCTTGCAGTGGAACAAATTATGAATAAGACAAATGATTATATTGTGAAACAAGGTTATAACTATCATATTATTTTTATTTCGTTATCACTCTCTATTTCTTGTTCTGCGTTTGCCTTATTTGTTTCCAGGGTACATTCAGCTTCAGCAGCGTTGTTTGTGAACCTGAATTGTTCTCCTTTGTCAAGTTTGATTATCTCGCTTCGTACAAGCAGTAGAAGATAAATCAGCACAGCTGGAATTAAAAAAACCCTATGAGTATTTAGTCATCTAATAGTAGAAGAGCCCTCAAAAATCTTATGTAGGTAACACTGATGATGGTTATCATCATCATCAGCCTGCCATAGTCCCCGGCTGGGATATTATAGACTTCTCCAATGGCACGCAACTGAGCCCGATTATTGAATGATAAAATTATCAATGGCGTATAAAAAAATCTTTGGTTATTGACTGACTAACAGACAGCGCACAGCCGAAACCACTGGGCGCAAGAAGCTGAAATTTGCATTTATCATACAAAATAATTTAGCGGGTCTTAATCGCGTTAACTTAAATTATTTAAGGTATAAATACCTTTTTGTTTCAGTCTCTCCGAGACCACGCTCGGTGCAAGACGAGCGAAACATCGGAAACAAATAGGTATTTATACCTTAAATAAGTTAAGTTAACGCGATTAAAATCCGCTAAATAATTTTGTATGATGTATACGAATCGCGAGAGTTTAAAATCGATTATTTGCATTTATATTTCTTCAAGAGTGAAGAGGGAGCGCAGTATAAAAAGATCAGAAATAACGGCTGGATAAAAAAATTACATGATGTGCATAAAATGTGGATGTAGCTGCGTTCATCTACCAGTTACAAAATGAAATGTATAATGCACCTAATAGGTGCGTAAGAAAAAACGCTCCAAATGTCATATGCACTTCGTAGGTGCATAACGTGATGGCTATCATTGGTCGTTGATATTAAACGGTTTTCGCACTTGTAACACCATCTGGTTATATCATTTGATTGATCGATTTCCGCTTGAACAATATTAAAACTTTTTGTAAACTGGAAACGCACGTTTGGGCAAATGGCCTTGATGGAGTGGGAGGTTAAAAGTAAAAAGGTAATTCATTGGCTTTTATTTGTCAATATTCAGCTGTGTATAATTAAACAAAATCACGTTTCAAATCTATCGATATAACTATAGCAAAGATAGTATTAGATTATAATAATATTATTATGAGCAAGGAAATATTTCTTGTAGAAATTGATAGTTATCAAAAATACTTACCAACGTACGAGAAAAATAACAAAAATCTTTTAATTCCATAGATAACTGTGTGTATTTGATTTCCGTCTATATACTTTGCGCGGTAATACACACTAATGCTAAAATTGCTCACAGCACTTACTATCATCAAACCCAGCAAATATGTGCTAGTGATATAATAGTAAATACGTAATATCTTCGTATTTTTCTGAAAAAGAAACAATTTCATCGTCTTAAGGCACACAGTGCCGGCGGCACTGCTGGCAGCGCTGACACCGGCACTACCGCCAGCCAAGCCACGGTGCACCCTGCGGAATACAGAGCCGCCAGCATGGCTGCCTGGGTATGCCGGCGTACCGCGCGGGTTGCAACTTGCAAGGACATTTCGCTCCCGACATTCACGAGGTAGTGTTGTGTGTGGTCGTTCTACGCGACTGTCACAACTGGTATGATGCTCGGCGGCTTTGTGCAAGTTTCTGTAACGGATGCTGGTGGCAAAAACGCCCGGCAAAAGTTGGCGGCCCGTGCCATGAGAAAGATTATATTTTATTAGGAGCCTTTAGCGTTATCCCAGTTGCAACCCGGGGTTCGCTTTGAGTGAATATTTGCTTTTTCACACAGGGACAGGCAGGCGCCTGTACCTCCGCAACCTAAAGAATACATAGGTAATATAAAAAATTTAAAAAGAATATACATATACCATTCAAATAAGTATTTTCGTCATTAAGACCAATCAAGAAATATCGTACCATACAGAAGTCGAGAAAGATTCAAATTATTTCAGATCATTGATATTAACATTTAAAATGTCTGATTTACAAAATACTCATCAAAACTTACCATAAAACATCCGATGACCAAAGCAATAGTCAACAAGATAGCTGATGATGCTCCAATGGCACCCAATACAATAACTACTATAACAAATGTTGATAAGATGGTCCAAATTGCTGGGTCAATCAAAAATAAACAGATTTTCGCCAGGGCTATAGAGGTTAGAACCTAGAAAACGAAATTAAAAATAAATTAGATTTTTACACTTGCTTGTCGAAGCTGAGCAGAAATAAATAGCTTTCTATTTCTCCTTTGAGAAGAAGAAAATTTTTGAAGAGATGAAAAAAGGGAACGTAACCGGAAAGCCAGGTGGAGTTAGCCAAGTAGATAATGACTTTTTAGCATAGCTTTAAAGAGTATTCAGTGATTTGATCTCAGAATTACATCTACTGTTATATTAAGAAAAGAGAAATATAAATTAATAAAAAGATTGTAATCAATTTATGAGAGTTACAATTTGTCGATAGGCTACATTTATTAAAGAAGTAAAAAAATGCGATAATTTTACGTTTCTGATTTCTGAGAAAATATATATTGCAATACATTGAAACGATAAATCAATGTGGTTTTGCGTTTGAAATATCTCTAAGTAAAAAAATAAATAAATAAGATACTCGTACTTACTATATCAATAATTCCCCACACTATCAAGCCAATTCGCAAAGGAAAGCAGAACAAACATCGTTTATACACAGGTAATTCCAAACGCATTTTTGGTATAATTATGAATTCTCAAATCTTCGACCTTAAAAGCTCTAAACTTTTATCACTAGCTTGGACTGACACGACCTTCTACAATAATGATTGACTGTAAACTAATAACTATTGACAACTATACATACTGGGCCAAAACGCGTGCACCATGTGTGTTATCTGTGATAAATGATACAGGATACTCATACAGGGTGTGAGAATCGAACGAAATTTGACGGGAAGGTTGGGTTTCCCAACATGGTATATTCCAATGGTTTTTGTTTAGTTAGTTTAGTGAAGATTGCATTTTACCTACAGAGTGTTTTTGCAATTTTGAGTAATGAATTCATAACATGCCATTATAATCCACCACCGCCGCTGAAAGATAGGTACACCTTGGATGATGTAAATTCATGTATATTTATTTAACTGCCTCCGTGGTCCAGTGGATAGCGTATGCGACTGCTGATCGGAGGTCCCGGGTTCGATTCCCGGGTCGGGTAAAAAGTGTTACTGGGTTTTTCCGAATTCTCATTAGCAGCCCGGAGTCTGGTGATGTGCCCGGTAACGGCAATAGGCTCGCCCCCTATTACGTGGGACCTAAAAATTCGTGGCGAAATGTGGGTGTAATATTTACACCTCTGCCTACCCCTTCGGGGATACAGGCGTGAGACTATAAATAAATAAAAATAAATAAATAAATAAAATTATTTATTTATTAGTTGTTTGATTTTGAGGTTTGCCAATCGTTTTCGACTTTTCTATTATTTTCATAACATATCAGCATAACAGATTAAGCATTGGAAATATATTTTCCAGCTTTGGCCAATTACAGATACACGCTGTACATTGTAAATGAACGACAGATAAAAACACCGTGACAAATACATTGGGGTTTTCACATGTGATAGTAATTATAGCTATGAAACCATACACACTGCCGAAATAATGATACTTTTTAGTTTACTCCTACCCTCGATTAAATTTAAGCCTGCGTATATACTTCAAGAGCTGGCATCAATTTTGCGTAGGTATTTGAGGCAAGCTGACAACTTGCCTCATACTTTGCCTATTATACCCCAACACGGAACTGCAGACCTGAAGGCCAATTCTCGTATTTAACAGACACTGAAACTGAATATTGACTGAACTGCGATTTAATTTTGAATTGACTCACAATTGGTATTCTGCTCCACTTAATCTCCTTACAGTATAATTTCGATATAATCAATTTATAATCTCTTGTTAATCTCAGAGGTAATGTCAAAAACTCAAAAACAAAAACATGAATTTTGCCATTGTATGCGAAAATACATTAATAGGAATGGTTATTGGATGCCAATACGTTTACATGCCAAATTAAAATTAATATACAACTAAGTAATTTAATAAAATTTTACAATTTCGGTAAGTAAATATATTGGTTCCTTGGATCCGATCGTGTGAATTATTTTCAATAGGTATTCAATAATTAAAAAATAAATATTCAATAATAGAAATAATTCAGACATTATAAAGATTTTAACGATGGTAACGTTCAATTGCGTTTTTTAATTCGTTTTTTCCTCCTGATAATTTTATCTCATTTGTTGAATTTCTCGAGCAAAAGTTTCGCGAATATTTCGATCTTGAAATAAATATTGTCAATGCTGGCAACGAAATACTTAACATGTTTGCATGTTGTCCACCAGGATCTCCTAGCCAGATCCCCCAGAGGATCCTCGTGAACTCATTAGTTGTGAAATTGTATAAAAGCAATTAACGTTTACATAACCAGTGACTATCAGAAAGTTATCAGCCATCGATAGGGATTACAAAAATCAGGTGCATGCGATTTTCGACCTTATTGACGTAACTCAGAATTTATAATTTTACTAACGTATCAATGTCAGAAAGCAAGAAAATACCAAAAAGAAGTTTATCATGAATTGTCAATAAGGTCGAAAATCGCATGCACCTGTTTTTTGTAAGCCCTATCGATGGTTGATCATTTTATAGTCATTTGTTTTGTAGACATGAATTTGTCTTACACAATATCTTTTTAAACTTATTTTAGATACCTATCCCCGTGGTAAAACTAGTGGCACATAATAGCTAAAGGAGATTCCTATGTTTATTAGCAAAATAGATCATAAATATTACCAGAAAAATATTCAACACTATTAGTGGTATCGTTGGGAATGTCAAATAAATCACGTCATCACGTCGTGTCCTTGGTAACAAATGTATATTTTTATTCCGTGCTTTTAAAAGTTTCAGGTGCATGTTTTTTTGGTTCCACTCGCTATTTTATTTACAACTGTACTTCTGCCGTATAGCGAATCGGTCGAGTCCAAGAATCTGCCCAATTCACGAATCTGTCGAGTTGGGAATCTGCCGAATCACGAATCTGTCCATTCCAGAATCTGTCGTATACCGAACAAGCGATTTGTCTTAACCTATTGTGACAACCCTACCAAAATAGGTAACAAATTTACAAGCTCTTAAGAAGCTGTTTCTCTGTTCGGTTTATTTACTCATGTGGTTATATTATGTACGATGGTATCATTGTGAAAAAACTAGAAATACCTTACCTGCTCTACTAATAATTAGCAGAATACCGTTCACACTAGTTCACACTTGGTTCAACTTTCGATGTAGTCCCGATCTCATTCAAGTGTCAGTTAAGTTACGAGAATACCATTTATGACGCCGAGACTAGATCGATATTGGAATTTGAACAAATATAATTACCAGAATTGGCCTTCTGGCTGGCAAGTAGCGAGGCTATAGACATTTTTAATTACTTCCATAAATGTATTTGAGGCAACGTGCAATTTGTACATGTTGTAGTGTAATGTTTAAAGAATAAAATAAAACCATAAGCCAGGAGATATATTCGGGTTTTTGACATTGCCAAGCGCACGTAAAAATATTTTGCATACTAATATTAAAATCGTCTGGCTATGTCAAAGTTAGTTACTTCGTCGTGAACACTTACGGGCAAAGCAACGGGCAGAAGCTAGTTCTACATGATTAAAAACTTGGCAACTGAGTTCCCTAGGCGGCTACATTAGAAACGTAGCATTTTGAAACGTTTTGAACAATATTTGAAAAGCTTTAAAAAATAAAATAAAATAAATACTTAAATAAAATTAAGTATTTATTTTATTTTATTTTTACATTTAAGGAAAACTTACAGCTAGAACATCAATTTATATAAGAATAGAAAATGAAGACCAATAAAAAGTTTTCACTGATAGTATTTAGAGTACATAAATAACACTGAACACGGTCAGATGAAATCAAAGTAGACATTTATATATAGTTTTAAGTATAGTTAGTCTGTTGGAACTTGGTTGAAGAAAACATTAAGCATTGGACAGTTGTGTATAGTTTAGTGACACTAGTAAAGAAAATGTCAATATCAACACTCCGGCACACTGTATTATACATACGAGTCTCTCTGATAAGGTATGAATTTTGTCTGTAGTTACCTAGAATCTACGGCAGGTACATGTAACAAATTAAATCGTCGAGGATGTGCTGACGGTACATTTAAACTCATTTTGCTAACTAGTTCTGTTGAGTCGATCGCTCTTCTCATGATGCCAAATAAAAATGACAAATCCCTTCCGGCCAAATACCTCCAGTATTATTGATCATACGAATTTTCATACATGATCCGATAGTAATATAGGTACCATATAGTTACCATCCTCAAGGACGACAGTCCTCTCGGATAGTGATACGAGTATGTGTGTTTATCCCCCCCGTGGGATCTCCACCTTGTCGTGGTGGGGGGGGTAACCGTGGATTGGTCACCCGCGATGAAGCTAAGAGGGATCCAGAAGGGGACGCTCCGCGTGGGCTTGGGGGGGCCTGCGCAGGATGCGTCCAACGGTGTGGGTGCGGGGGACAGTTCTGTCTGTCCCTCACAGTCGGGTGCGGTCGCGGGAGGAGAAGCGTGTCGGTGTTGCGTTGCCGCGCGCCCTATCTCCCGCGACCAAATGGGGGCGCACCATTCGATGCGTCGTGGTGGGGCCGCAGAGGAAGAGGAGATGCGGTGTTGCGTTGCCGTCCTCCTTATCCTCTGCGGCCGCTGGGTGTTTTGGCGGCGGAGCCCAATACCTTAATCCGCCGCCAAGGGTGTTTTGTTAGGGGCCCTCCTAACCATCTGGCGGGCCAATGCCCGTCGGAGGGTGGCGACGAATGCTTCGGCGATGCCCTACCCTCCGACACACGGGTACATGAGAAAGTAGAGGTGGTTTTTAGTGGAAACACCACATACTCCGGCTTTTATTTCCCCCAAGAATCGGAGATCCGAAGGGATTTTCCGCCTAATAAAACAAAAAAAAAAAAGTATGTGTGGTTATTGTTCGCTCCCAGTAAGCGAGTGAGCAAGTGAACCGAGAATACAGTTGTATACTTATATAACCTAAGCATACATTGACATGTGCTTGTAGACATACATACATAATATGATCCATACATGTAGTTGTAACCCCTACAGTAATAATTGTTTTCCACAGTACTTGAACTTTACTGCGTCAATTCAGAGGCCAGTATTAATTCAGTAGGCGTCGTCTCGCCATTTCTGCAGAGGGGAATCCCGACGTACTATTCATAGCTATGTTTGTTTATCTTTTGCCATGAAAACAATATGATATTCATTTGAACAACGTTTACAGCGTGTAGCAGATTTTCATATTTTTAGCACTACAGCTGATTTACTACAGCTTTTTCTTGAACTTTGAAGGCAGTAACCTCAGGGACTACTGGTTTGCATTCAAAATTATTGTCTTGGATAGTCAACTTATTGACTGCAGACACAGGTAGTATTCGTATATTTTCCAAAATTGCCGGTGCGAGAAAGATTTCAATTCAGAATTCAGCACCATGTCGACAGTACCTACCGACCTTATAATATTTTTTATATTGGTTTAATTTGTTAAATTAATATTTTATACATATTTAGTAAGTATTCCAGTTGTTTATTAGTAACTTCGGGACAATAATCAAATCAAAACAGCATTTATTATTATGTTGTAACGTAATACTCCGTATTGCGTTATCATATCTCGCAGGCGCTTAACGCAGTGAGCGGAGCCAGCCTGACCGAGCAGCGCTTCGCTAGGAATTTACCTTATATGGTAATAGACCACGCACAGGCAGTCTGTGACTCATTGGTCTATGCCTATATAAGATGGGTGCGCGATCTAAATCGGTCACTTTCCCTAGACGTCGCCACGCTGCCACTAAACCAAGCATCTATTCCGCCTTCTACTTCTATATCTACTGTCCCGCTGGGGGTGAGCATATTCTAGCTCTCTGTGTGCCTATATGTTCTATCTGTAGTATCTGTCTCTCAGCCGATTTAAGGACAGCCTGTTCCTGACCGGTTGTTGTTTATTCTCTGTGCTACTTTCCGGTTCTACCTACGGGCTACAATTTCTCCCCTCTCCTCTTCTAGACCCTTAGTCTACACCTCTACGGGTCTACACCTGCCTTCTCGATACGGGCTACAATTCTCCCTACCGTGCTTCTACCAGCTGCTGCCTACGCATCAGCTACTACCTACGAGCTTCCTACAGCCAGGCCACTGGAGCCTGACTGCGCCAGCTTGCGCCTGGGCCCTGCCGCTCAGCCTACACCAGCTGCCCGCCTAAGCCTACTGCTCAGCCTACACCTCGACCATCGAGCTGCCTAGCCAGCGTACACTTCAGCCAGCTCACCGGCGACCCTACGAGCAGTCTACCCTGCGAGCGTCGGAGAGCAGCAGGGGTCTACACTCCAGCCTTCAGACCAATGCTTACACCTAGTCGGTCATACTGTATGTAAGCGATAGTGAGACATAATAAAAAAACCTGTTCCCTCTAGCAGTGTTTCTATTCGAACCCCGACAACCTACCTAAGAGCTAAACGTCTCAATGTAAAACTCTTTTCATTTTTATGGATCTTTCTAGTGACAAGATTTGATATTATTGTGCGATTATTATTATATTAGAATACATAAGTTAAATATAATATATTAAAGAGAGTTCACAGCAACAACAATATACATGACATGACATCAGTATTTAAAAAATTTACACCTACTTTTATAGGAATGCAGCTTGTATCTTTTTATGGACATGTAATGCAATGCGAACTTGCATTCTTTACTAAATGCATCTTCAATGTAACAATATTCATACGAATTCATTCTATACGAATGATTCCATATTATAACGATTAGGTATGGTTCAATATTTTCTTAAGACACTATTACGTATCGTTATTTAATGTGGTAAATATAAAAAGATTTATATCAAATAAATGCATATAACGTAATTCACATTAAGAATGTATTGTTATAAAGAATATTTTATATTTTTTATAAGTTTGTTGAAATGTATGAAATTAAGTATTGTTATGGAGTAATAAGGGAATGAGAATGGAGATTGTTTATTAGTAGAGATAGATAGGTATGTGATGGTAGTTGAGTGAGCATTAAGACTTTTTGGTTTTGAAATGTAAAATAATAAAGTAGAATGGAATATTTAGGTAAATAAATTGTTGAAAGCAATTTGGACTGATCACTCAAATGCGTAGTTAAATTCTTAAATACTAAAGTATTAATTTGGATGTGTAGGTATAGCATAGTAGTTGTGATATGCATAGATGTTGAATATTAGATGGAAAGATAATAAATAATGTAGGTACACACTATGAAAGATACCATGAAGTGTTCGGTTCCTTCAATTTGATCATGGTGTAAATGAATTTTCTTTATGAGATTTGTTGGTGGCCAAAGGAGCCTTAAATAATGGCCTTCGTAAAATAATAATGATGATGTTTAAAGTCGACAAGTGATGAATATGATGATATATAAAAAGAAAGTCGACAAAAATATAACTATGATAAATAAGAAATAATATGATGATAAATACATAAAGTCGACTATTATTATTATTGAAATATATAAAATGTTTTATTATTGTGTGCCTACCTAGGAAATAAAGATAGATATCGTAAGAAAATTAAGAAATATGTTGGAATGGCGAGATGTGATTATGAAAATTTAATGAATATATTGTTTATTTATTTCATCAAATATGCAAATGATTATGAATAAAATAATTATGATGCATATTTGAATGAAAATAAATTTTAATATTGCTTTTAAATGTGCTTATGTTTTGTATTTTTAGTTGAAAATTAGACCAAGGCGATACAGGCGTGAGTCTATAAAAAAAAATATATATTTTTTTTTTCAACAGTGCACTATTATCTTTGTTTTGCTTAGCAACATTTTAGTGTAATAAAATATGTTTAACCCATTTGTAAACATTGTAACCGTTAAAATAAATTCATGTATTCTTTTTTGTTTTTTTATAAAAGGGGGAGGTGTAGAGTGTAGCTAGCCTTATCTCTGTATATATTGTATAGCTCAAGCATTCGAACCTTCCCCCTCGTGGGATCTCCACCTTGTCGTGGTGGGGGGGCTCATTAACCGTGGCTTGGACACCCGCGGTGAAGCTAAGATAGATCCCGGGAGTGGACGCTCCGCGTGGGCTTGGAGAGGCCTGCGCAGGATGCGTCCAAAGGTGCGGGTGCGGGGGACAGTTCTATCTGTCCCTCTCGCAGTCAGGCGCGATCGCGGGAGAAGAAGTGTGTCGGTGTTGCGTTGCCGCTAAATGGGGGTGCACCATCGTTGCGTCGCGGTGGGGCCGCCGAGGAAGAGGAGATGCGGTGTTGCGTTGCCGTCCTCCCTATCCTCTGCGGCCACTGGATGTTTTGGCGGCGGAGCCCAACACCTTCATCTGCCGCCAAGGGGGTTTTGTTCGGGGCCCGCCTAACCCTCTGGCGGACCAATACCTGTTGGGGGGTAGCGACGAATGCTTCGGCGATGCCCGACCCTCCGACACACGGGTACATAAGGAACACGGGTCTGTTCTTAGTCAGTAAGAGTCTGACAGTCCCCTTCGCCCTTCCCCCAGGGCGGAGGGACTCCATGAGGATTTTCCAACCAGACACTAAAAAAAAGCTTTCGAACCTCTAACATGCGTTTGATTTCCATCCTTTACAATTGTATAATGTCGTGTCATACTGTCAATATAAAAAGCTAACTGTGGGATGTCAGCATACTATCCTCTCCCGCTATATTAAAACAGCGGCGTGCTTCATCTGTGCTGAGACCGCGGCGTCAGTGTGCTTTGAGTCGAAATGCGTAGTTAACACGATAATGCAACAATATCTACGCGCTTTCTGTAAGTAAGCAAATATTACATGAATGTATCTATTGATGCATTAATAATTCACTTAAAAAGGTCATACAGAGACTTTTTTTTAATTCAATATTTGCTTTAACCAAACAATGGTACGCCAGCCTCATCATACCCTAATCTTAAAACTAGTGTTACCCAAATGCAAGAACAAGACGAGACTTAGCCAGTCTTGGTCTTGGTCTTGCGCCAATACACCTGGTCTTGGTCTTGGTCTTGGTATTGCGCTCCCAGTCTTGGTCTTAGTCTTGGTCTTGGTCTTGCAGCAAGAGTCTTGCAAGTCTTGCAATTACCTATCAGTCTATTACTATTTATTAAAGTTTTTAAATCTTAGAAAAACGTATTAGAATTGGAACATTGTGAGCTTGAATTAACACAGCCATAGTAAAGATCAAGCAGATTAATAAATAACTGAAGATTTGATAAGAAATTCGAAAAATCAACTGACCTATATGTCGTTTTCCATGGAAGTAACTGTTTCTTAATAAACATTTATGATTTATAAGCTTACATTTGCTAAAACATGTAAAAAAACAAATTAATTACAATAGCTCGATTGTATTTTAAAGAACAATATCTGTCTAGAAAGAGATTGAACCCTCAACTTATATGAAATTTAATAAAAGAGTTTTACGATTTATCATTTATTTCAATAAAAAATAAAATACAACACAAATCAAACATAACAGTACACAACAGCTTTATCATTAGGTTATGTTACTTTATATCAATTCTTTTGACCAAGAATTAATACAAAGTAATGCGCATAGGTCCAGTTTTTCATATTCTTTGATACAGTTTTTTGCGTCTCATAGAATTCCTAAGCGTACCTATACACCGAACTGTTACACCTAACTACTCCGTGAAATAGCGCTAAGTCCTAGCTGCAAGACGCAAGAGTCTTGCAGGCTTAGTCTTGTTCTTGCTCAAGTCTTGCACGATCAGTCTTGGTCTTGGTCTTGCTAAAAATACGCGGTCTTGTTCTTGGTCTTGGTCTTGCAAAAACGCAAGAACAAGACCAAGACTGCAAGACCAAGACTGAATTTGGGCAACACTACTTAAAACTAAAACATTATAACTTATGTACTACTATTATTATTATAAGAAATTACCTATTAGGTAGTATTTGAGGCACTCACAGCTGCAGCAACCATTTCATATAAAAGTCCAGCTTCTTTAGAGCCAGGCTTTACAAATATTTTTGTAAAAGCTCCTACATCATATTTATTTATTCTACAGACAACCAGCAATGACTCTCTTTCTGTTTGGTTCTTTTCACATTGTAATAGCAAGTGTTGGACATCATCAATTTTGCCACATACATCATAATTAGGTGAATCATATTTTTTCATGAGATGCCCAAACTTCCTAGATGGAAAGTGGCCCGACCGCAACCTATGAGCCATAACTACATTAGATCTACTAATGTCTGCATGAGCAAACCAAGGAATGTGTACCATATCCCTTTCTCAGTACTTGGTTGGTCAAAATATTCCTTAAATTATTTAATAAAACAATTATGTTTAATAAGACTTAAAACTTCTGTGTACCACATATTGACATGAGTTAATAAACCTTCCTTCACTGACAACTTTGCAAATCTGTCGGCTTCCTCATTTCCACTTATTCCAATATGAGATGGAATCCATTGCAACTTCGAATTAATTTTATCCAAATTGTAAATCTGCTTAATGATTATATAGGCTATTGGTGCACCTCTGTAACCTGAGATACATCGAGCTAACTATAACTACATTAATGGGACAAAGCACTTTTACTGTCAGTGCATATAACTACATTTTGGCTGATACTGGGATTAATATATTCAAGAGCCTTAGAGATTGCAATTAATTCCATATTCATGATTGAAACCTGCGTTCACCACCTATTGACATGAGTTAATAAGCCTTCCTTCACTGACAACTTTGCAAGTCTGTCGGCTTCCTCATTTCCACTTATTCCAATATGAGATGGAATCCATTGCAACTTCAAATTAATTTTATCCAAATTGTAAATCTGCTTAATGATTATATAGGCTATTGGTGCACCTCTGTAACCTGAGATACATCGAGCTAACTATAACTACATTAATGGGACAAAGCCCTTTTACTGTCAGTGCATATAACTACATTTTGGCTGATACTGGGATTAATATATTCAAAAGCCTTAGAGATTGCAATGAATTCCATATTCATGATTGAAACCTGCGAATCTGATTTATACATGGCTGACAAATTATTGTTCACATTATAAAAAGCAGTCCCACATCCTTTTTTACATTTAGATACATCCGTGTAAATGAAACACCAACCAGAATACTTTTCCTTCAATTCCTCAATTACATTATATTTTAAAGAAGCAAAATCTTGACTAGCTTTAGATCCATTTACACATTCTAAATGATACCTATTCTATTACTTTATTCAAATCAATATGGCTAATCCAAGTATTTAACGAAACCATTTCTAAGGCGACTGAGGAATTTTATTGTAACCTAGGCACTCACTATATACAGTTAGCAATAATGGACTCCTTTTATTGGCCTAGTACCTGGCATGTGATCGATTTTTTAGTTCTTCCAACAAATTAGCTGCATCCTTGTTTGACGAAGACAGGATTTTAACTCAATATTTATAAGCCAAGTGTAAACGTTTAATAAACAAAGGTGGAATACAGAGCTCCCTTTTCATAACATGAATTGGCGAGCTTTTAACAAAACCTCCTACAATTCTCAAATCTTGATTCTGGATTTTATCTAATTTATATAAGTGAGTCTTAGCACTGCTATGATATAAAAACCATCAAAGGCCATTCTACTTCTGATTAAATCAAAATCTAAAGATCTCATATGCTTTGGGTGCACTCCCCAAGAAGATCCAGCTAGAATTTTGGTAAATTTAAATATTTTAAGGTTTTTTTCTGTATTATGGAAAAACATATAAATAATATTATATGTTTTTTCCATAATAAGGACCGATCTAACCATATGCCTAAGTGTTTAATGCAGTCTACTGATGAAATAACTAAATTAATACAGAGACTTAAAAAGCTTGATCCAACGTGATTTATTATGAGATATTTCTTACGAGGTCTTTAGGTTTTTGTTCAGAAAGATGAACGCAACAAAACTGATATAATGAATTCAAGTCGCGAAAGTTTCATATCATTTAAGGCTTTTGATAAAAAGAAAATTATTTGATTATGAATAAATCCCAGTAAGTTTGGACTGCAAGAAACTTAAACGACTTACTTTATAACTGTATAAATTAATATCTTTTTCACAAAGTAGTACATTTACTAGCCTTTTCCCGCGGCTTCGCTCACGTATATTCGGGGATCTCTAGTTATAGTATATCATCTATGTTCGGGGTAACCCAATCTCCTTAATTGGGAGCATACTTCTATAAATTATTGTCGTTTTACTGTTTAAGAAATATAACAGCAAAAAGTAGTTACACATACAAACTACTTAGTACTAAGACTTTGTATTCTTTTTTGTAGTACTCAAAATGTTATCCGGTGTCTGTGATGTTTCGCTAGAGTGGCCAATATGGCGACTGTGATTTGTCTGTCAGAACCAGTAGAATTTAACAAAATACTCGACAATCCGAATTTTGCGGATATATGTTGTCGACTCGAAATCTTAATTTTTTTATGTTTTATTATTCAGGTAAAGTTTCAATGTACTCCTTGATGAAATTATTAATATATTACATTTGACACAGCGATAGCAGCGCAGTCCATCGGATCCAATGTGAAACATTCCAAAATCCACAACTACTTACAAATTAAAAATTAAGTAAAAACATTTTTTAGTGAACTAAATTGTAAATCTAAACCATTCTCAAGTCCCCTTGAACACACACAAAACATTTCATCAAGATCGGTCCAGTCGTTTAGGAGGAGTTCAGTGACATACACACGCACACAAAAAATATATATATTAAGATTAAGCTCGCCTCCTTATTACATTGGGAACATACAAACTACTTAGTACTAAGACTTTGTATTCTTGTTTGTAGTACTCAAAATGTTATCCGGTATCTGTGACGTTTCGCTAGAGTGGCAAATATGGCGACTGTGATTTGTCTGTCAGAACCAGTAGAATTTAACAAAATAATCGACAATCTGAATTTTGCGGATATATGTTGTCGACTCGAAATCTTTATTTTTTTATATTTTATTATTCAGGTAAAGTTTCAATGTACTCCTTGACGAAATTATTAATATATAAGATTTGACACTGCGATAGCAGCGCAGTCCATCGGATCCAATGTGAAACATTCCAAAATCCACAATTACTTACAAATTAGAAATTAACTATAAAAACATTTTCTAGTGGACTAAATTGTGAATCTAAACCATTCTCAAGTCCCCTTGAACATACACAAAAAATATCATCGAAATCGGTCCAGTCGTTTACGAGGAGTTCTGTGACATACACACGCACACAAGAAATATATATATTAAGATTAAGCTCGCCTTCTTATTACATTGGGACTGAAACATAACTGGCGAAGTGTGACTGTGTAATACGCCTCTGCTTGCCACTTTGGGGGTAAAGGCATGAAGTTATGTTATGTTCTTCATTTATTTTATTATATTGTCATCACTGTCTATTCCTGTAGTTTTCTTAACTGTTTCTTGTTCTTTATTTATGTTACTTGTCTCCATAGTACACTCAGCGTCAGCAGCATTATTCGTAAACCAGAATTGTTCTCCATTGTCAAGTTTGATTATCTCGCTTCGTACGAGCAGCAGAAGATAAATCTTGACAGCTGAAATAAAATAACCGCTTTAGTATTTTGTTCATCATATTTTATAAAACTAGTGAATATAAAAGGTAAATAGAATGTTTTACCAATCCAAAATTATTAAAAAAATACATTCCATAGAAAAACCTATAAGTACGCCTATGTAACACTGATTATATGTGGCAATAAGTCCCATTATTGACGAGTGGTTGGACATACGTCACGGCGTCCTCACCACGGCTGACGCAAATCCTCACCAGCGACGGTTGTTTTGGCCGGTATTTGTGGCGGATACGCCTGAAGGAAACGCTCGGATGCCACCATTGTGGAAGCTGCCGCGACCTAGTTGAGGACACAGCGCTGCAGACGTTGGCAAAATGCCCAGCCTGGGCATCACAGTGCTGTGATTTAGTCGCGGCAGTCGGTACGTTCACCCTCTCGCTCCCCACCCTGGTTCTGCCTACGATCCGCAGCAAAAGATCTTGGAACGCCGCCGTCTCCTTCTTTGAAGCAGTCGTGCTGATCAAGGAGATGGCGGAGCGGGAAAGCGTAGTTCACCGTCCTCTTCCTAACCGTAGGTCCGGGCGTCGGGGACGTCAGATAGCACGTGACGTTCTCCGACCACCGTAGCTTGTGAGCTTGTGGACGGTGAGCTCTACAAAGGCTGAAGAGGCAGCGCCGTGTTCACGTGCGCCTCCACAAGTAGCATTTAATGGGTAATTACCCTTGACGGGACTCGCCAGCTAGCGGGCCGACTCTGTGGTGGGGTCTGGTAAAGTATGCTAACCGCGATTCTCGTGACCCCGAGAATGCCCGGAAAGGCTGTAAGGAGAGCCTCGCAAACCTCCGCTAGTCCCTAAATTGATCGATCATACTATACGACCAAGTGACGGAATCGAGACGGCACTTAAGGAGTTTCCCAAGCGCACAAAAAATGTAAACCGTCTGTGATGAAAAAACTATATTGAGATAATTTTGAACAAATGACCATAATGTCAAAGATACTTACGGATATACGAGAAGCATAGCAAAAAGGAGCGTACAGTGTATACAGAAAATGCAGTATAATTTTCAACTGCAACTAATATCCAGTAGAAATATATTCTAACGCCAAACACGACTAAAGTGTAGACTATCAGTGAAGGCAGTATAAATGTGTAGTTAATGCGATAGTAAATCCATAATGTTTTGTTATTTTTCTGCAAAAAGAAACATATAATATTACTTACACAGCAATCTTGGCTTCACCACAAGAACTAGGTATGTCATAGGTGCTGATAACCTTAACCCTTTGAATGTCGGAACGCGGATATAGGTACGCGGGACACAAAAGCTTTTTAATTGTGTCCCACATTCCGACATACAAGAGGTTGAATTATTTTGTAATGAGCATTCTTGCAAATGCTACATTACTGAATAATATACGACAGATTTTAAGCGATTTTAATTTTTCCTACTAGAGCAGAGAAATCATGAAAATGTTCGTAGCGATGTTTTGCTCTATGCTTGGCATTGAACGTGGTTCACCTCCACAAATTAAAAAGTGCGAATACTCGATGTTCTCTCACAAGTGAATACATAAGTCAATAAAATACTTAAATCAGCACATCAATATTTTAAGACTCTTCTTTTTATGCCATTTGATAATTAGTTAGGCAGGTTGCAAACATTTTGACTTCGAATTTCGCAATGGGGTAACTTTTTGAGACTTAGTCTGCATCAAGTTTCATATAATTATATAACATTCATGTAAAGTCTTATATATGACGAAATTGAATAGAAATTGAATGCGGGATTGATATGGTAGGATTGCGTGCTAAGTGCCTCTTGTACGCCGATGATCAAGTCATTCTTGCGTCCTCGGCGAAAGAGTTGCAGCAAATGATGGACTGCATGAACGAGAGCTTTAAAGCGAAGGGTATGAAATTAAATGCAAGAAAGACGAAAGTGATGGTGTTTGAGAAGGATGAAAGTGTGACTGAGTGTAATATTGCGATTGAAGATGAGCATGTTGAACAAGTTGAAGAATTTGTATATTTGGGTAGCATGTTTACAAAAGATGGAAGATGTGAAGGAGATATTGAAAGGAGAGTGACTGCGGTAAACTGTGTGAATGGAGCGCTGCATGCCTTTATGAACGGTCAGACTGTGCCGAAAGAGGCGCGACTGGCGGTTCATAATGGTGTACTTGTGCCCACGCCACCATACATCAGTATGGTAGTGAGTGTTGGGTATGGCAGAAAAAGCATGAAAGCAGAATTAACGCAGTTGAGATGCGATCACTGCGTAGTATGTGTGGGGTGAGACTGATTGATAGAATTCCGAATGCAGTAATACGAGAGCGATGTGGCCTGAAAGAAGATGTTGTGACAAGAATTGAGAAAGGAATGCTGAGATGGTTTGGACACGTGGAGCGAATGAGTGAAGAAAGAATGACGCACCAAATATATGAGGCAAACGTGTATGGGCAAGCCGGTCGCGGCTGACCTCGTAGGACATTCGTCGACCAAATTGGTGACGTTCTGAAAAACGGCAAGGTCCGAAGCACCCGCAACCGGCGAGCATGTATGAAAAGAGTAATGAATGTAAAGGAAGCGCGTGAGGTTTGTAAGGATAGAAGCAAGTGGCGTTCCGTTGTCTCTGCCTACCCCGACGGGAAAAAGGCGTGAGTATATGTATGTATGTATGTTGAATAGAAATTATGTAGTTTCTCAGGGGCGTGTTTTGTGTGATATAAAAAGACAATTTCATTTCATCCTCCTCCTGAATCGCGGGGTACTTAGTAAACATGTAATCAACGAACTCAACCATTATTGAATACTCACCGTTACACATCCAACGATCAAAACAATATTAATTACAATAGTTGCTGCCGCTCCAAGATCGCCGCCACAAATTAATAAAATAAAATATTTTGATGTGCCGGACACGACTTTTGGGTCCGTCATAAATATAAAGGCATTTATCAGGGTTATACAACTGAAAACCTGAAAACGCATTTCAAATTATTTAGAGCTGGTATTCTTTTAGCGAAAAGGCAGCGATAGCCTAGTGGATATACCAACAGACTGCCATGCAGAGGGTATCGGGTTCGAATCCACGGCGCGCACCAATGACTTTTCGGAGTTATGTGCGTATTGAATTGTTAATGTCCCGTGCCTCGGAGAGCACGTTAAGCCGTTGGTCCCGGTTGTCATGAAGATCTTTGACAGTCGTTACAGGGCGTCAGTACCTTCTCAATAAACTGACCCTAGTCTAAACCATGGAATATCGCTATCCCTTCGGGTTGCGGAGGTCAGACAGGCAGTCGCTTCGTGGAAAAGCTAATATTCAGCCAAATCCGGTTAGACAAGCAAGCGGACCCCAGATTGAAACTGGGATAACGCTAAGAGGATGATGATGATTCTTTTAGCGACAGGGTAAAAAAAGAGGGGGGAACGGTGAGCAAATATATTTTTCTCTCTTTTTAACCGGCTCCAAAAAGAGGCGGAGGTTCTCAATTTGGCTGTATTTTTTTTATGTTTGTTACCTCATAACTCCGTTATTTATCAACCGATTTTCGAAATTCTTTTTTTGTTAGAAAGGATATACTTTCAGGTGGGTCCCGTATAAATTTTATCAAAATGATTCCAACAGTTTCATTAAAAACTCAAATTTGATCAAAATCAATCCAATAGTTTCGTTAAAAACTCCAAAAACTATGTCATCCAAGTAAACGAAATTAAGTATTTACTGTGACTTTTTATCAGTGGACACTATAATAGTCACAATCAATGGGCTAATTCCGGGCTTCATTACCAGGTATTGATGACACCGGGAGGAAGAAAGGTTGGAGAGTAAATCTACATATATAAAATAATAAGAAAAAAAAATAAAACGAAAATGAAAACTTAAAAATCGCAACAAAAATGTTAAATGTGCCAAACCAAATCCCTCTAAAATCCTTTTCAAACCAGCGCATTTTTTGAGGCTTTATTGATTTGATACATTCGTCGTATTATTTTCTCTGTTTGCCAGTATTCTTTTTGTTTTTGTTGGTTTGGCACCGACTTCAAAAACGAAGTATTTAGTTTAATTTAGTAATTAGTTTTTTGGAGAAATTCGAAAGGAAATTTGAGAGGATTAGGGGTTGCGTAAGTAAAAATTATTTCGCACTTTTCAGTGGGTCGATTTTTTGAAGGTGGTTCTCTTTTTTAAAAAAAGAAACTAAATACGTACTTAGTTAACATTTTTGTTGCGATTTTTAAGTTTTCATTTTCGTTTTATTTTTTTTTCTTATTATTTTTATTTCATACTTTTTAGTGTAGGTACTTCGTTCGTTTACTTCAGTTTTTGTGTTAACTACTCTTTTATTTATTTCATACTTTTTAGTGATAGGTACTCCATTTACTTTAAGTTTTGGGCTAATTAATAGTTTGTTTATAGATAGATTCTTCAATTATTTTAGTGCTAAGTTTTCTGCTGGTATCAGTCTGTAATCATGACTTTGACATAGGTACCTACTTTTATTGTGTGTGCCTATGGGCTTAGGCTTGATGCTGCAAGAGAGAGATGAGTCTAGGGAATCAGCCACATACGGAAGGACGCCCTCCGCAAATGCTGCTCCGGCTGATCCAAACAAATGCGGCGGACTTGTACATACTATTGAATTGGCTGTGAGCTCTCATATTATGCTCCGAAGAAATATGTCAATAACAGATGGCTTAGCGAATGGGGCTATGGGTATTCCTAAAGGATTTTAATGTCCAGCACTAAGAAGAGAACAACTTGAGCCAGGTGAACTGCCTGATGCCATTTTGATATTATTTGATGATCCTTCAATAGCATTGCGTCTTAAAGATGATGATGGATACATTTCCATAGCTCCAATGACAGCGACCTATCAAGGCAAACGCGGTTATGGTGATATCGAGAGGTGGATGTTGCCAGTCATATTGAGTTGGGTTGTGACGGTATACAAGTTGCAAGGATGTACACTCAGTGCCGCGATAATCGACCTAGGGTTTAAAATCTTTGCTAAAGGCCAATGCTATGTTGCCTTGAGTCGGGTAAATCCCTAAAAGGCATGGCTTTAAGTGATATTGTCTAGAACAAATTACTCAACCATCCCCACGACAACAGAGCCTTAATTCTTTCACCGACTTTCTTTGTTTTTAATCGCAGAGACATAGACACGTAAACACACACACACACTTGTACACACACACACACACACACACACACACACACACACACACGTACACATACAAATACACAAACTCGGGCGCGCGCGCACATACGTACAAACACACACACATAATACAGACAAACATACTAAGAACCAATATGTGCATACGGGTGCATACGGGTCAAACTGAGAACCTTCTTTTTTTGAAGTCGGTTAAGATAATAAAACTTTCTCCTAAGTGTAACAAATACTTTTCAGCCAAACTCGAGTTAATCGTGGGTAAACTTACATATATACGGGTCAAACTAAGAACCTTCTTTTTTTGAAGTCGGTTAAGAGCCTAAAAC
This sequence comes from Euclidia mi, assembly GCA_944739405.2. Taxonomy (NCBI): domain Eukaryota; kingdom Metazoa; phylum Arthropoda; class Insecta; order Lepidoptera; family Erebidae; genus Euclidia; species Euclidia mi. The sequence continues at coordinate 76,117,986 of OX123191.2, read as the reverse complement.
CTTCTCCTAAGTGTAACAAATACTTTTCTGAAAACCGCATCAAAATCAGTTCAGCCAAACGCGAGATAATCGCGGACAAACATACATACATACATACAGGTCAAACTGAGAACCTCCTTTTTTTAAGTCGGTTAAAAATTGCTTGGGCTGACTGATTCATCAACGCAGAGCCAAAACCACAGGGGCTTGAGACTTGAAATTTTGACAGTCGATGCATTTTATGACGTAAGCAACCACTAAGGAAGGATTTTTATACACATTTTTGGTTAGAAAAAGTAAACACGCAATTAAGATTTTTTCAAATCCAACAACTAAGAGGGTGATAGGGGGGGTAGAAAGTTTGTATAGGAAGTTAAATTTCATAGACTCACTTTTGATTAGAAATAAGTGATCATGTATTTACGCGTTTTTGGAAATAGGGGTTGAATTTTTATATGGAAAGTCCGTCATTACGCGCGAGCGAAGCCTCCAACTGCTAGCTTATACATGTAATAACTTTGATTATAAATCACAGAATAACTAATAGTCATCATCATCATCAGCCTTTAACAGTCCACTGCTGGACTAGGCCTCTCCTTTAAAAGGAGGAATTGGCCTACTATACCACGCTGGCCAAACGGGTTGGTATAGGGTTTGTATCAAGTTTTCCTTCTCTTGCAGTGCTGTTCTTTGCATTATATGCTCCCTCTGTCGGCTCTTACGATACCCATGGGATGATATGGGGTGGTGACAATCCGTATTCTTAATCCGTCACCACACGGACTAATAGTAGTACGGTTTAATTCAAAGAGCAGACGATGAGTACGTTCTTCAGTGTTTTTTACGATTAAATATTTTTCACTGTAAGCCCGCATTTTTGATAACCTCTTTTCACGCAGTTCACTTGTTTCTCTTGAAATGGCCTTGGACCGAGATACTTTGAGATAGACGTTTCTCCTTTTCTTCGCTAATTGTGGAGTACTGCTCACATCTCTGAGCCGGAGCGCCAAAATATCAGCTTGATCCACTTGACTCCCTACAGAGACGAGCTGTTCGAATCGTCGATGATCCCGATCTCACGGCTAGACTAGAGTCGCTGGAGCAGTGGAGAGACTTTGGTTCTCTCTGCGTATTTTACCGACTCTTTCACGGGGAGTGGTCCGAAGAATTGTTTAATTTGGTACCAGGGTCACCCTTCTACCAACGTACAGTCACGAGCATTAATATATTACTATGGGCAGATTAGCAAAAATATCTGTCCCAAGAATGAGTTCAATAATATCTGTCTGCACGTACGCTGCAAAAATATCTGATATTATCAGGCAGCATAATGAAGTGGCATCAAAATTATGTGATGACAAGCATAAATATCTGATGTGACAGGTGGCAAAATGTTATGATCCATTGTGGAGAGCAAATATATGTAACGTTTTATATTTCTGTAATTTGCATTGATTCCGCCCTAAAAGCATAAATATGTGACACCAACTAGGTGGCAATAATATCTGACATTATTTTATCTTCAATTTAATTTAAAATTTATACGAAATAAATGAAAAAACAAATGTTATTTTACATTTCTTTAATGTAAGCTGTCGTTTTATACTATACAGGGTGTAAAAAGATCCTTAACGAAAACTGAAATCCCATGTTGTGCCAATCACTACGAACATTTTTTTCTTCGGCACCATACTTGGGCAATTACTGGTTTAGGAGATATTGAGGCTCAAAGTTACTATGAAATTTTTGTAATTAGGTACAAAATCGATGCATTTACCTCGCCAACCTGTACCACGGTAATATAATCTAACAGTATTGTAACTCGGCCGTCTTCGTGAGTTATATACCTACCAGACGCGCCGCATGCGAGCTGCGGCATGATAGCGGCTGCGGGTACTGTAGGTACAGTCCGCCCAGTCTAATGGGTACTCTGCTCGCGGCGCGTAGGTATAACTCGAGTTTCGTGCGTTTGTATGGAGTTACAATACTGTTAGATATTATTACCGTGCCTGTACTATAGATGTCCTATGCACCCATGGATAAGTAGGGTTTTTTCGAAAATTGCACGCGCGCACTTTTAATTGCGGATTAAAAAATGTGTCTCCTTAAAAAAAATATCGTTTCCCAGGTTTTATTTTTGCTTTGTATGACTTGGCATGATGTCCATAACGAGTAGACTTTGGCTTGGTGATGGGTCTAGTGGCACCCCGTATTTATGTCTAGACATATCCAATACTACGACAGAATTAAATTATTTATACTGACTGAAAACGGAGTTACAGCAGATATAAAAATGTTAAAGACAGAGCTTATTGCCTTAGTACGGCGTCATAAGCCACCAACTTCTATCTATGCTCTGGACGAAATGGCAAAAGAAAAAGGCCACCAGGTCCTTCGACTACCACCCTATCATTGCCAGTATAACGCTATAGAGATTATTTGGGCCCAAATAAAAGGTCCTGCCGCAAGAAATAATACTTCGCCGCCATTTACGGCAAAAATAATGTTGGTCCCATTGCAAGCGGCCATCAACAATGTTCAACCTGAAGACTGGTCGAAGGTTGTGAATAAAACAAAGAGGGACATTATGTCTGATTGGAATCGTGACATCCACATTAACAATATAATGGAGTCATCGTTGATAATATCTGTCACAGATAGAGATGATGAATTTATATAGTGACAATTCAGATGTTGCCGATTCTGATATGAGTTTAGACGAATGAAACCTATTTTATGTATATGTTCTGTTGTTTCATTTATATAACTATCGACTTTTTACAATATGATTTGAAGTACGCCCAATATACGATTTTTTATTATAAAAACATCGAATATTCATCGTAGCAGTACATCCCATCACTAAATACGTTTATGGCGTTACGTTATATACATAACACTTTGCTTAATTTTTCTTTCCATTAGATTTTATTTGTAGACTAGAACATTCTGGTTGGGTATAATTTAATGTACCACAGTAATTAATGCTTTAAAATATTACGAATGTGGTGCAACTGAAATACTAAGTCATCATTTGTAAATCGCGGCAACTTTCAAAAGTGAAATGAAACGTTACTGAAACTGCGACCCGCACCATGCTACAGCGCACATAGTATAAACGGTTCAACGAATCACAGAAGTTTCACATTAATTTTAAGCTTCTTTAAAATGGCAGATAACATACTGCTCTCCGATTGGTCGGTCGGTGATAATGAAGGTCGGCATCAATTCAACTTAATAGGTTATGTTAGGTTTTCTTGTGGCCCTGAACAGAAAAATAGGAGTCTTGCGAAGCAGGGTTCCGTTAACTTAGGATCATAAACATCGCAATAGTTCCAGTTTATTCGTTAAAAATGGCAGTGGAGAGGAAGGAAAAAACACGTGACTTATTCAACCAATCAGAGCGCACAGGGCGTTTGGTAATTGTTTACTTATAATTTTACGCATGAATTCGTAAGGTAAGCCATTTGCGAAAAGGTGGGCGTAAAATAATACAATTTATCTGTCGTTTAGAATCCTACAAAATTTTATACATTTCTTAGGAAATTTATAAATTTGCGGTTCTTGTCATTCTCCGGTGACATAAATACTCGCTTAAAATCATTATTTCATTAAGTTGATTAGGCAAATAAAAATAAAAAATATTTATAACATGTTTTTATTCATATTCTTTGCCCGGCAAAATACATAACAATAAAACATTTTGGCCCATTTAACCGGCGCTAGACATATTATAAAATATTTTATTGTGTATAAATTGTATGTCAGATATTATTGCCACCTAGTTGGTGATACATATTTATGCTTTTAGGGCGGAATCAATGCAAATTACAGAAATATAAAACGTTACATATATTTGCTCTCCACAAGGGATCATAACATTTTGCCACCTGTCACATAAGATATTTATGCTTCAACATTTTCATCACATAATTTTGATGCCACTTCATTATGCTGGCTGATAATATCAGATATTTTTGCTGCGTACGTGCAGACAGATATTATTGAACTCATTCTTGGGACAGATATTTTTTGCTAATCTGCCCATAGTAATATATTTATGCTCGTGACTGTACCACTCGCTGACGCAGTAGAGTTCAGCCGTACTAACTGGAAGCATTCTCATCTAGTACGGTGCGCTTCAAGCGATCTTTTCTACCACGTACGTGTAGGCTCTGGAATGAACTACCTGCTGCGGTGTTTCCCGAGCGCTATGACTTGTCCTTCTGCAAACGAGGTTTAAAGAGAGCATTACTTTCACGGTAGGCAGTGGCTTTGCTGTGTATACCCTGACATTAGCGAAGTCCATGAACAGTGGTTACCGTTTACCATCAGATGGGCCGTTTGCTCGTCTGCCACTAGCAGCAATAAAAAAAATAGTTCCATTTAAACGGCGCTGTCTCATATGGGCAGCGCGTTTAGTATGTCTACCCACCTTTAATTTCGATAAATCAGATAAGTGCAGAAATGAAATTTCACTAAAAACAGGAAATAAAAAAATAACAAAAAAATAACCGCCTCCAAAAATCTGGAAAATGTGTGAAAATAGCACTAAAAAGTAAAAAAATAATTCCGTTATTTTTACTTCTATTTACTTATAAACATCACCTATTCAACTGAATATTATATACTTATACGAGTTATACGTATCTACCACTTAATTCACATACTTACCTGACACAATACATATTTTTATATGACTAACAAACTAAATTAAATACCTATCACCAGAAATCAGATAAGTATATTATATATTTTTGGACTAAGTACTTAGAAGAAAATATTTTATTAGGACTATAATATACAATTATACTTTTTTTTGGAGTCGGTGCCAGCCAAGCGTTTTAGTTTCTTGATAATGTACAAAATATATGAAAAGCTGTATTGATACGATAATTTAGCAAAACTTCATCAAACTTGAAAGTAATTTTCAAATGACGAGAAATCAAATCAACAAATATAAATCAAATTTTAGGAAGTTTTCTATAACTCAAAATATATGTAAAGTTACATTAATACCACAATATAGGATCTAACCAAACCTATTTTGCAAATAAAGAAAACAACGCAACCTGGCAACAGGCGCGACAGCTCAGTTACAAATTAACCTAAATATATATATATATATTTAGGTTAATTTGTAACTTATTTAAAATTACCTATCTAACCAAAACAAGAACTTAAAGCGATACTTGGAACAAATCAAATTCTGAGAAGTTTTTACAAAAATTTGAAAAACAAGAAAAATAGAATGATGTAAAGATGCAATACTAAAATGCAGCAATACCAAATCGAACCTATTTCAATGAACACAGCTTTCGTGTAAAATAACTCTAAAGGACCACAATCCACTGCAATACAATAATTACCTACATACAAGCGCATAGAAAAATGGATATCGGAGACAAACGTCAACAACGTCTGCCCTCGCGCGTCTGCCCGCGTTCGGGTCGGTCACTTACGGCCATTTTCAATATTTGAACTATAGATAGATCTGTAGATTTTAGATTCGTGTTTGCATATTTTGTATAGAGCTTATGTCAAAAACTGTCAAAAACGAATCTAAAATCTACAGATCTAAGTATCTATTATTCGAATATTGAATTCCGTAGTTAATCATGTTCCCCCACCGCAGCGAGCCTTGCTGTTCAAGATAATATACTCGTACTTCACAACTTCATAATTACACGACTGCCAAAAGAGAACGTAATGTTTCATGTACGTTCATGTATGTATTTAAATATGTAAGTACGTGAGTTTCTTTATTCCGCCATAACTTCTGTATGCCTAACGCGATTCGGATGTGCGGCATATCGTTGGAATCCTTATAATATTACCCCGAGTGATATAGGCTAAATTTTTTTACTTCATAGTTCTTAGTTGATGGCAGTGGGGTTTTATTAATTTTGAAATATTTTTTTATTTAATTCTTAATCTCAGCTGGCACTGACTCCAAAAAAAAATAATTGTATATTATAATCCTAATAAAATATTTTTTTCTAAGTACTTAGTCCAAAAATATATAATATTATACATAACTGATTTCTGGTGATAGGTATTTAATTTAGTTTGTTCGCCATATAAAAATATGTATTGTGCCAGGTAAGTATGTGAATTAAGTGGTAGATACGTATAACTCGTATAAGTATATAATATTCAGTTGAATAGGTGATGTTTATAAGTAAATTGAAGTAAAAATAACGGAATTATTTTTTTACTTTTTAGTGCTATTTTCACACATTTTCCAGATTTTTGGAGGCGGTTATTTTTTTGTTAAAAAAATTGTATCCCTATAAATTACAGATAAATGGATATCGGATAAAGCATACCTGTAATATACCTTGCATCAGACCTGATTTTGTTTACATATAAAAGTATAGATACGGTTATTAGTACATACGTTATACTTTAACTTTGTAGAAGTTAAAACTGAGATAACGTAGTAAGACCAAAAAACAGTATTACTCACCCAGGTTACAATAATTCGCACCCAGCTGAAAATTAGTAGGATTGTTCTAACCACCATTATAAATGAAATCTAATAAGTCCTCATTGTCCGAAGTCTGCGAAAACGGCATGGCAAATCTATTAGAGTTCCTTTTTTGCTATTATTGGTTACGGAACCCTAAAAAAACGCGTTAACTACAATACTTGAACTCAAATGTGGCAAAGAAATGTGTGCATTACTATGACGATTACAACTCTTTTAACTTCAAACTGAAACTGAACTTAATAATTTTATCTCATAAACGGTGGCTCTTAGGAAAAAAGTATCTAGATATAATTTATTGGTATTATTATCTAATCTTAAATTTTTGTCGAGCAAGTTTTATGACAAAAATTACCGTTTTATTGAATATTGCAGAAACATTTGTCATTCTTGAGACTTTTGACCTCGTGTATTTTTTTTTCCAGGTGTCGGATCAATGAGGACATTTTAGATTTCATTTATTATGGTGTTTTGAATAACCCTAGAAATTTTCAGCTGGGTGCATTTTATTGTAACCTCAGATATATAAATTGATTGAACTAATTATACAGCCTTTATTATCTTTAGGGTTACCAGATTATCACTATTGGTCTACTGTTGAAAATCTAAAAAAGAAATGTTACCAGAAATTGTCTAGTTGCCACGGAAAGTCTGTTGTAAGTATCCTGCATCAGATTTTACCCAGAATATCAAATTTAATTGTGGATATTATACTGCTATTCAGGAGATAACAGACAATATCTCGAATTTTTTATGGAATTTGAAACTATCACCATCAGATCCGACAATGGGCTGAAGCAACGTGAAGGCCGATTCCTGTATTTTAATAGATAACGGAACTGTATTTTGAATGAACTGCAATTTGATTATCAATTGACTCAATTGGTATTCTGCTACTTTAACACATGTAGCTTGTCTTATTTGACACATGATGTAGATCGACATCGACACATAGTTTAAAACTTTGTTCAATTTTCGATCTTGTCACAATATAATTCAAGTGTCAGTAGAATACTTCTTTTGATACTATATAAATAAATAGGGTACATACAATAGGGTAGTGACACACTGTGTTTTTAATCTGTCCCACATGGACTTTATGATATCTTTATAATATTACTATTAATTTCCCGCGGAAAAAATACTTTATATATTAACTCTTTCTTACAAACTTACTAGAGCCTTAACCCAGCCTTTTCGAAAAATCCACTCCGAGCGGATACCTAGGTTACTACGCACTACTATAAACTGTTCCTTGCCAAATTTCATCTTTACAGGTCCAGCGGTTTTCGAGTTTTCGCGATGAGTAACTTTTCGCTTTTATATATGGATTATATATAAAAGTGCAAGGACCGCCCACGTGGTACAGTGGATAGCGTATGCGACTGCTAATTGGAGGTCCCGGGTTCGAGACCCGAGTCAGGCAAAAGTGTTACTGGATTTTTCCGAATACTCAGTAGCAGCCCGGAGTCTGGTGATGTGCCCGGTAACGGCAATAGGCTCGCTTCCTATTACGTGGGACTTAAAAATTCATAGCGAAATGTGGGTGTAATATTAACACCTCTGCCTACCCGCTCGGGGATACAAGCGTGAGACTATAAAAAAATATATAGAAGATTATAATATATTTTTAACATCGTACAATGCAAATTGCCCTTAATTAGTGCTATTGGCCAACTGCGTTCTAATTAATGAAATTAATGTACGCAATTTAACACCAAATACGAGGAGAAAGAAATTCTGCTATGCAACGTGTAAACAAATGCAAGCAGGCACCAGATTTATTTCATGCCGTTTTTATCATGGTATTGGAGATGTTGTTTCCATTACAGATTTTTTAAGAGGGGCGCTTATAAATTCGCCATAGAATTGCAGGTACGACACTGGTTATTGGATACAGAAGGCCAATTCTTGTAATTATACTAGTTCAAAATGCAGTTTCAATCTAATTTCAGTGTCTTATATGGTCATTATCCTACTAGCGTTAACCCAGTTGCAGCCCGAGGATCGCTTTTTAGTCTAACCAGATTTTACTGAATATTAGCTTTTTCATAGAGCGGCTAGCTCTGTTCCACAGTTTCGACCAGTGTCTATACGGCCATTTTCAATATTCGAACTATAGATAGATCTGTAGATTTTAGATTCGTGTTTGACATATTTTCTATGGAGCTTATGTCAAAAACTGTCAAAAACGAATCTAAAATCTACAGATCTATCTATAATTCGAATATTGAATTCCGTAGTTAATCAGAGGTACCTGCTGACTATCTATAACGACTGTTAAAGATCTTCATGACAGCCGAGACCGACGGTTTCACGTGCTCGCCGGATATAACTCCGAAAAATCTGTGGTTGGCGCCGTGGATTGAGATGGATTTGAACCCTCTGCATGGCAGTCTACTGTTATCGCTACTAGCATATCAGGCATTTTTGCTACACATACTATCATCATCAGTGGTATATATGGTTCACAATTTAGGCACCCTTAATATTCATTGACGTGATATTTCTGTCTGCTCACCAATATAATTATCCTTATAATTATAATATCAATCCATTGTTTGTCTCCCATTTTGCTGAGGAAGAGATTAAATCATTTATTTTCCCCCTTCTCCAATAAGAAAAAATAACGCAAGAGTTTCAATACAGTTTAACTTTCCTCAGATTTTCATCGCTACCAAGGTGACATAGTAGCGGGAATGTGGGTGAGACAAGACCCAATCAATTATTAATCTTGTTTTATTATTAGCGTTCCTCAGCTTTTCATAATGTTCGTTCAACTAAAACAGCTCGGCACTCTTACGTACAACGACAATCTTACTGAAACCGAGAGACGGCAAGAAAGAAGGATCTGAATTAAAGTTAGTTTCTAATCCTACCTTTTTGCGTTTTTGAGTGGAATAAAATAAATAAAGGAACTTTCACTCACAAGAGCAGCGATAGCTTAGTGGTGAGACTGACAGACTGCTACGCAACCAGGGACCCTCCCTGGTTCAAATCCACGGCACGCACCAATTACTCCGAAGTTATGTGCATTTTAAATTGTTAGTTATCGCTTGCTAAACGGTGAAGGAAAACATTGTGATTCCTCACGATGTTTTCCTGCATACTTGAGAGTTCTACATAGTGTTCTGGAAAGACATGTCAAGTCTGCCAACGCGCACTTGGCCAGCGTGGTGGTCTATGGCCTTACCTTTCTCATAGTGGGAAGAAGCCCCTGTTCAACAGCCCACTGTTGGACAGTTTATGTACAGGGCCAGTGATGATGATGACTTTCATACATGACTTAAATAGTAAACACTTACTGAAGACTTTACGTAGGTAATTCAAAACTTGTTATTTCAAGTCTCTTTTAATGATTTATGTGTCGTTTAAGAAAAGCAATTTTTTTCGCAAGCTTATTGTACATATGTTTAATATGTTTTCAGGTATTTAGGTGACTACTGTAAGTGCCCTTCACGTCTATGGTAAAGGTTTAACCTAGTACAAGAACCTCATTATTTTACCTAAAAAATCTGCATATGAGCGCTGTTTATTTTTGTAATGAATCAAAAATTAATAAAGTAGTATTAGAAATTAATAAACTTAGTTAGTAACTTAGACCAACGAATTAAAATTAAAATAATCTAGGCGGATATTCTACTTTGAAACCATACCACCCATGACATATAATATAAAAAAATCATTAGGATACTTACCAAATCAATAATGCCCCACACTATCAAACCAATTCTCAAAGGCAAACATAACAAACATCGTCTACACACAGGAAATTCCGTACGCATTTTATGAATTTTGAAATCGTGCTCCCAACTAAAAACTTTTAGCTTTATTTGCTTGACTGGTATGACACGACCTTCTACAATAATAACTGCACGTACACTAATAAAGCGATTGTCAACATTAATAGGTCACAGGCCTTGCATCGTGTGATAAGATACATAATGCAAATGATGAACGGAACTTAAAGAGAAGTAAGTATTATATGTTTTTCTATTTTTGTATTAGCTGATTTGTTTAACTGTAAGCTGGTAAATTAGTAAATGTCATATCTTATCTTGTGACCCATGACAAAACATCGAGGCAAATTTTAGGTACTTTACATACATTTATTTTCAAATAATTACGCGATATATACCCGTTACATAAATATTACTATGTGTACAAGTCGCGAAAGCATAAAAGTATTTAATAGTTACTGTGATAAAACGTATAACCGTTTACATTACATTAATAAGAATGTAATGTAAAATGAAAATGGTTTCATTTTGGCGAAAAAATTTGTTTGATGTATTATTTTTGTAACGTAAATATCCATGTTGCTTCACGAAAATGGTGTATTTAATTTTTTTAGGGATACACGATATTACGAACGAATAGTCGTATAGTCAGAAGAGTATCTGTCCAGCCCATTGCTAACTTCGCTACATTGTCAATTTTTTTTTGTTTGAATTGACCTACTGCCTCTAAGCGCGTGTTTACTGGCTGTAGGAGCAACAATAATTTTAGAAAGCCTTTTGTGTTTTGCTGTGCATGTATATGAAAAGTGTGAAATAAAATTAAACAACTTGTGATAGGCTTGTTTTTAATAACCTTTCATTTCACAAAATTATACATGTATTGTTTTGTTGTCGTTGTCAATTCCTATAGTTTCCTTTTCAATTTCTTGTTCAATATTTATATTATTTGTAGCAATAGTACATTCCGCTTCAGCAGCATTGTTTGTGAATCTGAATTGTCTTCCGTTATCAAGTTTTACTATCTCGCTTCGTACGAGCAGTAGAAGATAAATCTGCACAACTGAAATCAAATGGCTGCTTTATTATTTGGTAATAGTTAACTTTATATTCAGTTAGTCAATATTAGTATTGAACTATTTGTGTCTTGAGATCGCTATTTCTAAAATAAACGCAAGAAATATTAAATTTAATGATTTTAAATTTAACTGAAGTCGAAATATACGTAAATAAAAACTTTAATAACAAACCTAACACTCAATCTAACACTCAAATTATCATTTTTACGAGACATTTCTAATATAATAAGGCGATAAAACCTATCCGTCTTACTTATAAAAATCTTGTTGAGTGGTGTCTAGCCACCTCTCAGCCGAGTAACTCTCAAGCATTTAATCAATAATCAAAGTTTTTTTTACTTATAAAACGTTGATTAGCTATTGCTCAGCTGAGTAACCGATAAAGAACGATACACATACGAGGGCCACAGATTATAGACAAAATAGTCGACTAAATAACGCGATTGAACGAACACGCTTGGCTATTTTGTATCTATGAGTCATAGATACATAACAACGATATATTACCTCCATGGCAACGATATTCTGTCATAGTCTATGACGGAATATCGTTGCTATGACAAATAACAAAAAGTCCGAGAGCTGGTGAACAATTTTGGATATTTTTCTGAAACTACGAGAAATATTGATAAATTTTGAAATTTATGTTTTTTTCTATTATTGCACTTTCTTTGAGATTCAATCTATTTGCTTAAGGATATTATACTCATTACAGGTATATTTTTGTTTATCATAAAAAGATCTTATAAATGTTCTTTTTCGCTTATTGTTATTATTTAGGATGGAATTAATTATTTACTCCGTTAATATTATTGAGAGACCGCATGAATGTTGTCGGTCGTAGTTTCGCGAGATCCAACCGCATCGCAATTTGCCGTAACCTTGAGCAAGAGATACAGCCAATATAAGCTCTCCTTATAAAAAATAGACTTTAGAATGCCTTACAACATTTTTTTTGCCTGTTTAAAAATTCAAGTGTTTGTAAAAGGCCGCTACACTTCAACAAGACCTCGACTATCTTATTTTTAAGACAATCGCAGAATTTCTTGTAATGCCTCCATTGGGTATGGTATCAAAAATTGTTTACCAGCTCTCCTACTATTGTTTTTCTAAAAATATCGGAAATAAATAATTTATAACTATAATAGTTAAATCTTCCATATAATGTTGGAAATCTGCTAGATATTCGAAATCTATGTTTACTAAGTAAACAACATTAACATTGAAAAAAAATGCAAATAAATAAATTTGACAATATATATAACATTTCATTGATCGAACAGCCGATTCAAGTAAAACCCGCCACTGTGCCTCTCAGCAACGTATAAACAAGGTCCCGGCATAGAGCATAGATATTCATTGGTCCCGGTGTTGTTTGAATTTGACAGCTATTTGAACATTATGGCTACTAAACGCTAAACTGGATTTATAGGTAAGGTTTTTACTAATCAGCCTCTCATCAGTTGTTCAAAATTTTGAGTAACGCTTACAAGTAAAAAACCATGGTTATATATTTTGTTGAATAAAGAGACCAATTTGTAATAATAAAAATCTGAATGTATGTTCGGACTTACCAACAATTGTGGAGTATAACAAAAACTTTTTTACTGCATATATAGCTATTTCCAGATTATTGTGAGCGTCATACAACACGCAGTAATACATGGAAATGCCATAATTGCAGGAAACGAATACTATCTTCAAAGGTAGCATGAATGTGAAATTTATACGATAGTATATGCGCAATATCTTCACATTTTTCTGAAAACCATAAAACATACACCTACTTTAGTTTCGACAAAATATTTAGGTCAAATTTCGATTATTGTTATACACATTTCATAAAATTTAACCGTTTCTTCTTGATCTCGTGGGCATTTCGGGAAATCCCTTCTTAGTGCTCCCCTCTGCCCAATGGTTCCCGAAGAACAAACATGTCAAATTTGAGCTCCTTGCGAGTAATAAGTTCAGCTGTGCGTTGGTTGTCAGTCAGTAACAGAAGAAATTTATTTATACAGATATTCTGTTTTAATAAGTAGTAAATTAATGTACCGTCACCGTGTGGTGACGGATTAAGAATACGGATTGTCACCACCCCATATCATCCCATGGGTGTCGTACGAGCTGACAGAGGGAGCATATTATGCAGAGAACAGCACTGTAAGAGAAGGAAAACTCGATACAGACCCTATACCAACACGTTTGGCCAGCGTGGTATAGTAGGCCAATTCCTCTTTTCAAAGGAGAGGCCTAGTCCAGCAATGGACTGTTAAAGGCTGATGATGATGATGATGAAATTAATGTAAGTATTAAGAAAAAAAATGTTTTTGTTCTATGACTTTTTACAAAACATAATACATTTACCAAAAACAAACCTTCAAGATTTCCTTGTCCTATCCAACACATTTCAACTCGTGTATTTTGCTGTACCTACCTATGCCTGTCGCGTACTGTTTAATTGCCCCCGCTGCGCGCCGCCCGCACCCCTCGCTATTGTTCTATCGCTTTAGCATAGACTTCGCAACATATAGAGTGTTCAATTTAAATTTTTTTATTTAAATTATTTAAAATCGGATGAACTGAAATTTGATTAATCTTTAAAAGTCATAGAACAAAAGTAGTTGATTACGATGTTAGTAACATAGTCCTGAGAGGTTAACGGTTAAATTTCAATTTAATACAAGCAGTAGTTTAGTCACTAGACAAATATTAATTTAGACTAAACTGGAACAGGTCGTAACTCATAAGTCAACTGTTCCGCACCCGTACTAAACGTCATACACCTTAAAATACTAAACAAATACGTGTTTGCGTGTTTACCTTACATAATCTGCCAAATTCACTCATTAGGCTACCGCAATAAGGACGAATAAGCATAACATAGTATCTTCTTGGGTTTACGCGAATGTTACACATTGAAATTAAACTACAGTTTACGGATTTTATCGCGTTGTATTGGTTTCACTAAGTTATTACATTTGAAACTAAAGATCTAGAAACTATATTTTTAATTTATTACTAGCCGACGTTTCGAATTCTTTACAGAATTCATGTTCACGGCAGACTGAGGTGATATTTGTCTTGAATGTATAAGTTATCTCAAAGTACTCGAACATTTTTCAACTACTGGTGTTACTATTTACGCAGAATGAGCTCACAGTGTCCTTAGGTCTTCTGGTGACTTTGTCCTTCTTGGGTTTCATTAGCCTTATGACAGGGTCCCAAGTGCCGGCAAGGAATCTACCTAAGACCGAATATCTCGCACTGAAGAACTTACAAGCTAGGCCTGAACTTACAGTACTCCGAGCAGATAAAGGAAATGCTACGGTAGTGATGGACACGTCCGAGTATAAACAAAAAATGGAACATCTTTTGTCGGATGAAAGTACCTACAAGTTGGTTAAGTCAGACCCTACGAACAAAATACTCAAGCAAACTTGTGATATTGTTAAAAAATACTCCGAAAAACTTAATTTGGACGTGAAATATTTAATACCATCGTGTGTAAAACCTCCTCAAATGTATGGGCTACCAAAAATACACAAGGAAAACGCTCCTCTGCGCCCGATAGTTAGTCAGATAGGCGCACCAACTTACAGACTGGCTCAACACATGGCAAAGATTCTCTCACCGCTCAGAGGCAATACGAGAGCACATGTGAAAGATTCCTACCATTTTGTCAGTGAAATCAAACACCTACATCTCTCTGACAAGGAAACTATGGTTAGTTTTGATATACAGTCATTATTCACATGCATACCAGTACATGACTGTGTAGAAATTACTAGAAGGAAGCTGAGAGAAAACAACATGCCTGAGGAATATGCAGAAATACTCAAACACTGCCTGACAACGGGCTATCTGTTATGGGACAAGAAATACTACATACAAGTAGACGGTGTAGCAATGGGCTCCCCAGTATCGCCTGTTGTCGCTGACATCTTCATGGAGGACTTCGAGGCGCGAGCCCTGCAGACTGCCACCATCACACCGAGGTTCTACAAGCGGTATGTAGATGACACTTTCACAATTTTACCAACAGATAGTATTAATGCTTTCCTAAACCATCTTAATTCTATTAATAACCAAATACAATTCACAATGGAATTAGAGGCAAACAAGTCTTTAGCTTTCTTAGATGTACTTGTCATCAGGAATAAAAACAACTCCTTAAGCCATACTGTGTATAGGAAAAAGACCCATACAAACAGGTACTTAAACGGTGAATCTCACCACCATCCTAAACAGTTAGCTACTGTAGGAATGTCTCTGTTTCAGAGAGCCCGCGGGATCTGTGACAAGAAACACCTGGACGCTGAGCTTCAACATGTCAGGCAAGTTCTGCAAGACAACAAGCTCCGACCGCCGCGCCACTGTCACAGATCCCAGAAGAAAGAAAAACCAGCCACAGTAGAAAGACAACCTGCTGTCCTCCCATACATCAAGGGCGTGACCGACAAAATTGGCTACATCTTGAAGCGAGCTTCTATCAAAACTTACTACAAGCCGCCAACGAAGATCAGTCAATTATTACCATCTGTCAAGTATCAGTTACCCTTGCAAGAGGCCGGTGTCTACAAAATTGACTGTGAATGTGGGCTCTCATACATTGGACAAACCAAGAGAAGCATAGGCATTCGACTCAAAGAACATATAGCTGACATAAAACATAAACGCTCAACAAAGTCTGCTGTGTGTGAACATGTGGAACAAGGACCCAACCACTACCTGCGATTTGATGAACCACAGATACTCGCAAAAGAACATCGTTTTCTTCCAAGGATGATACGAGAGGCTATTGAAATTAAAAAACACCCTAATTTCAATAGGGAAGATGGTTGGAATGTTCCTCCAGCTTGGGACCCTGTCATAAGGCTAATGAAACCCAAGAAGGACAAAGTCACCAGAAGACCTAAGGACACTGTGAGCTCATTCTGCGTAAATAGTAACACCAGTAGTTGAAAAATGTTCGGGTACTTTGAGATAACTTATACATTCAAGACAAATATCACCTCAGTCTGCCGTGAACATGAATTCTGTAAAGAATTCGAAACGTCGGCTAGTAATAAATTAAAAATATAGTTTCTAGATCTTTAGTTTCAAATGTAATAACTTAGTGAAATCAATACAACGCGATAAAATCCGTAAACTGTAGTTTAATTTCAAAGCATAACATCTCACTAAAAAGTCGCACACTTTCACACATATATATATGTATGCCATCTCGCTCTTGTTCCATAACAGTAAGAGAAAGATAGACAGGTCACTCGTACACAATGTTGCGTTCCCATGGCAACTTGATAGCTATTGGTTATGGACTTCTTCATTGAGAATTGTGATACTCGTCACGCGATTGCGAAAAATATGGCGAAGTTAGTTTAGTTTATTGCGCATTGCTTACGCACCCTATTGAAATCAAAGATTGCTTATTTCAATCAGGATACCTTTTAGGTATTCAAAAAGCTACTTGTGTGAAGTGGAAGTGTTTTTATTTGGGTGACTGGACAATGATGTTTGGAAAACTAAAAATAAGTGTTTGTGTTTCGTTTTATTTTTGACATGATCCTTACGGCAAAAATTTCAATCTAGTGATAGTATTTGTTTTAAAGTATTTTAATATTTACATGTGCAGCCCTATAAACCGGTAAGTGTTGTTGATGTGTGGAATCAATAAATACTAAATAGTGTAGTTCCTTTATCACAGATACTAACGAAAATAATTTCAATCCAGTGATAGTATTTGTTTTGAAGAACTTTTATAAAATAATATCGTACGGCCTAGTTGTGTGTAAATGACTAAAAAAATACTTTTTCAAAATTATGTACCTACTTACGTCTGTGCCGTGCCGCCGTCGCTAGGTAGGTATTAGGTATCCACAGTCGCAATGAACGAATAGAAGGCGACCGCAAGGCGCGACGTTGTGAACTCAGGTATAGGATCAAATATTTTCATGGCGCTTGCGTATTTAATTATTTTAATTTGTTTGAAAATAAGAGATTCTCAATTTTTATTGTATTGAACTGAAATTTGGTATAAAGCTTGTATATGTATAACATAACACAAGCTCTGCTTAGCGTGAGACTAGATGCTGATGTGTGTATGTGGTAGAATGTTTATAGAATATAGAATTCACTAGGTATACATATGTAAGTAGTTTGTTTATAAATTATTAATTACACAATATTACTTTATCAATAAACTAACCTTATAACATCCAATGAGCAAAGCAATTTCCAGCACCAAATTTAATGAACATCCAATTCTAGATATTGCAAAAAATACTATGATGAATGTTGGTACTCCAGAAAAATTATCTTTGTTAGAAAAAAATAAATAGTAATAACTCAGCACTGCACAACTTTGAATCTGAAAAACAAAAAAATAATTTATTAATTTATAGGGCATATTTATAATCTAAGAACCATTGAAGGACAACTTTCGCCCATCTGTTAACCGGATAAAAAGTATTTCAAACAAAAGCTTTGTTATTTAGCATGCCAAAGATATATTTTATGCACTATTAATTATAAAAAAAATATGGACTGGGTTTCATTTGGTAGCCTGAATTTAGAGAGTCTCACCGCAACCACAACAGTTTTAAGCCGGAGCTTTCAAGAAAATTGAGATATTTATGCCTTAAACCTTAATCTTAATATATAAAATCCTTGCGTTACTGACTGACTGACAGACACGCTACAGCCGAAACTTTTGGGCGCAGGAAGCTGAAATTTAGCATGTAAGTTCATTGGGGACCGTAGGGGTGCACTAAGAAGGGATTTCCCGAAATTCCCACGGGATCGGCCAAAAAGCGTAAATTTAAAAAAAATGCAGGCGTAGCTGCTGGCGTCCTCTAGTACAAAATAAATTAGCGGGTCTTAATCGCGTACAATTAATTTATTTAAGGTATAAATACCTATTTGTTTCCGGCGTTTCGCTCGTCTTGCACCGAGCGTGGTCGCGGAGACAAATAGGTATTTATACCTTAAATAAATTAATTGTACGCGATTAAGACCCGCTAATTTATTTTGTATGAAATACGACTATGTCATATTTATGTGTGGTAACAATGACAAGAGTCCGTTGCAAGTACAGTCTACGCTTTAACAATAAACGAAACAGATTTTTGAGCGAGTCAAAACTAAATGACTTATGTAATTATATATGCTCTCAATTCAACCATAGTACTTTTGTTCACCTGGATTTTGCAATTCCCTTTAAATACTACAACTATGTTATGTCTAAATATTTGATTAGGAACATATTTCACTTGTACCACAGGCAGTCGCATCAGGACTACGTGCTTAGTAAAGTAAATTTAATGGAAACGGATAAAATGAATGTAAACTCAGTCAGTACTCAAACAGATCAGTTCATAACACCAGTTAAGTCAAATGTAGCCATACAAACTGATACTCATTTTTTTCGAACCTAGCAATGTTTTTACTGTACTACACCATAATGTCCAAGGTATGCGATCAAAATTAAGTGAATTTGAACTGTTGTTGTGTTCTAAAGATATTGATGTTTTTTGTGCGAGCGAGACTTTTTTTCGAGATTCATATGCTGAGATATTACAATTGTCAGGGTATAAGACAGCAAGTTACTTTTCAAGAAAAGATAAAGGGAGGGGCGGTGTGTGCATTTACGTTAAGGACTGTATATGCTTCAATAAATTAGACTGGATAAATGATATGTCAATAGAGCTGCATTTTGAGTGCTCTGGTATTTTCATCCCAAATACGAATTGGTATATCATATCCATGTACAGAACTCCAAGTAGTAATTTTCAACTTTTTATAGACAAATTAGATAAACTATTATATATTTAAATTAACTATCCGTTCGAGAAGATTAAGTAAAAAAATATTTATTTAAGGTGATTTTAATATCGATATACTTTCCCCAAGTACAAAAACTAAACAATTTATAAACACTGTGGAAAAATATAACTTAACTTTAACTTTAAATAAATCTACAAGGATAAGTACACATTCGGCAACTTGCATAGACAATATTATTACAAATCATAAAAAATATAAAACTGAGATTCTGGACTTAGGGATCTCAGATCATACTGGTCAACTTATTGAACTACCCTGCAGCTTGAGTTTCAAAGAAAAATTTTGGTTTATATATATTATAAACGAAACATAAAAGGCAATAAAGAAATATTTCTAAAATATATTTCTCAAATACCATTTCATGAAGTATACAGCGAAACTGATGTTAATATGCAGGCGTAGCTGCTGGCGCCCTCTAGGTACGTATAAACTTAGTTTAGAACTTGTTTCATAAAATTATAAGAAATTCTGATCCTTATGGAAGACCTAAGACAAGGTGATGCAGTGCTAAAGGACAAGAGAAAATGCAAAGTAACTGATCATGATATCGCAGATAGAGCAAAATAATTGAGAAAAATAAAGAAAGCTGACCCCACCACCAAATGTTTTTTGTTTACTACGGTGGAAACTCTCCTTGTAAGCCATCTCAACATGACGCCAATCCAACCAGAGTGTGATCAACCGGGCTTGGGATTGGCGGAGAAGGTGTGGAGACTCTCCCCTAAAGGCAGGGCATACCCACTAAAACCACCGCGGTGTCCCTACGGGTCCCGTGTAGTGGCGGGGTCATGCGATTCGCGGATAGCATACTTTTCCGTGACCCCGCCCGGGATTGGCCCGCCGTTGGTGTTGGCGGGCCCCGTCTCGTGATGACTTGGGTGGCGGCGCGGTCACTACGCCGCCTTCTTGCCTTTTGGCGGACGGGGAGCAGCCCCGGCGCTCGCCGTCCGCAGGTACTAAAACGGCCGCCGAGGATAGGGAGGACAGCAACCTAACAAGACCGCATCTCTTCTTCCTATGCGGCCCCACCGCGACGCAAGATATGGTGCGCCCCCATGTGGTCGCAGGAGATAGGGCGCGCGGCAATACAACACCAACACACCTCACCTCCTGCGACCGCGCCCGACTGCGAGGGACAGAAAGTACTGTCCCCCACACCCGCATCTTTGCACGCATCCTGCGCAGGCCTCCATCAAGCCCGTGGGTGCCCTAACCACGGTTACTGAGCCCCCGCACCACGACAAGGTGGAGATCCCACAGGGGGGTGACCCCACCACCATGTAGTATTTATAACTAGGACGAGAGAAAGAGAGAGTGAGGCAGTAAGTTTTGTAAATCTTCTTTGAATTTGCTTAGAATAATGCTAAAGTACAATTTAATGGTTGATATTTGGCCGACCAGCAAATCCTTATTGAACGCTAGGAACACAAAACAACAAGGACTGATCAAAACAAAAAAAATTACCTGAATGATGTATCTATTTTTACTAACCCCGGGTTCGATCAAAACCACAATTTAATATTCAATACATAAAAAAACCGGCCAAGTGCGTGTCGGGCCACGCGCAATGTAGGGTTCCGTAGTTGCCATTATTGATAATAACTTCTGTTTCACATGGGACTAAAAACGGGCATCTTTAAGATTAAGCCAGCGCTCCAAATGTAAACTCACAGAAATAGGTATTTATAAGTAACCGACGATTATTCGTAAACTAGTGATGTCTACTTAGCCGTGATAGTTTTCCTTTTAAATTCGTTATATGTACTATATTTGTGATTTTTTTCACCTCTTCCAAATTAATAGTTTAGCCGGCAGAGGGGGGGACACTTGAGTCTAACAATTTTTTTCACTTCAAAGCTTGATATTTGACAAACCAATCACTTGATCGAAAAATGATTTGAGCAAACGAATAATATATTTTTAAAACCTATCCAATGATACCCCACATAATGGGGTACTCAACAAAAAAAAATCAACCGAACTATATATGTAGGGGAGATATAAATTAAAAAAAATATTTTCCTAAATTTTATTCTACAGTTTTGTTGCAATATTGTATGTCTATATTCATGTCAAATATCAGCTTTCCAGCACCAGGCGTCTTTGAGCTAGGCTGCGGACGGACATGACGAAACTATAAGGGTTCCTTGTGGACTACGGAACCCTAAAAATACTTACCAACTCAATTGTTCACCACACCATCAAGCCAAATCGTAGAGGAAAGCAGAGCAAACATCGCTTATACACTGGTAATTCCGTACGCATTTTTAGAAAATAAAATTAAAATCGTAAAATAAATTATTTTAGAATGACTTGCTTCTCAAACCGACACAACCATCAATGACATTAATTGAATCAATTTTAATATTCCATTATGCTAAGTCGCAGACTCTTTGTATCATGTGTGATTAGATATGAAATTGTAACTCTACGTATACAACTACCTATACAGGGTGTAAATGATTATTAAGTATTTTCAAAATTTTCACTTTATAGATTTTCTTCATTTGCTGCATTGGTTTCGATTCGAAAAGTTCTGAGGAAATAGAATAAGACATTCTATTGCCTCAGAATTTTTCAATGGGTGGATTAATTTTGATATTTATTTTATTTTAATGCTGGTGCTTCTCATTTCCCATTTCAAATTTGATTATGACCTGACGTGTAGTTTAGTCGATAATTGTTATAACATTATTGTGTTTTAAAGACGGTTTTTGAAACCCGTAATATACCTACTAATATAGTAAAGATATAATCCGTTGTGTGTACATCCAAAGTATGTTTAGTGTTATGAAGTAACAATGCAACATCTTGTGTATTTGAGCATAATCATTCTTGAATGTGCACACAAAATTTTATTCAGGATGTGCCCACCCAAGGTCACTAAAATCAAGCAATTGCAATCAAGGTCACTAAAAACTAAACCAACATACCAATTTTGATTGAAAACAATATTTAATGTAGGCTTACAAAATTTGTAAGACTTGTGCAAGAAAATTATATATTTTTATTTTATTTTATTGAGGTAAATAAACAATTGTACAATAAGGCATTGCAACAAGGTATGTCTTACAAACTGTTTATCATTGTACAACCAACACTATTAACCCCAGATTACAAGCTATGAGTAATTAGAGAAAATTATATTAGATACACTAGCGTAGATAACATACAAAATTACTGACAGATGAGATACTAAGCCGAAAATTACGCACAAACCGACATAAGTCTTCGAACTATATTACATTACAGTATATTGTTACTAAAACAAAGGCATAAACATAAACATATGATAGTGGGAATACTCTGGCAATAGAATTGATTATTGGTACGACTCAAAGAGTTAAGTTGCTAGACTAGCCCTACGATATTATCTTGGGATCGGTTCAAATAGTCCACTAGCCAAGCAGGTATTGCCAGGTATTTTATCTCTAAGATTCAACAAAATCTTGTCAATATCAACATTACTTGATTTTTACTGGAAATAAGTATCTTAATAAGTTGCTCATTTTCACAAATACAAGCCAGTGTGACCACAAGCTACACCCTGTCTCTATGGCTGATCTATGAAGAAGACCGAACATCTGAAAAAAGTTTTAAAACTCGTTTTTTGTAACAGTTCTGTGATAAAGTAAAAATATCAATGTTGGTAAAGTGTTCATTATAAGACTTCATAAGTCGTGTCAATGGTGCACGTTCACTCGCGTTAGTTTTGCTTACTTTAGGAGCAAATAATTTGTGAGTGTAATTATCTCGGATACGCTGAGAGCGACTCGGGATGCGTATGTAAATATAATATATTCATAAGTCATAAGAGAATTACAATCAAATTTATTGTGGCATATATTGTGTAACAGCATTTGATCCATGAGCAATCTCCTATCTTTCAGAGTAGTGAGAGAGAATTTCTTTAAGAGCTTGCTATACGATAGTTTAGTACGGAAACACCTATAATGTACAGCTTTCAAGAATTTACGCTGAACTGCTTCTACTTGATCACTATACTTTATGTAATGTGGATTCCATACTGGTGTGCAGTACTCGATTTGGGTCCTAATTAGGCTTTTGTATAAATAAATGTAAGTACTAGGTCGCCAAAAGGTGGTGCCGCACGTACGCATAACAAAACCATATAATTGAAACGCCTTGTTGGTGATATGGTCTTTAATAGTTGTAACTGAGCCCAAGGTTGTGGCAGTGAGATTATAGCAGAAATTGATGGCATTTATTTTCTTAGTGAATGATATGCTTTTGCACTTAGTAAGACTAAGTTGTAGTTTATTAGTTAAACAATATCTTGATAAGCGATCTAGATCAGCCTGAAGCTTCTCACAATCTTGAGTAGTTCGAATACAACGATAAATTTTAAGGTCGTCAGCATATAAAAGAAATCTGCTATGCTTAAAACATTGATTGATGTCGTTTATGTACAATACAAAAAGCAGGGGCCCCAAGATAGATCCTTGGGGGACACCAGAAGTGACTTTTATGACATCTGAGGCGAAATCATTGATAACGACCCTTTGTGTTATATTTGTGATATAGGACTCGAACCAGCGCAGTAGATTTCCTAGTATGCCATTGAAGGCGATCTTTTGCAGTAACAGGAAATGATCCACTTTGTCAAAGGCCTTGCAAAAGTCTGTGTAAATTGAATCTACTTGCTCGTGGTTGTCTAAGCTCTCAAACAAAAAATTGGTGTAGAGGGTTAGGTTACTAAGTGTTGACCGATTTTTCACAAACCCGTGTTGTTCAGGTATGATAATTTTGTGTAAGCTGGGGTAGATAGAATTGTGAACTAGCCTTTCCAAAACCTTGGACACAGTGGAGAGCAAGGATATAGGACGGTAGTTAGTAACGTAATTTTTGCTGCCACTCTTATATACTGGAGTTATATTGGCCTTTTTCCAGATTTGAGGCACTATACCTTCACGCAGACTAGCGTTAAGAATTAAGCATATGGGTGTACTGATTACATTGGCTGTGTGTTTAAGAAAAATAGCGGGTATGCTGTCTGGACCTGGGCCTTTGGTTACATCGAGAGAGTTAAGCGTATCAAGAACAGCGCCTCTAGTAATTGACATTTGATCCAAAATGTCACAATGTTGACATGGTATATTACTTGAAAAATGCTTACTTCCAACCTCGCTTTTTTCGTAAACGGAGCTAAAAATTTTGAAAAGAGCTCACATATTTCCTTCGGTTCAATCGATTCATTGCCATTGTAAGTCATGCAATTGGGTATACCAAGTTTGTCTTTACGACTGTTAATAAAGGACCAGAATGCCTTAACATCATTCTTTAGTCTATTCTCAATGGAAATCATGTATCTATTGTAATTGTCTTTGCATAGTGATTTAAATCGATGACGTAAGAGAGAGAACTCGGCATAGTCCTGTGACTATACCGAGTTCGCCGAAAATCCGGTAACACCTGTGTGTTACCGGATTTTTTCCATTTTACCCAGGCTTTTTCTTTATTTTTAAATACGTGAATTAGAGGCCGCGTAAATCAAACTGGGAATTCTTTAGATTTGACCGGCCGTAGTGGTACATACGTACGTATAATTTCATAGATTTTCTAGATTTGTAAACATTATAAATCACTGCTCTGTTCTTGTACAGCTTTGACTGCACGGTTGGCGTAGTGGTTTAAGCGGCCGCCTCGCCGCTTGACAGTGCGCTGAGTGTTGTGGGTTCGATTCCCACACGAGACAACACTTTGTGTGATCGTTAAATTGTTGTTTCGGGTCTGGGTTCATTGTCTTCGTTATTTGTTTGTTTCTAAAGTCCCCGGCGACACAGGATTTAGTCCTAATGCGGGAGTTGTCTTTTAAAAGAACAAGAAACAAGAACAAGAAACAAGCTTGATGTGTTCAGCTTAGCTTAAAGGACCAGTAATAACAAGGTAACAATATTACTGAGAACAGCCTAAACAAACTATTCCACTAACCACTTGACCGCTAGCGCCAATTCGCCGAATTCGCTCGACCGCTCACGTTCTAAACAAAATGTCGCGCCGCCGCTCGCCAGATGGGCGCGCCAACATGAACATTTATTGTTGATAAGTCGGTAAAATGAGTAAGTTGAAATGATGATTTTTTCCAACCTTATAAATGACTCGTTGAAGTCGTATGAATTCTTTGTTGATATTTAGTTTATAATATATTATACTTAGCAGCGAACAATGACTATCGTTGAAAAAACACTTTGTGTATTTTAAACAGGATTATTTTAAAAAGTAAATGGATGACATACATATTTTATGAGTTTTCACTGTAGAGGGATTCTATCTAAATCAAATTAAATAAAAAAAACATGTATCATAGTATAAAAATATTTAATTACACGCATACGATTAGCACGTAATCACGGAGCGCGCGAAACAAAGAGTGGCATTTGACATTATTTTTTCATTCCGGGTTAACGATTTTAAGACTCGCTTCGTATTTTTAGCATGAAGAAATGTTCAGTGATTTGAATAGAACAGAGAAAAAGGATTTAAAACATTACGTAATAGAAAGAAACAGTAAATTCAGACCGAGTATAGCGCTGTAACCAAAAAGGGAAAATAGTCACTTGTGCGCGGTCTACGGAATTTCGAAAAAGGGAGAATAGTCACTTGTGCGCGGTCAAGCGGCTAATATAAATTCATATTTAACACGCTGTATCAGTTATCACTAATAAGTTAACGCCAATATCTTCAGCGCAAAAGATAAGAACAGTGATGAATAATACACCGGGTTGCCTCACTGGGGCAATACCCAAATCTCTGCGATCCTAAATAGTGTTGATGCCTACTGAATTATCACTCTTAAGTACATTTATTTAAGGTTTAATTTATAGCAGAATAGAAATAACTATCATCATGTTTGTGAAAAGTAATATCAGTATCGAATTCTGTGATATGTATAAAAAATAGGCTTAAAATACGAAAAGTTGGAAATATTTTGTAAATGCTCCTATCGTGATGGGGTTTCAAAGGAAAGTCAGGTGGGACCCATTTTTCAAATGTGTCACTTTTGGCGGTAATATGTGCTATTTCTGCCTCCATGGTCCAGTGCATAGCGTATGCGACTGCCGATCGGAGGTCCTGGGTTCGATTCCCGAGTCGGCCATAAGTATTACTGGGTTTTTCCGAATTCTCAGTAGCAGCACGGAGTATGGTTATGTGCCCGGTACGGCAATAGGCTCGCCCCCTATTACGTGGGACCTAAAAATTCATGGCGAAATGTGGGTGTAATATTACACCTCTGCCTACCCCTTCGGGGATACAGGCTTGAGTCTATAAATAAAAAATAAAAGATATAAAAATGTGCTATTTCAAATCATTATCATATCAGCCGAAAGACGTCCACTGCTGGACATATGCCTCCCCCAAAGCTCTCCACATAGACCGATCCTGAGCCACCTGCATCTATCCGCATTTCCATCTATTTCTAATGTTTAAGCTATATTGCTGCAAAATTTTTGTCAATATCCGGTGAGTAGTTTTTGCGTGAAAAAGTAACAGACATCCTTTCCATTTCAAATTTTTGCGTATATAATTAGTATTCAAAGCAGCGATAGCCTACGAGTAGTGGAGATACCAACGGACTGCCATGCAGGGTATCGGGTTCGAATGCACAGCGCGCACCTGACCTTTCGAAGTTAAGTGTGTATTAAATTGTTAATTATCGCTTGCCCCATGCCTCGGAGAGCACGTTAAACCGTCGGTGTCGGCTGTCATGAAGATCTTTGACAGTCGTTACGGGGAGTCAGTACCCCCAAATAAACTGATATCGCTATCCCTTCGGGTTGCGGAGGTCAGAGGGTAGTCACTCTGTGGAAAAGTTGATATTCTGTCATATCTGGTTAGACCAGTAAGCGGACCTCGGGCTCCAAGGCGTGCAAGTCTTAGATGCAACCGGTATAACGCTAGGGCGATTATAAATTAGTATTTAAAATATATGCATGATTAATAGTTTAGGGTGGTTTCAGATTAGCGTATTTTTCTGCGCGTATACGGTCGTTTCAGCATACGCGCTTACATGCGCGCTACATTACGCGCTTCAAAAAACCAGACTCACGTAAACGGGCGTGTTCGCTCGAAATGGTAGTGACGTCTTGTCAGTGTCAACATGGATTCTGACGGCTCGTGGTTATACGAGCTTAGAAGCGCGTCAACGCTCGTACGAGTTGCGCGTGTGCCAAAAGGCGCGCCTATACGCGCCTATATGCACTTCCAAAAACGAGCTTATACGCGCGTATAAAACGCTAATCTGAAACCGCTCTTAGACAAGATCGGTTTATGTTTTATGTAGCCAGGTGGGGTAATGACATTCTTAGGCAAGCGGGCAGGGTCGAAAAGAAAAAAGATAAAGAATGAGCTCATTGGCGTGCCATAAGAGAGGGCCTTTAGGCAGCAGTGGATTGCTACAGGCTGATGATGATGATTTGAGGCGAAGATAACAAACCGTTTGCGGTAATTTTGGGATTATCAATACATTCTCTTTGCTTTAACAACGTGATATCTCATAAAAACGTATTTTTTTTATTTGAAGTTAGGAACCGCCGTTTCGAGTTCTATTTTCAACAAAAACGCGATATTTATAACGTTAATGGGCGCCACTAGGGTGACTAGGTTTTGAGTCTCGGGTTGTCTCGTGTCTCGAAGTTCCAGGACTTTTTGTAAATTAAGTTATCTCGGGTCCCGGGACTTTCCTGTCGAGACTCGAGACAGGACACAGTCGTCGAAATTTTATTATATTGTAATCATTTTTATTTTCAAATAATTGTTTGTTTTTCGTGTGGGTGTGTGGCCAACTCTAGTGTCGGATTTATCAGACCGCCTGAAGGCCTCCTCCTTTCAAATAATTGAAATAACCTGTACCTAAATACTCAATACTATCGCGTAAATACTGAATAAACAATAAATGCGTTTGCCACGCGGCCACATTGGTTGTTTTGTGTCGTTTGATTGATATTGTGTCTGTGTTAGGTCGGTCAGATATCAATTCAATTTAATGGGGTGAATAGTGATATTCGGTGTAGTTTTCTCGTTGAGATACCTACAGTTGTTTCGCGTGAGAATCTAGTCCACAACACTGAATGCAGTGCTAAACGGCGAAGCGTAATACTTTAGGTGATAACTGACCTTTGTGTCTGTTGCTTGATATTGGTATAGTTTTATTTATAAAGTTGCCCCCGACATTGAATTTATTCCTGCTGCAGGCGTTCTATTGTTAAAAAGGAAGAAATATTACTGAGACTAAAATTAACCATAAAACTGTTAGGATTTCATTTGACAGTTGATTTTCACCAACAATTGAATTTTCCTCATAAATTCAGCCTGAAATAAATTTAATTCCCACTTTATTTTCTTCTGATATTGTTTTGTTTGCTTGGTTTAAAAGGCAACTAACGCAATTAGAATTAATCTTGTACTGGTGAAAACTTTACAAAAGGCAACCCAGCCTAGAAACAAAAAAAAATTGAACACACAATACTTGGCGCAGGGCTAAATGGCAATTGTTGTTATTACTTACGATATCAATTTAGGTGGTGAGTCATTTTGTGTGAATTGTTTGTATTTATTACTAGCACAGGGTTACCATTTTTAGAAGAAAAAATAATTAATTGGACTGAAATTAAATTTAAAATTGTTAGTTAATATTGCTTTTTTACCAAAATTTGGGTTTATTCATACATATTTACAAAAATCAACTTAGCTGTCTCGTCTCCCGAGACTTTGAAACTGTCGAGATTTTTCACCAAAAGTTGTTGTTATTCATACATTTCGCCAATTCATACATTTCGCCAATTCATACATTTCGCCAGTAATAAACTTGATTACAATTTATTCTGAAAAGTCTCGAAGTCCCGGGAAGTCTCCGGACTTTTGAAGTTGGCTGTCTCGTGTCCCGGAATTTGTAATTGTCGAGATTTTGCAAAAGTCTCTCAGATTATTATTAACGAAAGAAACAAAACATCGGTGTCAAATGACGTTATCCCGTTATCTCTTTTAGCCAAACGCTTGACATGGAAACCGTGCAATCTCAGTCGGCCCCTCATGCGCAGATCACGAAATGACGATGATATCACATTTTGATGGGAAATTTATGTTTCTAGTTCCTATTTTTCTTTTTACATACAGTGAGATATAGGTATTTAAATCATCATAATCATCAATTTAAAATTTAAAAGTTGTGTATGTCCGGGTTAAGCTACATCGTTTTGTCACGTTATTAAAGAAAAGGTAAGTTCTTTTCGTTGTGATATTTTATAATATAACGATGTTGTTGATGACTCATTTTAAAATATCAAAAAATACAATATTCAACAGACAAATTCTGCAACGAGAACAGAAAACCGAAGTAATTGACCTAGATCAGTGACGTTGCAAATTGAAGTGCGAATGGGCTGGTCACTTCTGTCGCAGAAGCGATAGTCGGTGGAGTAAGCAAGTTCCCAAATCGAGGCCACATCTTGGCGTGAAGCTCAAGTTAAATGTTAGACGTTCTCATGGCAGATATGAAAATGGCCTGAGGAGGGATAGCTGGTAGTGGCTGGATGGCAAAAACGGGCGATCGGGTCTTGTGGCGTACCTACGTCCAGCAATAGACTGCTATAATAATAGGCTGATGAGATGAAATGTAACGACAGGGTAAAGTAATTTTTACGTTATAATTTGTTTTATTTTATAATGTATCACTATTATAAACTTTCTCGATTTGTATACATCATACAATCTCTAAGCTTTTTTATTTCAACCGCTTCACGTACTATGCTGGAATTAAAGTGACGATCAGTAGATAATACCTTTAGTTGATGCACTTCGATCCAGTGGTTTGGTCCAGACTCAAACAAATGCTCAGCTATGGCGATTTGTTTATTTGCCGGTTTTTTACAGCTGCGATACATTGTTCCACCGGGATAAAAATTTCAGCTAGGAGTACGGAAACAAACCTATCCAAAAAACGGAAACAGACTATCTACAACTTGGAATCCAGTAAACAACAAATGCAATACAGCGTATCAGTATGGACGTGATTAGTGTTATGTGTCAAAGTACCGACAATGGAGTTCTTATAGTAAGAAGAGACCCGTATCCACGTACCTGTGGTCACTATAAATATGAGACAAAGATGTTGCATTACATTTCAATCTCGTGATTCAACAATTTATTTATTTATAGGAAACTCAACAGCTTGTTTAGAGCGGTTTCAGATTAGCGTTTTATACGCGCGTATAAGCTCGTTTTTAGAAGCGCATGTAGGCGCGTATAGGCGCGCCTTTTGGCACACGCGCAACTCTAAGCTCGTATAACTACGAGCCGTCAGAATCCATGTAGACACTGACAAGACGTCACTACCGTTTCGAGCGAACACGCCCGTATACGTGAGTTTGGTTTTTTGAAGCGCGTAATATAGCGCGCGTGTAAGCGCGTATGCTGAAACGACCGTATACGCGCAGAAAAATACGCTAATCTGAAACCGCCCTTACTTCTCATCAGCCTTTAATAGTCCACTGCTGGACTAGGCCTCTCCTTTGAAAGGAGGAATTGGCCAACTATACCACGCTGGCCAAGCGGATTGGGTTTGTATCAAGTTTTCCTTACAATGTACATTATACAATGCATACTTGTTTACAATGTACCTACATTATATACCTAATAACAATATGACATGAGATTCTAAAGCCTATTACAGAGTTTCACACCATGCATTATACAAACCAGATAAAGGTGAAAAAGTGTAACTAAATATAAAAATTAACTAAAACATAAAGAAATATCAAGTAATCTGGCAAATTATTATTGGTTGTTTATTATTTATTGGTGAGTATCTTCACAAGTAATTTGCGATAGAATACCTAAGATAATAAAAATATCTTAATATATACAAAATCCTTGCGTTACTGACTGACTGACAGACACGCTACAGCCGAAACTATTGGGCGCAGGAAGCTGAAATTTGGCATGTATGTTCCTTGGGGTCCGTAGGGGTGCATTAAGAAGGGATTTCCCGAATTCCCACGGGATCAGCCAAAACGGGTAAATTTAAAAAAAATTGCAGGCGTAGCTGCTGGCTTCCTCTAGTTGGTCTATATAAATGCAAGGCAATCGAGTCATAACAGCATTTTGCCCATAATTGGAACGGTGAGAAGGTACACTAACTAAGTGGGTGCGTCTTCTGCGAGAGTCCTTTGCGTGCAAAATTCTATGCATGACAAAAGATCAACGCTGTCAATCTCGCCACGTAGAATATCAAATAGGAGAAGCATATCCAACATATTTCTTCTATCGCCGAGTGGAAGCAAGTGATAGTGTCTACAATCAGCGAGATAAGAAGAATGACGCTTGTGGCTTTTAAAGTTTAAGAATTTAACAAATCTTTTCTGAATATTTTCTGATCTGAAAATATAAATCTTATATTGAGGTTACCAGATTGGACTACTCAAGACTACTACGGACATAGGCACAGTAAACAATCTTAAGATAGTGGAGGTTTGCAGATGCGCATTACAAATCCAAGATTACGAGAAGCTTTATTAACTATGTTATCAATATGTTGAGATAACAATAATATGGAGTCTATCATTATAACAAGATCCCTGACTACATCGACTCTTTCAATAATTTTATTATGAAATCTATAGATATAGTTAATTTATTTTAGTAATTCATAACGATAATCTTAATTTAATTCTATAGCTGAACATATTACTTAATTTAATTCTATAGTTAATTGGCTTTTTGCGACGAGTAAAACTTGACAACTAGAAGCAGTTCATCAAATTTAAGTTTAATATTGTTATTCTTTAATTGTGTTCTCTTCAAAAACTTAATATGCAGTTATTATTTAGTATTTAGTTCATTACAACAATTTAATGAAATGTACCTATTACATTGCGATTGATCTGCTTTTGATAACTTGTATGTTTTGTAAAAATAATATGTCCTGTCGTACTTTTGGGTTAAATAACCACATTCTTTGAAAATAATGTTTTGTTCATAAATATTTTTTTACAATTATTGTACTTTATTTAACGTAACATACTGCCTTTTACACATAATTTAAACATCTTCAAAGTGACACTTCAATATGCTACGATTATGTTTTTACATATTTTCAAAGAAAACGTGATATGTGTTCCCGATTTTGGTTAAAAGACAAATATTTTTGCTGATTACAACAGAACCTGTGTTTTTTGCCTATTTCTAAAAGGTCATTAGTTACCACTCCGAACATATTGCACCTCAATAGCAATATAGCAGTATCTTAGAATTTATGAAAATTTTAAAGTTAAAACGTGACCTCCTGTAAAGTTGCGTTTTTTGATGACTACGGAATTCAAAAAGTACTACACAGACAGGAAGACACCCGTTTATGGTTGCTTCCTTGATCTTTCACGTGCTTTTGACCTTGTCAATTATGATATATTGTGGCAAAAATTGTCAGATAGAACAGACTTGCCCACTGAGCTTCTTTATATCTTAAAATACTGGTATAATAACCAGAAAAATTGTGTAAAGTGGGCAAATACGCAGAGTATGCAGTATGGGCTAAAATGTGGAGTAAGATAGGGGGTTAACGTCGCCCATTTTGTTTAATTTATATGTAGATCAGCTGATTGGTGAGCTGAGCAGCACTATAGCCGGTTGTTCAATTGACGGCAAGATGATTAATAATATCAGTTACGCTGATGATTTAGTACTACTGGCACTATCTAATTGCGCCTTAAGAAATTTGCTGGACATCTGTGAGAAATATGCGGAGGCCCATGGCTTAAAATATAATACAACTAAAAGCGAAGTTATAGTTTTTAAAGCTCACAATAAAACACCCTATAATATTCCACCTATTAAGTTAGTGGGAACAACCTTACAGCTGGTCTCACAATTTAAATATCTAGGTCATGTGGTCACCGATACACTCACAGATGATCAGGATATTGACAGGGAGCGCAGAGCGTCGGCAGCTCGCTGTAATATGCTTGCCCGCAGGTTTGCACGGTGTACAAGGGAGGTGAAAGTAACCCTCTTTCGGGCTTATTGCCAGTCTTTTTACACGTGCAGCCTGTGGGTGAGGTATACGCAGGGGGCTTACAGCGCTCTGCGCGTTCAGTATAATAACGCGCTTAGGATGTTGTTGGGGCTGCCTCGGTTTTGTAGCGCATCGGGCATGTTTGCAGATTCCAGAATTGACGACTTTTATGCAGTCATGCGCAAGCGATGCGCGTCGATGCTGCAGCATTTCCGGGGCAGTTCGAACGACATCCTCGCGACATTGGCAGAAAAAATAGACGGGCCGTTTATAAAATTCTGGGCCGGTAGACATGTGCGCCCAGAGATCAATGTGCCTAATTAAGTGTATGATTTTAAAATTTGTGTACTAACAATAGGCTAAGGAACTATTTACACTATGGATCTTTGGTCTGAAATAAATTATATATTATTATTATATTTTTATTAATATTCGATCTATAGATAGATCTGTAGATTTTAGATTCGTTTTTGACATAAGCTCCATACAAAATATGTCAAACACGAATCTCGAATCTCAAAATCCATGTATGGATCGAATATTGCAAATGGCCGTGAGACAACACATTGTTATCGCAAAGAGGCGATATATTTATCAGAAGAGAGCTAGTTCGTGAAAATCCACGAAAATACCAAAGCCAATATTAAGATCAGAATATTTAATGTTTATAATAAATAAGACTTCGTCCGTGGCTGTGTCCGCGTGGATCGATTCAGCATTTTTTGCAAATTCTCATCCTAAGGGGCTCACCCTAAGGATGGGCATTTCCAAAAATCCTCTCCCCTTCTACATTTTTCAAGGAACATACGTGCAAAATTTCAGCTTCATGCGCCCATTAGTTTTAGCTGTGCGTTGCCTGTCAGTCAGTCAATAACGCAAGCATTTTATTTATACAGATTGCATCTCAAATCTTGTATTTTATGTATTGGTAGACCTACCACGCTTTGAGTTGTTTAACGTCGTTATATTTCTTTGTACCAAAAATAAGCCGTATTATACGGAATTTTAGTTGAATTTATTTTTTTTGTGAATTTGTCTTTTTCCCGCCACTCCGTTGGTGATCGCTGACCCTAAAGAGTCTGGTAGCGTAGTGGAAACAACATAAAGATATCCATCATCATTTCATCAAAAAGGCTTTTGATTTAGTAATTACCCTTCCCCTAATGGGGTGAAATAGGGGTTAACAATTATTAGGTCATACGCTGATAGTAAAAACGATAATATTCTAGCGCCATTACACAGCACCATCTAGTCCCATACTAAGCAGAGCTTGCGCGACCTTCGACGTGGCGGTCATTTCCACTCCCGCTGCGCCACCGGGTCTTCCATGTACCTTGTATATATAATGAAGATAATGAAGCAAAAGCTAGTAAATCCCAAAGGGGAACCAAGAGCGCTACTGATAAATACAAGAAAATACCAATAAAAACACTACTTATCATTATTATCACAAGAGCAAAGTCAAAACATGTAAACAATGCTGATTGTATAAGTATAGATGGTTCTGCGAAACCCAAGCGCCAGTGACGGGTATTCCTAAATTTGGTGTTGTAATAATAATGTGCATCATTAATACGCTCTGAAAAGCCAAATGTGGTATATTCGACGGGTATTCCTATATTCGGTATTGTTGTAACTATGTAAACACGCACTTCGAAAATCCAAATGCAGTATACAGACAGAGTTATTGTTTTCGTTATTATCATTCGACAGAGTACAGGGTGTCATTGAAATTAAAATGTGAATAATTATATTTTTTTATTATGGGCAACTTCAAACGACGAAAGGGATCAAATTTTAAAAACTATATTCAAAAGTCTATGTAACAAAATAATACATCTAGGTTCGGATAGATAATGTAATGATATGAGAGAAACGTGCAGAAAATTCATATTGTTTTTATAAATTGCCAAATAGTTTATATGGTTTTCAATTTTATTATCATAAACAGCACATTCAATTTGTGTACAAGTGAAAATATGACAGTTATAACTGTTGACATTACTTGCTTAATAAAAAATAGTTTAGAGCACAGTGCAAGGAATAATAAAAATATACTGTAACAGTCCTATTTCTTTTTTAACCATCTTGGAAAATATGATCATATTATTACCAGTTGCCGTTTTTGCTGGATGCAACTTTTGGAATTTATTGTCTACATTGAAGACCTCGTGAACTCAGTTCCATTAATTAAGTACAAACATTACAGCAGCTTATTTTGACTTATGAAAAAGCCTACAAAACTTAGCGTAGTGGTAAATGGTGAAATCATCCGCCTACTACTAATGATTGGTCAAATCATTCGCCACTACGCCATCGGTGCAGTAAATGGACAATTGCATCTTGAAGACGACACGGCAAATATATTCATCATCACGATGTCAGCGATTTGCGGATTTCGAGGCAAGCCTTGGAATCAAGGGCTTATTAAGTATAATATATTTGACAGATCCAGGCTCCAATAATATTATTATTATTAATTGTTTATCCACGCTATCCAGAAACGCGCTGTACATTTGTCAGTTGTTTATCTCACATAATGAGTACAGTCCTAGTTGAATATTTATGGTACACTTTATAAGGTCAATTTAAACTGAAAATAGAATAGTGCACTTGTAAATATTTATGAGAACAGTCGTGTTAATTGCATTGTATTAGTTTATTAACATCATAAAAATGCGTGTGGAACTACCAGTATTTAAAAGATGCTGTTTTTGTTTTCCCCTACGATATGGGTTAATTGGGTGGGGAGTTGTGAAATTGGTGAGTAAAATTGTTGAGAAAGAGAGTTTCACATCGTATTAAGAATATCCTTGTCTCTGTTGCGTGGTTTGCATAGTTCTATCTTTAGCCAGCATTTATTTTTACTAGGTCTATAAAATTTGTCCTGAGTCTGCCCCTTTACCGTTTTTAACCGACTTCAAAAAAGGAGGAGGTTCTCGATTCGTCGGAAACTTTTTTTCATGTTAAATTTCTATTTTAATGTGCTATCATTACCAAGTGTCCTATTATAATTCGCCTTCTGTTTTCTTTTATTAGTTAGTATGAGGTTTAAGTCTTTAAAATCAGCTGTAGCTATTTTAACTTAGCAAGATTTTCAAGCCATTTAGTTTTATTAGCTCCAAAATTAATAGTTTACAAGAACATTAATTATCTTTTTTTTTTGTTTAAAAGATTAATATATAAACTTTTACAAACCAAAGGGCAGGAAAACTTTGTCCATCCTGTTTAATATAATTTTAGCTAATAGCGCCTTTCTGCAAAAGCAACTATATCATCAGCATACATCTTTGTCTATAATTATCTTTATTGCACATACTATGTTACTGTAAAAAAATATTGGTGACAGTAAACATTCCTGCCAAAAATATTGTCAGGACTTTGCGCTTTCCTTTTCCTCTCCTAATCTTAATATATAAAATCCTTGCGTTACTGACTGACTGAAAGACACGCTACAGCCGAAACTATGGGGCGCAGAAAGCTGAAATTTGGCATGTATGTTCCTTGGGGACCGTAGGGGTGCACTAAGAAGGGTTTTCACGAAATTCCCACGGGATCGTCCAAAACGAGTAAATTTAAAAAAATTACAGGCGTAGCTGCTGGCTTCCTCTAGTTGTAAATAAGGGCTCGGTCTGAGCAAATATGAATATTGTGTCAATATTTATTTTGCACAGAGTGACTGCCTGATTATGTTAAAATGCGGACCTCGGCCTTCGAGTTAAAAGTCAATTCAATGCAACCGATTATCTCGGTTGCATTGAATTGACTTTTAGCTCGCAAGGACAATAACAAAGATAAAAGCTATATGGAATATTCCAATTTTATAATTAACTAGAGGATACCGCAGCTACGGAGCTGATACTTAGATTGATTTTAATTCTACCCAAAACAGTGGGATTAAAATATTAAATATTAATTAGTATCATATAATTTTTAATTGCATTTAATGTAATGTAAGCTTTGACGTTTTTAAGCGCCCTTTGGGGCCCAAGAAATAAATTATTTTTGATTTTGATTTTTGATTTTACACCCACACATTGTTAAATGTGTGGGAATTTCATAAAATCTTCTTAGTGCAACCGCACGGTCGCCAAGCAACATGCATGCCAAATTTTAGCTTCTTGAACCCAATAGTTTTGGCTGTGAGCTGACTGTCAGCACTGTGCTGTCAGTCAGTAACGCAATAATTGTATATAATATACAGAGAGAGGAGTAGAGCAAAAGCACGATTATGCGTCTATTAGATGATGCAGGCTTTAATAATAACTTCAATTTCAATTTCGATTTCTATTTTCTTGCACTCCACAATGTATATAAAAGTCTTATATACATTGTGGAGTATAGTTGGGCACGGCAATCGTAGAAGAGAGGAGGAATATTTTTGAATATTAATAAAGTTGGTATTTGTTTCTAATATATTATGATAATTAGTCTAATTCAGTCTGTCATTTAAATATACGTTTATATGGTAGTAACATTCATGTAGTAAGAAATGTTTTAATTTTTTTACAAAGATGTTGTCTTTTTTTTCGCGTTTTATTTTTGATGGTAATTCATTGTAGATTGACAATTTAAATATAATTTATATATTTTAATTTATATATTTTTTTCTTTTTTGATTGTTTTTTTTTGATTGATTGATTTTATTTATTGACATTACGTAAGGGCTTGATGATGCATTTTAGTCGCGACGACGGCAGATTCAATCTAACTTTGTGTCTTAATGAATAATTGATCTTTATATATTCTCTTCTTGTGTAAAATGTATTATATTTTCTTACGAATTTGCAGGTTTCCTGAATATTTATACTGGGTAGGGTTAAAATGTAGTTTTTGGAATTGTGGTTTGCAGCTATCTTGGTTTTCTATTTTTGTCAGTATGCGTATTAGTTTTTTCTGCATTGTAAAAAGTGCAGGAGCTTCTGTGCTATTTCCCCATAAGGTGACACCATAGTTTAACCATGCGAAGGAGTAGACATAGTGGGTTGTAAGAGTGGTTTGCATATCAGTGGTCTTTCTTATTTCTTGGAGAGCATCAGCTGCACTTGATAATCTGGGGGCACGGTAGTGCCCCCACCAAGTCGAGCAAAAAAGCGGCACGGCCGTACCATCCTTTTCTCGAAGCAATTCAGGCCATTTTCGACCCCCTATAACTTCGTTGTGAATAAAACTAGAAGCCTGATTTTTTGTAACCATGTAGATATAGTATAAACATGGTATATTTTAAATTTCATTCAATTTGAACCAGTAGTTTCAGAATCATAACGGGTCAAAATTCTTAATTTTGTCACTCACTGACGGATCATCAAAAGTCTAAGGCACTTCTAGCAGACATAGCTGCTTCAAATTTAGAATACAATTAGTGTTTAGTATATGAATCAAGGAAAAACTAAAATATTAATCAATTTCGGTCCAGTTTTCGAGATACATCAACTGCATAAATAACTTTGTAATCCCACATAAATATATAGGATTACTAAATTACATTTGCAGTAAGAGCTTTAATTAACCGCTTGACCGCGCACCTTTTTTAAGTGCTGACTCAGCATCGACAAATTTCAAGTGCACGCCGCCACTTGAATACGGGCCGCTCAATAAATTAGTTTTTGTTTGATTGTTAATAACGTGAGAGGAGTGGTGTTTGATTTTTCTGCAACCTAATGAATGACTCATTATAATGGTACGAAACAAATTACGTTTGAATGAAATGTTTACTTTAGGCGAGCGGCCGTAACGTAAACAATGTTGTCTTTAACGACTTACTCTACACTTTAGTTTATCATAGTAAAAGTATTAGCTGAAACTTGTTTGCTGTTAGTTTTTCATATACCTGGTGATATTATCTATGTAATAAAATAAAGGTATAGCAATACTTGCAGAAAATTATTTAGATGTAAGCATTTGAAAAAAAATATATATTTCGCTGACTTTGCATTCCGCGCGCGGGGCGTAATTATGGATTAAAAACATCATTGTAAACAAATTATGTAATTATATGTCAGACTTTTATGTTTTTATTGTAAATTAACTGATTAATTACGAAGTTACAGCAAAAAAATTAATAAATAATGTGTATTACTTTAATTATAGACAAAAAAATATCGTAAAAATGGTTTTTTATGTAAAAATGTTTGAATACATATGTATGTATATAAGGTTACATTTATGCGTTGTATTATTTTTTATTATGAGTATATAAATAAACCTTTGATAAAATATATAACACTCATATTTTAATGAGATATTAGCTATCGAAAATTTTGGCGGGAACTTCAGTTTATTTGGCGGAAAAAAGTAAACAACTGTGCAGATTCCAATAAAAATTATTCTTCTTATTAGAATTGGTTTTTATACTTGGAAATCTAGTTGGAAAGAAAGTTATCTAGATTTGAATCTGATATAATACATAAAACGGTATTTTAAAAAATAAAATATGAAAATTGGCGCCAATTCATAAAAAAATCTTTGTTTTATTTTTTTATGTTAAATATTAAAATGTTTCTTTTCATTATATTTATTTCTTCTAAAAGTAAATTAAATAACCTTTCTAACTGTGTATAATACTTATATACTTCCCATATTAAATAAAACCGGTCAAGTGCGAGTCGGACTCGCGCACCGAGGGTTCCGTACAAACCTGTAGGTATAATATAAGTAAAAGTTCACCAGTCATAGTTATGGTATTTTTATTGCAAAATGAAATCCATAACATTACATTATGGAAAGCTGGAGGAGCATAAATTAAAGAAAAAGGTGTCTTTGTCGTTTGTAATCAGTCATCCTTTATTTTATATTAACATTATCGCTTAATTTATAATATAACTTAAATACCTATACCAGCCTTGCAAAAGTCTGCTGATGAATGATGGTAAGATTTTTTATCAAAGTTAGTGATTTACAAAGTTTCCCTTTATATGTGCTATAATGCGTTTCTTTGTACCAAATTTCAAGATTCTGAGTTCACCGGAAGTACCCTGTAGGTTTTGATTCACTTGCGAGTAGGCGCGAGTTTGAAAATATGCTTATATTGCTCTTTCTTTTGATTGCGTTGACATAGAAGCTTGATTTTGTTGCAGCCTAACGGTGTTATATACTTGAGTATTTGATATGAATTTCAATTTAATACCTCCACGCGTTCAAGAGAAAGGGGTAGTAATATTTTTTTATATGCTGTAACTAAAATTTTACAGTTTTCACAATTTTTCCTTTATATGTGATATAAGACGTTGCTTCGTACCAAATTTCAAAATTCTGAGTTCATGGGAAGTACCCTGTGGGTTTTGATTCCAATGCGAGTTTGAAAATATGCTGCAATTTGCAGCATAAACGGCTGTATCTTTTGATTGCGTTGGGTTAGAAGTTTGATTTTTTTACAGCTCCATGGAATGAAATTTATACTAAATACTCGAATCTACGGTAGATTCGAGTATTTAGTATAAATTTCAGTTTCATACCTCCACGCATTCCTGAGAAAAAGGGTCTTGACAGACGGACGGACAACAAAGTGATCCTATAAGGGTTCCGTTTTTTTCCTTTAGAGGCATGGAACCCTAAAAACGACGAGAAAAAGGAATATGTCAGAAATATAAAATCGCGCTC
Organism: Euclidia mi; assembly: GCA_944739405.2. NCBI lineage: Eukaryota > Metazoa > Arthropoda > Insecta > Lepidoptera > Erebidae > Euclidia > Euclidia mi. Next base: position 76,077,234 of record OX123191.2, on the reverse strand, counting down.
AAAAATGGCGGGAAAAATTTCTAATTTTCACTTTATACTGCCCTTGCGTGGGCTTCAACCATATTATATAGTTTTAATTTATAACATTGGAAAGCTCATTTAATTACGCGTCTACTGATATGTAACATACCGCAATCGGTTAAGTTATCCGAGTTGCCCAGGCAGATTAGTCCGCAGCGGAAAAGCGTGGGAAAAATGACAGTTTACGCGCTCATCTGTTTTTGCAAAAAGGGAAAATAGTCACTTGTGCGCGGTCAAGCGGTTAAGAAAATTCGTTGTTTGTGTACAAGAAGTACAAGGTACCGCAAAGGACAAAAGTAAGACTATCTGCAAAAATAAATGAGATCCCATAAAAACAATACTTGTCAAAAATACCAAGTCTCGCGACCGTAAAAAGTTGTGACATCCATCTAATACCAAGTCGGTTTATAAAAAATCTTGAATGTTTTAAATAAATATATTGATTGGGCAATCGCATAAAACAATCTAATTTATATAATTTATGTATTACTTATGAGATATATTGTGTTTTCATGCGTTGACCGAGTCAATATATTTATTTAAAACATTCAAGATTTTTCATTAACCGACTTGGTATTAGATGGATATCACATCTTTTTACGGTCGCGAGACTTGGTATTTTTGATAAGTACCTATTGTTTTTATGGGATTTTATTTGACATGAGATTAAAAGGGAGATATCATCGGCAAACAACACGCATCGTTCTTGAATTGAAATGGGTAGGTCGTTTGTAAATACCAGAAATAGTAAGCATCCGATGACACTGCCCTGAGGTAATAATAATAATAATAATAATAATATTCTAAAACATACACATCACCATCTAGCCCCAAACTAAGCAGAGCTTGTACTATGGGTACTAGATAATGGATAAACATACATATATATACTTCTTTTTTGTAAATACATACATATCATACATAGAAACACCCAGGCCAAGACAAACATCCATGTTCATGCACACAAATGTTTGACTTGAGCGGGAATCGAACCCGCGACCTTCGGCGTAGCAGTCGCTTACACTCCCGCTGCGCCAACCGGTCGTCAAAATGAAGCATTTATCATTTTTTATAACTTAAATATTTTTCTTTACAGTTTACAAGCTGCTTAGCCGTGACGTTAGTTTGTTTATTCTTGAGATCTCAAGCGGAGATGGAGGAATCCAGATACTCAACCTTTTTTATAGTAATCACTATTATTGCTGGTTTAGTGGGACTTGTTGATTTTGGTCTGACAATAACGTATATCATTGGATGTTATAAGGTACTTATGTTTTGTTCTCCAACACATAAAAATAAAGCAATTACTTTTAATAGTGTTTATGGGACAATTTGTTGACCGAAATTTTTTGTAAATTCTTTAGTTTTGTTAGGTCTATCATTAAACCTCCGCATCATCATTCAATATTCTACTCTATAAGGATTCATACAAACTGGACTTACGTAGAATAAATTGAATTGATTAATTCTAATATTACTATCTGTGAATGCGGAAAAGAGTAAGCGGGATTTTAGATAAAGCGTTGCGATCAGATTCGACACATTACAAAAATATTTTTAAAAAGCAAATTTAGCTTGCGTCATCGCTTATACTAATTTGACAGATCGTTGGTTTCGCGATGTTCTTGTCCCGTTCGGTCGCTTATATTGAACTGCTTATCATCCCATTCCCATATACATAATTATCTATATTTAGATTTTTTTAATTTACAGAAAAACGTGAAGCTGTTGAGATTATATTATTATCATAGCACATTTTTGTTGGCACTGACGATAGCGTTCGGCCTCTACGGTTTCGCCTTAACGATGTATTACGTGTTTGCGTACAGAAATTATCCCATGTTCCTGGAAACCATAATTTATGCAATCATAAACATTCTGGTACTAATTTCTAACGTAAGTAAGTATTATGAGAACTTCAAACAATGTTGAAAGTTATTCTTGTGATCTTAATAGCATGTAATGCAAGCATGCAAGATGCCTGGATATTTTTTTTAATTAAGTAAAATTCAGCTAGTATTAAATACTGTATCGTGAGAGACTTTACAAACATTCATCAATGGACACAAAGCACACCCAAACTAGAAACAATAATTTGTGGATCACACTAAGTGCGGAGATCCCCAGAACTCCGCTGAGTTCTGGGGATCTCCGCACTTAGTGTGATCCACAAATTATAAACTCATTTATAGAGAAGTAAAGCAATAGCGCTCTATTGCTTTACTTTTCTATAAATGAGTTTATTTCTATTGATTATTATTTGGATCAGAATAGGTACATTTTATATACTATAGGTATGAAGTATACGATAAAGAAAGTTTCCAACAATTTGCAATTTCAGCATGAATGGACCGGCTCGACCGGGAAAGCAATGTCCTCTCACAGAGTACTGAAGCAAAAAAACAGTATGAATCTTGCGTTATGTTCGGTGAGTGTGATTATCGGATGCCCCATCCCATTTAACTTTTTGCTCATACCACTCCTCTAGGAAGAGGAGGAAAAGGAATAGACATTATTTCTTCCATTCAGGTCGACAACGCACTGCTCTCGAGTTGCGGTTGGCCATAGGCGCGAGTTATCACTTGGTATCTGAGGATCGGGTTGATCGTCTACCTTTAAAAAAAACTGAAGCTATAAACTTTTTCATTTCAGTCATCCAGATTTACATGATTCTACAAGTGAAGAGCGAAATCACCAAACTTGAGAATGGAAATCAGTTTAGGTTTGTGAACCTAGCAACTGAAGAACGTTGTGACCTAACCGTTGCTAATACGAATACAGAGCAAGAAAAATATGTGGAAAATACAAAAGGAGATGAATGCACCAAAGTAGCAATAAATGTATATTAAACATTATTAAACAACTAGGCCGCGGTTACAGCCGCGTTATTTAGGTTACCGCCCCTTGGCTCATAACGTGATGTCATATAATCTATAAACTGTCTCAATGGGGTATTCACACTAATATAATTAATATCTTATAATGTCAAATGTAATTATTCAAATCGATCTAGTTCTATCTGAGATTAGCTTGTTCAACCAAACAAACACTTGAGTCTTATAGTATTAGCATAGATTATTTTATTGATATCTTTATATTAAATTTTCCTAATAATACATACATACATACATACATAGACTCACGCCTGTTTCCCCGAAGGGGTAGGCAGAGGCATATTAAACGCCCACTTTTCGCCAGTGTTTTGATCCCACGTAATAGGTGGCGAGCCTATTGCCGCTTATCGGGATTCGGGATTTTCCTAATAATATGCATACCTATTACCTGTGTAATTATGATATGTATTGTAATTATAGTGTTGGCGTGATTATAAAAAAAAAGATGTTCGGAGCAATCATGGAAAAGGGAGAAAATTAAAGAAAATTATTTTCGTGTTTTGGAATATTTTTCTTTTATGCAATCTTAAGTTGAAAAAAATAACTTACAAACTTTAAAAAATACTAAATATTGAATGATTGAATAGTTTCATAAATCCAATGGTACACACAGCAAAAAGTCATGCTAAACAGTTGCAGTACGATTTAAATTCGATGTAAAAGATGAGTAGTACGCTGTGAAAGATGAGTATAAACGAAGATTAATAGCAAGATTTGAGAGGTTCGATGGCATAAATGATATGGATGACTTATGGCAGTCATTTTAAGAACAGGTAGTATGTGTAGTGGCTGCAGTATAGGGTGTGATCAAGAGAAGAAAAATACGAAAGGTTAAGAATAGATGGTGGGACAAGGATGTACGATCAGCAGTGTCAGAGAAGAAGAAAGCTTGGTTAGATTGATTGGCTGTCAGAGCAAATGAAAGAATGGGAAAAGCAACGAGTGAAGACATAGATTAAGCAAGACAGGAGTTTGTTAGATCAAAAAGAATAGTGAAAGAAATGGTTAAAAAGAAAAAAGAGGAAAATAAAGATGAGTTTGATAGCAGAATATCTGACAATTTCCGACGAAACATTATGTTTTTCTTTAAATCATTCGAGGAAGAACTCAATCCTCAGAATACACATCGATCAGAGTCAAGAATGGAAGAATAGTGAATGGTGAATCGTGCGTGCTGAAGAGATGGAAAGAGTATTTTGAAGGTTTATTTGAAAGAACGGCGATAGAGACACCGATCGCTGAAATGAATGGTAATGATAGCAATTATGAAAGCGTTATTTTCGTGGATGAGATGGTGAAGGCACTGGGAAGTATGATAGGATTACAGTCAAAATGCTGAAGGCTGGACATGTCATCATAGTTGGTCAGTTGCAGCGGTTATATAACTTATGCTGGAGCACCGGCCGAGTAGCTAATGACTGGGCCACAGCTGTAGTTGTGCCTCTTTATAAAGGCAAAAGGCTCGCAACAAAACTGCAAAAACTATGGAGGCATTAGCCTTCTCAGCGTTGTTGGCAAATTATATGCAAAGGTACTGATTGAAAGAGTTATGAAAGTAACAGACAAGAAAATATGCTTGGAGGAGTTGCAGGAGATGGTAACAATAATGCATGATGCATTAGAGAGGAAAGGAATGAAAGTGAATGTAAGTAAAACGAAAGTTATGGTATTTGAAAAGGAGGAATGCGTTACGGCTTGTATTGTTTTGATCGATGGACAACGAATGGAGCAAGTGAATGAGTTTGAATACTTAGGTACGTTGTTTACAAGAGATGGTAAGAATGAAGAAAAATATTGAAAGAAGAGTTAATGCAGGTAATAGAGTGAATGGAGCTCTGAAGGCGTTTATGAACAGCCAAAACGTGTCCAAAAAGGCACGTTTGGCTGTGAATAGAGGGGTATTAGTGCCTACCCTTATGTATGGTATAGCAGAAGAGTCATGAAAGTAGAATAAATGCTCTAGAAATAAGAGCACACAGAAGTATGTGTGGTGTATCTTTGACTGACAGAGTAAAGAATTGTGTGATTAATAAGAGAGTGTTGTGGGGTAAAAGAAGGTGTAGTGATAAGCATGGAGAAAGGCAGGTTAAGATGGTTTGGGCACATGGAGAGGATGGATGACGAAAGACTGACAAAAAATATATATAAGGCAAGTGTGAATGGGACAGGGCGCAGGGGAAGACCTAGGCGGACGTTCTCTGACCAGATTGGAGACATCCTAAAAAAAGGACAGGTCAGAAGTACCCTAAACAGAAGAGCATGCATGAGAAACTTGATGGGAGTGAATGAAGCAAGAGAGGTATGTCAGGATCGTTGCAAATGGCGTTCCGTAGTCTCTGCCTACCCCTCCGGGAAACAGGCTTGAGTCTATATAAGATTTTAATTCTTATGGCCTACGAAATAAAAACGGTAGAAAGGTAAAAGTGTCTAACTTAACGTGTAGCCCTGTGTACTATAAGTACTATAACTGTTCATTTCAATTTATAGTATTTCTTTTCACTATGATTTTCTGATTTCTATTAAGAAAAAGCAGCATGTTGTTCACAATCATGCTACATCCAAACGTCATACCTTCATAATTTCACGCCTTTTATCCCCGAAGGGGTAGGCAGAGGTGTATTACACACCCACACTTTGCCAGTTATGTTTAGATCCCAAGGGGGCAAGCCTATTACGCTTACGAGCGATAGTTAACGTTTTTAATTCACACATAACACATAGTTGAAAAATCCTGTGCACTCTGCTGTGTTCTTCGACAAATACTTTACAGTGCTAGCGGCAAGAATATGGAATTCACTACCAGAAGATATTAGACGATCAAAAACACTGCCAACATTTAAAAAGCTCGTAAAAGGACATTACTTGTCACTGTAACAACAACCAATCCTGTTACATGTACATATGTAAAATATACATTTATTTATATACTTGTTATATGTATTATGTATATATTATTTATGTATGTATGTAATTATATCTAAATATTGTTTATATTAATTTAGTTTAGTTAGGTTAATTTTAGATGTAAGTAGCTAGTTTTAGTCTTAGTATTGTACACCCGCATACTACCTGTACATTTAGTCGATACTATCCGTCCATGGTTGTCTGGTAAAAATCGCATTATGCAATAAGACCGCCTATGTACTGACCATTAGTATATAAGTATATATAAAGAATTAAATAAATAAATAACTTCGAAATGTGAGAGGTGTGTACTATAACTTTTCTGTTCATTTCAATTTATAGTATTTATTTTCATTGTGTTTTTTTCTGGTTTATATTAAGAATAGGTAGCATGTTTTTCACAAGCATGCTACATCCAAACCACATTAAACGTTAATAGAATCTCCACACACACAAAGCAAACCATACACTCCGTTGCAATACGAAAGAAGGAAATACATGGATTTTCACATTTATCATATACTAGAGGACGCCAGCAGCTACGCCTGCATTTTTTTTTTAATTTACCCGTTTTGGCCGATCTCGTGGGAATTTCGGGAAATCCCTTCTTAGTGCACCCCTACGGTCTCCAATGAATATACATGCCAAATTTGAGCTTCCTGCGCCCAATAGTTTCGGCTGTAGCGTGTCTGTCAGTCAGTCAGTAACGCAAGGATTTTATATATTAAGATTTCTATTAGTATGGATAAGCCAACTTTTCTGTAAGATTTACTTACGTCTAAGGATGTCTATACATAGTATAAAAGGGAGTCCCCTTTTCTGCCTGTCTGAACGTGATAAACTCAAAAACAACTGAACTGATTTTTTTAGTCTTCACCAATAAGTAGTGTGATTCTTGAGGAAGGTTTAAGTGCCTATATTATACACTAGACGATGCCCGCGGTTACACCCGCGTTATTTTAGGCTACTGCTCTGCTCCCGTCTTTCATAGCGTGATTTTATATAGCCTATAGCCTTCCTTGATAAATGGGCTATCTAACACTGAAATAATTTTCAAATCGGACCAGTAGTTCCTGAGATTAGCGCGTTCAACCAACCAAACAAACAAACAAACTAACAAACAAACTCTTCAGCTTTATATATTAGTATAAGATATAAGATTTAAGCAGATATTAGTATATTAAATGAATTAATTATTCATTTAAGAAGCAGCAATAGCCTAGTGGAGAGACCGACAGACTGATACGCAGAGGGTCTCAGGTTCAAATCCACGGCGCACACCAATTACTTTTCGAAGTTAAGTGTGTATTAAATTGTTAACTATCGCTTGCTTAGCGGTGAGGGAAAACACCGTGAGGAAAACTGCATGTCTCAGAGTTCTCCATAATGTTTTCGAAAGACATGTAAAGTCTGCCAACCCGCAGTTGGCCAGCGTGGTGGACTATGGCCTTACCCTTCTCATAGTGAGAAGAGGCCCGTACCCAGCAGTGGGACAGTATATATACAGGGCTGATGATGGTGATGATTATTCATGTGGGTGGAGCCGCGGGCGAAGTCTAGTAACTTATAACGAAAATATTTATTAAGACATTGAAAAACTCACCTTATGACATGCAACAATGAGCCTTATTTGAAATACAATATCGACGATTAACTGTATACCCAGGAGTAAGAAGAGAAATATACCATATGCAGACGATCTGTGCAACACCGGTGGAAAGAATAAAAACATTAAAAAATAAATGCCAAATAGAGCAGTGGCGATCTGTAAAAAATACCGTTTTGATTATCTTAATATATAAAATCCTTGCGTTACTGACTGACTGACAGACACGCTACAGCCGAAACTATTGGGCGCAGGAAGCTGAAATTTGGCATGTATGTTCCTTGGGGACTGTAGGGGTGCACTAAGAAGGGATTTCCTGAAATTCCCACGGGATCAGCCAAAACGAGTAAATTTAAAAATAATGCAGAAAAATACCTGACATGCAGTACCCCGTTCTGTGCGCCGACTATGCTTGGACATGTATTTCGACAATGCACGAGGCATCCTCAGGACCGATTTAGCAGAACTTTCAGCAGGTGCGTTGCTACGCTTAGGGACCTGCTTAACATTTGAAAATGGTATAAGTTTTGATTAGAATTTTGAGCAGCAATTTGATAACACGCCTGACATTTGTTGCGAAAAGAAATCTCGACGTAACTTGCCATACGCTGCCCAACCCAACTGTATCCTGCGGTTGATTTCTTTCTTGAAGTGGTTTCTACCAAGGTGGACTACTTGCTTAAGGCAGACGTACTCTTGAATAATTTCAAGCATCGATCCGTCGACATAAACCGGTCCCGGCACAATGTGTTAGTTGAACTGCTGTCTTGGTTTTACCCAAGTGCATGTCAAGACTGATCCGTCGAGAGGCTTAATTTATGCTATACAGCTACTCGTTCAGCTCTTCCAGGCTCGCCGCCATGATGACAGTACTATCGGCGAACTGAAGGTGAGGTCTGTACACGCCATTAATATTAATGTACCGTCAAGTCCAGCCCAGCGTAAAGACGTCTTCAAGTGCGTTGGTGAAGAGCTTGGGGGATATTACTTCCCCCCACCTGAACTCAACTGTATGGTGCTGGAGCTGGACGGTCATAATGGTGGTGTCAAACAAACATCTCAACACCTCGATGTAGCGCCAATCGATGCGAAACCGCTGCAGAGCATCCAGAACCGCCCAGGTTTCGGTGGAGTCAAAGGCTTTCTCGTAGTCCACGAAAGCCATACACAGCGGCGGATTGTACTCGTTGGTCTTCTGTACAATCTGCCGAACAGTATGGATGTGGTCTACGGTGCTGTAGCATTTTCGAAACCCGACTTGTTCCTGTGCTGAAAATCGTCGAGTTTTCTGGCGAGGCGGTTTGTTAGGAGTTTCGAGAACAACTTGTAGACGTGGCTCAGGAGTGAAATGGGTCTATAGTTTTTCAAGGTTTTGTCATATTTTTTATAAGAACAGAACCACCGCACTCCTGCTCCTCGCCTTGGTGGATAAGCTCTTTCATAACTGCTGTTGTTTGTTTGTTGTTTTTCGTGTGAGTGTGTGGCCAACTCTAGTGTCAGAGTTTTTAGACCGCCCGAAGGCCTCCTTTATTTTAAAATGCAAAGAAGACGAACATTAATCGAGCGTGTCAGATTTTCTAAGGGGATGTTAAGTAAACCTAAAAAAAAGGCTCTCACTGAATAATCTGACGATTTTGTTGGGACGTAAACTCGCGGCCATTATTAGAACGTGCAAAAAGTGCCATTTTGAAATAGTCAAGCGCCTCAGCTTAAGATATACATATATGCTTCATCCTAACGTCCTAGACGTGCTTTCTCATAATCTGACGATTATCTCAAGAGATTAATGCAATAGTGCTTTTTAAAATTTTTGAAATTCTATAGCGTCCCACCGATGAAAAGGTTTACAACCCAATAGGTCCCTATGGCGCTCGTGCAAATCCCAATTTAACATCGTGGGCTCCCCTACTACAATTTAGTTTATACGGCTTTCAGTTTATACGGCCTAGCTCCACTTAGAGTTTGGTGATGTGTTGGTCCAGCCGTAGAGAGCGTTCATTGAACGTAGCCAGGGTCAGTTTCTTCAAGAAACTTCTTGTGGTAGTCGTTTGCCGTAGCCCGGAGATTTTTAGCACCCTCTACCCCGCTGTTACCGCGACCGCTACTAAGGAACTAGGGTCCTTTAATTTCTCAGTGCGCTCATTGAGTGGTATTTGGGTTAGTATAGGGTTTAATATCAAGTTTTCATTCAAATATATTGTTATGTATACGCCATCTATTGGTAAATGAGAGAACTAGAAGAGAATGGATATATCGGTACTTTAAAAGTGTTTCATCTATTATCTACTAGATGGCGTTGCTGTTTTTTTTTTCTATCGAACGATCGACTGCGTTTCCGAATGAGGCGAGAACGTTCCAGAATAGACTAGAATGGACTAGTTTGTTATTCGGTCGGTATAAATTCCGCGTGGACGCGCGAATCGACACAGTTCAGTTGAATAAACCGAGTGATCACCAAGCGAAGGATCTGAAGAGGAAGTGTATTTAGTAGTGTGAAATAGTGTTTTTACTCGTGTATAAAATTAAGTGTGTCGTTGAATAAAGTACAGTTTAGTGGCAAAGTGATTTTAATTTATCACCGAACTCCAGCTCGTAACAATATTGTTCGCTTTTTGCAATTTCCTTTGCAGCCTTTTACGACATCCAGGGAATGAAATGGGGTAGTCGCACTTGTATTATTTATCTGTCACTACACGGCAATTCAAATTGAAATAAATGTAAATATTTAAATTCAGATTGTATTACTTTTAGTTACATATAGAGTTCAAAATGTATATTTAACTTTTAGTTTGCCTTTAAGGAAAATTAATGTCTATTGTTACATTATTCGAATTTATGTTTAATTAATTATTTACATTATATTGAAAGTAGAATTGGTGTGGGATGTGCTTCATATAGTGTCACATCCTTTATTTATATTATTTGCAATATGAATTGTAGAGTACCAGTGGTCAAGAAGTTCTGTTTTTGTTTTCCATTAGCTCCTAGTTTATCAGTTTATGGATTTTTAAAACTGGTAAGTACTATATTATTATTAATTACTTCAGTATTTCATTGTAGATTTATATTCGTAAATTTTTGTGTGAGAGTGTGACTCTGGTGTTGGAGTTTATAGTATTTTTCTTGTTTTGAGACTAATACTGGAACTGACGGTTTTACGTTTATGGACTTATAACTAACGAAGATACTAGAACTGATAATCTCGAATTCAAACTCTACAAAACGATCAAGCAATCCAACAAGTTTAATGACTGCGTCAAGCGAGATATTTCTTAAAATTATTTTTGTCCTTTCCAGATAATTGACCTAACTGCACTGATCACACTTTCAATGTCACTCTTCAAACATAAAGAAGATGTATATGCATATCTAGTCGTAATAGGAGCTACAATTACAGATTTAGTAGCAAACATAGTATTTATACTCGGATGTCAATATGTAAGTACATGTCCTTTTGTTCGTATTTTCACTTTTACCAAAAACACTTAAATACTCAAACAATATAAGCACTTTTTACACAATTAACTTTGTTTATTGTTACCGTAAGCAAGCACAGAAAAAAAACATACTATGCCTTACATTCACGCTCGAAAACTTTGATATTAAGCTGGATTTCTTCATCATCATCATCATCATCAGCCTGCAAGAGTTCAGTGCTGGATATAGGTCGGCCCCAATGGCACCCTACTGAGCCCGATTTTCGGCTTTTCGTGTCCAGCCGCTGCCAGCCACTTTGCGTATATCGTCACTCACCTAGCCGGAGGGCGTCCTACACTACGTTTGTCAAGGCGCGGTCTCCACTCTAAAACACGACTACTCCAACGGTTATCGGTTCTTCGACAAATGTGGCCGGCTTTCTAAAGATGTATTTATCATATTATCAATATTCATTACCAAAGACTGACTGACAGACAACCCACAGCCGAAACTAAGGCAGGAAGTGTAGGAAGTTACTACGCTCGCATTTTTTATTTTACTTTACCGTTTTTTCCGCTCCTGTGAGAATTTTAAGAAATCCCTTCATAGTGCACACCTACATTCTCCAAACAAAATACATGCTTCCAAATTACAGCTTCTTGCGCCCAATAGATTCGGCAGTGCGTTGTCTTCCAGTCAGTCAGTAACGCAAAAATTTTATATGCTAAAAAGCTAGGAGGAGACTACTGAAGCTTAGGGGTAGCATGATTTATATGACGTAGGCACTCACTAAGGAAATACTTTTTTAATATTCCCTTCAGAAAATAAAGATTCAAAGTTTAGGGCAGATAATGACATGGGTGACTGCTAGTGTAAAATATTCTTGCATTACTTATGTCTGACAGACATTTGGCAGGTATGTTGGGGACCTTAGGGGTGCACTAAGAAGCGATTGCCAGAAATGCCCACAGGTTTGGGCAGAAACAGTAAAAAAAAATGTGCAGTCGTAGCTAAGGGCATCCTCTAGTAAAAATATATTGTTGATTAAATCAGGCGTTTCTTGGCGGAACTCCATTGTAACCTAATGGAAGGAAAGAGCCACGTATAGATCCACCACGCACCCTCGGATTAACCCTCAATTGGAGGGTCAATCCGAGGAAATAATTGATTTCAGTAAAAAAGTTGGCAATACTAAACTCCTCGAAAAGGATAAAGGATATTAATATAGGAATGGTATGGGTTCCAGGAAGATACCTGACTTGCAGTATCCCGCTGTATGCGCCGACTATTCTTCGACACGTGTTTTGCCTCTGCACGAGGCATCCTCAGGAGCGATGGGCTCAATCGTTGCCGATCACTAAATATTATTATCTAAATTAAACGTGTTCTTTGTTTCAGAGAAAAGAGAGGTATCTTACTTGGTATTTTTATCATATCATTTATCTTCTAGTACTCAAAACAATATTTCTGATTGTATTTTTCAAAGCTATTTGGTTGCTAGCATACTTCGCAATAATTGGTAAGTTCCTTTTTAAATTCAAATTAGGAAATTATTGTTGAAATACACAGATTGTTGAGATTGTGTATTGATTTATCGAACTAGACTTATTTATCATCTGTCCATCCTAAGGTTGCCTGGAAGACATTGCTTTTAGCGATAAGGCCACAATTTGTGCATTCTGTTTGTATTTTGAATATCTGTTTGTTTATATTGTAAAATTGTGTAAGGTGTACGATAAACAATTACTATTTAATCTATCTATTGTCATTTAGAAATTCCAATGTTGATAAATGGTGCAAATTAGATAGAGTTGTTAATAATTATCTTAATATATAAAATCCTTGCGTTACTGACTGACTGACAGACACGCTACAGCCGAGCGCAGGAAGCTAAAATTTGGCATGTATGTTCCTTGGGGACCGTAGGGGTGCACTAAGAAGGGATTTCCCGAAATTCCCACGGGATCGGCCAAAACGGGTAAATTAAAAAAAATGCCGGCGTAGCTGCTGGCGTCCTCTAGTTAATTATAAGACAGCGATAGCCTAGTAGAGATACCATGCCCTATGCATATCGGGTTCGATTTTACCGCTCACACCAATGACTTTTTAAAGTTAAGTGCATATTTAATTTTAATTTATCACTCGCTCCGTGCCTCGGAGGGCACATTAAACCGTTGGTCCCGGCTGTCATGAAGATTTTTGACAGTCGTTACGGGGAGTCAGCACCCTCAAATAAACTGAAACTGGTCTTAACCATGGAATATCGCTATCCCTTTGGGTTGCGCAGGTCATAGGGCAGTCACTCAGGGGAAAAGTTGATATTCTGTCATATCTAGTTAGATCGGTGAGCGGACCTCGGGCTCGAAGGCGTGTAAGTCTTGGATGCAACCGGTAGAAATAACGCTAGGGTAATGATGAGAGTAGTTGATAATTAATGGCCCTGTGGGTCTACATTGTATAGATATCAAATAAATAATAATCATAATAATAAGCCCTTTATACTGTCCCACGGCTGGGCACGGGCCTCTTTTTACTATGAGAAGGGTAAGGCCATAGTCCACCACGGTGGTCAAGTGCGGGCTGGCAGACTTCACATATGTCTTTCGAGAACATCATGGAGAACTCTCAGACATGCAAGTTTCCTCAAGATATTTTCCTTCACCGATAAGCAAGCGATATTTAACAATTTAATACGCACTTAACTTCGAAAAGTTATTGGTGCGTGCCGTGGATTCGAACCCGAGACCCTCTGCGTAGCAGTCTGTCGCTCTCACCACTCGGCTATCGCTACTTAGATATCAAATAAGAATAAATATTAGAAGACATTTTAAAGTTTCATTCATTAATAGTTTAAATAATAAAAAGTATGTTTATAATATTTATTGCATGTTTCAGCCTGGCACGCCTACCTACTGATTCTTGTAAGAAGTCAGATATGCCTGATCAAGAATGACTACAGCATAATGGGATCTGTGAATACAATATGTTAAGGATAGCTTAAGGTAACTAAAACTAAAATCAGGCTGTAGAAAATAACACCAGTACTGATGAATCATCAGTGATGATAAAGGACCACAAAGAAAAAGCAATATACATACAAATAATAACGAAATTAATGAAGTGCAAATACTGAAATTATCGCCAGAAAACCCGCTGGATGTGACGCAAAGATTTTGGTGTGGCAACCACGTTCTGGACATCGTAGAAGAGGTCTATGTGGTGAACCTTGGGGCAGTCCTATGTCCAGTAATGGACGTCTATCAGTCGTTATGACGTTGATGATGTTATCTAAATAAAATAATGTTGAGTCTATTTTAATAAGCCATTTATTTTATTAATTCAGCTAATCCTTCATCAGCCTTTAACAGAACACTGCTGGACTAGGCCTCTCCTTTGAAAGGAGGAATTGGCCTACTATACCACGCTGGCCAAACAGGTTGGTATAGGATTTGTATCAAGTTCTCCTTCTCTTACAGCGTTGTTATCTGCATAATATGCTCCCTCTGTCGGCTCTTACGACACCCATGGGATGATATGGGGTGGTGACATTTCGTATTCTTAATCCGTCACCACACGGACAATATTTTTTTTATTTTAATTATTATTAAAGTAAAAATACTGGTATTGAATAGCTCTATCGATAACAGGTACTGATGATAAAGATGGATAAGTTAATTTATATAAAATTTGTAATCTTGATGTAATTCAGAATTCCAAACTAATTTATTTAATAAAGTATTTGGACATTTCTGGAGTTTGTTTGGGTATATTCGATATATTCTGCATATCTTGTAATATATAGGTTTGTTTGTAATTTATTTCCATATACTTATATTAACTGTAATGAAACTTGTTATTATTTTCCTCAATTACAGTACACCACACAGCTTGATATTTTTTTCCTTATACAGTTCTATAATTATAATTTTGCTTGTTTAATAAATCATTGTAGTCTGTTAATTCTTCAGAACGGCCAGTATAACCGAGAAAACAATCATTATCGATAATGTTTATTCAACATTTTTATGAACTATAATAACTTTAGTATTTTATACGTATACTTACTTGTTTTTGTTTAAAACTGTTTATTTTATCAATATATTGAGTAGAACTTGAGAACAAAATGGATTGCTCAATACCAGTGTTGAAGAAATACTGCTTTTTCTTTCCTCTACATCCTGGTTTGTTAGTGCATGCGTATATTAAGCTGGTAAGTACTCTGAAACTAAATATCTAAATCACAAAGTCATCTCAGTTTTATATTCCTATTGTGTTCCAAATCTTATAAGGTGAAAAATAAATTTAAATGCTACACAACCTAACCTAAGGTATGCTTAAGCATACCTTAAGCATACTTAACGGGTGAAGATCGACCTTAAGGTCGATCTTCAACCATCAGATAACTTGAAGAGACATATTTTTAATCAAACATAATCTATTAACAAACTTCCCCTAATCATAAACAAGTTATCAAATAACTTGCCTATCGAAAAGTGCTGATATCTATTTCAAATTTAATTAATTTTAATCAACCGCAAATATAATTTTGTCGTTTATACAGACACTATGGGAAACAAAGTTATTTTTGGTGATGAAAAAGTGAAAGTGATATTTGGACAGGTGAAGATAAAGGATATTTCTGGAGTCGTCATAAAGGGAGGAAAATCAAACGTTTACAAGTTCGAACTTGTTTTTATAAGACAATCTTACCGTACAAAATTCTGAGTCTGTTATATCGATTTTGAATAAAATGTTTACCATTTCTGCCAGATTGTGCGAGGAGAAAGGGTGCATAATAAATTGAAGAATTTTAGTTTTCTAATTTCTATCACCTTTTGGAATCTGAGGTATTACTCATCGGAAAAACTGGCTTAATAATAATAATGGTGTTCTCTTTCAGATTATTTCCGTTGCAGTGGAGATTTTATATGCACACACCCTAGTCACAAAACGTATATATGCGTCTCTGATAGGTCTTACGATAGCCATAATTATCGTCGATGCTGCAGCCAATATTGTATTTATTATAGGAGGTCACAAGGTAAACATTTCAAATTGTAGAATTTTCCTAACGTAAAATGTTGTTCGTGATGAGACCAAGAATAATTTTCCTTGTCTTCTAATTACTTCCTCATATGAAGACAAATCCAGCAGAAATATACCAAGGAACTTTATCACACATGTTACAATCAGACTCGACACAATAAATTGTGGAATAAAAAAGTATTGTCCCGTATGCGGCATGGGGATTGAAGCCTCACCATTCAGTGCAATGCTAAGCGGCCAGGTGATCGCATAGAAATTGACTCAAACCACCCAGTTGTTTATATTTACTTATTAAAACAAAGATGCAAAGACATAAAATATTTTGAATGTTACCATTAACTTTTATTGGATCTTATAATCCAACCGTTAATCCGTCCAATTAATAACCTCTTAAAACAACTCCATTTTACTAAAAGCGCCGGATTCACTAAATCATTATAATCTTGTTTCAGAAAAATATAACATGTATATCGTGGTACTATACCTATAGCTTTTATTTGCTAACGTTCAAGACATTTGGTTTATTCGTCTTGAGCCTGTTCCATCCAATCCCGTGGCAGGTTCTTCCTAACATCTGTAAGTATCTTTCATGTCATTACAAGTGTCTATAATATATATTTAATTTTATGTAAAGTATAAATATTATGATCGTAAAAAAATTGCAATAAGGAACAAAAAATTTGTAATTATCATTTTTATAACGTACCAGAATTTAATTATTGCTTTACAAACGATTCAGCATATTCACAATAAATTTATATGACCATTTTATTTTTATTATCATTTATACTACTTTAATTGACGTTCGTTATAATTAAATTCAAATAGGGTAATATATTTCAAAAACAGTGTCATGGAAAACACAATTAGGTAAATATGGAAATGCTTAATCAATTGCATTGCAATAACCGATTTATAAGATTAATTATATGAGGATGCTTATTCCATATTGTTACCCGATCTATAGTATTTCAATTTATAAACTCCTTTTTACTTAATATTATAAGCTTTAGTTCATCATAAAAGCTGTATACAATATAACCAACGTTTATACATGCTATATGAAAGTTTAGAAATTTGCATTTAAGTTTGTTGGTTGGATTATCATTTCCAACAATATATTTATTTTGAATATTGTCATAATTTTAATTTTCTCTTTTTTTTAGTCATCCATATGTATCTGTTGTTACTTATAAGGAGTGAACTCATCCAATTGAGTAATGAGACTGCAGTACCGTGCGAATTTGAAAATAAATTATCAAACCCAAACTGTTCGATAAGAGTCGTGAAAATTGAGATTCTTAATCCAGATTTGGATCCAGAAAAGGGTGTAGAAGCACGAGAAAGCAAGGATTTTGGGCTGATACAAAACAATCATAAAGCGAATAATATCCATCATGACAACGGAATAGAAAAAGGAACAACAGACCCAGAGCCTTTAAAACTGGCTTTTGAATAATAAGCTAAATATTGAGAGTAAATTACGGAATTAAAGACCATCGAAATGTAGAAATGAATCTGAAGAACTAAAAGTGGCAAACTTTCACTTTGAGTTTCGTAGAAGACTTGATGTTTGTAAAATTATTGTAGATTGAAGTGCTTTGATAAAATACTGTTGAGAGATAACGCTGTTATGTGTATTAGTGTGGAAAGAAATAGCAATATAAGTAAAATTATGTCATAGGTTTCCAAAGATAGGAATGCACTAGTTGTAAGTATATATAACTATTATCAGTAATTAAAGTAGTCAATTAGTAATAAAAAGTAGTCAATTAGTATATTTCGACTTATTTTCTTCCAAATTAATTAATTATTTCATCAAAAAAAAATACACAATAAGAACAGTATCTTTCCAAAGTGACGAAAACACCTATATGAAGCAGTCTAGCCCGCGTTGTAGTATCCAAATCCAATGAAAGGAAAATGTAAATAAAATAAATATTACATTATAAAAATGGGTTTCCATTCCTCACATTTTTCATGAGATTAATTATTTATTTGTTTCCATTTTAAGTTAATTATTCCTATTTATTTCATGAAGGTCTATGACGAATTTCAACGAATTTCGAATTATGTGCTGGCAATGGTCTGAGATGGTTATCCCAGTAAGTAACCGTGGTTAGACTGCAGTCACTCTGTAGAATTGGTAATATTCTGACGAATGGTCAGGTTAGTATTGAATGCGATCACTGACGCTGCTGCAAAAGGTATAGTGATAATAATGATGTTGACCGCTTGATATTGTTCTACCGACAATGAATTACTCCTAAGTCTGCTTGACTGAACAAATTAATTTATTTAAATATTTCTGAATAGTACGTTAAACACAGCATTTTATTTACATTTTTAGGATCGTCTTAAAAAAATGAAAATACTAAACCTGGAGTATGTATAAAACCCTTTACTTTTTAATTTTGCCTAACTTAAGTGTATCTCATTATTTAAAACATTTTTTAATTTTTCTGTTACAATCCGTACAATAGACTCCAAGCATAATAAATACCACAAGTGATTCCAGAAAATTATTTTATTAACAATACTTTAACAATACAATGTTCCTGGGGATATTTATTCCAACAGTTTGGCCTTAGTTTTGTTGTTTTATAAAAGGAAATCGCAGTTCTGTGAACTCTGAAAGATCTTCTAATAAGGTTCACTCTAATAGTAATGACAGTTTTGAAGTAGGCGTCTTATACTCAAGTCACTGAAGTATCAACTTTATAGGCCAAGCTTTTAAAATTGTTTTCCACTGTCATAAAAATTTTGCTTCAGAGTATTGTACTACGTAGTACTTGTGTACTCTTTAGAGTATTGTACTATTGTTCTTCGTTTGCCATATTACTGTCTACCACGTGCGTGCGGTATCTTTAGCATCTGCAGACTTGCTCACGTATCTTGACTAGTTCCTGTTTTCGATTTTTTTTATCTCGTACCTTATAAGTAACAGAATATAAATCTGCACGGCTTGAAAAGAAAATAGTGTTAAGATGACTTGAGCTAGTGAAATCTAAAATATTTGTTTGTGTACCTACTTATGTTGAATATACTAAAAACAATATTTATGAGGAAGGAGGAACCCACCACGCACCCTCGGATTGATCACACCAACTAATGCAATAGAAAAAGGTTTACAATACCGAACTCCTCTAAATGGATAAGGGATAGAGGAATGGTATGGGTTCGATGAGCTATGGGCAACGACTGAGCAACGGTCAGTCGTTGCCCATCGCTCCTGAGGATGCCTCGTGCAGAGGCGAAACACGTGTCGAAGAATAGTCAGCGCATACAGTGGGATACTGCAAGTCAGGTATCTTCCTGGAACCCATTCCATTCCTACATCCCTTATCCTTTTAGAGGAGTTCGGTATTGTTAACCTTTTTCTATTGTAATAGTTGGAGTGGTCAATCCGAGGGTGCGTAGTGGGTTACTCTTTACCTCCATTAGTTTTCTTATTTTAATGTAATTTATTTATGACATTTATAATAATAAATATAAATTGACGAACCAATACTAGCAAAATATACGCCACAATAAGTCCAGGATACATCGCCACCACACTTCAGAGCCTCGTGCACGTCCGAAACAATAAAATACGTCCCAAAAACTATGAGCAACGCAAATAAAAACAGGCTATAAAATAAAACGTTTGTATCATTGCCACGGTTTTCTAAAATAGAAAAGAAAATAGTTAGAGGAGATTTTAAAACTTTTAAACCAAACATTATTGACAACCGTAATCTGAGATCAAGCAACAAAGGGAATAATCAAGTAAGTAAGTACCTAAGTATACATACGGGCTCATATATTATGATCTATGGGAGACGACTCACTAAATAAATTAAAACATATTACATAGAGTCATTTACTATTTAATGACAAAACAAAATGCTTTATCGCGTGCCTTGTACTTCAGAGAGCACATTAGTGTGCTCTCTGAGCTACAAGGCAAGCTGTCTAAGCTGTTGATTGCGTGGGTCACACGGCAGTCACTATGTGTAAAAGTGTATTTCAAGGTGAAAGTATTGGTTGCAACCGGGGCACCGCTGTAAGGATTGCTCATGATCATATTCCTACAGCCTTTTGCAGTCCTCTGCTGAAAATAGGCCTCTCCTTACATGAGAAACAATAGCGTTAAGATCTCTCGCAGCAAATAAAAAGTAAAGCAACTTTTTATGTACAGTCAACCGCAAAAGTCGCTATACAGATACATCTCAAAATGTTTGCTGAGTTTGTAATGAATTAGGGCTACCCGATTATCATCTTAATATATAAAATCTTTGCGTTACTGACTGACTGACAGACAAGCTACAGCCAAAACTATTGGGCGTAAGAAGCTGAAATTTGGCATGTATGTTCCTTGGGGACCGTAGGGGTGCACTAAGAATGGATTTCTTGAAATTCCCACGGGATCGGGCAAAATGGGTAAATTAAAACATTATGCGGGCGTAGCCGCAGGCGTCTTCTAGTTCTGATATATAAGTAATGATTCAAATAGGTTTTCTTCGTTTAAAAGATTAGTTAAGACTTGTGTAACTGACTGAACGTGTGATCGAAGGAAGTTTTGCTGAGCCGTATTGTGTGGAGCTCGTGTAGGTATTTACTATTCTTGGAGGCTTCGCTTTGAACAATTTACATAATAAAAAAATAATTTCACTAACAATAAATACTATGTAAATTATCTTATGACAACCAACTATAAATGTAACGCTGAATATATTATATCTACTGCCAAAACTAAATATGCGATACATTTAATAACATTATAGTTTGACCTTTCGTCGCTTCTTCCTTCAAATATGTACATCCAATCTATGCTTAGGAACAGTGAAATTAGGATATCTATAAACTGAAAAAAGTAAAATTATAAATATAGATATAGATCATAACTATGAATAGGAGTATTGACAATAATTCGTAATATAATGGCCTTAGACAATTCACACAGCGCACCGAGACAAATCCCAGACAGGCAGAGTCGCGTGACCGAGAAAGCAGATAAACCTAATAATTTTACGTAAACACATAGTCAAAGTCAAAATCCTTTATTCATTTGGGTCACAATGTGATGCTTATGAACGTCAAAATAATAAATTTATAAAATAATTACTTAAAGACTCTACATTTACATTTACTGCCATGTTCGCAAAAGCAAGGGCGTAGAACTATGAGAAAGAACGGGCAATAAAACTCACGTTCACTCTTCTTCATCGCCAGGTTGTGCATAATACACATAATTTACATAAGTTGTGAGTTTCCATTTTATACTTTTACATCCTTATTACTAAGTACGCTAGAAGTGAAACAAGTTACTTTGAATAATAAAATCATCCTCCTAGCGTTATCTAAGCTACAAACTGGGGTCCGCTTTCTAGTCTAACCGGCAGGCCGATTCAGAATGTCACGACAAGTAATCGTACGATATGTCAAATTATTGTCCTCGTCTTTTAGCCGCTTATCAGAGATATTTTGAACAAATATTCATTGAATTCGGTTTATTTATTAATTTACTTCATACCGAATGCATAAAATTGATAGGAAATGCGATAGTTTTGATAAAAAATGAAGTAGCCCGTTTGACAATTAAGGAATCGAAAGTCAAATGAGATATCGAACCATTCTGAATTGCCCCCCTGATTTGACTGCATATTAGCTTTTCCATAGAGCGCCTATGATAAAGACTGATGACTCGTCCCGGCTGTGATGCAGATCTTTGATACTCGTTATAGGGAGTAAGTGCCTCTGAAAAAACTGAGACTAGTCTAAACCCCGGAATATCGCTATTTCTTTGGACTGCATAGGTCAGACAGGCAATCGATCTGCGGGAAAGCTAATATTAAGTCAAATTGGGTTAGACGAGTGACCCGGGTTTGCATCTGGGATATTGCTAAGAGAGTGAACTTCTCAACCTATCATGAAAATGTAACAGTAATTTTAATAATACAATTTTAACACTTTCACGGACGCCACGCCCAGAGGCGTAGTTTTCAGGCAGCCTAATACGACGTAACGTTCATAGCCGGTCAATTTTATCCAGTTACAAATGACGAACCGTCTACAACCACCTTGATTTGCGTATATTACTTAGGAGTCACGTGATTCAGTGTCATATTGCGCTTACTTACAATGTACCTAGCGTCGCAGCAAAAAAAATAAAACAATATTTCCAAGCCCCACTCACACATCAACGTGCTTGCGTGTGTGACATACCGCCTGTAGCCGTACGCTTGTAATACTACCCGCACCCGCCAGTTGCGCAGTGTCACAGCGAGCAGAGCCCATGTTTTTCGTCGTTTGACCGGATTGTTCGTCGTGATCGGCTGCATTTAGGAGGTAAATATATTGCGTTTTATGTAAAAAAAGTATCTTTTCTATATACTGTACATATATTATTATGCATTAAACCAGATATACGCATTATATTTATATGATAATTAATTCTGATGGATATTTTTGTTCGGAGATGGCTTCCGTAAGAAAGAAAGAAAAAATGATGGTGATACCAATTCTTTAAGTCCTGTACCATGTTCGACCGGATGTAAACGGCTAAGATTATCACCTAAAAATAACATAAACTTGTTTAAGGAAGATCATAGACGCCGTGAGTACGGCGGTCCGCTTGTAGACGCCACCGTCTATAGGCGGTGTGTCATTGCGCAGGTAAACTAAATTATTTAATAGGGCAGTCCGCCTCTAGACGTACCGACACTAGGCGGACCGTCATAATCAGAGTATATAGATTCACTTTTTACGACAATTTGCCTATAGGCGTGATATAATTTTGTATGCAAAATTTTAGTGTCATTTTCATAAAATCTAGTTAACGTCAGTGTCCGTGAAAGTGTTAAGTTACATAAGATGTGAAAATAAAACTTTAAGAAGTAGCAAGAGCAAATTAGTAAAATCAGCAGTGATACTAAAAGACCAAACCAAATTCAGTTATAAAATACTTACCAATTTAAAAAATCCCCATGCAATCAGCCCATATCGCAAAGGAAAACAGAAGCAGCTCCTATTAAAGACTGATAATACAGGCATTTTATGCCCTTTCTCAATCAGCTTAAAAGAAGAAGAACCGTCTATTATTCAGTAAAAGTTAGAGAGACAGAAAACCACACAACGTTTTTTGATGCGTTAGGTTAAATCACAAATTGTTTGTCAATTTAGCATTGCAATTTGTATTAAATATAAACAAGAGCGGACTTAACTTGTGAATAATAACTGTAATAGTAATGTTAATAGCTTATCAAGAGATACTTTCCTGAAGTACGCTTGATAAGTGGTCATAATAACACTTAATTTTGATTGAGACATGTTTCTTAGTAATCATCATCATCTATACATCTATGCATATAAATAAAATTGGAGTGTCTGTTTGTAATATTAAAATAACCGCTTTTTACTAAATGCATATATGTATACACGGTACATATACCGAAATGACATTTTTACAATTTTTGTCTGTCTGTCTGTTTGTTCTCGCTAACCTCTGGAACGGCTGGACCAGTTTTGACGTGACGTTCACTGGCGGATAGCTGATGTACAAAGGAGTAACTTAGGCTATAAATTAACCGGGTACGCGAAGTAGTTCCCTCAGGACGCTGGTGAAACCGCGGGAAACAGCTAGTTAGGTAATTAACACCCAAACTATTGAAGCTAGAAACATGTTTAGATTATGGATTCCTTTATGACATACGTCATAAAGGAATCCTTAATCTAAACATCCACTAACGAAGGAATTTTATCAGCTCTTAAGGCCTTATGCAAAAACTAAAATTGTGTGACAAGTGTTGTCATCAACACGAGAAGAAGAAAAAGGGGTGAAATAAAGGTTGACAGTTTAGGGTAGACGAAGCTGCGGTCAACTGCTAGTATATGTATAATAATTGATGTTTTAAAAGTTGTAGCATATGAGTGTTATGACTTTGTCTAAGATAAGTGGGTGCTGAACGTGAATACTATAAATTTATATTTTTGTATTTAGGAGTGTATTTTATAAGATTTTATTAACGTATTATCGACATAATATTATAAACATAATAATTTTGAACTTCTAAATCAAAACTACAGGTAAGAAGTATGTTGATAGTCATGGACCACAGAACTTGACTCTGGTTAGCGGTTGCGTGTTGTGGAATCGATTCTCAACCGGGTAAACACTGTATGTGATTTACAAATTAATGTACCAAGTCTATTTGAACTTTATGTCATTCGTTTGAAGGCTTGTAACGTGCCTCGGTACACAGGTATTCTTCAGAATGCAGAAGTTTTCTTTTCTAACAAAATTATAAATGAAAAATACATCATTTCGCTACAAAACTCAGCTAGCATAGCATTGAACATTATTGGAATCTGCCGATCCGTCACGAGGTTCTGCAAGGTTACATTGTAGGACCTAAGCTCTTAATTCTATGTAATAATCATTGTTTTTATGTCTTTTGTACCCACAGACGTCTGCATTGTAAGCCTCACGTTATAAAAGAATATCTTTTAAGTAAATGCATTAATAAATACAATAACTGTATGTATATAGCATTTTCAACATATTCATTAGGTTGGATTAAATGCTTAATTAAATTGTTGTAAGTATAAATATGAAACATGCCATTTATTTTCAAATTTTATACTTAGTTGTTATTTCTTTTTATAATATCATGAGCATTTTAAGAATTTTAATCCATTTTCTGTTGCATTTTGTGTTAAAGACCCTTATGACAATAAATCATTGAACACATCAGTAATTCATTATAATTTTCACTGCCTTATAATATTTAAAACTATTCGTTATATGTATGCTTATTGTACTTATGTAGACGCAAGCGCAATAAATATGCTTTTTTTTCCTTATTCAACTGCAATTTCATAAACTTAAAAATAATCTTCCTGTAGGTTATTTCAGTATCACTCCACATTCTCTTCATAACTATGGGTCTACCATCGCCATACTACATTCAGCACCTCCAGATTTATTCACAAATCGGAACTGGCATCCGTCCTCTAGCTTGACAAACTCGCTCCTCACCAATAATATGATGTACATCTGCAGAGCTGCAAGAGAATTCAATTACTTTACGGCTCAAATTTACGTACACATTAATTTGTCAGAGTTCAGAAACTTAAACAGTATTTTATAGAGTAAATAAGTAGTTACCAATATTTGAAAGATATACACAGAAATCCGTTATTAAAAACCAGATGTTTTCACTGCCGCCATATTTAAACGCCCGATATATATACCAATAAAGGTAGTAACTGCTGCAGATTAGAAGAAGCACAAAGAAATATTTACTGTAGATGTAGAACATTTTCATCAATTTCACACTTTCCTGAAATTCAAAAGTACATAATAATATATGGTTACATAAAAAGCAATTTCGTCAGATTTCAAATAATATTACTAAAAATAAGTAAATAAGACTATTAGACGGTTGACACTTTTAAAGTTTATTTGGTTGAGTTTTTATTGCTAGAATTTTGTAGTGTCCATCTCGCTACTAAAAGTTACCGTTTGTCAGTTCAATCTCTAATAATAATACCACTCTGTGATAAACAAATTGTTGTCAGACTCTGGGTGCCTATAGTGTCCGATGATCTCCCCCCCCCCCCACTCATTATAAAGAATTATTCTTAAAAGCGTTGTTTATAAAAAAACAATTACCTTATGACATCCAACTATGAACGTAATGGTTAATGCGACATCTAAAACTGCTAGGATAGTTGTGATTGTTACAAATGTAATGGCTGATGGCCTGTCATTGATGTTTCCTTCAAATATGTATAGCCAATCAATGTAATTAAACATGACTAGAATGGTCAAAAGCTGGAAAAATTAAAGTTGAGATTGGATAATTTACGATGATGAAAAACAAATTATAGCACATTTAAAAGGTGTGGTTATCCATATTTGCGTATGCCGTTGTGGCATTGCACTGATTATCGAAGGTTCGATTCCCACATGAAATAACATATAGTGAGATCCACAAATGTTTGTTTCCTGTCTGGATTGTATTTGTATTCTTTGGTCATGTATTTGTAAAGTACAGCAATATAAGATTTAATCTTTGTACAGTAGTTCTTATATAAAGGTAAGTTTATATACCAAAGTATGATGGAAATAATAAATGCACAAAAATAAAAATTGATAAGAATATTGAATAAATAATAATTATACCGAAGATAATTTTGATAGCATAAGAAGCTGAAATGGTATTAACTTCTTACATCAGCTCAATTTATGAATAAAGGGCTCATCACGTACAAGACAGAAGAAGGGAACGAACAACAGACGTAGATTTTTAAAGCACTTACCAATTTAAAGTAACCCCAAAAAATCAAACCGTATCGCAAAGGTAAGCAGAAACAACATCGTTTCAACACAGGTAGTTCTAAACGCATTGTAGTTCTTGCTAGTTAATCCGGTTGAACTAAGTTTGTAGACACTACAAAAAAGTACTCTGTTGTTCTCAGTCAAGGAATCAGAAAAATAATTTATTGATGTTGCCACTGTATTCAAGTTCACACTCAGTTCAAGCAAAAAAGGTTGATACATCACGCAATAAATTACGCCTGAAGCCAAAAATAGGAAGACCTATACTAAATCACTCTCGAACATTAAATAGCACGCCACCCTAATACATATCATCGTCATCAAAATATATAAAAATGTTTCGTTACTGACTGACAACGCACACTTCGTTTTTGTAACATACTGCCTACCTGCTTCTGTTATTTTGTGCTGTCTCATATTTATGTAGGTAATATTTAATTGCTATGTATGTTATGAAAATAAATGCATTTTCTTCTTCCTCTTCAAACACGAAAATGGTGGGCGTTGAAAGCTGAAGTTTGGCATGTGTAAGAAATTTGGAAAATAGGAGAGTTCTAAGAGGTTTTGGAAATTCTCCGCCCAAGAGAGTAAAAACATCCCACATAGGCGGCAAGGCGGCAAGGCAAATATGGTTTAAAAATTTGGTCACTTCTTATTTATAACATAACATAACTTCACGCCTTTTTATCCCCGGGTAGGGGGTAGGCAGAGGTGTATTACACACCCACACTTCGCCAGTTATGTTTTGGTCCCAATGTAATAGGGGGCGAGCCTATTGCCATCTACCGGGCACATCATTAAGCGAGCGATAATTAATTTATCATCATCATCATCTCTATCAGCTTCTAACAGTCCACTGTTGGACTAGGCCTCTCCTTTAAAAGGAGGAATTGGCCTACTATACCACGCTGGCCAATCGGTTTGGTATAGGGTTTGTATCAAGTTTGCCTTCTCTTACAGAGCTGTTCTCTGCATAATATGGTCCCTCTGTCGGCTCTTACGACACCCATGGGATGATATGGGGTGGAGACATTCTGTATTCTTAATCCGTCACCACACGGGCAGTGAATTAATTTATAATGCACACATAACTATGAAAAGTCAGAGTTGTGTGCCCGGGGTACCTGGGGATCGAACCCGAGACCATCGTCTCGGCAGTCCGTTACTTACACCACTGGGCTTTAGCCGCTTCATTTTATTTATAGTGAGCAATGAAATTTATATTGCATCTGAGGTATAAGCACGCTCACAATTCACGATACTTTTGACTCATTTTACATGGTTTTGATCGGATTTACACAGATCTATAGAAGAATCCAAGTCAAACAGAACGTTCCAGACTAACAGAGCTACAACTGCAATTACCTACATTCATGGTCAGAATAGGACAATTACATAATTCCGGGAATAAAGTAGCCATCATAGCATTAAATTGTGTTTTGCCGATGCGTCACAGACCCAACAAGACGGCATCGGTCTAACCCACGCTTTTAATTATTTTTAAAAACGATGACATCCTGGATGTGGCTCAGGTAATGCAGAGTTAATCGGTTTGGAAGACAATGATGTCCTTAATGGATTGCAAATGAATGTGGGCGATGTACTATGTGGCAATCAACTAAACATCAAAAATTGCTTGACTTGAATTATATAATTAAGGGATTTGCTTACTGTAATTATAGCGTGGTTTTGATTCCAAAACTCAAATATGTGAAAGACATATTTCATCGACATAAAATATAGATATGTCATTTCATAGGAATTATAAAAAAAAAATTACCATACAACTTTATTCTATTGTTAATATATAACGTTTCTTGGCTGGGTACCCCATACCTACTAAGGTTTTCTATATTTACTTTAACTTTAAATCATTGCTTTCTTTCTTTACTATGATGTTGATCCCTTGTAAGAAAATGAGACGGCACATTATATTTTCAATAATTTATTCTATAATATATAAGTTCTTCTATCATGTCTAGGAGGCGGTTCCAAGTAAACTTCTGACATTTGGTTGACGAAACTCGTTCTTCCCTCTTGATACCTTGTCTTGTTCAACTCACTGTGTATCAGCAGTAATAGGTATATTTGTACCACTGTAAACGAAACAAACACTCGGTTACAATATTGTTAATGATGTCTTTCTTGTTAAATATTATTGCAAAATCTTAATATATAAAATCCTTGCGTTACTGACTGACTGACAGACACGCTACAGCCGAAACTATTGGTCGCAGGAAGCTGAAATTTGGCATGTATGTTCCTTGGGGACCGTAGGGAGGATTTTCCGAAATTCCCACGGGATCGGCCAAAACGGGTAAATTTAAAAAAAAATGCAGGCGTAGCTGCTGGCGTCCTCTAGTCTTATATATTTTTGTTACTGGCTTTGATCTTAAAAAGCTATGAGAAGTAAATTTGAAATATGTTAATGTTTGCTCCTAGTAAGATTTAATAAAAATGACAAAGGACTAAGAACTAGGAGAGATTACAGGCTTGGGGCAAACTTAAATTTTAGTCAGTAAGATTTTAATTTCCCTTTGATACTTGTGGAATTGCCCTGCAATTAAACAAAGGCTCGATGATGCCAGAAATAAAATGAAAAGAAACCACTTAGGTTGGGAGAGAGTTATACATATAAATGCGTGCAGGTGGCGTACATAAGCCTAAAAAATTAACCTTCCTATATTTACTACTACATTATAATAAGGTTTTAGAAATTTAGAGGCTTCAACGGTTGTTCTTCTTAGAACGAATGTAATATGAACAAAAATACCATTTAAGTCTCATCTATAATATTTGGAGTATTTTGGCTTTACTCCAAAGTACACTCCATTTATTTGTATGATGTGATTTAAAGCATATTTCTTGTTAACTAGGTTTGTCCAAAACTTCTTCTTGTTCATCAGCCTTTAACAGTCCACTGCTGGACTTAGCCTCTCCTTTGAAAGGAAGAATTGGCCTACTATACCACGCTGGCCAAGCGGATTGGTATAGGGTTTGTATCATGTTTTCCTTCTTTTACAGTGCTGTACTCTGCATAATAATAATTATGCTCCCTCTGTCGGCTCTTACGACACCCATAGGATGATATGGGGTGGTGACATTCCGTATTCTTAATCCGTCACCACACGGACAAGTCCAAAACTAGTTCGATGATAAAAAGTAAGCTTACCAAATCCTATAAAAGCTACTGCAAGTTCTGATACAATGGCTTCCCAGCTGCTGCTACTGGTATCAGTGTATGTGACAATCATCACTAAAAAGTTAGCGATCATTGTCGTCATCTGGTAGTAGTAGTATACAACAATCAGCTTACTATTTTTCTGAAAAATAAATTAATTATCAATATAAAAGGTCTGAAAGTTTCATCATCATCATATCAGCCAAACGACGTCCACTGCTGGACATAGGCCTCCCCCAAGGTTCTCCACACAGACCGGTCTTGAGCCGCCCGCATCCAACCGCCTCCCGCGATCTTGACGAGTTTTACCAGGTTGACCCAGTTTATATCAACGAAAATCACTTCTAGGAATTCCCGTCTAAATTATGCATAGTGGATGATTAAATTAAGGAACCCCAAATGAGTGTGTGATTAATCGCAGCAGAACTTTGTCCAGTAAAACTCATATTTTGGTTAAAATAATTAGTGTTAAAGTAGTTAATGTGTCAAAGTGCATTTATTGCAACGCATTGTTGCTGTTACTACGATGTATTCAAGTGTGACCTTGGTTGCGTATCAATATCGCTGTTACCTGAGCTAATATCGATGGAAAAGGTGAAATTATTGGAACATGGAGTTATTAAACGTAAAGGAGTTTTCTTTTATGATGTAGGCATTCACTACAGAAGGATTTTTAAATTTTCTATACATAAGGGAGTGACCGATGACAGCGGCTCAAGATCAATCTGAGTCAAGAGCCTTAGTTGGGCCCTACGTTCATTAATGACTATGCTGAAGTAAGTAAAATAGGGGTTGAAAGAATCCGTCCATTTTGACACTTGCACTTGAGCTAGCTGCTAGTAGGGTATAAATCTTGATTATTTTAAATTACTGATAGATGTTGAAGTCATAAATGGTTCTATTTGAAATCAATTCCAGCAGGACTCACCATATGTGCACCGATAATGAGAACAATATTAAACACTACATCTAATACATGTAAAGCTATAACGAAGAACATTTGTGCTTCGATTACCACCCCTCGGTACATCCCGAGGGTGTGGTTCTTCATATTGTTGAAGAATATTAGAAATAGCAGCAGCTGTAGAACACCAAAGAAGACTGTGAGTAGCTGTAACAAAGAAAAAGAGTTTGGTTACTTGTTTTTTCGACTACAGTGAAGCCAAGAGGAAGGGTAATGTTTTTTACTTGGCCTTACGTTAAAAGACTGTGGCCATAGATTTGTGGGAGACTGATACACTGCTACGAGGAAGGTCTCAGGTTCAAACCATGACATGGCGTGCACCACTGAGGTTTCGAAGTTTTGTGCTTTTTAAATAGTGTATTCATCATCATCATCTGATGATGATGATGATGAATACAGCCTTTAACAGTCCACTGCTGGACCAGGCCTCTCCTTTAAAAGGAGGAATTTGGCCTACTATACCACGCTGGCCAAACGGGTTGGTATAGGGTTTGTATCAAGTTTTCCTTCTCTAACAGTGCTCTTCTCTGCATAATATGCTCACTTTGTCGGCTCTTACGACACCCATGGGATGATATGGGGTGGTGACATTCCGTATTCTTAATCTGTCACCACACGGACTTCTTAATCCGTCACCACACGGACAAATAGTGTATTATCGCTTGCTAATCAATGGAGGAAAACATCGTAAAGACTTTTGCAAGTCTGATAGTTCTCAACTATGTTAAGTCTAAAAATCCACACCGCGTGGCGTGGCGTGGCAAATCGTGACCCAATTCTTGTCATAATCAGAATAGGCCCGTGCTCAGCGGGTAAGTTCTAAATAGTTTTCTATGTGCTGTATTTTTATCCATGATTCTAATAAGAAACCAGTTAAACATTCTTAGCCGTGAGCATTGCTTTTAACAAAATGACAGGCGTATTATAATATAATTTTTTGAATTGATTCAGCTAATTGAATTTAAATCTTAATTTGAAATTTTACCGTCTTTTTGGTCTAGTGAGTGACCCTAATTACTAAGCCTGAAGTTGTGACAAGACAAATCTTTGTAAGTATTCAATAATACATAACTATCTATGTTTACTAGTTAACTGGTTGGCATATTGCAAGTTCTGTTTAGTTTGAGATCAGATGTCGGTTTATGAGTTGTCCTAGTATACTATTGTTATTGAGTTTGTATCATCCAAGATCTAGAAATCGCTGCCTACAGCTATAGCCTTATAAAGATACCAATAGACTATATGGATATCCCTTTGGGTTGCAGAGGTCTGACAGGCAGTTTCCCTATGGAAAAGCTAATATTCAGTCAAATCTGGGGGGCGATTCAGAATCGTTCGATATCTCATTTGACATTCGATTCCAATAATTGTCAAATGGGCTAGCTCATTTTTTGTCAAAACTATCGCATTTCCTATCAATTTTATGCATTCAGTATGTAGTAAATTAATAAATAAACCGAATTCAATGAATATTTGTTCAAAATATCTTTGATAGGCGGCTAAAAGATGAGGACAATAATTTGACATATCGTACGATAACTTATCGTAACATTCTGAATCGGCCTGCTGGTGAGACTAGTAAGCGGACCCCAAATTTAAACTAGAATACCCTAGGAGGATGGCAGGTTTTATTCAGCCAAGACACTCAACAAGCACAGCTTTAAGCTGCAACCGTATGTGAACTTGGATTTTTAGTATTGGACGCTGAAGACACGGAACCAGTTTATCAGCAATTCAAAAACACGATGAAAATGTATATGCTTCATGTTGCTTGTCATGACTGCTTGAGAGATCTATAAACTATTATATGGTCAAACGCATAAATCCATTTAGACCACAATGTCACGAACGTCAAATTTATAAGTTAATTTCTTATTCGTTCTAAAAATTACATTTGGTGCCAGTAATAAGGTGCTTGATTCTGTTTAGGGATTTATAACAGGATAAACTGTTCAGACTTAAGTAAAAGTGCTGGATAAGACGCAAAGACCAAGCCTTCAGAGAAATCGCTTTAAGTACCTACTAACATTTTGTTAATTCGTTTTAAAAAAATATATAGTATTCCGTACGGTACCTACCACTAATCTTAGTTTGTATTTGGTATTATAATACATCTGGCAGATATGAATATTGCTATTAAAAAATTACAGGTCTTACGAGGTTATAGTCTATATTTCCTTAT
This sequence comes from Euclidia mi, assembly GCA_944739405.2. NCBI lineage: Eukaryota > Metazoa > Arthropoda > Insecta > Lepidoptera > Erebidae > Euclidia > Euclidia mi. Next base: position 76,044,695 of record OX123191.2, on the reverse strand, counting down.
TTACAGGCTTTGTCGCCAAGAAAATAGTTAGTCCTTCTCTTTCCCTTTTGAAATTATTTATAGAAATCCAAGAACCAAAATTTTTAGACGCTTGCAAACAAATTAAATTTCGAAGACTAAACATTTAGGAATTATGTGAAAAGACATGTTTTAGTCGTCCTCATAATATCAAAACCTTTTGTCAGACGTAGCAAAGAAAACACACCATTTTTGGCACATATTCTGACATGTAGTCATACATCAAACTTAAGATAAATCAGTATAACAGAGAATCAATTTAGACACTTTAAAAAAGTCGGTGCATCTAAGAAGTTCAGGGAATAAAAATAGCCATCAAGACTATGTTGCCTTTTGATGTTCATTTAGATGTTGCGTTGTAATACAAACGGTCTGCAAAACTATCCAATAAAATAGATCAATTTAGATGCAGCGATAGAAAACAAAAACCTTAGTAACTCTAAGCAGTGTTCAACCATTGGTAGCTAATGCTAAAGCAATTTCTGCACTTTAGTTCACACTAACCAAATTTAAATAGGCGAACGTGAGAATCCCACGCCGCAGTGGCAAACAGCAGCAACATCTTCTAAACGTAGGAATTTCCACCAGCATTTTGCAATATAACTGTCAAACTTCGATCATAACATTTGTGTTTCACTTTAGACTAGGTTTGCACCACCAATCCTGTACAATACGTGTTTACCACTGAGACTGACAAGTGACTAAACTGGATACTGAATAGGGTTGTTATGTAGATGATGAATAATATGACAGAGCAGGTAAGATGATTGAAACATTTCCTAGGACCCTTAAAATTCCCAGTCTACGTTCTAGTCATAGCATCCTTTTTCCTTTCCTTTCTTTTGCAGGGCTGGCTGTCGAGAGAAAAGGGGACATTTGCTAAGAATAGTAGTTTTAAAAATTGCTTCTGTTATGCTAAGAGGACACAGTAGTACTGCTATGTGCATAGATGATGGTGCAGACAGAACTAGGTTTATAAAAGACTTTTTATAGCCGCGTGACCATCTCCTGGCGTGAATTTTACGCAAAATACACGCCAGGACCTGGAGTTGCGGCAACACCATATGTAGCCACGTCACAAGTCTGGCCTACCATGTGCTAATTTAGTCATAGCGATTTACTCTTATTAAAGCAGCTCGACTCCAGAAGACAGAAAATCACAAGATTACAGACAACAATATCCTCTTGTTTTAGCGCTGGTTATAGGGTTTCCATCAACTTCATTGCATATGATATCGGATTTATTTTACACTAGCTGAGCCCACGGTTACACCAGCGTTATTGAAGTCTACTACCCCGCAGTTTCGCACCCGTGACTCATAGCGTGATGGTATATAACCAGTAGCCTCTTTCAATATATGGGTTATCCAACAGAAGAATCATTCATATCATACTAGAAGTTCCTGAGATTAACGCGTACAATATTTTGGTTATTGTACCTCTATTTCCAAGTGTGAACCCTACCGACCATTATCCCATTTAGTGTAAAGAACGGGAAGTGCCATTGTGTTATGACTTGATAGGAACTGAGATGACGCGCCGCGCACTGACAAGGAGAATACAAACCAAGAATTGTGCAAATACAGCAATTTAGCTGTTATCAGACATTAAGAGAACATGATAATATTTCTAAGAAAAGACTGACAGACTCGTTGTATAAATACCAAGAAGTCATCGAATTACTGTCGTACACATCTACCGATGATATAGTCATCAAAGACTTAACAAATATACCAAAGTTGCCAAACAAGGATAAAAAGCAGCTCCATAAATAATTAAAAACCGCCATACTACGATGACATTAATAATGGATATGTTCTCGAGTGAGAAACTTCAAATTTATTCAAAATACTCACAAATTCCTACATCAGTTGAACAAATCGCTAAACATACACGGCGGCTAAATTGACAGAAATTGAGGACCGCCAACCATTCATCTACCACCTCTGGAACATCCTGTATATTTGTCAGTTGTCCTGTCACAGTATAAAATCCGCCTAGTTTTACAACTTTTTGTTTTATTTATTCATAGTTGTATGTCATTAACCAATGTACACTCACGGCATTTTACGTGTCTACGTAAACAACTCCGCTAGCAGCACAGCGGTAACAAAAGTTATTTAGAGACTCGTACCTCCACTTCTTTGTTTTTATTCAATTCAAATAAGGCACGTATTGGGTAACATATGATACAGAGAACTTATTTCTAAGAACGCCGAGCCTTCTAAGAATTGCAATTAATTATAAACCAAAGAAAAACAAGAATATAATATGTCGACTTTGTTTTTTACTGGAAGTTGCTTAGATTTATCGTTGTTGATATGTTATATAGGTATGGGTTTATTGGCGTATATTTAGATATTATAACAACATACGTGTTTTTACTCTATTAGTTTGCGTCAATATTCATGCTGATGCTTATGTACCTCCTATCTTTGCCGAACCATAAAGATGTGGTAACTCACTACCTGTCCTCGTGTTCCTTCTTCCTATGGCCTAGGCCATCCTCTTCCTCCTAGCGGTATCCCAGTGTCAGCCTGGGGTCCGCTCACTAGTCTAACCAGATTTGGCAGAATATTAGCTTTTCCACAGAGCGACTGCCTGTCTGACCTCCGCAACCCGAAGGGAGAGCAATATTCTATGGTTTAGACTAGTGTCAGTTTATTTTAGAGGTACTGATGCCCTATAACGATTTTCAAAGATCTTTGTGACAACCAGGACCGACGGCTTAACGTGCTCTCCGAGGCACAGGCCAAGCGATAATTAACGTTTCTCTAGGCCATCATACCATTATTATTGATATGTTATTGGTGTGATGACTTTTACTATGGGTGGATTCCCATAGGAAAAGTCATCACACCTCAGTCACACATTCCCATGACTGCTTGAGACCAGGCGGCATGGAAGCATTTTGATAATCAACATAAAAAATAAAAAAGGGCTTGTACTTCGCAGATGACTTGTGCATTCATGCTCTAACCAGCGTTGCTCTACCAATTGTGCATAATAATGTCGTGTGCGTAATTAAAAGTCTGGTAATCCATGGCGAACAGATAGGTATTTGTGAAATCAAAATCCGTGAAGAAATCAAAACTCCATTTTCTCCAAAAGTCATTGATTATTTATTAGAGGATGCCCGCAGCTACGTCCACCTACCCCGATCTTTCCGATGCCATGGGTATTTCGGGAAATCCCTTCTTAGTGCACTTTACGGTACCCAAGAAACATGCATGCCAAATTCAGCTTCTTGCACCAAATAATTTTGACTATGCGTTCTGCTCCGTCATCATAGAGCATATTTTATTTTGGCTTTTCAATTGATCGATTTACGTGTCTTTATTATATTGATGAAATGTCTTCTATTTCATCACCGTTAATTATTTGGCGTTTTATGAAACGATGTGTACAGACCAGATAACAAATACAATGACATATTTATTTCAAAATAATTAAATTGTGTGAAGACGTGATTACTGGATGGATGAAGCAATAATTTATCCACGGCGGTATTGTAATGTTTGTGTATTTCTGTCGTTAGTTAAAAAAAACTTCTAAAGGCAGTACCAAATTAAAAACTGAAACACCATTCTGAAATCGAATGTACTTAAATCCATCGAAATTCGTAATGAATTTTAGCTAAATTAAAATATAAAGTACTAGCAGCCCGTCCCGGCTTCGTAAGAGTGGACTTTTTTTTTAAATATCCAATGAATATTTTGCTACATATTTTAAGATATCCATTATCTTAATATATAAAATCCTTGCGTTACTGACTGACTGACAGACACGCTACAGCCGATTCTATTGGGCGCAGGAAGCTGAAATTTGGCTTGGGGACCGTAGGGGTGCACTAAGAAGGGATTTCCCGAAATTCTTACGGGATCGGACAAAACGGGTAAATTAAAAAAAAATGCATGCGTAGCTGCTGGCGTCCTCTAGTAATGATATATACTGACAAAAAACAATTTCTATAAGCATTAAATACACAACATATCTAGCGTATTTTATTGGATAAGAAGTAATACTGCTTTGCTTAAAATAGCTTCTAAAATAACCCATTATATTTTTCAAATTTTTATTTGATAGAAATGGTTACTGTGGATTTTCCTTAGGAGATAGACCTATATTATTGCGGACATTTTTGTAGGTAATAATGAGTACCTACTTTAATAATGTAGTACATTATTTTTCTGTATCATTAATAGTTTTAGCAGCGCACGCCATGAAAGACGTTTTCTGGAAAAATTTCTTACACCTTGGGTTACATTATTGATGTTTTTGTAGGGACCCCTATTATTTTCTAGAAAGAAGTATAGCCTATGTTACTCAGGGATAATGTCGCATTACAAAGGGTGAACAATTTTTAAAATCCATCCAGTCCTTTTTTAGTGTATTCGTAAAAAACATACAAAAATACAAATCTTTCCTCTTTATAATATTATAGTATAGACAACAAGCAGAATTTAAGCATGACACTGAGCATAGCGTTATGTTAAGGCTCATTTCTAATGACGCTACTCATGAGTCGTCAATTTTATAAATTCTTTTGCGACACGTAAATTTAAAATGGAATAAAAACGAGGCTTTCTCTTGTGCTCGACCTAAATTGACTAACCTAAATTAGAATATTGATGTCTAGCTTTGATAAAACTAGTTAAGGATGGAAGCAAATAAGAACTTGCATATAAGTTTATCTACTTTCAAAGGAAACATCAACCCTCGATCTTTCAAATAAGAATGCTAAACATCGCAAAAATCCTCAAATCCGTGGCTATATTTTACAATTCTAAAACGTCTCCTTGCCTTTTTTCACATTGTGAGTTAGTCAAAGACCATAACAGTTTAATTCAGCTTCAAACATCCGATATCATGACGAACACTTACTGCTGTAACATTTGAAGTAAACATTGGCAGGTCATTCAAAAACCTAATAGTGATTATGATTACATAACATAACTTCACGCCTTTTATCCCCGAAGGGGTAGGCAGAGGTGCATTACACACCCACACTTAGCCAGTTATGTTTCGGTCCCAAAGTAATAGGGGGCAAGCCTATTGCTATCTACCGGGCACATGGTTAAGCGAGCGATAATTAGAATTTTTAATACACACATAACTTCGAAAAGTTAGAGGTGTGTGACCGGGGTAACTGGGGATCGAACCCGAGACCATCGTCTCGACAGTCCGTTACATACACCACTGGGCTACCGCCGCTAATATGATTTTCATCTCAAACTTCATCATTTGGTCCAGCAGTGTTTTCAATTGTCATCATCATCATCAGCCTTTAACAGTCCACTGCTGGACTAGGCCTCTCCTTTGAAAGGAGGAATTGGCCTACTATACCACGCTGGCCAAACGGGTTGGTATAGGGTTTGTATCAAGTTTTCCTTCTCTTGCAGTGTTGTTCTTTGAATAATATGCTCCCTCTGTCGGCTCTTACGACACCCATGGGATGATAAGGGGTGGTGACATTTCGTATTCTTAATCCGTCACACCGAACGGATTTCAATTGTAGGTACAATATATTATGTTTTATCCGCAACGTGAACTGGTATTAATTCTGGTATAAACTATAATCATGAAGTCACGCTTTATATAACTCCACACGTGCTCTTTACACTATACAAGATCATTTCAACATCTGCCTTCGTCCATAACAAGGGAGTCTTGTTATAAAACAATTCAGAAATGAGCAAACTGCAAACTGAGTTAATATAGGTAATAACTTTCGTTTCTTCATCATCGTCATCGTCACACACCACTAACTTTTCTAAGTCAATTACTATCTGCGTATAAGAGCATGCCGAGCCATTGGTCCCACCTGCTATGAATATCTTTGACAGTCGTTATGTAGAGTCAATATCCCTTTCTATAGGCACTGATGCATGTCTATGCAGTGGTTTTCTTTTTTGTGGTAATAGGCGGCAAACGAGCAGACGGATCGCCTGATGGTAAGCAATTACCGTCGCCCATGGACACAAACAACACCACAGTAGTCACAAGTGCGTTGCTGCCTTTTGGGGTCGGGAAAAGAGATAGGATGAGGAGTGGGATAAGGGGGAAAGAATTCAGGATGGGGCCTACGGCACTCTCAGTCACCGAACGAACCGCAACAGTTTAAGTACTGTTACTTTACGTCTATTTTCTGTGAGAGGGTAGTACTTCCCCGGTTGAGCCGGCCCATTCGTGGTCTACTACCAAGGCTCTACTACCTGTAAAATTGCTTTAAATACCCTGCAATATTGCTATCTCTTTTGGACAGGCTGCATTCGCCCTGTGGAAAAACTAGTATTCTGTCAAATCTAGTTCGATAAAAAATTATGGCGGCACGTGGGTCTCTAACGGGACTTAAATCACCATACATACATACATAGTCTCACGCCTATATCCTCGAAGAGGTAGGCAGAGGTATATTGCTACACCCACTTTTCGCCAGATTTATTTTAGTCCCACATAATAGAGGGCGAGCCTATTGCCGTACCGAGCACATTACCAGACTCCGCGCTACTACTGAGAATTTCGTAACGGAAAATCCCAATAACACTTTGTACGACCCGGGGATCTATCTCGAGACCTCCCAATAACACGCGCACATTTATGCCGCGAGTCCAACGAGGCAGTAAAAAAATTAAATCATCAAATGATTATTATTTCATATCTATCAAGCAAGTGAGCAAGGAGTTTGCACTTGTGTTTGTCTGCAGTTAGTTTTGCACTGTAATATCTGCTGATAAGATGGTAACCCTGTACTAGAAGTATCTTCGGAGTAAACATATTTTGGAAACTTTAAGAATCGTATATTAAATTCTTATTTTGCACTGTCCCTTTATGAGGCTCTTAAGACATCACTCTCGGTTGTCATGAAGATCTTTGACCGACGGCTCATCGTTACGGTCATTAGATTTCAATAACCTGACACTGATATAAACAATGGCATTCCGTTGTCCGGGTTGGGTTACAGAGGTCGGGTGGTAATCGTTCCGTGCAAAATTTGCCATTCTATCAAATCTATTTAAACTAGAAAGTTGACAGTAGATTCTAGAGTCTTGAAAAAAGTGATAATAATTTTGTTGTCTTCAGCCCTATACACTGTCCCACTGCTGGGCACGAGCCTGACGAGCCTGTTCTCACTGTGAGAAGGGTAAGGCCATAGTCCACCACGCTGGCCAAGTGAAGGTTGGCTGACTTCACATGTCTTTCGAAAACATTTCGGAGAACCCTCAGACATGCAGGTTTCTTCACGATGTTTTCCTTCACCGATAAGCAAGTGATAATTAATAACTTAAGACGCACTCAACTTCGAAAAGTCATTGGTGCGTGCCTTGGATTCGAACCCGAGACCCTCTACGCAGCAGTCTATCGGTCTCACCACTCAGCTATCGCTGCTGTAAGTAATAATAAATAATAATTAGTTAATAATAAACCGGGCTACTCACAAATGAAAAACATTGTTATTGATGAAGATTTTAGATTGCCACTAATAATAACACATCGATTTCCAATAGGCGGGTCCACACAGACCGAGCAGCCTCGCGAAGCATTTTCCTCGCGAGGCTGCTCGGTCTGTGTGGACCCGCCTAATGACGTACAATTTTTTTATCCTTGTTACCAATGATGTTACAAGTAAAAAGAAGTAGATACGTTATAGGCGTACCAAAAGCAGGACGCTAAACATAAGCCAGTTGGCAAGCCTGACATATGTGTGTGTGACGTCGCGAGCCGGCGTCATAGTGAAACTGACACATCTTGTCAACCGAAATTAAAATAAAATATGGAGTTACCGATATGCGCGTTAGTGTACCGTTTCTACGGATTGATTACTACTACGTAGGTAACGTATCTACGACTTTTATAATATCATTGCTTGTTACGTAGAAAATTTTGCCCAGTATAGCAACTTCGTGACCAAGATCTTCACGAATATACCAGCAAAAAAACAAGATGTTTTATTATAATTTGCGTGATTTGCACAACACGGAAACAAACTGGTTTTATCTCTAACTACTGGTTATTTTTGCAGATATAACAATGCGTGGAGTTTACAAGATATCGCATAATAGGGGTATAGGGAGTTAATTATTACTGACTATGCGATGACGTGGTATGTATGAGGATATTAGAAAATTGCGTGAGGTAGGCTGCAAAAGAATTTCATGTCTATTCTGATCCTTTGATTCCTGATTTATGTTGGAATAAGGCTACTAGGAAACTGCTTGCTCAGTGTGTTACTTTCTCAGTAGGTGAAGCATTCCTGAGTATGACACAATTCCCTGCACTAAAGATCATTTTAAAAAATCAATCAAATTAAAAAATCATTTTTAAACTGTAATGATTACATCAGATTTTATTCTGGGGCTCTAACAATAAATCTTGCATTGCGGGGAAATAGGCAAACACTCAAAAACCGATAAACAATACATCAAAACAACAACCAGACTCGGAACAATATTTGTCCATATGATCTACACCTATTTATTTATAGACTCACGCCTGTATAGGCAGAGGTGTAATATTACACCCACATTTTGCCATGAATTTTTAGGTCCCACGTAATAGAGAGCGAGCCTATTGCCGTTACCGGGCACATCACCAGACTCCTTGCTGTTACTGAGAATTCGGAAAAACCCAGTAACACTTTTTGCCTAACCCGGGAATCGAACCCGGGCCACCGATCAGCAGTCGCATACGCTATCCACTGGACCACGTATGAAGTCAGTGCTATGGGTGGCACTTTGACGCAATGCAAAACTGTAATGAGGTTGTATCAATAACAGCGCCACTGGATAATCGAATCAAATAACAATTAATAAGTAATGTCCATCATAATTTATTAATAAGATTACAGAGTTTTCTTCAATAAATATTATTTCACTGTAACTAGAAAATTTACCTATCCTTCTAAAGATATTTAATCGTGATGCAGTGTTGATACATCTTATGTTAAATATTATTACTTCCATCCTTTGTGGGAATACACGTCATTGGTGATATTCCACGCTAACTATAAAATATGACTACACGAGACTAAATATTTACGTTCAACGAGTCCAGCGAAGGTTCGAACTAAGTTAATAGGTAAGGAAAACTATGGGAAATATCGTATAATTTATTTTCACATACACTTATGGTATACTATTAGATAATATAAAATACTATGTTATGAATTTCTTCTTGGAGTGAGTTCTTTATACTATTTTATTTTTATTGTATTAATTTATTATCACTATTGAACTAGGCAGCGATAGCCTAGTGGAGATACCAACGGTCTGCCATGCAGAGAGTATCGGGTTAGAATCCACGGCGCGCACCAATGACTTTTCGGAGTTATGTGCGCATTGTAAATTATCGCTTGCCCCGGGGCTCGGAGAGCATGTTAAGCCGTCGGTCCCGGTTGTCATGAAGATCTTTGACAGTCGTTATAGTTCGTCAGTACCTTCTAAATATACTGGCACTAGTGTAAACCATGGAATATCGCTATCCCTTCGGGTTGCGGAGGTCAGACAGGCAGTCGCTCTGTGGAAAGCTAATATTCAGCCAAATCTGGTTAGACTTGTAAGCCAGTTTCAACCTGGGGTCCCCAGGTTGAAACTGGGATAACGCTAGGAGGATGATGATGATGATGATTGAAATTGTTGTGATTGGAATCGATTATCTATTAACGGACGACCGGTTGGCGCAGCGGGAGTGTAAGCGAGTGCTACGCCGATGGTCGCGGGCTCGATTCCCGCTCAAGTCAAACATTTGCGTGCATGAACATGGAATTTTGTCTTGGTCTGGGTGTTGTATTTACAAAAAAAAAGTATGTATGTATGTTTATCCATTGTCTGGTTCCCATATTGCAAGCTCTGCTTAGTTTGGGACAAGATGGTGATGTGTGTATGTGGTAGAATGTTGTAGAATACTATTATTAACCATTCAAAGCATTTGGTCTAAATATTATTTTACTGCATACCAACACATAAATCTGTATAAATAAAAATGAGAATCGAAATATTTGTACGCGTATAAGTGCCAAAGGGCTGCACTAAATTAAATAATTAATATTTCCTATGCCTGTTTAAAAAAATATGGCGCTACGAAGATTGCCAGGCCAGCTAGATTAAAAACTATTTATTTGAATTAAAGGTATTAAATTGAATGACAAATATAATCGAATCTACCTCCCTTTGATATGGGTTTTGCTTTTATACTTCTCTGTTTTTCATAATTGGACCATGTAGGCTCTTTCATATCGTTCATCACCCAGTCCATCCAAGCTCGGGGACACCTCTGACCTGCCTCTCCCTTTCGTAAGTTACAATGTACAGTTGAACAACTTCCCGCTAGACCATCATAAGGGCGAGAATCGCTCAGCAAGACATCGTCGCTTCCAGTGCTACTTTACACGCACTTTGATACTCGTATACAAAACCAGTTTCTAGTGTGCCTCGACTCTATGAGCGAGACAAGGGATTTTTTTTCAAATTTGATTGTACTCGATATTCATAATTTGTTAAGGTACCTTAAAATCTCTTTGCATAAAAATAATTATGTAAAAACTGCCTCCTTGTTTATGCTACTGTCTGAAAATAAAACTACAGTATTATATTAATGGTGACAATATTTCTTATAACTTACTGCATGGTTATATCATAATTATGTTTATAATGTTATTTATGTGCTAGTAATTAATCATACTATACTATTTGTGCGAGGTAGTATAGTTAAGTTTATATTCTATTCAAATAGAAGTTTGTCAGCTATATAAGTTCATATTCATTGACGTGATTTAGAATGATTTTATCGACCCAACTAATTTTCATTCTCAATATCTTATAGGATTTATAGTCAAAGAAAACTTTCCGCACTTTAATTATAGTCCAAGATCCCAGAGCCGCCAGACCTACGTCATTTTATCAAAGCTGAAATTTTGAGGATTATTAGTATACAATCTTGTTAAGAGGTATGCCGACCCACTAACTTGAATGCTGGGCCATTTCACAGGTAGCGCGAAGTAAAGGTACCAAAAAAAACCAGTTGGTTGCCTGTAAAGTCGGTATACGGGCGAAAGTTTTACGTGACAACGACTTTGAGTGGTAAAATAATTTTAATGTGAATATTCATTCGTATAGTAGGAAGAAGGATGAAAGACGCGTGCCTTTCACTTTTTATGTCTGTCTCTCTCGCTCTTAGGCGGGACGCGTGCCTCTCACTCGCTCTCATTGTGAGCGCATAACGTGAGCGGAGCGTAACGCAGTTTCTTGAAGTGTCACCCGGCAAACCAATTTATAAGACGTTGTCACGTCAAAAACATACTTACTTACGTTAAAGTATCAAAGCTGGTATTCAAATATGTGTTTAAAAATACTGTCTAAAATTGAAATTCATTATTGCCAGACACTTTCCGTGGGCCATTACTTCTGCCAGACGCCTTGAAAGTTCCTAAAAAAATATGTAAACTACGTCATTTTATCAAAGCTAAATTTGATATATGTTACTTTAGATACTATATAGGAAGGGTCTTAAACCCTTCCTAAGCAGCCAGGCCAATCCGAAGGGCCATTCGTCTAGCCAGACACCATGGACCTTTCCCTGTGAGTGCGAGCGTGCGGCCATTATTCATACGCATTCATACGCATGAATGCGTGTGAGTACACTACATTGTCCCAAAAGACTGTAGGAATATTATTTTGGGTATTAATACAAGAATAAAAGTGTAAAATATATTTTTTCACAAAAAATATATTTGTAACGGCAAGCTACATAACACATATCACAGCGCCATCTACGCATAGTATACGCATAGTAGTCTGTCTAAGTAGTTCCGTCGTAATTGGGTAGATGGCGCTGTCATATGTGTTATGTAGCTTGCCGTTACAAATATATTTTTTGTGAAAAAATATATTTTACACTTTTATTCTTGTATTAATACCCAAAATAATATTCCTACAGTCTTTTGGGACAATGTAGTGTACTCACACGCATTCATGCGTATGAATGCGTATGAATAATGGCCGCACGCTCGCACTCACAGGGAAAGGTTCATGGTGTCTGGCTAGACGAATGGCCCTTCGGATTGGTCTGGCTGCTTAGGAAGGGTCTTAAAATAGTATCTAAAGTAACATATATCAAATTTAGCTTTGATAAAATGACGTAGTTTACATATTTTTTTAGGAACTTTCAAGGCGTCTGGCAGAAGTAATGGCCCACGGAAAGTGTCTGGCAATAATGAATTTCAATTTTAGACAGTATTTTTAAACACATATTTGAATACCAGCTTTGATACTTTAACGTAAGTAAGTATGTTTTTTTGGTACCTTTACTTCGCGCTACCTGTGAAATGGCCCAGCATTCAAGTTAGTGGGTCGGCATACCTCTTAACAAGATTGTATACTAATAATCCTCAAAATTTCAGCTTTGATAAAATGACGTAGGTCTGGCGGCTCTGGGATCTTACTCTATTATCTATACATATAATAAAATGGTAGGAAAGTCAAAACTGTACATTGAATATTTTTTTTAAAGAATACTTTGGGTGTGATCTACTATCGATACCGAGACCAAAAATATAGTTTTTAGAATTTTTGTCTGTTTGTCTGTTTGTCTGTTTATCTGTTTATCTGTTTGTCCTTATATCCGGGAAAAAGTAAAATAGTACTGCATGGATTTACTTCAAATTTGGTACAAATATTATTAAAAAGTCGGGTCACCACATAGGCTACATATTATCACGCTATGACCTACAGGGAACGAGCAGAGAACCTTTATTTCTCCAACGCATTCTGTAACAACGTGTAATGTAACAACGCATATTTGAATGTTGTTATTATGTTAACTATGCTATAAGCTAGCTTCACACTATAAAAATCACGCAATATAATTAACTTAGGCTGATAAAAATAATTAATTGAATATTAGTAGAATTAAGACAATTTTAATGCAGCGCCATCTAAGAGAGTTCAAAAACATCAAGTCGAAATACATGTGTAAGCCCTTTTTGGATATAAATAATTTAAATTTGAACATGTTGGCGACGTTAATAGTTGTTTTCAAAAGTCATAGATGGAGTTGTACATTTTCTTCTTAAAATTTTTATTTTTAATTCGTTTCAGAGATGAGCAAGACTATTAGTTGAAGTTATTTAATTAACACCATCGCCACACTTGATTGCTTACATCATTTCTGTCAGAATAAATAGTAATAGAGTTAGTACAAAATAAACATTTTGGTCACATTGGTGTAATTATTGCTTCTTAATCAATATATTTTCATGTCGCATGTAAACTTGCTTTAAATTGTCTTCCGGGATATACATATAGCACGTACCTTTGTTTGGATTAACTGTATATAAACATTAGTGAGATGTGGAACTAGCTAGATTATTTTTACTCACACACAGCCATTTATTTATTGTTACGTCTGAAGCGGTTTGGCGGATACTGGTGTTCTCTATACATGAGAAGCATCCTACCGTAATGCATTTACACGACCACCTAGAGAACGGCCAGCGCATATATTTTGATCCCGACAGCGTTGCTGAGCACTTGGAAAATCCGCGTCAAACAACTCTCTTGGCATTTTTCAGGCTTTGTAAAATCGATCAGTTTGGGAGGTCCCTTACGTATGACGAGATGCCTTCATATTACACGTACGACAAGCAACAGGGTGTATTTAACCGAAGTTGACGAGGAGGTGCTGTTGAAGGTTTTCCGGGAAGATTCAAGGACACCGCATTTTGTAGAGTTTATACCGTACACACAAATAATGTCGAATGCTATTTTCTGCGGTTGTTACTTCACACGGTCCAAGGCCCAACGTCTTTCGCCTTTCTGAGGACATTTGATGACTACGCAGGCTGTGCGGTAAGTGGGATACTCCATATCCCACTTACCGCACAGCCTGCGTAGTACGTCACTTTCTCGACGGTGACCAATACTGGGATGACAACCTCGCGGAGGCGAGCGTCAGTGACAGTCCCAGGCGCATGTGTCATCTGTTTGACGTCATCTTGGTGTTTTGTGGAGTTGCGAACGCGGTAGCTTTCTGGGAGAAGTATCGCCATCATCTGTCTGAAGATTTTCTACGAGCTTTGAGGCGTGTTACTAGAGACGAAGTCGAAGTAACTGATGACCGCGTGCTGAACACCTGTCTCAGTTCACTTCAAGAGGTGGTCATTTCTATCAGCGGCAATCCACTGGTCAAATATTTGTACCCAGCTTTCCAATCATCACCGCATCAAGACCGTGAAAATTGGGAGTATAACGCTGAGACAATTTAAAATGACCACCTTACGAATTTTACGACACCGTCCTGGAAAGCGCTGGGCAAAGCCAGGCTAAAATGTTTTTCTTGGATGCTCCTGGTGGAACAGGAAAAACATTTGTTACTACTGGTATACTTGCAGAGGTCAGGAGGCAAGGCAAAATTGTCATTGCTGTAGCGCCGCCGGCAATCGCTGCCACACTGCTTCCGGGTGGCAAGACAGCACATACCATGTTTAAAATTCCCATCGATTTAGAAAGCGCCGTAATACCCGTTTGTGGTGTGTCACGTAACAGTGATAAGGGACACGTGCTCAAGGATTGCTCTCTGATTGTATGGGATGAGCGTACGATGGCCAATAGGAAGGCAGTTCAGGCCATGGACAGAACCCTGCGGGACATCCGCAGGAACGAGCATTTAATGGGTGGTCACAGTTCTGTTCAGTGACGATTCCCGACAAACGCTTCCCGTGGTGACGCGGGGATCGAGGGCTGATGAGGTAAGCCATCATCATCAGCCTTTAACTGTCCACAACACCCATGGTATGATATGGGGTGATGACATTCCGTATTCTTAATCCATCACCACACGGATAAGGTGAGTGCTTCGTTGAAATTATCTTTGTTGTGGTCACGAGTTCGTGTGCTGCGCTTGACCATTAATATGAGAGCTCAACTTGGCGTCAATGCACGAGCTCAACAATTCTAAGATGTCTTTCTAAGTATTGGCGAAGACACTCCACCAGAGGAGAGAGGTGGACAGGTGGTGCTTCCAGAGTCTCTCAGTAGAGTTGTATCCAGCTTAGAATTATACAGCTGTATACCGTAATAGCAGAATTCGTGAGTGTGTGAGTGGCCTATTTTGACGCCCAAAAATGATCAGGCTGTAGCAATTAACGAATGCATTCTCTCGGAAATTGAGAGGAATGAAGTGGTCTACGCCTCTATAAACACTGTGGTCGAGCAAGATAACGCCACACATTATCCCGTGGAATTTCTGAACTCCCAGTCAGCAAGTGAACTTCCAGCGCATAGCATCAAGCTGAAGGTCGGTGTCCCGATTATGCTTCTTCGGAACCTATCTCCTCCGAAGTTGTGTAACGTGACCCGCCTGAAAGACATCTCGCTCCACAGACACCATTTAGGAAATTCTTACGGGTTGTGGCGTCAGCGAGGCAGTATTTATACCACGCATTCCTCTCATACCTCATTATTCAAGCGCATACAGTTCCCCGTGAGTGTTTGCTTCGCGATGACCATCAATAAGTCGCACAGGCAGACATTGAGGGTAGCGGGTGTCCTGTATGTCGCTTGCTCCTGCGTCACCAGTCCTGACTCTCTTTACATTTTGACTGCGGAGAGCCAAACCATTAATGTTGTATATCGAGAAGTCCTATAAGTATGTATCTTACCCTACGTATTCCTTATTTTCTTATTTTCGCTTCAGTCACAACTTATGACTTAATTCAGCAGAATCACCACAAAGTCATTTATTCAAAGCAGGCTGAAAATCAGCACTTTTTGAAGGTCAATTTTACAAAAGACAGTCTCCCTCTGTTACTACACTTTCTGCAGGTATGAAATATAAAGAAGAAACGGGGCGAGCCAATGTGCCCGGTAGATGGCTATCCATCTACCGGGCACATTGTTAAGCGAGCGATAATTAATTAATATTTTTTAATACACACATAACTTCGAAAAGTCATAGGTGTGTGCCCGGGGTAGCTGGGGATCGAACCCAAGACCATCGTCTCGGCAGTCCGTTACATACACCACTGGGCTATCGCCGCCACGTATTTTTAAAAGGTATAATCGTAGGTATTTATTTAATAGTTAGGTGCTGTAAAGCGTTCACGCAGACGACGTCGCGGGCAGCAGCTAGTAATTTAATACATAAAAGATTCAGAGAAAATAATTTAATCAATTGTGACTTTTGTATTTGACTGAGCATTGAGTCATCATCATCATCATCAGCCTGCAAGAGTCCACTGCTGGATATAGGCCTCTCCAATGGCACGCCACTGAGCCCGATTTTCGGCTTTTCGTGTCCAGCCGCTGCCAGCCACTTTGCGTATATCGTCACTCCACCTAGCCTGAGGCCGTCCTACACTACGTTTGAGTAGAGTTTAGAGATAACTAACATCGAGTTATAAAACAAAACTAATATGTATAATTATTTATTTACATTTGATATTTGTGCTACCAAAAAATAACTAGAGTAAGTTTTGCACAGCTAATGATGATTAGACTTTCAAAGGTTGTAAAGATAAGATAAAGATAATTTATTTCGTTTAAACATGAGTTTTTTTTTTTGCATTTCAGATGTTATAGATAGTAGGTATGTAGCTACATGTTTGACCATAGTGGTGTACAAAATTATATAATAACATTAGAAGCGAGTTTATACAGTGCAGAACATTGATACAATACAAGGTTTACAAATTTGTCACAAATAAAAGTAATAACAAAATAAAATAGATGTCACAATAAATTAGAAAATAAAGTGTCAATTATTGTAATAATCAATATAAATTCAAGAAATGTCATTAGCAAGATTAACAAGAAATATAGTTAAAATATTAATCAATTAGAATCGGATAAGAAATCACATACATTATAATAACACCTATCAACTAAATATATTTTCAGATGGTTTTTAAATTGAGAAATATTGAGCTTTTTTATTTGGTTCGGTATTTTGTTAAATAGTACTGGTGCCATGCAAAATATGCTTTTGTGCATTAATGTGGTCTTGCACTGTACTATACAGAGCCGCTCTTTATCACGTCGATTGCGGTTATTGATATCAGATAATTTCTGAAATAAGTGTGGGTTTGCTTTAACAAAAACTGCTGCCGCATAAATGTATAGTGATGGTACTGTCAATATTTTATATTGTTGGAAATACTTGGGTTACAGCTATCTCTGGGTCCAAGTCTAAACATAGCTCTCATGCATCTTTTTTGGGCTTTAAAGACAAATTCTTTGTTAGTGGAATTGCCCCAAAATATGATGCCGAATCTCAAAATCGAGTCTACAGTACCGTGATATGCAGTAATAAGCGCTTCTCTACTGGTGATAAGAGCAAGCTTATGGAGGGCGTAAGCCGAAGAGCTCAGCCTTTTGCACAGTTTTTCAATGTGCTCTTTCCAGTTAAGGTTCTTATCGACTGTTAAACCGAGGAATTTTGCTGTATCAACATTTGTAGTATGTGTACCCTCATAATGGATGTTAAGATTGGGTGGCGTAAGGCGCTGACTAAAGAACATCAAATTAGTTTTAAGTAAGTTAATCCTTAAGTTATTGTTATTCATCCAGCTAACAACTGAGCCTATCGTGTCATTAATGTCCTTTTCGTAAATATTGTTGGTTCTACAGTGAATTGCGACAGTGCTATCATCAGAAAAGAGGCACATTGGATAATTGGTAACTGTTGGGAGATCGTTAATATAAATGATAAAAAGCAATGGACCTAACACACTTCCTTGCGGCACACCATACCTTATTGTACGTTTATTTGACGCAACCACTAGTTCCTGTTTTGAAACAATATCAATTTTTGAAATCGCCGTATATTGTATACGATTCTTCAAATATGATGCCATTAAATTCAATATATTTCCTCGTATGCCGTAGGTCTCTTATTTACTAAGTAAAATGTCAAAATGTACATGGTCAAACGCCTGGGTCATATAACAATATAATGCACAAATCGGTGTTCTTTTGTCTACGTGTGAAATTACATTTTTCAAGAAGTCAAAGATCGCCATATTGATTGATTTATTCTTGCGAAAGCCTTTTTGGGTTTCCGACAGGATATTATACTTTTCTAGGTATTGTTGAAGTTGCTCAGAGATATATTTTTCAAAAATCTTTGAGATATTTGATAAAAGTGCTATTGGCCTGTAGCATTCCATGTTTAGACTATCGCCTTTTTTTAAAAGTGGCTTTACAATAGCAATTTTCAGTTTATCTGGGTAAACGCCAGCACTTATTGAGATATTAAGAATATAGCTTAGATGGCAGCAAATTTCATAAGCTACGAATTTAAATATTTTTGTGCATAAGCCATCATGTCCTACACTATTTGTATTTCTTAAAGTAAGAATAATTCTAAGAACGTCATTTGGTGTACTTGGTGTCAGAAACATTGATTTTGAAATCATAAAATTATTTATTTTACTATGCTTTAAATTCCTTACGGGTTCTATTCTGTCAATAAAAAAGTTATTAAAGGCTTCTGCAATTTCAAAGGCATCGGTAGTCACTGTATTTTGTAATGTCAAGGAATGGATAGTGTTTTTCGGTATATTGAATTTAGGTTCATTTATAATGGCCCAGGTTGTTTTGGATTTGTTATGAGATGTTTTTATTTTATAATTATTTTGAGCTAGTTGGGTTAGTTTTATAATTTTCTTAAATGTTTTGGCGTAAGTCTTAAATTTATTTTTATTGAACTCATTCCTACTTAGTCTGTATTTCCATAGTAGAGTCCGTTTCATTTTGATGCATTTTTTTATTCCTTTTGATATCCACTGTGGTTTGCGATTGGTTCTTACTTTTATTTGTTTATATGGAAAGCAAGAGCAGTACAAAAATGAAAACATTTCACTGAAAGAGTCGTAAGCAGTGTTAGGGTCATCAGTATGGTATATATTATCAAATGAGAGACAACGTAGGTAGTTCCTGAATTTTAACATATTTTCCTTACTATAATCTCGCCTAATTATGTGCCAATAATCGATAAGACAAGTTTTGTTTACAGAGAATCGTAAAATTTGAGATGTATGATCCGACAAGCTAAATTCGATCACATTTGCTTTGCATTTATTACCGAGATTATGGGCAAAGTTGTCAATACATGTTCCACTAGAAAGTCTTGTAGGTTGATTTAATTCTAGTTTTAAATTAAAGTTAAGAAGAAGACATTCTAGCTCTAAAAATGTACTAGTTTGTTTAAGGGAGTCGATATTGTAGTCACCTGCAATAGTGACATTTTTCTTTGACAGTTTGTTTAACATTATTAACATATCGTGAAATTGTTCAAAAAATATAGTCAGATTGGCTTGTTTTGGTACTCTATAAATACATACAATAATTGTTTTGTAATCTAAAAGTTCAACAGCGCAACATTCAAACACCCCACACATAGAACATTTTGAAATATCGGAGATCACCCTATATCGATGTCCTTTTTTTACGAGTATGCAAGTACCTCCTCTTTTGGTTTCATTCCTACTAAAACATGCAGCCAAAGTAAAGTTTGGAACGAAGAGCTGCAGCTGGTTGCTGATTGTCATGAAGTGTTCGGAAATGCAAATAATATCTATTTCTGATTTCTTTTCCTTCAATTCTTCAAGGCACACCGTTAACTCCTCCGATTTGTTTAAAAGCCCTGCTATGTTTTGATGTAGTATACATAGATGTTTAGAGCAGAAAAAACTGATCCTCAGGGTCCTCCTTATAAGTGCCTATTGACTGGTCTAGGTTCTCTGTGTGTGATGTTGACACTACCGATGTTTCTTTTATAGTTTTAATAAGCAGATCAATATCTGTGAATATTGTATGCATACCGCGATTATTAATCATTCCGGTATTATAATTGAACATGTTGTAATCATAAGTTAAATTTTTGTTCGCGTCGAGGAAGTATGCGTGTTCATGTGTTAAAATATCCAGGTAAAGCAGACTAATAAATGACTCAACTCTCCAATTGTACATATTAGAATATTTACTACACTTATAAGTTGGTGTACACAAGATCACATTCGTATAATCTATCTTCTCTAGAGCTCTTCGTATTTTCAGGATTAAATTAAAATAGTCATTTGTACTTATAAAATCTGCTTTACCTATGAAAATTAGGCAGAAATCGTTTAGTGTGAAGTTCTGTAGTTTTGTTTCCAAGTCGTCTAACATGTGACATATGTTACTTTTTGGAAATAAATAGTGACAAATGTGAGAATTGTTTTCTAATGTGTTTTCTGCAATTGCACGTACTTTGTTATGTTTGTTCGCGCTTACGATGCATATTTTGCTCGCGGTTTTTTGTTCCAGATTTGTGTATCTTTTGTCATGCTTCTCACGGGAAGATGTAGATGTAGAAATTGTTTTTTGGACTTTTGTGTAGTACTGTTACTATCCATGGTCTGTGTTTCTATATCTTGAAGTCTCGTGGGATTGGTCTGTGTTTCCTTGTGCTTTTTGTTTGTATTTAGCACAGGATTGACTTTGAAAAGACTTGAGATACTCCTTTTTGTTCTGGTGATAAGGGCTTTCTTTTACATGTGGATCTCGGTGTTACGCTTTTTTTCCTTTCGGGTGTGAGGCATATTTTCTTGTACGTATCTATTGTTTTAAGTGAAGTTTGTAGATCAGACTAAGGGCCGGAACATATCTGACGGAAAATCCGTCGCGTTTTACCGGTCGCGTAACGCCAATACACACAAATGTATAGGAAAACGTTCAACCATTCACACCTGACGGATAATCCGTTAGTACGCTCGACGTACTAACGGATTATCTTTATTATATATATTTTTTTATACACATATATACGAAATCGACTTAAAGCCACCAAACATAGTATTGTCTCGTTTTGTCTTAGGGATATCTCTGCCAGAAAAAAGAGATAGCCATAGTTTACTGAATAAATTAATCATGACGATATTTTATTAGAAATGTCATTCGTGCCACTATCGCCATATTTTTCGCCAAGGTTTGTGGTACATCTGCTGTGAAATAGTTGTCTATCGAACATAATAATTTTGTTTTTGTGCATAAATATGTCTAAAAAACCGATATTGGCTCTCAGAGAATATTTTGTTACATGTTTCATACAAGGGTCGTCTTTCGCTTTGCCATGTTCGCCCACATTTGCATTATGGAATAAACTAATCTGGCAAAAGATTTAAACTAACAAAGGTAACTTACTCCTCTAACCGGCTCCATGTCGATATCGATTACATTCTGAAGAACAACCCAAATGGCAGCGATTTTATTTACCCAACGTTTCGTAGGTGTGCACGCTAATTTCGTAGGTGTGCACGCTAAATTCGTAGGTATTGGACATACCATATCCATGTCATTCCCAGATCGGTGATTTTAAGATCGTAAGATTCCAGGGCCGCCAGACCTTACTTATTTTTTTAGAAACGAAATGTGTAGAATAATGTCACAGTCAAATAATCTTTTTAAACTTCAAAAGCTAAGTATTTAGTTTAATTTAGTAATTAATTTTTGGGAGAAATTCGAAAGGAAATTTGAGAGGATTAGGGGTAGCGTATGTAAAAATTATTTTGCACTTTTCAGTGGGTCGATTTTTTTAAGGCGGTTCTCTTTTTTTTAAAAAGAAACTAAATACGTACTTAGTTAACATTTTTGTTGCGATTTTTAAGTTTTCATTTTAGTTTTTTTTTCTTATTATATAATAATTATTCATCGTTAATTATTTTCATATAATAAATAAGTGATTTACACTATAATATTCATGTAGCGTAGCAATTGTTATATTTTTCTAAAATAAATAGACGGTGTTTGAATAAGTAGGTATTGTTTAAATGTGGCAGCCCTAGCCTCCTTACCCTTGTCTAGACCTTGTCGGCTTTTTCTTCGAGATAAAAGGCGTCAAACTACTGTATGTCTTTATACTGTGATAATGTAGTGTTAGTATGTGCTATGAGCGTACGCATATTTGCTAGCTTGGATCGAGGGCCAATTTTTGGGTATGAGGTGCTAAAGGTCCACGGGAACAATTTCCATACATACCTATATAGAAAACATTTTGTGTCTTGCTCTGCAACTGTAGTCTGTAACCCCTTCTTTATCATTTGTATAAGTTTTGTGAAAAACCATAACCAAATCGTATTATCGTCTTTTATTTTTGAACCTCCATACCTAAATAGGATATATATTCAAATAACGCTTGTTGGCTACTATAAAAAATCTTCGAAGTCCGACATATTTTTAATAGTCAAACTCGAATTGCAATATAAATAACTACAGGACTTCAGTGACTACATAACATCAGGGAACACTAAAAATTATTAGGTAAAAGAATATGACAGTAAAATATTGAGCTGCCCTGAGTACGGCCCTGCACGAACAAACTTATATGAGCGGTTTCAGATTAGCGTTTTATACGCGCGTATAAGCTCGTTTTTGGAAGCGCATGTAGGCGCGTATAGGCGCGCCTATTGGCACACGCGCAACTCGTACGAGCGTTGACGCGCTTCTAAGCTCGTATATGCACGAGCCGTCAGAATCCATGTTGACACTGACAAGATGTCACTACAGTTTCGGGCGAACACGCCGAAATATGCCCGTTCGGTTTTTTGAAGCTCGTAATATAGCGCGCGTGTAAGCGTGTATGCTGAAACGACCGTATACGCGCAGAAAAATACGCTAATCTGAAACCGCCCTTAGTGTGCATAATAGCCACGCTTTCAGCGAATGTGTGCAGATAAATTCGACGCATTTTCCGTCAGATGTGTACCGATTCATTTGACGGAATAGACGCGACCGAAGATACGTTCGACGCATCTTCGGTCAGATATGTTCCGCCCCTTAAGACGATAGTTTTCTATATTTAAATTTTCAATCTCTTGATGAGCGCTTGTCAGTTGCATTGTGAGTATTTTTATTTGTTCTTGTTTACCACTACTAGATTACCACTACTGTTATGTAGACTGTCAGGTATGCTCATCATCGTTGTATCAAAGAGAGACCTGTCGTCTGTTGATATTTTACTAAGGTCGTTCAATGAAGTAGTTCTGTGGTATGGTTTTCGGTGTGTTACATTTATACTATCCGATTCCATTGTTGACAGTACCTAAATGGATTGTAATTTATGTTATGTGCAGTTGTCAGCTTTGTGATTTATTCTGAACGTGTGGTATTTTAGTCCTTAGACAGAGCCGATACTTGATAACGGTCACTGATCGATCTCGACTACATATAACACACTTTTTGTGATTTTTCTTTGAATTTTGTGATTATTTATCAAGATAATTTGTAGTCTTCCACAAACACCTCACAAAAAGTACCGTGATCCCTGAGGTTCGAACCGGTGATTTGTCGCAGGTTTCACCCAACGCAGTGCTAACTACGCCACGAGTGTCTTTCATTCATATGTTCCGATATGTGTTTTTTTAAACATTGATGGTCAGTTATTAAGACTCATTGCTTAGGAATTTTTTTCTTCATTCCAACTTTTGTATTGAATAAAAGTTATCACAAATCACTCTTTTTATCGCAAATTTAACACTTTTTCTTCGTCAAATATGTTATTATTATAGGTTTTGATTGTATAGTCCAGTTCACTTAACTTTTTATAGTATTATTGGTCGCTTTAGATACTATTAGCGAAATATATTATTTTGGATTATTAAATAGATTTTCGACGACACAAATGTTTGTTCACTTCTCACTGGCTATTATTGATTGTTTTATGATACATTTGAACTAAATAAGCACTTATAACAATTTTAAAATACAAATTTACACAGAGCTGTTTTTGTTACGTTGTTGCTAGGTGGCGCCATCTAGCGAACACAATCTCTTCTTGTAAGATCTCTGTGGCCATTAATATTTTATTTATTTATTTTTCACCGTCACCAATTGGAATAATGCTAAGAGGATGATGATCTAGCTTTACAAAGTTGTTGCAATAATAATAACACATCTTACATTCATACGTTGCTTGACTTAATTATACAACTAAGGTAGATACCACATGCAATCAGTTTCTTATGAGGTAGGAACACACTGTAGGTACAAATATATTTGCATTTTATATCACTCATACAGACATCATCATCATCGCCCTAGCGTTATCCCAGTTGCATCCAAGACTTACAGCCTTGGAGCCCGAGGTCCGCTTACTGGTCTTACCAGATATGACAGAATATCAACTTTTCCATAGAGCGACTGCCATCTGACCTCCGTAACCCAAAGGGAAGCCCTTTGGATTGCAGGGTTCAGATAGACAGTCCCTCTGTAAAAATGCTAATACTTATTCAGTCAAACCCGATTAGACTAGTAAGCGGAACACGGACAGCGTCTGGGATAATGCTAGGAGCATAATCTAGCTCAGATTTCAGAACAGCATAATTTATATATATATATATATATATATATATATATATATATATATATATATATATATATATATATATATATATATATATATATATAGTTATAGTATAGTTTGGTAGTAGCAGCCAATTATCTTTCCAACTATCTTAGTTCGTATTCGTGTATCGTAAAGCATACAATATCTTAAACATATTAATATTAAAAATATTTAGCATATAAGTACCTTGAAAGATATAGACAAATTAGTAATAAGTATACATCATAAATATCATTATTAAAATCCTCTTCCTCCTCTCTCCTAATAAAAACTTTGCTGTGCCCAACCGGGTCCATTGATATGTTTAACACCTCATTGTAATTATGTTTAACACCTCATTGTAATTATGGAATGTAATAAAGTATTGAGTAAACTTTGTATTGAAGTCATGTCAAGTCAAAAAACACAAGTTTTTTAATTCTTTAGGATCGTTGCATGATCTTTCTTGTAAAACTTTCATCACTAATAACTCTTGTTACAGACACAAAATTATTTTGTTTTAACGAACTTGCCGTTCCCAAGATTAGCGTGTTCAACAACGCAAACAAAAAGCCTTATACCACGTCATAATGTTAATTATTGTTTTTTTTTATTTTTTGTTTTATTTTATAATTTGCCCACTTCCGTGGTCCAGTGGATAGCGTATGCGACTGCTGATCAGAGGTCCCGAGTTCGATTCCCGGGTCGGGCAAAAGTGTTACTGGGTTTTTCCGAATTCTCAGTAGCAGCACGGAGTCTGGTAAAGTGCCCGGTAACGGCAGTAGGCTCGCCTCCCATTACGTGGGACCTAACAAAAACAACGAAATGTGGGTGTAATATTACACCTCTGCCTGCCCCTTCGAAGGAACCAGGCGTGAGTCTATAATTTTTTTTTTCATATTTTTTTTTATAATTTTATCTTAAAACCCACCGCACTAGCCTTAAATCTTATCTCGGTAGGCTTTACAAATATTCAACCAATAGACACAACATAGAAGACCAAGATTCGAAACAACAATGTGAATTTTCAAACCCTCAACACTCGACACAGCGTTTAGCAGCGAGGCGTCCACTTGAACCACTACGCAGTCAAATAGTATTGACACCAACGTACTTCATCCATGGTTCTTCTAACATAAAACCACAATTTAGTAATAGTACTCGCGTATCTTCCACTTGTAACATAGCTTAGTAATAGACATCGCATCTTCCGCTCATCTATCGCTCCGTATAGCGTCAGTCTCCCGCGCACCATCGGCCGCAGTGTTTTGACGGCGTACTCTCGCGTCTGCGCAATCCCATCAGTGTTGCCACAGACGTAACGGTGTTCAAACGTATTTTAACCATGTCTACCACAATCGAAACTAGTTTGAAGTAAGTGTTGTGAAAAGTTTACGGTTTTAAGCTGTTTTAAAACGAGTGCTGTGTTTTTTTTTTAATTGTTGAGAAGTATTTTTCTTTTTTATCGAGTTTGATGTATGTTATATGTTGGAACTGTGAAGGTATTTATAAACTTTCTTTATTTTTGAAAAGCGATCAGATGTTTTATGTTACTTTTCCATTGTTTTACTTTATTCGTTAATATAGACGTGTTAAAATAAAAGAAACTCCGTTATTTAAATATTAATATTTAAACCATTTGGATCGCAACACAATATCGCATTTTTACATTTTCTTGGTAACTTACTCTTCACTTTTGTAAAACCTCGACTTTACGATAAAAATACAAATGGCGGCAAAGTTTACAAACTACTCATACCACGTAGATATAGAGAAAGGTATCTCTTTCATTTACTATAAGTATAGCATTGTTTTGTCTTGAGAAGAGATTGAACCTATATCATTGAATACTAACTGCAGCAACGTAAATGCACTTTACCATCTTTACAACCGTTCGTTATATGCAGCTATAGTTGAAATCATATCAAGTTCGGATTTCCGATTAGCTTGCACCGTTGGTGATAAGTTTGTTAAATTGTATATTTGGAATAATATTACAGTGACGATAAGAGTTCCCGTAACCATAGCTACCGATAAGCAAATAACAATTAGCGGTTAAACTGTAATAAGTACTTAAACCATTACTCCTGCATTAAACTTTTATAGATTTTTGTTTTGCCTCATTGGTCCAGTATATAGCGTATGCGGCTGCTGATCGGAGGTCCCGGGTTCGATTTCCGGGTCGAGCAAAAGTGTTACTAGGTTTTACCGAATTCTCAGTAGCAGCGAGGAGTCTGGTGATTTGCCCGGTAACGGGAACTGGTTCGCTCCCTATTACGTGGGACCTAAAAATTCTTGGTGAAATGTGCCTACCCCTTCGGGGATAGGCGCCCAGGCGTGCGTGAGTCTATAAAAATAAAAGAAAATATTTTTAACAAACGTTTATTCAGTCGAATGGTTATACATCTATTTAGTTATGTATTTGGTGTTTTGTTAGCCTTTTGCAGCCTTCTGCTGCACTTAAGCTACTTCTAATTTGCTTTGCAGTAGCACTGTGCGTTACTACGAGGATTTTGCTTACTTTACCTCGCCAGCCAGCTAGGCTGGTATAGGGTTTGATGTGGAGTTTTCCGTCTCCTCGCAAAGATACAATTTTCTTCATAAATTTAACTAAGTCGTTTCTAACGATACCCACGCAATGAAATTTGCAATGGGGGTATTGACATTTTGTACTCTTACTCCTTGCTGGTTGCATAAAAGATGTGTGCCACAAGAAGAGGTGTAGGTAAGGTGACAATGCAAAAAATAATATATCTAGACTTATTACTGATGACATGTATGTATTTTTTATCATCATCATCAGCCCGTTATACTATCCCACCGCTGGGCACGGGCCTCTTCCTATTATGAGAAGGGGTAAGGCCATAGTCCACCACGCTGGCCAAGTGCGTCTTTCTAGAACATTATGGAGAACTCTCAGACATGTAGGTTTCCTCACGATGTTTTCCTTCACCGTTTAGCAAGCGATAATTAACAATTTAACACGCACATAACTCCGAAAAGTCAATGGTGCGCGCCGTGGATTCGAACCCAGACCCTCTGCTTAGCAGTCTGTCGGCCTCTCCACTAGGCTATCGCTGCTTAGGTATTTTTGAATATCCAAATATTTAAATCAGTGAATTGATAAGCATGTACAGCTAAATTTGGTTATCATAGTACAACATGAGCATTTAACAGTTGTAATACCACCAACTAGGGGTTTATCCACGCAAATACTAAGATGATAACGCGTGTATTCCATATCGTATATTATGTAGGCAGTGATAGCCTAGTGGAGTTACGAACCCGCCCAACTACGTTAATATCATTTGCCACGTGCTTCGAAGGGCACCGACAAGACAGTTATGGGAAGTCAGTACCTTTGAATAATGAAATTAAATACGAAAATGAAAAAGTACTGACGGTTTCAGTCCAGAACATGGGTGTTCCTTCCGAGGTTGCGGTGATCAGACGGCAATAACTCTGTAGAAAAGCTAAAATTCTCTTAATCTAGTTAGACCAGTAAGCGTACCCAAGGTTCTAAGATGAAAATTGGGTGCAACCGGGATAACGCTTAAAGTGGAAAGTGTGAAAAGGTCCACACGTCCATACTAATCAAATCAGTTTGTTATTGCCCACAAAGTCAGTTAGTAATTATTAGTTTGAGACTGATTGTATTGTGTGTATGTGATAGAATATTATATGTACTAATATAATAAAGGCGGGCAACAGGCGTGATAATAAAGCTGAAGAGTTTGTTTGTTTGGTACAACACACTAATCTCAGGTACTACTGATCCGATTTTTGTTGAATAGCGCCTTTATCGAGAAAGGATACAAAGACGTGATATATAACATCACGCCATGAGCAAAGGGCGCGGAGCAGTAGCCTTAAATAACATGGGTGTAACCGCGGGCTCATCTACATTATAATAAAATATTTAGCTGTTCACATGAAAACATTTGAGAATCTCGAAACATCCTTACCGTTACGTAGCTTTGTATTATTTTGTTTACGATCATCATCGATGTCTTGTATTACCGGTTTGACCAAACATTAAGATATTTGAATTTCACCTTTTCCTTATAATATTTAGTCGATTAAAATTTGTTAGTGGATAAATGTAAAAAAATATAAATTTTATTCGACCCATATTACGATTTCTTTTTAATTTTTGTGTGAGTGTATGGCACTCTGGTCTATCACCAGTTTACAGAGTTTACAGACTGCGTAACGTAGCCTCTTTCGATTCATAATCTGAGACAAGAACTGATAAGACTGACGGTTTTACGGGCTTTCCATACCACTGTACCGCTGTGATAAAGACACTGCGCAAGCGATCACCAATCCAAAAGGTCACTACTGTGAACGCTGCTTAACTTTTCCGATCAATCCAATCCATCATAACCAGCAACTCAAGACACGCTATGAGCAAGAACAAAAACAAAATAGGTTCTATACACATAAATTACACATAAATTAAAAATGTTCTTTTTCCGACTCGACAATTAAAATGATGACAGTTTCCAATCAGCGTTCGTAGTTACATTTAATTGCTGTAATATAAACAACATTAATCACTATGGCGGAAATATTGTATTTTTCTATACACAAGTTAGAATGAAATCAATAAGTAAATCAATATTTAGTAAATGGAATAAAAATAGATGCATTACTTGCTGGAACCTAAAGATTTATTAATCTAATGATCATCTCTCTCTCTATCTCTCTCTGTATCGTGTCAGAGTGTCACCAACTCTGGTGTAAGAGTATTCAGACCGCCCAATAAACCAATTCTTCATCTGATACAAAAACCAGGATCGACGAGCTTGATGCAGGTAGTAGATAGAGCCTTGCTCATTTCAGCATGAAATTTCAAAATTTCAGGCTCGACCGGGGAAGTACTACCCTCTCACAAAAAACCGACGTAAAGTAACAGTACTTAAACTATTGCGTTTCGTTCAGTGAGTGAGAGTGCCGAAGGCCCTATCCCCTATTCCTTCTCCCTCATCCCACTCCTCATCCTATCCCTTTTCCCAACCCTAAGGGGCGGCAACGCACTTGTGACTCCTGTGGTGTAGCTTGTGTCCATGGGCGGCAGTAATTGCTTGCCATCAGGCGATCCGTCTGCTCGTTTGCCGCCTAACACTATAAAAAAAATATGCACTCCGAAGCATGGCAGCGCTCTGATGTCAATGTCACACGCAGTCACCCATCTAAGTAACAACCTGTGCCAGCGTTGCTTAACTTTGACGACCTATTAGGAACGGTTAGTCAAGTTTTTATGATCATTGTAAGGAACGAAAATTGGCTTGTACATACCGAACATGAATTGATTATGGTAAACGTTTTGTAAGGTCGCAATTAAGAGTGGTCAAAGTTTAATTAAATTAATCAACCGCTATATACTCGTATCATAATTTCTCACAGGAATTTCTAATATTTCCTATCTTTGTTCTTTTATACGAACATTTCCTGAGGTAGTGCCGGGGCTTATTATCTATGGGAACTGCTGCCATTGTTCTATCAGAAAAGATACTCACTTTTCAGCTAAATGTACGACATTTTTAATATAAAAATCTCGCAAGGATTCTACACGATGACCGGAAGATCGAGAGACACGATTTTTTAGCAAGAATAAGGCCCAGTTTTAAGATAACTGTGATTACACTCGACTTCCATGGACACCTTTACGACGACCGGTTCGCGCAGCGGGAGTGTAAGCGACTGCTACCACAGAATAGTTAGTACTAACGTACTGCTACGCCGATGGTCGCGGGTTCCATTCCCGCTCAAGTCAAACATTTGTGTGCATGAACATGGATTTTTGCCTTGATCTGGGTGTTTCTATGTATAATATATATGTATTTACAAAAAAAGTATATAAATCTATGCTTATCCATTATCTAGTACCCATAGTACAAGCTCTGCCTGGTTTGGGACTAGATGGTGATGTGTGTATATGGTAGAATATTATATTATATTATTATATTACCTATTTTCATCAAAAACACCTTTATGGTCTTTCCTCCTCTTTCTTACCTGAAAGTAGGCAGTGTCTTTGGCTTACTTGATCACAGTTCTGTCTATAAGCTATAGTCATCACTTTCTATTAAGTTCAACAGTTGAATCGTCTGCCACAATTACCAATATGGCGGCCTGTATCCTTCAATGACCTTGCAAGTACAAAAGACTTCTTATTATTTTTATCTGCTTAGCTCAAACCAAACAATACGTGAGACAATAGTTTCCATTAATTGCACAAAAGTAACATTGCTTTATCAACTTAATATCCTTGTGATAAAGTACATTGTTGCTTGTATAAGTTACAGTGATTGTTTACTAACGTTGGTTGTATGCACAGCCTATCTGAATTTGTACTGATAAGCGGTAACATTCTTCGAGAACCCATTCGAGTTTTGAATATCTGCATATATTACATTCTAACATTACTGACTGACTGACAAGCAACGCACAGCCAAAACTTCTGGGCACAATGCCAAATCTCAGCAAGATTTGGCATTGTATTACTTGGGGACCTTAGGGGTGCACTAAGAAGGGATTGTCCGAAATTTCCACAGGACCGCGAAGAAACGGTTAAGTAAGCACAGAAGTGCGGGTGTCGCTGCGGGTATCTTCTATTACATATATAAAAAATAAGTTTAAAAACTATAACCCGACTAGGTAAAAAAGGGGTCTAAAAAAGACGTAACAAGAAATAGCTCATTCAGATATAAATCCAGAAAAGTATAAGTACAGAAATGCCCAAGCTAGAGCCATAGTCGCACCTACTGCATACCTAATGTGGGTGTCAGGAACACTTACCTGCATAAAACTTTTGACTTTTGACAGCCAATTAATTAAAATCGGTACAGTAGTTCAGGCGCTACGGTGGAACATACAAACATACATAAATATTTATATACATACATACATGCATAGACTTCCAAAAACATTACCCTTCCTTTTGGCTTCGCCGTGATCGGTTAAAAAGTAACATATAGATTGTCTATTGACTGGACATTAATATAAAATCCTTTCTGTCTAATATACAGACTCTTTGTTAAAGCGTCTGTTCATCTATATCGAAGATTGGTTCAATGTTTGCAACAAAACTGCATTCATGCATTCACTTTCAACTACTTACTAAATTACGCTACTTGAGTTTAGACGTCGCGTTTTAAAGCTTGTTTGAATTTTACCCATTTATTCAAATGGATAGTAATAAATTATTTTATGATATTCGCATCGGCATGGCATATAAGAGGTGTCCAGTATATGGTATCGCGATAGTTATAATTTTTACCCGACTGCGCGACGCAAAGGAGGGTAATGTGTTTATCAGTCTATGTATGTATGTAAGTATGTATGTATGTATGTTTGTTTCTATGTGGCGTTCTAGAGACCAAATGCGTCGGCCGATTTTGATGATTCTTACGTCAATCGATTCGTCTTAACCTTGCGAGTGTCACTAAAGACATGACAGTAATCAAAATTCACCACAGCCTCAACCAGACGCCATATTGTCAAAATGAAAAAATAAAATGTCGATGAACTATGTCATGTGGGGTGTCGTTGAATAGGTATTTTAAAATCATCTTTAGGTTCCTTTCATCATTTTTCATTTTAAATAATAGTTTAGGATATATAACGATCTAAAGTTGTTTAACAAAAAAAAAATCTCGCTAATTTTCTTACTTAATGATTTTAGTTTCTATTTCAAGTATAAACGATATACAAACGCTTGATTGCGAATTTTACCATCTTATAACGAAGTCAATGAATCGTAACTAAAAAGTATAAAATAAAAAAATAAATTTAAAGAAAAACAAAAAACCCGACTGCATAAAAACTAATTAAAAAATACGTGAAAAAATTAACTTCAATAAAAACTAAAAAGAAAGAAACAAGCCCAGTAGTTTAGAATTCTGTTAAGTAATATGCAGAACAGAACGACTCACAGTCGGGGCCCATTCAAATTTTACCAATCAAATCTTCCCAAGGGGCCCCGACTGTGAGTCGTTCTCTTCTGCATATTACTTAACAGAATTCTAAACTACTGGGCTTGTTTCTTTCTTTTTAGTTTTTATTGAAGTTAATTTTTTCACGTATTTTTTAATTAGTTTTTATGCAGTCGGGTTTTTTGTTTTTCTTTAAATTTATTTTTTTATTTTGTATTAAGTGTACGGCTATCACGGGGGTATAGTTGAAACAGCAGCAGTCACCCCTTAGGAAATTTTACCCCCGAGATTGCAACGAAGGTCTTAGAAACAAAGAAATGAGGAAGAACATGAAAATGGTGTGATATATATGATATGCCTTTCCCATCACTTCATCATCAGCCTTTAACAGTCCACTGCTGGACTAGGCCTCTCCTTTGAAAGAAGGAATTCGCCTACTATACCACGCTGGCCAAACCGGTTGGTATAGGGTTTGTATCAAGTTTTCCATCTCTTATAGTGCTGTTCTCTGCATAATATGCTCCCTCTGTCGGCTCTTACGACACCCGCGGGATAATATGGGGTGGTGACATTCCGTATTCTTAATCCGACACCACACGGACTTACTTTCCTTCAAATACAATAAAATTTTAAATACGTGTGAATATAATATCGGGCAATCAAATTATGGGGCCTAAAAATCACCTCCAAGCAAGTGCAAAAATTGTCAGCACACTTGAAACATTCATTGTCACACAATACACAGCCTTAATGGCAGGCTGTGGACTCCTCAAACATTACAACAACCTATTTCACACAGCCGGTCTCATGTAACTAGTACTTAGAACTTGTCATGTCGTATGGGTTTGCGTAATATGACCAACGTCATATCCACTTGGTACTTATAAATTGCGGACTACGTGGATTATGAATGAGACAATTAATTTCTGATGTATCATTCGTCTTCCTATATCAAATTCTTTCGTTACTGACTGACTGACAGACAACTACGCGCAGCCGAAACTACTGGGCGCAAGAAGCTGAAATTTGGCATGTTTACTCGTATCCCTTGGGGAGCGTAAGCACGGTAATAATATCTAACAGTATTGTAACTCCATACAAACGCACGAAACTCGAGTTATACCTACGCGCCTCGAGCAGAGTACCCATTAGACTGTGCGGACTGTGCCAAGAGTACCCACAGCCGCGATCGTGCCGCAGCTCGCATGAGGCGCGTCTGGTAGGTATATAACTCACGAAGGCGGCCGAGTTACAATACTGTTAGATTATATTACCGTGGCGTAAGGGTCTTCCAAAGGGATAACATATAGGATACGAAGAAGTGATTTGCCGAAATCGCCACGGGATCCTCTAGTCATGTATAAAATCATTGATTTTTACTGCCGTATCTAAGCCTAGGCTACTTAAGACAGATTTTTTTTATGTGGTCCGAAACTCAGTGGTCCGAACGAAGAACAAACCAATTTGGGTTTGTTCTTAGTTCGATCCTAAGTTTCTCACCATATATCACAAAATTCCTAGTTTGTCCCACAGCAGTTAGAGTTACTGATTTGGACCGAATTCCAAGTACTTTATAAATACAGACAACAAAAAAGTATACTTTTAGATTTTTCAATAGTTGTTCAATAATCCGCCGTGTGGTGACGGATTAAGAATAAGGAATGTCACCACCCCATATCATCAAATGGGTGTCGTAAGAGCCGACAGAGGGAGCATATTATGCAGAGAACAGCACTGTAAGAGAAGGAAAACTTGATACAAACCCTATACCAACCCGTTTGGCCAGCGTGGTATAGTAGGCCAAATCCTCCTTTCAAAGGAGAGGCCTAGTCCAGGAGTGGACTGTTAAAGGCTGATGATGATGATGTTCAATAATCAAGTAATCTGAATTAAAATGTACCAGGGTAGCATCAAGGTGCAGAAGTTAGTCGCCTATAAACAAGCTTTAAATATTTTGAAGTAATTTTTTTTTATAAATTAAAAAGTACCAGGGTAGCACAAATGTATAGAAGTTAGTCAACTGGAAAACAAGCTAGATAAAATTTTTGTCATTATATGTACACCGCCAAATATAAAAATATTCTATTTAGAGGAAATATTATTAGTGACATAACCATAGGTCTTTTTTGCTGATAGTACACAAAAGCAAGTAAAAGCTATACAAAAAATAGGGGCCGTACAAGGAATACAAAATAGGACCAAACGAGACCAAATTCCGCCGTGTGATTGACGGCATAGAATACAAGTGTGACCACCCCCTATTTTCCCGTGGGTGTAGTAAGAGGCGACTAAGGGATAACGCGATGCAAATACCATCTTTGCGTAGAGACGGAAAACTCGACATCAAACCCTATACGACTACCTCGTTGGTCTCGCGGCATAAATGTGCACGTGGGATCGGGATGTCCCGGGTTCGATTCCTGGGTCGGGCAGTGTTATAAGGTTTTTCTGTCACGAAATTCTCAGTAACAGCACGGAGTCTGGAAATGTGCCCGGTACGGCAATAGGCTCGCCCCTTATTACGTGGGACTAAAGTATATCTGGCGAAAAGTGGGTGTAGAAATACACCTCTGCCTACCCCTTCGGGGATAAAAGGCGTGACGATATGAATGTATGTATGTATGAGACCAAATTTATTAAAATTATACTTTGTGAGACGAAAGAAGCAATTATTCGAGCCGAACCAAGAATTTTATGTGGTCCGAAACTCAGTGGTTCGTACGAAGAACAAACCAAAATTTTAATAATAAGTGCTTTGTATGACGTAGGCCCATAGTAAAATTATATTTTTAATATTCTAGACGGGTGAAATACATATATTTTTTAATTTGCATATTTATTATAGACAGACAGGACGAAACTGGTAGCCATGAGTCGTATTAACAATCTAAAAGTTTATTGTATTTTCTTGTAGAACTTTTCCAGTTTAAATCTAACTATAGCCTTAAGGGCCTTGGCTTTAACATCACTACATACGCAAATGTAGTTGCCATATTTAGTGACGTTACTTTCTAACAAGTTTATTGCTACAGATTCTTCCTGTCGAACCCTATCTCGTTTAGCGATTGATGGCGATGTTGTCACTCTCACTCATATGACGATGAATATATTAATGCTATTTCAATTGAATATCTAGATAAAGTAATAAATTAACTTTACCAGTAGGTTTCTAATCACTAAGCAACAGGTACGACTGCTCTAAGTAATGTAAACGCGCTGTTATTGAGAATTTATAAACGAATCGGTCAAAGGAACAATACTAATGCACGATGTGGTAAATAAGGTAATCCGCGCACTTGACGTGTTTTTAGTCGTAGTCACAAGCTTCCGCAGCCGAATTTGCGCATAACACTGACGACAACCGCAAGCCGGGTTACGCAAATATTACGGTCAACTCCAGAATGCGGTCTTTTATTGGAAACGCCGCGTAAAGCAAAGGCCTATTGACCAGACAACAGAGTTCCTTTTGTGCTCTTGGACTATTCTTATATAGTAGTAGCACTCATAGTATGACTGGACATTCGTATTTCATTTGTCATTCGTAAATGATCGACAAACTTGCAATGATCAAAGATCATCACTTAGATGGGTGACCGCTTGTGTGGCATTTAAAACAGAATGCTATCGAGCTTCGGAGAACACGTAAGCCTGTCCCGATTCTTGTCTCACACCAGAATCGTTAGGCCATGTCCGGAGGCCTTCGGGTTGTCTAAAAACTCCGACACCAAGTTGGCCACACATTTACATAGAAAAGATTCTAAAATGGGTCGTCTCAGGGATAGAGAGGTTGCTACTTCTCTATCTCCGACTTTACCTGCTAAGAGACAGAAGTGCGCACTTGAAAGAGCTTATGCAAGTACCTCAATATCGGTAAAGTCATGAGTTTGGTTGACTATCCTGGGTCTCCCTTGTTTAACCGAAAGGAATTTGACAAATTTTCACTTCCCAAAAAATGTTTCGCATAATTTAATTTGCCAAATTATTACTTAGCAAAAAATCTATTCACAAAAAATTGTAACGCGAACCTAATGTTTGGGCAATAAACGTTTAAACTATAACTTGTTTACCAACTAGTACTTTTAGCATTTTTTATTTAGTCAAATATTTCAGTTGGAATAACAGTTTTTCGCAAAATCAATAGTTATCCTAATCTAAATAGTTCAGTTCCGGGTAACCTACTAAAACTATCTCTTTTTTCTATTAATGCAAGTCGTTTCTGGCACTCGCCGGCCGCTGCCGCGGCACCGCTCGATTCGCTCGCTCGGCTCGTGCGTAGGTGGTCACAGTTCTAAGCTAACCTAACCATTTTTTAAATAATTAACCTACTCTAACTACTTCCATAAATAAACTAATATCACCAAACGTTCATGTCTGAAGATTGTTTGCTGTAATAAATCATTTGATTAAAGACCAAATGCCATAATGACATTATACTTAGTAATATTTTGCCAAGTAAAAATTTGACCAAATAAAAATATGCGTTCTAAAATCATTCGAAATATTGAAACGGTATAAAAAAGGTTGCTAAAATTTGTTTGGGTAATGAAATTTTGTCAAAATCTTTTCGGCAAAACGGCAGGATCCCGACTATCCTACTAGGCCTTTAGCTAGTTGAGCGTTACAACCAACTTCGGCACAATACCGGCTTCTATAGTACACCTCGCCTTTGCGACCAGTTCTCGTGATCATAGACGTCTAGTGCGCGAGATCTCTAAAGCCGAGAACTCACGATCGCTTTAACTAAGTTACTAATCTGCATATCTGTACCATTGAACTAAGAAGGTATGTGCTATCATCGTGAGATCTTAAAACCTTGACACGAAATCTTAAAGCGATCGATGTAGGGCCACGAACTAAGTGTATGGTAAACCTTTGTTTTACATAAACATTGTATACCTAACAGTAAGAGGCGAAATTTGATCACAATAACTGTTTAAAATAAAATATCAATAACATTACACCATTTAAAAGTAATTATATATATTTTTAAGAGTCTGATAGACGAAAAAACGGTCTAAATCTGAAAGTCAAACGACATATATGTCCATGTATTTCAACGTAGGTGGATAAGACGATAACCATTATTCTGCCCATGGCCTAGAATGCTTAAAGTCGCCGAAAACTAATGACACGTAACGAAGGCCGTCGAACTTGCCGATACATGTGTTTTGCGTATATTCATTTGTTAATTATCGCTTGCTATACGATGACGAAAATCTCGTGCGGATGTCTACATGTCTGAAAGTTCTCCATAATGTTCTCAAAAAATATGTTAAGTCAGTCAATCTGCACTTATTCAACGTGGTGGACAACGGCCTAAGCCTTCTTATAATGAAACAAGACCTTGCTCAGCAGTGGGACATAATGTAAATAACGATGATGATGACTATAATGATCACAGTCCACCTTAAAGAAAAGACAACAGAAGTCGAAGAATTTATTGCTCGTTTTGTACACCAAACACACCGAAGGCTTAACTTTCACTATTACGCCATAAACTAGCAAATGTCAGATGTGCCCAGCAAGCATCGATTCGACCCCTGGGTCATCGCATTATTACCAACTCTATATTTCATGTGATTCGGTTTCAAAACAAAAGATTTATGTGTGTTAAAATATTGTAATGAAATAATGTGGAGAAGAACTAATATTACTTATACCCACGCTACTTACCTATAATATACAGATTCATGCTTGTAAACCTTTATATGGAAATCAGGACAAATATAAGGGGGTATTTTATGTTTAACTAATTAATTTTATGATGACTGCCTCGTTGGTCTCGCGGCATAAATGTGCGCGTGGGATTCGGAGGTCTCGGGTTCGATTCCCGGGTTGGGCAAATTGTTATTGGGTTTTTCCGTTAGGAAATTCTCAGTAGCGGCACGGAGTCTGGTAATGTGCCCGGTACGGCAATAGGCTCGCGTAATAGGCTTACGTAGGACCTAAAAATTCATGGCGAAATCTGGGTGTA
Organism: Euclidia mi; assembly: GCA_944739405.2. Taxonomy (NCBI): domain Eukaryota; kingdom Metazoa; phylum Arthropoda; class Insecta; order Lepidoptera; family Erebidae; genus Euclidia; species Euclidia mi. Next base: position 76,006,409 of record OX123191.2, on the reverse strand, counting down.
ATATTACACCTCTGCCTACCCCTTCGGGGATACAGGCGTAAGTCTATAAAAAAATTATGATTACATCCACATTAGAACAAAACGATGAAGGTATATTTAAATAAACCACGACTGATGTAAGGCCCTTGAACTGGGGGGGAGTAGAGAGATATTAATACCGGTAAATCCTGTGGAGGCCAATAGGCTTTAATCTGGCTAAAATTTAAGTCTGATATAACATCTTTGCCTCCCGGGATCCCTTCCCGAAACATTTAATCTAGTAATTTCACTCGATCTGGAGTTATTGACTTTATTTTACTGTGTGCAGTAAAACGTATCGCTTCTAAACTTGATAAAAATTAAATATAAGTTGGTACAATGAAATCAACCATAATTTCAAAGAACGTTCTTCTCATGGAGATCTCAAATAATTGAATAATCACTGCACGATATTTGAATTATCACTACACAATTTTATCTAAGTATAACACTCTTACATATGTCTAGAAACATCTCTCATCTACTTACCCGCTAATAACATCTTATTTACGACTCCCACATTACACAATGACGACATGCAGTTATCTCAGATTAACTGCACATTGCAAAGAAACTATACAACTGCGTAATTTTACTGTATACCTATGTATACCTTTTACGGTCTGTATCTATACCTATACCATAACTGTAGGTACTAACTGGAAGTGAATCTGCTTTGTTTTATGACTAAGAAATCGGTAGCTACGTGAGGTAGACTAATTTTCTTTTTCCTTATTGTAGTGTTTGTATCTATGCAATAGATACAATACATTGTCTCATGTACACCAGCAGAGGAAGTAGCGTCACTTGGCACCTGTCACTACTAGTATATCTGTATAGTCTGTGGCTGTCACTGTCACTACGGACAGTCAGTCGGTTGATAGGCGCGGTGCGCGCTGGACGTGCTTCCTCGGATCTGTGTGTAGTGGTGAGCCAGTGTTACATCGATTCGTGTAGTGGTTATATTTGCTGTGATAGCAAATACTACACTTATACCCATAGATTCCAGGTGTATGAATAAGTACTTTAACACAACTTCGTAATGTACTACTAGCATACCAAGAATTATCTTCCAAACAGAGTTTCAAATATAACTTTCCAGTCTATTGTTTAAATTAAAACATCAGACGGATCGAAACCCAAGAGGCGTCAATGCACGGTGTCTTTTGCCATACTTTATATAGTTTACTTAATGTAAATTGTTATTTCACTTACCTAACGTGTGGCCTCTATCGTTTTTGCAATACTCTCGACCTAACCGACCTAACCTTTAGACTTACCTGGTTAAAGCTGCTCAAATACTAAATTACGAGTATTCAAGAACGCACCCAACCATACATACTTATAGGTAGGTACCTACTATACATAGGTATAATTTATTTCAAAGTATTATGTACTTGTGCGTGTGGGTTTTTCCTATTCAAACCTAATTACATACAGATAACATAAGATTAGTCTAATGATAGTGAAAATTTTTCTCGAGATCTTTTGGTTTAAAGGTCCAGTAGTTTAATTTCAATGTGTCAAGACAATACCAGAGGGCCTAGCCAAATGGCATTCGCTTTTGATTTCTACTTTCGCTAATGCTTGGTTGCCATGGCAACTTAAGGAATTCCTTCTTCGTTGACCACGTGATCCACGAAGAAGGAATTCCTTAGTGTTCAGACTTGTTTTTAGACAGTTCGATCTCAGGATTTCTACACTGGCCTTAAAACGAAAGTCTTGAGTTCAGATTCTACAGAGTATTAGCTTTTCCACAGAGCGAGTGCCATCAGACCTCCTCAAAATAAATCGTCGTATTCATGACACAAAGCTTGGTCCTATGTGGGAATTGTACGCATAATCTTCAGCTTAGCAGTAAGGGTATCTAACAACAAAATCTACAGACCGGGCAAAATCACATTCTACTGTAACCAATAAAAAACAGTATTTTATTATCAGAGAAAATGTTAAAAATAGCTTTGATCTTCTTCATTTTTCGTGTGAGTGACGAACTCGGTCACTCACACACAAGAAAAAAACAGTGGTGTAAATTTTAGTTTTCTATCCGCCAGAAGACCTCCGACATAGCCCACCTATTCAATAGCTATGTCTAATGTCTATTAATATCTTCTAATATTAAAACCCACATAATTTTGACAGTAAATTGGGACGTTACCACCATTAATAGCACTTAAATTGTATTTACAAATTGAAGTTGCAAATGGCGTTCCGTAGTCTCTGCCTACCCTTACGGGAAACAGGCGTGAGTCTATGTATGTATGTATGTAAATTGTATTTACATAGCTGACTTATATTTGCTTGATTATACTTACACTTATACACGACTAGGAGCACACATCTTCACGTTAAGAAAATCCATTATAACCGGATCTTTGTCATAAAGGTAATTCTTTGCAATGATATACCTCTATATATTAGTTTATATAGTTTGACTCGTAAACATAAATTATTGAATACACAATTATAAAAAAATATTTGCGAGTATTAATTTTCATAATTAACTCGAGGATTGTAGAGTCATTGTTTTTAAAATCACGAGTCACGAAATATATTTATCACGTTTGCAAAATTAAAATATTACAATAAAATTTCACATAAAAAAATATGCAATCACAGTAAAGTAAAAATAAGTGTTTTAAAGAAAAACCTACGTATTACATACAATTGTTACAACAGGGATGTTTCCTACAAGTAAAATAAATTAAATAAGTCTTTTTATCTAGTAACATACATACATACATAGACTCACGCCTGTTTCCCCGAAGGGGTAGGCAGAGGCATATTAAACGCCCACTTTTCGCCAGTGTTTTGATCCCACGTAATAGGTGGCGAGCCTATTGCCGCTTATCGGGATATTTTGTTTGCCAGAGCCTCGTCCGTTGATCGGCAGGTGCACCACTTGCAGGTGAGGTTGGCTTGGGACCCTAAGTTCTTGATGGGAACCCTATGCACCCTTTTTATCTAGTAAAACATGCCAAAATAATGGTAGTTTCATGAATCAATTAATGTTAAAATTCTATTTGAAATTTCATATTGTCAATTTATTGATAATAAGTGCCCTACTTGACAGCAAAAAATTATGACGTCACTATGTCATATTTCATACAAATCCGTAGAAATAGATTGTTTTTGACAATTTATTAAAAGTGTCTGATTTGACTAGTTGGAAACAACCCTATTACAAATACCCACAGAACCGACACTGTTGTGAGGAAATCTGTGTAAATAATTCCTTGCGTTACTGATTGACGTCCAGACAACGCACAGCGTAAACTTTTGGTCACAAGAAGCAAAAATTTGGCATGTATGTTCCTTGGGGACCGTAGGGACGCACGAAGAAGCGATTCCCCGGAACAATTAAATAAAAAAATAGTGTAACAAAAATAAGAGAACAAAACAACTAATAACGTGTGACTGCGGCTCTTATTTTTGTTCTGTTGCTGTTTTTCAGTAACCTTGTTTATTTCATTATTCTGAAAATCTTGTTTCATACTTTTTCAGCGTCGATTTTTTTGTCGTAATCGGGTTTTAGTTTTTTTACTTTTTATTTTTCCCGTTTAAGCGCACTACACATGCTGATGTCCTTTTCAAGGCAATTTAAATTTCATCCGCGAAAGGGCGTGAAAGGACTGGAGACTGTATCAATCTTCTTCCCCTTCTTCTAAAGTCTTCTTTGCCCGTCTTTCCTTCATCTATATTGAAAATTTTCTCTCGCTGGCATCAAAATCATACGTTTTAGTTAGGTACTAAGATCATCTCAATCAATATGCCTTAATAACCACATAATAATAATATATAGGCAATAATGGGTGTACCTATTAATCACGTGTCACTGATATTACAATCTTGAACAATGAAACGTACATGTATCATCATAATTTTGCAAACTTTATATTGCTATAATAAATTACATAAACGAATGTCATAAGCATATTAGCTGCGTGGCTGGCGCAATAGTTGAGGTGTCGTGTTCCGTGTCTGTCTGTTGTCTTACTCCAGCACTGATAAAAAGCGCAAAATGTACTAAATGTGTAACTAGAAATAAGCTAAAGATAGTTGCGGCATGAGCATATGGTACGCTTCAAAGCGTTGACTCTATTTTGCTCTACGACGGTAAATGACGGTATTCTACCACACATCACCATCTAGTCCCAAACTAAGCAGAGTTTATACTATGGGTACTAGATAATGGATAAACATGCATATTCACTTTTTTTATAAATACATACATATTATACTAAGAAACACATCTTTGTTTAAAAACATCTCATATAGCAACACAGTAATTATTATACGAAGAATTAAGACTATATTTTTAAAGATGTTTGATTTTAATTTTGATGCATCCGACCTGCAATGCAACCGATTTAATTTAACTGGTTTTGCCCGATCCCGTGGGAATTTCAAGAAATCCCTTCTTAGTGCACCCCTACGGTCCCCAAGGAACATACCTGCCAAATTTCGGCTTCGTCCTACTGCCCCTAACAGTTTTGGCTGTAGCTTGTCTGTCATTCAGTCAGTAACGCAAGGTTTTGATATATACAGATATTAATAACAGATTTTAAGTCTGCCTAAAATCATACAACCAATCTGTTTTTTGAGAAAAGATACAAAGTACCTTCTAAAATCAGACAGCAGTATCCGGACCCCATAATCTTTAATTTGAAATCTATGCCTTACTCTACCACGTAGCACCAAAAATAAAAACAAATCTTCACGTATTAACGAATGATTGATATGTTCAAACTTTAATTAATATGATGACCTCGGAAACATCTCAACGCTTCTACAAGGCCAAGAAATTAAAAACAATATCGCTTTTTATACAAAATTCATCAAACCACAAACTTCTCACAAGAATGTTCATAAAAACTTAACCTCTGTCCGTTAGAGGTTGTTTGTAAGAGGTTGCATAAGAAGTAAGGCCTGTGAAGTCAGTTTAATGTAGGTATAGGTGCAGCATTGTTTTTTGTCTAGGTGTGTGTGAAGAAAAAACAATGCAGTGCAATTTGCTCATGTTTCAACAAGTAGGTAGGTAAGTAGTTAAAAGAAAGATAATAATAGAGATAGAATTTGTGAACGATAATAACTACTCCAGTAGCCAAGGGTTCATGAAATCGAAACTTGTTAAAGGAATGTTTTTTAGTTTATTATGTTCAAGCTATAAAATTATAGTCTAAATTTTAAAGAAACTCTTGCTATGCAGTAAGGACAATGTTACTGTTCTTAAATAGGACTCACAATTGATGAGGCAATTATAATAAAATTAAAAAAAAACATTTTAGTACCTGATTTATTAGACGTAGTTTTTTGCTGATACTATGAACAATTTTATAACCAGAACAATTAATAGGAAATAGCCGTGAGCGAGGCTTTTGATGTTCATCTTTGTAACAAAATGTTCGTAAAAAGTACAGGAACTGCAACAAATTAATTTAATAATTAAATGTAAGGATATGCTATTGTATTTTCCAACTTTGAAGGTAATAGTAATAAATCCAATAATAGTCGCAGCAGTCGCAATTGCAATGCAGTGAAAAATCCTATACTTAGGCAATTCTTTTTCTTTATGATGTTCTTTTGAAAAAGGCATAAATGTCGTATCGCCGGGGACTCTACAAATATTTAATCAACGGACAACAAGGACACCCATGCTCGATATAAAATAACAATTTGCAGATCAAATAAAGTGTTGTCTCATGTGGAAATCGACCCCACGATGATTGAATATGCTTAATTGCTTACATATTTTGCTTCCCTAATTTCTACTGGCGACGCATTTCACAAGCATCTCTCTTTTTGCTCCATCGTTTCGGCTGGCTAACTTTGGCTGTAGTGATAGAGAGGCTTCCCATCCTAAGGGCCTGGTCACGAGAACGGTCTAAGCGGCGAGCGGCGCAGCAGTGGCGATGTACATAGCGCGTTTACTCTGAGGCGGCCGCGCGCTGCGTCGCAGTTAACGCGCCATGTACATCGAAAACGCTCGCCGCTGCCGCCCGCCGCTGTAGGCCGTGACCGGGCCGTAAGATCCGTCAGCAGATACCATAATTTCCACATGTCAAAAAGGTTTTAATGTCATTCATCATTTGACGAACCAGTGGCGTAGCGGAAGTGTATCCGACTGCCAAGCCGCAGAGCCGCTCAAGTCAAACATTTGGTTACGTGAACATGAATGTGTCTTGGTCTGGTGGTTTCTATATATAATATGTATGTATTTACAAAAAGTGTATGTATGTTTATCGATTGTCTAGTATCCATAGTACCTAAAAGTTCTGCTTAGTTTGAAACTAGGTGGTGTTGTGGGGATGTATAAATCTTAATATATAAAATCCTTGCGTTACTGACTGACTGACAGACACGCTACAGCCGAAACTATTGGGCGCAGGAAGCTGAAATTTGGCATGTATGTTCCTTGGGGACCGTAGGGGTGCACTAAGAAGGGATTTCCCGAAATTCCCACGGGATCGGCCAAAACGGGTAAATTAAAAATAATTGCAGGCGTAGCTGCTGGCGTCCTCTAGTATTATTATATTATACTAAAGGATACTCGCAGCTTCTTCCGCATATTTTATTTTAACTTAACCGCTTTTGTCGATCCCGAGGGAATTTTGGGATCGTAATCCCTTCGTGCACCCGTGCGACCTGAAGTCCCTGAGGAACATAGGTACATGCCAAAGTTCACCTTACGCCCAGTAGTTTCGGCTGTGCCTGATCTGTTAGTCAGTCAGTCACGCAAGAATTTTATATAAGATACAGATTATTTCATCACAGTAATTCTTACAACTGATTGCAGCATCATTCACGGATCAATCTCCGTTCATTCAGTTATTACGTAGAAGCAAAACATTGAGTTGCGTGATTACTCCGGAACGAATATTAACCTGTTCTAAGATATTACATCATTGCATTTTGTTTTTATTTACTAAGTAAAACATAGTTTCAAGGTTACTTATGATGCGTCTAAAACGAGTTTCCTGTAATATATGCATGATTTTACTGTCGGAAAACTGAAGCGTATTCATATGTGTATTGTAATGAATGTTATATGTAAATTATAAAGCACTTGTATAATATAACAATTTGCTTTGCACATACATACAAGTACGTACGTACTTACGTAAATTAAGATTTGTAGGAATGAAAAAGATTTCCATAAATTTTTTTTTTAAATCTTTTTAAAAAAATTTTAAAAAGACTTCTACATAATATTATTCAATCGTATTTGCAGTAATGAAAATGTGCACGTCCTATTACCGTTAACGAAATTCTTTATGTGCCAATTCGGTTCGCACTTGACCGTTTATGTTATTTTCTAGAAGAAAATACCTAATAATTTAAAGTCTAACTTTTAAAATCTATTAAATACGAAATCAAATTCGCCTCAAATAAACAAAAATAAAATTATCTTTAAAATGAAAATAAATATACTAAATAAATAAAAGAAAATTACAAGCAATTATTACGTATAGTAAGTAAAGTAAGCGATATGAATCGTTTATTTTCTCATTAGTGCGATCATAAATATTTCCCATCTGACACGACATCAATGAAATGTGTTATCGCAGCTGTAAAACCTTATCGCTTATCAAGTTCACAAACACCACACTTACTTGCCATAAAGGTGTAATTTGAGCATAGGTAAGCGTATTGTATGCCAATGCTGGCAACACTTGTGTCGATACTTAACATACTTTTAAATTCTTGAAGCTAATTCTTATTTCAAAAGAAGAATTCCTGTTGAGTTTCTTGCCAGCTCTTCTCAGCAGTATCCAAATCAGAAACTGATGGTAGAATAAATATACGTTTCGTTTGCACATAAAGATGTTTACACAAAGTAGATATTGTTTCATTAAATAGAACTGATTTCTGTGTAACGGCGGACTTTAAAGACAATGTTTTTTTTTATTTTTTTTATTTATAGGCTTACGCCTGAGAGGTGTAATATTACACTCACATTTCGCCATAAATGTTTAGGTCCCACGTAATAGGGGGCGAGCCTATTACCATTACCGGGCACATTACCAGACTGAGAATTCGGAAAAAACCCAGTAATACTTTTGCCCGACCCGGGAATCGAACTCGGGACCTCAGATCAGCAGTCGCATACGCTATCCACTGGACCACGGAGGTAGACAAAGACAATGTAATCTTCCATTATATAAAGTATCTCTTGTCCTGACAGACTTATCGCTCAGCCTAAACGAATGTAGCTTGAAACATAAAACATCCAGTCGAAACATGAAATGAGTACAGTGGGTTCCTTTTATAACTTACTTCTTGGTCTTGGTTGCTCGGCTGTTTCCGCAACTCCACGTCTGGCGTGTATTTTGCGTGCGGGTGGGAATGGTCTTGTCACTCGAGCCACCCAAGCTCTTCGAGGAAGGCCAGCAGACTCTTGATGTGGTCCACTGCTTCCCTCAGGGTGCTGTATCTGGTCAGATGCTGCTGCCTGTACTGTGCGACCTCAGGGCAGTCGAGGAGCAGGTGCGCTGCTGTCTCGTCTGCTGCCGTACAGGCTCTGCACAACGAGCTGTCGGTGATACCTATAGTAAATAGGTGTTTATTAAAGAATCCCTGTCCTTTGTAGGCGGACGAGACTGTCCGCAGTTGCTGTTTGGACAGCCTGGGGATTTGTTTGGCTATCTTACCGTCTACTGCGGGAAGAGCCGCTTTGGCCTGCCTACATGTTTCAGTCCCAATCCAGGAAAATATGACGTACTTACTCATTGATGAAAGTTTTCGTTATATCTCACTCCTAAAATTGCTGTGAAATTGTAATGCGTAAGTTATATCTTGTTGTTGAACGCGCTAATCTCAGGCACTACCTGACCGATTACAAAAAATCCTTCAATGTTAGATAGCCCATTTATCGCGGAAGGCTATAGTCTATACAACATCACGCTATGAGCCACGGGGGCGGAGCAGTAGCCTTAAATAACGCGGGTGTAACCGCGGGCTCATCTAGTAAGATATATCCAGACTCGGAATAACATGCCCTTCTCATAGTGAAAAGAGGCCCGTGCCCAGCAGTTGGACGGTATTAATATAGGGCTGATGATGATGAACAAATATTTCTGAAGTCTCCAAACCGAAATCCAATTTGCTAGTTTCACACATTTTACAGTTGATTACTTTTGTTTGACTAATAGATTATATTTTATACTCCACCTTTCCAGCAATAGGTATCTACTTCTATTCCCTTCTCCAATTACCAAGGCGAGCCGAGTATATTCACGGAGGCGCGCACCACTGACCTTTCGATGTTACTACGTGCGGATTTAATTGTTAATTGCTGCTATTCTCGTGCCTTCGAAGCGCATTTAACAATAGTTTCTTTAACAATATTTATAGGTAGTAGAACCTTGCTGATTTCAGCATGAACGAACGGGCCGGCTCGACCCGGGAAGTACTACCGTCTCACAGAAAATCGACGTAAAGTAACAGTATTTAAACTGTTGCGTTTCGTTCGGTGAGTGTGAGTGCCGGAGGCCCTATCCCCTATTCTTTCTCCCTCATCGCACTCCTCATCCTATCTCTTTTCCCAACCCCAAGGGGCGGCAACGCATTTGTGACTCCTGTTGTGTTGCTTGTGTCCATGGGCGGCGGTAATTGTTTACCATCAGACGATCCATCTCGTTTGCCGCGTATTACAAAAAAAAAAGTTAAACGTCAGTAGAACTGACTGTTATACCTTTGACTGTTGTAACAAAAAGTCAATAAAATCAAAAATTCTTATACTTATTAAACAAATCCTTATACCATCAATCTCATTATCTTGTAACTTTGACCAACAGCAAGCTAAAACTGTAACTGTATTATCCATTGTTGAAAAATGGAGCCCATCTTGTTAAAATTGGCGACGTACAAAGTCAGTGCTCAAGTAGGGCAACATCGCAACATCATGTCTACAAACCGAAACGAGAAAATGTTTTTTTAATTTTATTTTTACTGAAGTATACTGTGGGAAGTTGTGAATTAAAATAAAATTAAGTACATATGTAAAACTTCAGTTTATAATTATTAAGAGTATTTAAGAGTACGTCGTTTTAATTATTTGTAAAGGAAATGATTGCATCCTAGAGTGGTATACAGAGGCAATTCTATTGCGTAGTAGAATCCGCCCGAGGCTCTACACAGGTATATTATACACTTCTATACCGTCCTCAGATACTACTTTATCTATTGATGAAAACCATATAAAAATCCATGCTATTTAAAAATTAGGTCATTTGTACCTTACTTTGTTGGATAAGGCAGTATTCAGAACGGCAGAGGGACATGAGCAAAAAACTCAATAATTCGTTAATTAGTGTTACTTTCGCAATGATAATTAAATCATTGTCTGTATAAGTAGGCCTTCGTAACTTGTCATAACAATCATTATCATCATCTTAGAACTATCTCAGACGCACAAAAGAGTCCGAGGTTCGCGATCTATGTATATTTGGTTGAATATTAGATTTGCCTGCACAGCTATGCCTCCTAAGGCATAAAGTACCTATACTTTAAAATTCTTTCAGCGCTCTACCGTTATTTTGTTGGTCAAATAAGTACATCTCCTCACTTCTTCTATGCTGTACACATTCAACTTCAAACAGCGTTCCAAATTCAAGCCGTGATCGTTTTGTACGTAACGGACTGCTGAGACGATGGTCTTGGGTTCGAATCCCAGGTACCCCAGGCACACACCTTTGACTTTTCGAAGATATGTGTGCATCGCTCACCTAACGTGCCCGTTAGATGGCAATAGGCTCGCCCCCTATTACTTTGAGACCGAAACATAACTGGCGAAGTGTGGGTGTGTAATACACCTCTGCCTAACCCTTCGGGGATAAAGCTGTAAAGCTATGTTATGTTGTCTTTACAATGACCTTCTTTGACCGCTATGTCACAATTCTCCTGCACATTAGCCGTTCATAATTTAAAATAAGAATGTTTGTTTTTTTAATGGCACCCCATTACGAGAAACAAATAAAAACCAATCAGTTTGTTTAAATAAACCTTTGTTACGTGGTAATTAGTTTTTGCCTCTGAGGTATTTTGTATGTCACATAAGTAATAAAAAATGATCTAAAATTAAATTATAACTCAACGCAACAATGCATCTCTACACTACTCTACACAAAAAAAGAGACAAAGGGGATATTACTCAATGTCTTAAGCGTCTTAACAATGATGGATGCATTTAACTAACCCATGAATTGCCAAAATAATGGCAGTTTCATACATCGATTATTAATGTTTAATCTTTATTTTACATTTGTCTTTGTCAATGTTTCATACAAAACCCAAAGAAAGAGGTTATTTCTTGATAATATGTTTAATGAAAATTAAATGTGTCTGATTGTCTCAGTTGAAAACATGCATATTAAAGCAACTCCGTATCGTAAAATTTACAAAAATAGCCTTATATTTGAACTGACACCGCACAATCAGTAGCTACACAGACGCTTTTATTAGACCAAAACAATAATTCACCGCTCACAGAATAAATAAACAACAAACCCACCAATGATATCTACCGCTAAATAAAAATAAAGAATACGTACGCTTCATAGTATCGTTAGCGGTCAATGTCACAATTCGTCTCGCATTAGCGAAAGTCTTACCAAGTGACTCACGTTTTCGAAGCAAGTTTGTACTATATCCGAGTAGACGCCACGGCACCTGTTGGACAACTCTCTCAATATGACTGTGCATTTTATGAAACAAACAAATCGTTTTATTGTCCTTCTATCTCACAAGAATAGCGAACATGCCCGCTTTGCGTCGTTTGTGGGGTTCCGTATTCTTTGGCCTCTACCAAAAAAGTTGTTAACTTTTCAAATAGTAATAGGAAACGCATCAGCTGTCTGTCTGGCTAACTTTGTCTAATAAGCAATAATAAAATACTTGTAAGAGCTAAGTATGAAAGCGAATATTACTCATGTTGTTATCTCTATTCAACGTAGTCTTTATACAATCGACCTGAAAATAATATTGTCTGTATTTTATGTAATTAAACTTATTTTTCTATATTATTATCATCATGTTTTTATGAAAGAAAGACTGACCAAGCAGATATATAAGGCAGGTGTGGAATGGACATTACGAAGGGGAAGACCTAGGCGGACGTTCTCTGACCAGATTGGAGACATCCTAAAAACAGGGCAGGTTAGGAGCACCCTGAACAGAAGAGCATGCAGGAATCTGATGGGAGTGAATGAATGAGAGATATGTAAGGATCGTTGCAAATGGCGTTCCGTAGTCTCTGCCTACCCCTCCGGAAATCAGGCGTGAGTCTATGTATGTATGTATGTTTTTATGTCATTTTTCACCAACTCGACACTACACGACGAGTGAATCTTAACATTGATGTCATTTATTATTTCCGTGTGGTGTGGATTAAGAATACGGAATGTCACCACCCCATATCATCCCATGGGTGTCGTAAGAGCCGACAGAGGGAGCATATTGTGCAGAGAACAGCACTGTAAGAGAAGGAAAACTTGATACAAACCCTATACCAACCCGTTTGGCCAGCGTGGTATAGTAGGCCAATTCCTCCTTTCAAAGGAGACGCCTTGTCCAGCAGTGGACTGTTAAAGGCTGATGATGATTATTTCATCAACTGGACACGCCGAGATATATACGCGTGTCTACAGTGAAATTTAAATAAAACCGACAGACAGATTTTTTGCAAGAAAAGTACGATCTATGGATTAATAGGTACCAGCCGTAGCAAGTAAGTAAGTAAGTAATTCCTTTATTATCTCACCATAACACGGTACAATCGTCATGTTACATAAATAGGTAAGTAGGTACCTACAAATATACCCCTTTTCAAGTAAGTTGGTAAGCACGTAGGAACAAGGTATTTTACAGTCATTTTTGAATAGTTACACGATTTACTGATTTCTAGACTCGCTGTAACCAAATTATACATAGGTGTCGAGTATGTCGAGTTGGAAAGAACCCTTTTTTATGCATATTTAAGTAAGAAGAAATAATTCATTTACCCTAGGTATTCATATTTAATTAGGTGTATTTAAATGACAACAGCGAAAGTCGAGTGGAGAGACCGACTGACTGCTATGCAGAGGGTCTCGGGTTCGAACCCACGGCAGGCACCAATGACTTTTCGAAGTTAGGTGCGTATTAAATTGTTAATTATCGCTTGCTTATCGGTGAAGGAAAACATCGTGAGGAAACCAGCATGTCTGAGAGTTCTCCACTATGTTCTCGAAAGACATGTGAAGTCTGCCAACGCGCACTTGGCTAGCGTGGTGGACTATGGCCTTACCCTTCTCATAGTGAGAAGAGGCCCGTGCCCAGCAGTGGGACAGTATAAAGGGCTAATGATGATGATTTAAATGACAATACAAGCTAAATTTAACACGCGGTTACTAGAGTTATTGTGTTGTACATACAATATACACATATGTATGTACTTGCATGTATATTTGTATTGTAACGTATGTTTCTTCTACAAATGTTCCTACAATGTCGCAACTGATTACACTGTATAAATTACATTTAATCACTTGTCAACTAGCTGGTGGTATTGCTGAGATCTACAACTGGGTATATAGTTACTTATTAAGGTGTCACAGTAAAATGTCATGTTTTGTATAATATGTCGAGGTGCCCGTGGATAAGTGGCGAACTCGCAGATACTTCGATTTGCGAGGTTAAGCGCGTTCGTCACCGCGTAGTTTGTAGATGGGTATGGATGGATGGGATAAAGTCACACCTCTCAGTGTCTCGGGAGCACGCAAACCGATGCGTATTAATCAATTCAAATATTACATTTATGTTTACTACACGTTCACAGTGCGTGCACCACAAATGGGCCACGAGTCTATATTAACGGAATGCTTGTTTTGAGTTTGCACGTACCAACTGCGCCAGTTTTTATGATATACACATATGAACAATGAACCATGTCTAAAAAACCGACCAAAATTTCGTCAGTGTTGCCAGGCAATCGGGGTTGGAAAGGAAACCAATTTTTTATAGAAAAGAAATAATGAAAAAATGAAATAACGAATGCACTTTGTAACAGCTATATTTTGACTCCTCCAATTGTTCTACAACATTATCTCACCATCGCTTTCCTCCATCATCCTCCATAACTCCTCTTGCAAGCAATGAAGATATCGGCCTCGAACGTTTCACAATGAACCAAGATGAAAACCAAAATAAAAGACATCGACAACACTTGCTATGACCGGAGCGTCACGAATTCGTAAAAACTTACTTGGATTTGAAAACTTTTACTCATACGCGCGTTATCGTCTTATGCGTCAGTAAATATCGGCATAAATGTTAGATTCTACCCACATTTTTATGAATGAGAACAAAGTACACGTGAGTGCCACATATATGGGGCACGAAATCTATAGCGTGCACGTGAGTGCACCACATGTGGCCCACCTGAAAAATACAAAAAAAAATTATAAGGGGCATTCTATTTTTTCTTTTTCGTATGTTATATGTCATTAGTCATTACCTATGCTTATCTTATCAAATTTCCGCAAAACATATTTGCACGTGAGGGGTATTTTTATAATTTATGTCTGCACTGTTAACGTGTTAAAACCCGCTTCCCACGGTGTTGGGTTTTGCGGACATGCGGCACCTTTGAAGTTACACCGCAAGTCGGGTAACTTTAAAGGTGCCGCGCGCATTCGTCCGCAAAATCGCGCACCGTGTGCAGCTGGCTTAAGATTGATTGCCAACTACCGTTAAAAATATTTATCATTGGTTATAACACTAATAACTGGTCTACATATGCGATTCTAACAGTCCTTCTCTATATTGTTGTGTACTAGGGTATCGCTTCCTTTGAGCCCATATTACATCTAGGCCAGAATTTCATAATAGAAGAATAAAACTCTGCCCGACTTTCATGGGAGCGCGTAATTTCATAAGCCGTAAACGCAATCGTAACTAATGACGCTAAAGAGCGGCAAATGGTGCTAAACGACTGTGTGTTTAGTATGACGCAAACGAAATAATTATTTTTCGAAATTACATCAGTTTAAAGTAACTAATGTGTTTGTATGTATTTGTGACTTGTCCTATACATACAGGAGTACCGATATCCTTGTGGTGATATTAACAGACTTCTACGCAAAAATGTTACATTCATTTCGGATTTTTCTAAGCTATGTATTAAATTATTTGTTTTTGCTTACTAAACTGTTACGGCCTACAGCGGCGGGCGGCAGCGGCGAGCGTTTTCGATGTACATGGCGCGTTTACTGTGACGTGGCGCGCGCCAGCCTCAGAGTAAACGCGCCATGTACATCGCCCCTGCCGCCGCTCGCCGCTTAGACCGATCTCGTGACCAGGCCGTTAAGGTAAGCATATCGTGGGGAAACTTGCGTATCAGAGAGTTCTCCATGATGTTGTAGAAAGATCTGCGCTGTCTGTACTTACTTGGCCAGCGTGCTGGACTATAGCCTAAACTGTCTCATAGTGCAAAAAGGCTCGTGCCCAGTAGTTGCTCAGTTTAAACATATACAGGGCTAATAACATTACGTTAATTTTATAGTTAGACTCTGTCCGTCCGGGTGAACCTTCCTCATGAATCATACCATCCGTACAAGTTGTTTTAAAGTTTATCTCGTTCATAGAGACAGACAGAGAGACGGGAGGACTTCATTTTACAATAGATGGATTAGAGTTCTTAGGGCGGTTTCAGTTTTAGCATACGCGCTTACACGCGCGCTACATTACGCGCTTCATAAAACCGGACTCGCGTAAACGGGCATATTTCGGCGTGTTCGCTCGAAACGGTAGCGACATCTTGTACGTGTCAACATGGATTTTGACGGCTAAGCGCGTCATCGTCCGTACGAGTTGCGCGTGTGCCAAAAGCGAGTCTATACACGCCTACATGCGCTTCCAAAAACGAGCTTATATGCGCGTATAAAACGCTAATCTGCAACCGCCCTAAAGAAACGTCTCCAATTGTAACAACTTTTTATATGATTTATTCCATTTTACTCAAGAAACACGTCAATAATTAGCCGATTCGGCAAGCATGATCAAGGTCGGCCCCGGGAATCACAATCTAGAGACAACGCACGAGCAAAATTATAATTGTATTTTAGTACAGCATTGTTTTATCTATGTGATATGTGTCAAAGTTCGTTTTAAAACTAACCGACGGATTATGGGCTACTGGATTAGTTGAAACCCTATTTAACGTACATTATGGCAGGATTAATAGTTGTGATGTTTTTAAACCCTTTCTTATTAAATGAACGAATAAGATGTTGAAATTAAATCACTTAATTACATTGAACACAAGCAGAAACTGCCTGACCGCTTACAAAATATTTCTTATTTATTATATTAAACTTTGCTTATAAGATTTATTTTGCGGGTCTCAGTTTCGTAACCTTTTTTAAGGTTGGCAAAGAAATACATACCTTATGTGTAACTTATTAGTAACTAATTTTTCAAAACACGTTGCCATACAAGGATTTTTATAAACGAATGCTTACTAAATAAATGGGTGCGATGAACGCTCAAAATGAAAAACAAAGCCACTTGTGAATTCATTGGACATGTGATTGTATCAATTCCAGCAAACACTATGACAATAAATTTAGAGTTAATTATTCAAATACAAGGTTGACATTGTTTTTGAAAAACAAAACGGGTTAGGTAACGGTTATTACTCGTAGATAAATACATTTTGTTCTAAGTCAAATTCGTAACATGTATTTTGATCATACAAAATAATTTTGCGGGTCTTAATCGCGTTAACTTAACTTATTTAAGGTATAAATACCTATTTGTTTCCGAAGTTTCGCTCGTCATGCACCGAGCGTGGTCGCGGAGAGACTGATGAGACCTCAGCGCCGTCTTGTGAAAGTGCGGGTTTCGCCACCTACCTTCACTTGGTCTTTATTTAAGTTCGCAATGTCGGTACTCCGACACACTACACTAATGACGTCTACACGCTGTTGAGATTTATCACTGCGGCGGTGTTTACATTTGCTGATGACTGGATTCCAAGTAGCCGATAAAACCCGCTAAATTATTTTGTATGACGTATACAAATCGCGAAAGTTTAAAATCGATTATGTATTTTGATGTAAGTAGTAGATCTCTACTTTATAAATACGAATATGTGTTTCTTTTTGCTAATATCTTTGTTTGGACTTCTTCCGTTTCGCAACGGAGCTTGATATGTTATGATATGCTTTAGTGTGCTAGGAGGCTGAAGAGTGATAGGCTAGCTTTTAAAGGGATAACCTACTCCTCCGTGGACGGGGCTCTATATTGAGAGCTGATATTAATATAAAAACAGATACCGTCATGTGCGAAAAGGTTCGGTACATCTTATCTTTGCCGTACCATAAAGATGTGGAACTCACTGCCAGCTCACGTGTTTCCTTCCTCCCTTGATCTTGCGTCCTTTAAGCGGTAAGCAATCGGGGATGGTGGCCTTCACAATAGGACTTCACTGTCAGCTTACCATCAGAAAGCGTGAATTTGACAGATGTTAATAAAAAAAAAAGTATTGTAAACAGGGCATTCATCTATTGCAGAGGAATTTCTCAATCATCTGTATGTATAAAATTCTTGCGTTACTGACTGACTGACAGACAACGCACAGCCAGAAATACTGGGCGCAAGAAGCTGAAAGTTGGCATGTATGTTCCTTGGGGACCGTAGGCATGCACTAAGATTCCGAAATTCTCACGGGCAGAAGCGGTTAAATTTAATTAAAATATGCGAGCGTAGCTGCGGGTATCCTCTAGTAGAAATGTAATATTTAGTGCAAAAACCGCTCGATTGCGTAAATTAGCATTCAAAATAGAAATCGTCCCGCATTCAGGCCATCAAAGTTGTCGGTTCATTACCACTTCACCGTTAACACTTTCGCTCAAAGAAAGTGCCAAAAATTTAACCCAAAACTCATATATTTTACTTACGTTCATCTGTCTGTAGGTATATATAAAAGCCTTGCGTTACTGACTGACTGACAAGCTACAGCCAGCTAGGAGGATGATGATGATCTAGTCATCATCATCCTCCTAGCGTTATCCCAGTATTTAGCAGCAGTAGTAGCCTATCTAGTATATTGTATTAACAGACTAGTATATTTTTCATACAGTTCATATTGTCTCCTCTATTAACGTAACGTACTTACTAAAAACTTTCTTATACGTGATCATATTTCATGCAAATATATGGTGTGAAAAGTTTAAGGTCACGGACGTTGGAAGGCTGTTACTGCGTTAATCGTTTTAATGCAAATTTGGTGCTCTATTACTTTCTTAAGACGTTCTTTATGGTAGCTAGTGACGTCATCTGTATCAATAATGTTTGTTCGTGTATGTGTGTATGGAAAGCTATCTGTTGAATGATCTTGCTGGCATTCTATATCACCTTCTGAATTTGTAGTTATGTCTATTGTTTTCGAATGCACAGCTTTACTAGTGGGTAAAGCAGCCGCCTCACGGTGTAACACTGCTTGGACGCTATTCCTTCACAATAAAACCTTGAGTGATGCTCCTAGCACACGCGTTTAAACAATCGACGGCGATAAATGCTTTATTAAATAAATCAGCATTGTATCTAACCACTTTAGATTTCATCAAAGCAATGTCACCTTCAAAACACCTTAACCATTTAACACAACAACACTTATCGAAATTTTCATTCATCAAATACGTACGTAATGCCTTCCAAAAACTCTTGCACAGAAGTATAATCTTCCATTATATACAATCCAGTTCAAAGTTCAAACCAATTCTTTACCTTACAATAAAATAAGAAGACCTACTATTACGTTATAACCAGTAGGTAGCGAAAGTTGAAATTGTTCGACGTTTCTTCACTCCAACTATTAATTTACATTGAAACTATTTTCACTTAGATCCATTGTTGTTCGATCGGCCTGGTTTATGGCCAGAGAAATACGAAGGGACATTAGAAAGCTTCGGCGATGGATCTTGAATATTTTATTGTCTCCTACTGTTGAATGCCTTTGCGAATTGATTTAATGACGTTTCCCCGTCTTTGTTTGGTATGCTGGTAAGCCCATCTTTAAACTCGCTTCAGCACTATTATTATTTGTTTACGTAAACAATATGTGACGGTTAATTATTTTCTTGACAACTTAACCTACACTAGGAATAAGATCCTATGTTGCGGGAGACTTTAAATACCCACAACCAACGGACCCATAGAACACACAGACTCGAAACAACAATTTATGGGTCAGACAAACTGTTGTATCGTGTGTTATTTTAATCGAACCCACGGTGCTCAATGCACCGTCAAGCAGCCAGACCGCCGCTTAAATCACTACGCCAAGTGTACAGCCAAATTATTAAACTGGAAAACTGAAATAGTATTCGAAACTGGTATCTTCCCGCCCGACGTTTCGATATTATCGGTTTACTAACCTAATCACTTTAGTGATGGTCTTACTCCTAGTGCTGAACTTACACCTCTCCTAATTTGATTAACAATGGCATCGTGAGTCAATAGGAGCATTTCGCTTATTAAGTACTAGAGGACGCCAGCAGCTACGCCTGCATTTTTTTTAATTTACCCGTTTTGGCCGATCCCGTGGGAATTTCGGGAAATCCCCTCTTAGTACCTTAGGCACCCTTACGGTCCCCAAGGAAAATACATGCCAAATTTCAGCTTCCTGCGCCCAATAGTTTCGGCTGTAGCGTGTCTGTCAGTCAGTCAGTAACGCAAGGATTTTATATATTAAGATATCACGAGGGCCAAACGGGCTGGTATAGGGTTTCATGTTGAGTTTCATCTTCCTAAAGATACTATAGAATTTGTGTAGTTTTCTCAGTCATCTCTTACGCCAACATAGAAACTATATTGGTTAGTCTCAGTTTGTTTTTTTAAGCCGTCATCACGTAAATAAAAAAATCCATTGATGTATACTAAAAACTAGTCGCTAAAAATATTTTACTAGGCAGGTAATTTGATCACTAAACTTTCGCCATAGCTGTCGTAAATGCTGTTGATGAAATTCCGATGTAACTACGGGTCATTAACCTCATTGATGGCATGTCAATAACTGTTTCTCTTAGCCAACCTTATACTGCACGCGATTATAATCATATTTATATCGCTTGTTCTATTATAGGGAGTGACGATTAAAAAGGCGGGATGTCTGTCATTGCAAATTATGTGATGGTAATAGTTGAGCGCTTGAACAGCCAAACGAAAGTAAGTGAAGTAATATTCTAAACTAGAGGACGCCAGCAGCTACGACTGCATTTTTTTTTAAATTTGCTCGTTTTGGCCAATCCCGTGGGAATTCCGGGAAATCCCTTCTTAGTGCACCCCTACGGTCCCCAAGGAACATACATGCCAAATTTCAGCTTCCTGCGCCCAATAGTTTCGGCTGTAGCGTGTCTGTCAGTCAGTCAGTAACGCAAGGATTTTATATATTAAGATAAAGTGGCCATGATTGGATGCGACGTGCTAAAGATGGGCACGAATGGGCAGATGTGAAGAGACCTACATGAGTGTCCAAGATTAACCTGCTCCTAAATGCATTAGCTGCTATTATTATGCATTTTTGTTTGAAAGCTGACGTGACCAAGATATGTAGTTCTTAGCTAAAATTTATGAAGATAAATGTCAAGGACTAGTTAAAATGTTCACGAAGTGGCATGTTTTTGACAGAGATTATTTTCTTTCATAAGTTGGTAGCACCAGAAACTCTTGTAATTAATTTGAACCTTTTTTTCACATTGATTTATCATTTTCAACCATAATAAGTAAACATCGAAAGTACGATCATTTGGTTGCCCTTTGAGCTATAGCATCTTTCTTACTTTAAAAGTCGAAGAGTCATCGTCAATTCTTTCCACTTGCCGAAACTATCATACTTAGTAATTATTCCTTTCTCGTTTATTCCTCTCACTATCTCTTTCTAAATATCACACCATGGTCGTCAATTCCTAAATCAATTCACAGTAAGTAATGTTGAGTTCAACGACACCATTTGACGCTTCTAGAATTTAATGAATTTATGGGAGTATGTAGGACTTACCGAATTTAAAAAAGTTTATGGGTTCAATAGACGTGTAGATGGTTTTGATGTCAGTTTGTTCTATTTTATTTTGGTTTAGGTCCTAACTCCACATCTTTGTTACTTACAGATAATTTTCTTTGTAATGATATCACTGCATGCATTATTTTATATTAGCTTTCTGCACTCCATACTAACTCTAACAGCGTCTAATATTTGGATACACAATTATTCTGCACGTGTCAATTTATAATCTTCTCCAACTCATTTTCGTACAATAAATCGATAGGATATTCTCTAACTCTTTCTTACAATCTAGTTCTTGCAATTAAATATAGCTTAAAAAGTTATATGTTGTGTAAAAGTATGATTTGAACTAAATAATATAAACGGAGTGAAAGTTTCTCGCTATAACAAGGAAATTATAAAATATCACATCATAATTAGATAAAACAAGCAGCCAGTTTCATAACAGATTTTAAGTCACTGGAAAACAACGCCCTCATAATTAGTTAATATAATTAAGTATATGAGAAAACTGCCACTATCTATGATAATATAAAGTGCATTAAAATCTTATAACGGAAACATATGACCAGTTTCTTTGATCATTATCATGATTTCACTGTAGCAGCGATTAGCCTATTGGAGAGACCGACGGACTGCTATGCAGAGGGTTCGAATCCACGGTGCGCACCAATGACTTTTCAAAGTTATGTGCGTATTAATTTGTTAATTATCGCTTGCTAAACGGTGAAGGAAAACATCGTGAGGAAATCGGCATGTCTGAGAGTTCTCCATAATGTTCTCGAAAGACACCTCGCCTAGGCACCCGCATTTGACCAGCGTGGAAAATAAAGTGAAAAGAGGCCCGTGCCCAGCAGTGGGACAGTTTATACACAGGGCCGATGATACACCGGGGTAAATTCTAGTATAAGTTGACCTATCCATTGTTATTATATATTCGTAATTATAGAATAGTATATTCTACCGCATACACACATCACCAACTAGTCTCACACTAAGCAGAGCTAGTTCTAAAGATTATGGATACCATACATATTTTCCTTATTTTTTGTAAAAACATACATATTACACATAGAAACACCCAGCCTAAGTCTAACATGATGTTTGTCTTAGGCTGAGTGTTTCTATGTGTATGGATGTTTGAAACATCCATGTTCACACACACAAATGTTTGATTTGAGTGGGAATCGAACCCGCGACCTGTGGCGTGGCAGGCAGTTAACTTTCACTACGCCACTGGGTCGTCGAAGTACGTTTCACTATAAACCTAGACCAGCTTATACTGGGAAGTAAAAAGCTGGTCTCCAATACTTACAGCCTCTGGTGTTGGTGTTTTGATGTTCTTATCTTATATAGTAAAATTATAAACAGGTTTCATTCGTTTTTGTCACAAGCATACAAAACTTCAAGCGTTTAAATATAAAAAACTAAAATGATTAGCCATTATTCAATCATCGTGGGGTCGATTTCCACATGAGACAACACTTTATTTTTCTAGCCGTGTGGTTGACGGCAAAGAATACAAGTGTCACCACCCCCTATCTTCCCGTGGGTGTCGTAAGAGGCGACTAAGGGATAACACGATGCAAATACCATCTTTGCGTAGAGACGGAAAACTCGACATCAACCCTATGCGACTGCTTCGTTGGTCTCGCGGCATAAATGTGCGCGTGGGATCGGGAGGTCCCGGGTTCGATTCCTTGGTCGGGCAGTGTTGTTGGGTTTTCCTGTCACGAAATTCTCAGTAGCAGCACGGAGTCTGGAAATGTGCCCGGTACGGCAATAGGCTCGCCCCTTATTACGTGGGACTAAAGTATATCTGCCGAAAAGTGGGTGTCGAAATACACCTCTGCCTACCTCTTAGGGGTTATAGGCGTGAGACTATGTATGTAGGTATGTATTATGAAGGATCACTTCGATTCCCGTTATACCATGAAGTTTATAAATAATGACATTAAGGTAAGCAAATTAGGAGAGATTTAAGTTCAGGAGTGAACTTTGAAAGGCTTTAAAAGAAGGAGGATTAGGTAATATAAAATCGGTACGGTCGGTCACTTAGACATGTGAGACACCGTGAGCTCAGTGGGTAGGTAGTCATAGCAATGAATACAGATTTACATAGCAGCGCAGTTCTTAAGGATTTCGTGTGCCGATTCCAAGTGGGGACTGTCTCCAGTTTAGTTCGTAGCTGGCGCCGTTGGCGGCGCTGGCGTCGTTCTCCGTCTCTCTTGCTCTCTTAGTGAAGATACACAGGAGGAACGCTCGTCTCTCTTAGTCTCGTAGAGACAGCTGTCACAGCGGGACTGCCACGCCGCCAAGCGGCAATTTGGGTCACAGAAAGTTTGTCTTCAGAGCGCCCATAGCAAATGCGCCTCTATGTAAATATCTGAGCTCTTTGGTCATAGGTAGCTCTGTTCCATCTTTGGCTGGTAACGGTTTCGGACAATCCCACACACCACCTTGCACGTACACACGGCCAAACGTCAACCTAGACACTTTGACTTTTGCGCCGCTCTTATGGTATAGGAAATACGTATTTAAATCGTACTGAAACTGTTTAGCTTGAATTGTCGCTGTGTGTACGTTCAACATTTTTTTTTTCTAGTATCTGAAACCAAGAGTCAAAAGAATCGCTCAAAGCCTTTGATATCTTATCTTATAATAATATATAAAGCTGAAGAGTTTGTTTGTCTCTTTGTTTGTTTGATTTAACGCGCTAATCTCAGGAACTACTACACCGATTTTAAAAATTATTTCAGTGTTAGATAGCCCATTTATTGAGGAAGGCTATAAGCTATATAACATCACGCTATGAGCCACGCTACATAAAGTGGAAACGGCGTTTCACACCTTTTCCATTAAATTTACAGCTGCGCAAATATCACTTCTAAATCATGCAGCAGGAATCATATTCTGCAAAATCGTAACACAAGGTTCTAAAGTAACTTAACTGTCAAATACATGCCAACAATACAGAACAAAAAAAAACACATGTATATTAAGACTGCAATAACCCTTGTATTCAGTATGAACAGTATTCATGGACATCTGACGAAGAACCAAGGTAATCGACATAGCTCAGAGAATTAGCACGTTGAAGTGGCAGTGGGCTGGTCACATCTGTCGCAGAACCGATAGCCGTTGGAGTAGTCGTGTTATAGAGTGGAGACCGCGCCTTGGCAAACGTAGTGTAAGACGCCCTTCGGCTAGGTGGAGTGACGATATACACAAAGTAGCTGGCAGCGGCTGGACATGAAGAGCCGAAAATCGGGCTCAGTGGCGTGACATTGGAGAGGCCTATATCTAGCAATAGACTACGGTAGGCTGATGATGAGTATTCTTGAGTATTCAATAAACATATAGTAGCGCTCATAGCGTTTCTTGGCTTGTCGTTCATAATAAAGACATAAAGACATTTATTTCTGCATTTTGGTTGGTTGCAACACTTATACAAGTCAAAACCCTATTCTAGATGATGCCGGCTTTTCCTAGCTTAGTGACTTCTTGAGAAGAAAGGCCGAAACAAACTCCGAGTCATTGCTTTTTTTTTTTGTCACTTCAATTTCTTTCATCTTTTCTAATTTTTTTAAAGTCCATAGATGAGATGGGTTTAGTATGCGAGTACGATGCAGGGTGTCGTCTGACGCTTTTGACTGACTCAGCCCACTGATGGTCCGCATTTATAATAATGGGTTGGCAAAGTAAAGCTATGCTTACGCCGGTAGCCACTTGGATTGGTGACCGCGAGTGGCATTTGCAACAGAGTGCTACCGTGCTTCAGGGAGCACGTAAAACTCTCGATCCCGGTTCTTGTCTCAGGATAAAAATCGTTAGATCATCTAAACACTCTGACACCTAAAAAAGAAGGATCAATAAAAATATAAGAAACAGCCAGTACAATCATTCACACTTGTAGTAAAAAAGACCATAATTATCGCTGCTTTCTTTACAGCTTCGAACCATAATACATGTGATGTGCTAACCTGCATAATTTACATTTATTCGTATAACTAAATAAGTTACCATATCGACTCCATTGCAGAACGAAGCAATTATATCCGCTTACTAATAGTCTTAAATATAGTATTTGCATGGGTATTTTTCTTTTACTTGAACGTTTGGTAAATGCTTGCTATACTCTCTCCTTGTCACAAAAATGTTCGTCCAGCTCCCTGGATTAAACCGGGTTAACCTACTAAACGTTGGCTGAGCTGAACCATCTGATGTGTCATTACAACTGCCCATATAAATACTTTCCAAATAAAAATCAATCCCATCTACATCACCTAATAACATTAAAAAATGTTGACCTTAAGCTAAAAAAAACAATATTTGTTCACGGTTCTTCGTTTACTGCTCGGCCCACGTACTCGTAGGAATAACCGCTGTTTTTACCCTCTGTACGTTGTCGGTCAGTCATCATCATCAGCCTTTAACAGTCTACTGCTAGACTAGGTCTCTACTTTGAAAGGAGGAATTTTAATGACCTACTATACCACACTGGCCAACCAGGTTGGTATAGGGTTTGTATCAAGTTGTCCTTCTCTTACAATGCTGTTTTCTGCATAATATACTCCCTCTGTCGGCTTTTACGACACCCATGGGATGATATGGGGTACGGACATTTCGTATTCTTATTCCGTTACCCCATGGACGTCGGTCAATCAGTCAGTTCGTTTGTTTTTTGTTTTTCGTGTGAGTGTGTGGCCAACTCTGGTGTCGGAGTTTTCAGACCGCCCAAAGGCCTCCGACATGGCCTAACGACCCTTATCCATAGACAAGAGCCGGGACCGACAGCTTTACGTGCCCTCCGAAGCACGGTAGCGCTCAGATGAAAATGCCACACACGGTCACCCATCCAACTGGTAACCTGTGCAAGCGTTGCTTAACTTTGCCGATCTGTTACGAACGGCAAGCCAAGTCTCGCTATGAGCGCTACAGTCAGTAATGAGAAAGTTTTACGCCTATTTATTGATTGATGATTAGTAAAGATACAATTTCCTTCGGGATGTACCTACCTATACTACGTGCTTACCTTTGTTTCTACTAACCGATTTCGGTAACACGTTACATTGCAACAGTACCGAAATATTGCTAATTAGAAACAAAAGTTCGTGATATGTATCCCGAAGGACAATTTAAAATAGGTAATGACCACAAAGCTTCCAATTCCTATATAGTGAAGATTCATTCAATGGTAAATAACGAGAAAGATAAAGTAGGTCATATATCATATTATTATTATTTAAAGTCAAATCCCACTGAGGCCCATTTTCTCGAAGCTATTTTCATTTTCAGCCTTTTGGAACGAAGACCTGAAGAAGCATTGTCGAAAATATTGGGATCTACAAAAAATTATCGACTATACTTTTCAGTGATCATCCACCAACGGCCGGCCCACTATTAAATAGTGAGCCGCCCGTGACGATATCATACATAGTTTACAGCGTACATTCAATTCTAGGTAGCGCATGGCCATTCTTCTAGACACAATGTCACGGGTCGGTGAACACAAACATTGCTACGACAACTTACTACGACGCAGTTTATAGCTGCTCAACGTACAATACGTACATGTTAACACGGGAAGGACAGTCAACACATATTTATTTTTTACCTATGCACTGTTTGTCCACCTACGCGTTCGCATGCAGCTGTGATTTTTTTGCGGAAGTATTGCGGCGACGAAACATATGCGAAACTGTCAAAACAACCGTAAAAAGATTTGACGCATTTTCTGTCAAAACGTCTACGTCTGTTACGACAATTTCGCAGTTATTTGCGGAACAGTAGTGACAAGGATGCAACTTATTTTAATCTTGCTGTGTAATAGAGTGAGGCATAGCATAGGTATACAAAACGTTTTCATGCATCTAACAGATATTTCGTAGTTTCGTTGACGCATGTGATTTCGTAAGTGGACTAACAGCGATAGGCGTCATAACAATATAAATTAAAAGTAAAAAAACTCTTAAAACAAGCTTTCATATGCGCTAAATAGATACAAAGTACTGTTAGTACTCGTCAATACAAATCAAAATAGCGCAAACTCGATGGGGTTGTATCGCTTTATTGCGGACTGCCGATGGTCACCTTACCGCAATATAAACATGCTCAAACTTTTAGCTCACATGCACAAAATTTCAGCTCAATAGAAAGCCGGGAAGTGGATCAAATTTATTTTTGCAAGATTTCATTATATACGCCGGGACAGGTGCAAGTAACTAAAAGGTTTTAAGGACAACTATTGGTTCTCATTCTCGTTCACTGTCCTTCAAAGTGATAAACACGTATTTGTTTTACATTGTCTTTCGAAATATGTACAACCTACCTTTGTTCCGAGTATACGATATTTCGACACTGTTGCAAGCGCTGTCTGCTCGGATAATAACCAGTAGAGGTGCTGATAGACTTGAGTGTTTACTTGTTACAAAACATCGAGCATTCGCCACTTTAAATAGTTCTAAACATTAAACATATGAAGAAGTACGAAAGAATAGAAATGTCGGTAGGGGACGCCCTAGGCAGACGTACGCCGACATAATAGGTGACGTACTGAAAAAGGGCCATATTAAAAGTACCCATAACCGACGCGCATGCATGATGAGGTTAATGAATGTCGAGGAAGCGAAAGAAGTATGTTCCACCTCCTCTGCCTACCCCAATGGGAGACAGGCGTGACGATATAGATAAAGATAGATAGATAGATATTCTAACAATACTTACCTGTATAAATATGCAATTAATTATTACATCTTTTGTCTACGGCTTTTTATGATTAAGGAAACATTATATCAATGAACCAAATATAAAACAGTCTTCTGTCCCTTCAAATATAAGTTATTCCTTAGTTAGGTTCAACCCCTAATTAACTAGTTAAAGAAGAAAGAATTAGAAACAAAAAGTAGCATGTCTGAGGTATTCGAGTTCTAATTAATGTCCTTGCAAAAATTTATCAAAATTAAATAAGTTTTGCTGTTTTTCTACATCATCATCTTCAGCCTTTCATAGTCCATGGCTGGATATAGGCCTCTTCACCGACCAGCCACTATGTGTTTATCGTCACTCCACTAGCCGGAGGGCCTCCTACACTACATTTACCAAGAAGCGGTCTCCAATCTAGTACACAACTACTCTATAAGTAATCGGTTTTTAATATGGGGCTAGTTAAAGATCAAGTGACTGTAGCTTCTTAAACATGGTAATCAAAGATTTTTCATTTTTCTATAAAGTCACTTCCAGTAATAAAGTCGCACCTCAGTTATTTCAAAAGTATGACAAGGTCTTGTCCCAATTTAGCAGCTCTAAATACTTTTAATAATCCCTAATATTAGAAAGACATTAACCGAGCCTAATTTAGCGACAATGTAAACTGGAGTAAACATTCGCAATTTGATAAGGCTCGCTATCCACTATAGATGAGCGAAATATCGGAGATGATTGCAATGTCCAACTGAACGACAAGAATGAAAACACACCCACCTAAAGTAAATTTTCATTTGCCTTCCGTTCTGCCTAAAATGGTTGACGTGACCAAATATTTGTTTCATAATAAAAGCAAAAAATATGAGACAAACAGCAGCCGAAGCGGTTTTGTTACTGAGATTTTTCACACAGCGCAGAAAAGACACCACTTAAAATAGTATCAGTAGTCCTACCATGTTCCAATAGGTAGCCCTACCTTACTCTTCAAACTGTGCATCTAGAGTCAATGACATTTCAATAGAGTATTATATATGAGAATACTTATTTAAATTAAAAATATTCTAACTTCAGAACATCTTTTGCAATTCTTCAGATACGACCTTTTATCATACAGTGAAACAATAAGCTCTCGCACACAACCTTGTATCATAGTATCTCTTAAACACACTAAGAAACGCCAAAGTAATAAACACTGTATGTCATTATAAAGAAGCATGAGTTTTGAAGGAACTCGAGATTTCGGGCAATTGCCTATTACAGATATAACATTGACTGCCTCGTTGGTCTTGCGGCATAAATGTGCGCGTGGGATTGGGACGTCTCGGGTTCGATCCCCGAGTCGGGCAGGTTCGATCCCCGGGTCGGGCAAAGTGTTATTGGGTTTTTCCGTTAGGAAATTCTCAGTAGCAGCACGGAGTTTGGTAATGTGCCCGGTACGCCAATAGGCTCGCCCCTATTACGTGGGACTAAAATAAATCTGGTGAAAAGTGGGTGTAGCAATATACCTCTGCCTACCTCTTCGGGGATATAGGCGTGAGACTATGTATGTAGATATAACATAATAACTTGGCATCGCCTCGTATCGCCTAGCTACCTCGCTCATAATTTATGGATAGATACCCGAACAATTGTGCCTCACTAGACATTAGATCGCTGAATTACATATAATCGTTGGCCTTCATTCGTTAATGAACTGTCATCATTCTTGTCGGTCACGTTTCGTCGTTTGTCGCATGCATCTAACATGTGTGTACCGACAAATTAATGTGTTGAAGTAGACGGTTGTGGAATTGTGTTTCTTGGCATTCATTTAATATGATGACTGCTAAGTATGGTTTCATTGTCTGCTGAGGTGATGCTTTAATTTGGTTCGCGGTAATTGTTATTTGTGTCCTCTAGAAGCTCCCTCATGGCCTGATAGCCACTTCTATCCAAAATGACGTTGTTCTATTTATATTCGACTTTCCTTAAATGATAATATAAACCTACCTACTGGTTTATAATGTACAATAGGCTCACTCATAGAGTCGAGGCACACTAGGTAGTGTTACGAGTGTCAATATGCGAGTAAAGTAGCACTGGAAGCTACGATGTCTTGCTAAGCGATTCTCGCCCTTATGATGGTCTAGCGGAAAGTTGTTCGACTTTACAGTTATATACCAGTTACATTTCTTATGTAAGCATATTCTGTAGGTATATAATTTTAGTTTAGGTAGGTATATTGAATTTAATTGATTGTTTCAAGAAAAATGTCTTGTTATTTATATCTTTCGATTCACATAAGGATATTTATTGTTTATTTTTTTCAGTTATAGGAAATCACAATATGGCATTGTTGGCATATTTTATAACTAAAATAACTTAAAACAATTTAAGATGAAAGATAGTCAAGCGGGACGCCAATTTCCGATGCTATTCCTAAATATGATAATAAGCGATTTTAAACTTTCGCGATTTGTATACATCATACAAAATAAATTAGCGGGTCTTAAGCTGATTTTCCACCAGAGTGGCGAGACGAGGCGAGGCGAGGAGAGAATTGAAATTTGTATGGCAAATTTTCAATTCTCTTCCAGCGCATCTTTGGTGGAAACAGTGTGGATTGGCGAGAATTTGCGAGGCGTGAATTGAAATATTTGTTTGTGTAAAAATGAACCGTATTTGCTTCCAACATAGAGTATAAATTAACTTTGCAACAGAAACACGCTTCTCGCGATAGAAATTGCGTGTGTATTGCAAGACGAACTCAAATAGCACTGTACCTATATCTTTATCTAATGAAGCCTACGGGCGGCGCGGCGGTCACGCGCGAGCTCGCGATGGCAATTTTTAGTGGAAAAGGGTCAGTGCGATTTCAATTCTCTTCTCGCCTAGTCTCGTCTCGCCGCTCTGGTGGAAAATCACCTTTAATCGCGTCCAATTAATTTATTTAAGGTATAAATATTTGTTGACCTATTTGTTCCCTATGATAATAAGATCAAGTAATAGCATAATAGTATTATTAAATAATAGCATCGCTGTTTATAAACAATTCCAATACTACACGAGCCTCTTCTCACTGAGAGAACGCGCGGATAGTTAGGCTATAGTTCTCTACACTGACCACGCACTGGCTGACCTTACTTTTAAACCTTTTTATTAAAGACAAAGACATATTTATTTCTGCATTTTGGTTGTTTACACTACACAAGTAACACTTATACGAGTCAGAACCCTATTCTAGATGATGCCGGCTTTTCCTAGCTAAATTACTTTTTGAGAAGAAAGACTAAAACAATCTCAGTCATTGCTTTTTTTGTCATTTCAATTTCTTTCATCTTTTCTTAATCTTTTAAAGTCCAGACAAAGTTGTAGGTTTAAGCGAGTACATTGCAAGAACTCGTCTGACGCTTTTGACTGACTCAGCTCACTGATGGGCCACATTCAACAGCCATCGTACGACTCAACCTTGATTGAGGAAGTCAGCGCGATCTGTATCACTATGCCTCCACGCCATCAGAAGGTGTATGCATAAGCATGTCAGCATTAGCCATCAGACAAGTTGCCACAATTATTTGTTTAAATGTTTAATAATGCCCACATAGTACTCACAACTTTACATTTTATAAGGAGTAAGAACATTCCATCTTACTGGATAAATCGACGGTACTGATTTATACTTACTAGGATAAGTCAATACCGTCACAACGTATGACATTATTGCACTAAAACTAAAAAAAAAAACACAAAAATGTACTTACAAATGAATATAACGTGTCACTGCGGAACGAATGTTACTTAACTGAATTGTTTCCAAACAGCATAATTTGAATGCTGCCTCTGAACCTGGCTTTGACAAAATAATCTTAGTCAGACCCACACCTTGCCTATATGGGTTAACGATACTTATTGGATTATCACATAATAGTGTACACGGCCAGTAAGTATCCAACAATATATTGTATGCCAGACGTGAAAACATAGAACAAATATTTTTGCCGAGTTCTAACGAAAATTTTACTATCTTTCCCATCAGTTATATACAAATACAAAAGCAACATTTGAATTACAAACATTATAATTCGCTAAACTGTCTCCATTTCCTACAATTATAGGCATTACTGCCATCAAAATAAAGACGTTAATGGCTAGCGATTAGTGTAATACGTAACCAAGTACCATGAAACGCAACGCAATTATATAACCGAGGTAATAACGATTGTGGGATCTGCAGAGAAAAATTGTGTTGTAATATTGTGGTATAAGGTATAAACTTTTCATCATAAGTAGGTACCATGGAAGGTACCAAAACTAAAATTTACATTATTCACAATTCTACTAAACCATAGTATTATAAGGTGCGCGTTACGTTCGTCTTCTTTAGAAATATGCACCACATCATTATTTTGTCCTGATCCCAATTTATTTAGGTTCGGCGCAGTATGTCCTCCGCTTCCATACTTCTCAGGTGCCCGTCATCCCGCCCCGTGGGATCTCCACCTTGGCGTAGTGGGGGGGCTCAGTAACCGTGGATTGGTCACCCGCGGTGAAGCTAAGAGGGATCCAGGAGGGGACGCTCCGCGTGGGCTAGGAGGAGCCTGCGCAGGATGCGTCCAACGGTGCGGGTGCGGGGGACAGTTCTGTCTGTCCCTCGCAGTCGGGCGCGGTCGCGGGAGGAGAGGCGTGTCGGTGTTGCGTTGCCGAGCGCCCTATCTCCCACGACCAAATGGTGCACCCATTCGATGCGTCCTGGTGGGGCCGCAGAGGAAGAGGAGATGCGGTGTTGCGTTGCCATCCTCCCTATCCTCTGCGGCCGCTGGGTGTTTTGGCGGCGGAGTCCAACACCTTAATCCGCCGCCAAGGGGGTTTTGTTCGGGGCCCGCCTGACCATCTGGCGGGCCAATACCCGTCGGAGGGTAGCGACGAGTGCTTCGGCGATGCCCTACCCTCCGACACACGGGTACATGGAGAAAGTCGAGGTGGTTTTTAGTAGAAACACTACATACTCCGGCTCTTATTTCCCCCAAGAGTCGGAGATCCGAACGGATTTTCCACCTCGTAAACTAAAAAATAAAAAATAAGGTGCCCGTCATCCAATTATATAATTAACCCCTTTCTGTTTCATATCAATCCTCAAACTGTTCATTCAGCCTTTTCCTAAGCGCCCCTCTCCCTTTCCTAGCATTCGCTTTGTAGTCTAACGGAATATCAGATTCTTCCTAATTACTTTATACTACATGTATTTCTTTCATTTGATGAGGCTCATTTTCGAAATATATCTTAATTCGATGGCCATAATATAACATATTATTTATTGATAACCAATATTGTAGTTGTAACCCTGGCTACGTACTGTATACTATTACCTCACAAAATCTTTTACTCTAAATTACACTCGTTACACATATTTGAAAATATTACCGAATTCGCAACAGCTGTCAAATGATAAGAAAACGATTTGCAATAAACGCAATGTAAATGACATTAATCGTCTTAGCTCTGTTTCGTTACATGAATAGTGGTCTACTACCATTAATAGTTAAGAGGATCAATAAATAACAGTCAAAATTAAATACAACTGTACTCATATTTAGCCTGCCAGGGCAAAACTAAGATCTTCACTGGTCTGAATTCCTAAAAGTTTACACGTATAAATTAGTGATCAATTGGCCCACTAATTGAAGGAACTTTTGACCGCAATTCAGTAAAATACAGCGACCTAGATAGAATAGATTTCCTGAAAAATAAAGTCAAATTGGATTTTCCCATAACATAACATCTGCAAAATACCCACACATAATTATGTATTCTGCAAACTTTATTGCTCCTACAAATAAACACTGGAGCATACCTACATATTTGTCTTTTATCATATGTGTATAGAGATAACAAACCACTTAATATGTTTGTTTAAACAAATTTGAGACCGCGAGCTATTATTTCTCGACTGTGCTGCAAATCACAATATTTGTCAAGAAGGTAATAACATACACCGGAGAGATTTGTCAATGTTTGATGAAACCGGTGAAACAGATAGTGGCTTCTTTAAGAAAGGAGGTTTCAACAATAAAAAATGATAATCATATTTAAATAATATATTTAAAGTTGTTGCCAAGGACCTTTTGTTGTATGTTGTTGTCGTAATGTATTATGTTTAAGTGCCTGTGCGTTGGTATTGACTGTTTAATTGGCTCCGTAGTAGAGTTGAATCTATGTTTTTTTAACACAATTTCCGGGCAAAGTTTAAATCATGTGTTGCGTGTTATCTTACAAACATTAACCAATGGACAAGGTGTTTGCTTAAGCCACTGTCTTAAGCAAACACCTCGCCTCCTTACTCTGCATCACAGATTATCAAGTGACAAATGCTGTGAGCACCCTATACGCGATATTGATAACACTTTGATAACACTTTGTGTGATACATTATTATGCGATAAAATTTTTCGTGATACACTAATTGTTGTTGGAATCTGGGTGTACTTTTTTTGTAATATTTGTAAAATCATCCACTAGAAGGGGTACTGCGCGAGCAAAAATAAAAGTACCAACACTGAACCTAGTTAGCAATGTATTTGTACTTGTTGCTTTAGTTATGTATATTTTCATATTAACGTTTCCGTATGATTAGCGTTTGACATCGTTTTAGTGAGACTTATATCTTTATCTCAAAATATAACTACACTATTGCATGCTGTGGGTGTCGTAAGAGGCGAAAATGCAGGCAGCAAACGGCAGCTTGCTGTAAAGACGAAAAACTCGACATCTAACCCTATGCCAACCCTTTGGCCAGTTTGGTTTAGAAGGCCAAATCCACCTAGTGCCTCACAATGCTTTTTTATGTTAGTTAAAAAATGCCTATATTCAGCAATGGACTGTGAAAGGCTATAGGCTAGGCGAGGTATGATAGGAGAAAAATACCCGCTCACCTCCTGTGCTTTAAACCCGAAAAAAGAAAAATGTTTGACACATTGCGTGCTGTTACAACGATTACGTCGATGTCACTGCTGTGATAGTGAGTGGCAAACACTATCATCATCTTTAATTCAGTCTAAATGAGATCATAATAAAGTGTTCTTACTGTCGTTAAATACGGGCTGAGAGTTTATGGTTCTCTCGTAATCTGTTCTCACTATCACCAGTCGACTCACTTATTAACTTACTTATTAGTAAAATACTGTTTCCTCTGGCACAATGGCATTAGTAAAGTTTGGTAGTAGCGCGAGGTACGTATTATTAGTCAATTAATTCTATAGAAAATCGATAAACAGTTGACCTTAATGAAAAAATATGGGACACAATGTGGACCCTTGCGGTATCCCATGATGCTTTATGACAGCTGTTAATTTTCTATATAGCTTCGGTTCATTTTTAATATATGAATTTGACAGTAACAAACGTGTTTCATTTAGAATTTATTCTAATTTAGCTTTATGCTGATTTTATAGCAGTTGTCGATATTCACCTTAGTTGTAAGGTCTTATGTAACGTCACAAAATATTTTAACATTGACATTTTTTCATCACACAAATGTTATATTTATTGTCATGGAAATATCTAAGCTAGGACTTGTGTTACAATAAACAACCAGGGACGAATATTGCGAGTTATCTTTGAAAGCGGAAGCTTTAAAGAAATTTAGTAAATGGCGATCCCTGAATAAATATGAATATTTATTCTTGTATTTTTGAATGTGCGAACATAAACTTGTGATTTTCCCAGAAGAAAATCCAATGCTTGTACTGTAAAGCTCATTTACAAACAGTAGATTTTAAGAACTAACTTCGGAGAATATAATTATGATATAAGTAAATTTCCAAAAATTCACATACGCTATAATGACCTGCATTTGGTAGTCTAATTTTTGTGGTAACAGAAAATCAAGATCGGTAATGTTAAAAGTGTCCAATCAGAGTAATATAAAAGTAGGAGAAACGGTAGTTCAGGAGGACATTTTCAATTATTATTGTCGTGGTTTCGATGACTAATCTTCGTCTAGCACTGCTATTCTAGATTATTTTGAGGCATTAACAATAATATTGCAGTAATGACGTGTAAGTTAACTTATTGAACAAACACACTAAGTTAAGTTATTGAAGGTAATTAGTGCCTAGCAGTTCCTTATCTGCCTTTAAGTGTCGTTATCAAGTAATTACCATTTACAAGAAAGATTACAAGTCTTGTAATTTCATGGTAATTTATAACTTAAATTTTAAAACAGAGTCGGGTAATTGCAATAATCATATTTGTACGTTATTTGTATGTTTTGTAATTAATTTAGCATCTCGCCAATGATGCATATTATAATGTTTGCTTGTTTTATATTAAGTTGACTCAAACCATCGAAAGACGAGTCAATATTACAGACATCAAAACAAACATTGGAGCGAGTGAGATGCAAAGATCGTTAGTTAACAAATTAGATAGTATAACTATTCAGCAGCAATAATAGCTGACAAGAATTATGGTATATTGGTTGAAAGTTTCGTGCCCTATCATCCGGGATATGTCGACGCACGTTCACAGCAAAAATTGAATATGTCTGTCACCTAAGAGCACATCATCTAGGCACTCAATAATAAGCTCTAGGTCGCCATGGCCGAATACGGTCTGGACGATTACGTGCCTCATCGTGGTCTATTGAATTGCTCAGCGACTTTATCACCTGCTAGTGTATAGACAGGTAACTAGCGCATAACTTACAGTAAAGAGAGCAAATAAAGCAGTCTGTACCGAATGTCACAAATATCGTTGTAGTCGTCATTTTGAATAAGTATCTTCAAATATTTTAACCAGCCCGCATCATCCATCTACCTCTTCTAAGATGTGAGAACAATTGAATTCTCTTATCTTTTTAATTATATTCGGTCTTTTTTTCGACAAAAAAAATCAACTGAAGATGCAGTTATAGGACTAACTTCACCAGTAATTGAACAACTTGATAAAGGAAACAAATGTATCGCAGCCTTTCTGGATCTAAGGAAAGCCTTTGACACCGTCTCTCTTCCTATCCTCCTATGCAAGCTCGAAGCTATTGGAGTCCGTGGAACTCCACTGGCACTCTTTAAAAATTATCTATCTGGTAGAACACAAAAAGTTAAACTAGGAAACATAGTTGGTGGGGACACAGATGTATCATACGGCGTGCCACAAGGCAGCGTGCTAGGACCTACGTTGTTATTAATTTATATAAACGACCTCTGCAACATGAGAATCAATAATGCCAACGTATTCTCGTACGCCGATGATACAGCTGTAGTCTTCACAGGCAAAACTTGGCAGGAAGTTAAACATAGTGCAGAAGAAGGGCTTACCCTAGTCGCAGCTTGGTTACAAAAAAATTTGCTTACACTGAACACTAGCAAAACTAACTTCATCTGTTTTAATATTTATAATCAATCTCAACCAGATAGCGATTTTCAGTTAAAAATACACACATGCAATGATGCTACAGGTCGAGTTTGCTGTAACTGCCCTACTATTCAACAAGTTACCCAAACAAAGCACTTAGGGGTAATGATTGACCGGCGTCTCTCTTGGTATCCTCAACTGGAACAAGTCATGAGTAGAGTACGAAAACTTATATGGCTATTCAAGGAGCTAAGATATGTTGTACCAAACAAAACTAATAATAACCAAAGAAATCTTTTGAACGAAAT
Source organism: Euclidia mi (assembly GCA_944739405.2). NCBI lineage: Eukaryota > Metazoa > Arthropoda > Insecta > Lepidoptera > Erebidae > Euclidia > Euclidia mi. The sequence continues at coordinate 75,969,003 of OX123191.2, read as the reverse complement.
CTATGTAGCCATGGTTCAATCTGTTTTAGTGTATTGCATAACTGCGTGGGGTGGAGCAGCGAAATCAAGATTTCTACAGTTAGAACGCGCTCAAAGAGCGATTATTAAGGTGATGTATTTCAAAAAAAGAATATTCTCTACGGATAAGCTCTACAAATTATGTAACCTACTGTCTGTGAGAAAACTGTACATTCTTCCTATCATCCTTAAAGCGCATAAAGAGATATCATATAAGCCGGAAATACTTCAAAAAAGAAACAAACATCATATAGTAAATGTACCCACAACTAAAACCGAATTTGCAAACAGACAATTTAAAAAACGCTCAGCCTACTTATACAATAAAATTAATAAGTCGATATATATTTATGATAAAAAACCATATGAATGTAAAAAAACATTAATTATTTGGCTTAACAATTTAAACTACAATGATACTGAGTTACTTCTACAGTCTGCGTCTTACACACACATATTTCTTTTATTTAGTTTTTACTTTGTTTATGTTAACGTATCCATAATTGTTACGCTTATAACATAAGGGAAGAGCGGAGCCTCCAACTACAGGCATTTTTCTGCCTAAATGGAGACTCCTCGACATGAAATGTAAGTCAATTATGATATGAAATAAAGTTTTTTTTTTTTTTTTATGTCTTTGGTTGACCAAAAAGTTGAGTAAGCTTTAATGTGAACCTCTTAGATTAAAACAGGGCTAACGCTGGCATGATGATGATGATTTAGTGCTCATAGGTCAATTTTGCTTTTTAATTTAGTTTACAAAAATAGTTTTGACTGCATGGTTGGCGTAGTGGTTTAAACGGTCGCCTCGCCGTTTAACACTGCGCCGAGTGTTGTGGGCTCGTTTCCCACACGTGACAACACTTTTTGTGATCCATAATTTGTTGTTTCGAATCTGGGTGTTCATTGTGTCCGTTGGTTGTATGTCTGTAAAGTCCCCCGCGACACAGGATTTATTCCTAGTGCGGGAGCTGTCTTTAAAAAAAAAAGTGCGCTATCAAAACGTTTTGATAACGTACTATTTTTCTAAACTAATTGCGTACGTGTCACTATTGTAAAATAATGCAGTAATGTTTATCCACAAAGTTTAATTACCAATGTATAAAAAATAATTAACAGCTGTATACTAATGATCTTAAAATTAATTTATTTATTTATTTATTTAGGGGACAAAAAACAGCTACAACATATATGTTTACACATTACAGTACTGCACAATCGAATAGTTAATATTGCAGCCCACTACACCGTCCGCAAATTCTCAAAAGACAAATAATAATGAATAAGTGCCACTAAAAGCGTTACATTACTTGAACAATCACATCATTATATGCAAAGTTATGAAAGCAAATAATAATAATAGTAAAAATATGTTTTTATAGAAAAGAAAATACATACATCGAAATTACTTTTAAATTAATTAACAATTACAAATATTAATTTAAATTATTCGTATACAGTAGGTAAAAAAAATATTTAAAAGTGTTCATGAAAGTCCTCCATAATTAGTATCGTGCCTAGAAGACTAGTAACATCGTCACGTTGTATAGCAAACCCCGTCTTTTGTGCCAGTTACTTAACTACTTACTGGTTATGCGAAGTGCTTAGTTGCATGAGATCTCGCAAAATGGCTACTTCGAATTCCTAAAAAGAAATGTCGCGGTAAAGGAGACTGGTTGTCGCCTCGCAAATATAAATTAAAACCAACAGAATTCCTAATCATATCATTTCAAAATTATTTAGAAGTAAAACTGACTTATAGCCCATTGACATAGTAAATATATATTCTCCTAATCATAAATATACATAAAAAATTGTTTTTTAGCAAAAACTCGATGAGTGCACTAATTTGTCGCGTGATCTCGTACTTTAATCCTTTAACTTTTCAGTTGATAAGTATTATTTGAAGACGGCCAGAACGGACACACAGAATTGAATAACTCCTGTTCTGAAGCTTGTTAAAAAGTTTTGTAATCAGTCAGTAAACAGAATTGTAGTTATTCCATTAATAAGCTGAAACTGCTATTGAGAAGATTACTGAAAATCTATTTTAAACATTTAAGTATATAACTAGGTAACTATGCTGCTCAGTGTATTCCTACATTCATAAAAAGTACTCATAAAAACATCCGGCAATAACAAAAGAGATATAGACTATCAGACGCATCCCACGTTTCAACCTTTGCACTTCAATGTTTGCAACGAGCATTTGTATTATAATGCCCTTCTAAACATAGTTAAACCACCATAGAATAGGTAAGTTAATATTATAGAAAGAAACGAAAGAAATAAAGGAGTCTCCAGGATTAGTTATAAATTAGACAAATTGTAAACGTTTTTAGAAAATGATAAAGCAAGAAGGAACTCTTGCAATATAGGGTTCTTTATAAAATTATGGTATAGGGTTAAACATGTATTTTCGGTACATACGCTGAGTAATCAGGGCCATCATCATCATCAGCCCTTTATACTGTCTCACTGCTGGGAACGGGCCTCTTCTTCCTATGAGAAGGCTAAGGCCATAGTCCACCACGGTGGCCAAGTGCGGCAGACTTCAGATGTCTTTCGAGAACGTTATGGAGAACTCTCAGATATCCAGGTTACCTCACGATGTTTTCCTTCACCGATAAGCAACCGATAATTATTAATCAGGGCCGGTTGTAGGATTTTATATTTCATAGATCACCAGTCCTCTCACTGCATGCAAATTGGCTGCAAAATGCAAAGTTAGCTAATCTCTTTATGATTGTTTATTTTCTTGAAATGGCGCTTTACTCTTAGTAAAGATACTGAAACTGAAAAAATCTAGCAATACTCTAGTTAATACCTATATTAATTTTTATATTGCAAGAATGCAATTTAGCTTGTATCAGCGCTTAAAACTTATGACTAACTAGTCAACGCCAGCGGCTTCGCACGCACATATTTTCGATTTACCCGTTTTGGCCGATCCCGTGGGTATTTCGGGAAATCCCGTCTTAGTGCACCTCTGTGGTCCTCAAGGAACATACATGCCAAATTTCAGCTGCCTGCGCCCAATAGTTTCGGCTGTAGCGTGTCTGTCAGTCAGTCAGTAACGCAAGGATTTTATATATTAAGATTGTAAATATTTTTTTGCATTAAATAACTATAGATGAATCATTATTTGTGTCAATATACAATAATATTGATAAAATTAAAACCTAACTTGCCGTTTTATGTGCTGTATGAAGTGCATTGCTTAAATCCTATATTTTACAATATAATCAGTAATTTTTATGTCATAGGAAGTAGGTACGTTATATTGCCGATCGTGCTACTAAATAGTTTATGTAGTTATATAATTTGTCAGCAACTATTTAAAATTGACGTCGCAATAAAATTTAATGTCCATATGTGTTTAAATTCACACATTGCATAACTTGAATTCACGTCTGAAAAATATGACATCAGTATATTATAGATTTCGTCAGAATTTTTAAATTCTTGTTATTGAAACTATAAAAAGTATAAAAAAGAGTTGCTTAGACTTATTTCCCTGATGCCCTATAAAATGAATGTTACTGGTATCATATCAATAAACAATCATGCACATAGTACGACTATCAGCTAAATATATATTATGCCTATTAAATTTAATGGGTCATTATTGGTGAAATGACGATTTTTACATCGCGTTTCGACCTTCATTTCTTCCACAGACCACATAGTAATTCCTTCACTTCCAACATATAATTATGCATTTACTGCTCGATATTCTTGTAAAAATATGTAGCTCTAATTGGAAGTAATATTTACGTCACCAGCGATAACTAAAATATTATTATTTTTAACTTTCAGGAACAAAATCAAGGAATCCGTGGAGATCCCGATATTGACAAGATGCTGTTTCTGCTTTCCGCTACGAAAAGGTCTAATTGCCTTCGCCTACATAAACTTGGTAAATATCAGCAGATTATAAAATTGGTTTTCGATGTTTAACATTTATCATCCGTTTCATTTCAGCCATCGTCTTTATTTCGCAGTAGGACTAACAAAGTAAATAATGCTAAATATAATTATGCTTTTAATCAACACTAGCAAATTATGAACATTTATGTTTATAAATAAAATCCAACGTTTGCCTATATAGGACCTAGCCTTGATCCTTGTGGAACACCATACATTTTCAAGGTGTTATTTATCAGAGTACAATAAATTTTTTGAACTGGTACATTATTATTAGCGTTAATACTACACCCATTAGAATGCCAAATTATTATAAACTACCGGATCGAAATATGACCTTATTGTATAAAATTCAACGGATGTAATTCCAACGACACAATTTTCAACGCTTCAATTATCATATTCACGGCAATGAAAATATTTTTCTCTTTTTAATAGCTATGTTTGTGTCCTTGAAAAACATGTAGTTAAGACACCTTTTATGTACTAGCCCTCCTTATCGCAAACAATTGCCGAATTCAGTCACCAACGAAGCATATTTATATATATAGGGTTCGATTACCGCTCAAGTCAAACATTTGTGTGCATGAACATGGATGTTTGTCTTGGTCAGGGTGTTTCTATGTATAATATGTATGTATTTACAAAAAAGAAAGAATATATGTATGTTTATCCATTATTTAGTACCCATAGTACAAGCTTCTGCTTAGTTTGGGACTAGATGGTGTTGTGTGAATGTGGTAGAATATTATATTATATTCTCTTTATTTGCATAATTCTCCTATTTTTTACATTTTTAAATATAACGTTTGCAGAATTACTGCCTTTTGCATCAAACTCATGACCCACCTGCCTAGTTTCAACCTCTCTAGATGGCGTACGACGGTTTTCGCTATAAGTCCATTAACGGACGCAACTATCGAAAAATGATTGCCGAATCAATATCCCACATATCGACAATCTCGTGAGCAAAGTATTATTATATCGATATTATGATTTTGGAATGTTTCACATTGGACCGCCAGTGCTACCAACGCAATGTCAAATCTATATTAATAATTTCGTCAAGGGGTACGGTAGACTCGATCGAAACCTTACCTGAATAATAAAACGTTAAAAAGTAAAGATTTTGAGTCGACAACATATATCCGCAAAATTTTGTCGAGTATTTTGTTAAATTCTGTTAGGTTCTGTCAGACAAATCGCAGTCGCCATATGTGCCACTCTAGCGAAACGTCACTGATACCGGATAACATTTTGAGTACTAAGTCCATAAAGTAAGACTAAGTCTTAGTACTAAGTAGTTTGTATGTGTAAATTATTTTTGCAGTTATATTGCTTAAACAGTTAAAACGACAATTATAAAAGTATCCGCCCAATAAAGGAGATTTGTATTACCCCGAACATAGATGATATACAATAACTAGAGAACCCCGAATTTACGCGAACGAAGCCGTGGTCAAAAGCTAGTATTTAATATATAATATATCACCCCTTAAAAATTAATAATAGCTCCTTGCCTGAAAACTGTACCATAATTATGGCAATTAATTAAATTTTATCTATTTCCAGATATTGACAGTAATAGTGACATCATTCCTGTCCCTCTACATATCGTACATCAGGCATTCCTCAACAGCGGACCAGGTGGCGCTAGCTTCAGAGTATGCAAGACTTATAGCTGATGTCGTCGCCTTGCTCATTGAACTTGTAATGACTATTGCTTTCATCGTCGCCTTGCACAGAGTGAGTAATTACGCCATATTAAAAAAAACGGCTGAATATCATCCATATGTCTACCTGTCCAACTGTTGGTGTTAGTTACATTTAAGCTTTTAGGGCCTTCTAATGGGACATCTAAGTGTTAAGACTTTATAGTAGGTAATCTTTTTATGTAGTATCTGCGGATGTAAAAATATTAATAAAAGATTGTTTGTTCTGTTCTTAGAATTCAATTGCATGTGACGACAAACAAAAAAAATATTATAAAACTATCAGTGTTCAAATTCATGAGAACTCTGATAAGCATTAGTCAACCAGCAGAGGTCAGTGCACGTTTTTATCAATACTTCCTCGACATTATCTTTGACATAATGAATGGAAAGTTCACTTTTGTTTGTTTTTACTTTAAGTCATAAAATAGTAACAAAATAAAATGTTTATTCAAACAAGGCAGAGGCAGTAATGACATTCGATTAAAGTGGGACCAAAAATGCGGCTGGCAAAATGAAGATTCAATACAACCTCTCTGCTGCCTTCTTAAACGGTATCTTATGTTACAAAAATAATGTAACACGTGTTTATAACTATATCGATGCCTTACGGCCAAAAGAGGCTAACCGCCACTTAACAAACTTTACAGGAGAGTAATTTAAAGTTCAAAATAAGTGAAAAAAAATCATAGAAAATTTTCTGTACGTTCCAAAAGCTTCAAAATTTAACCATATAGTTTTTGATTAGGTCTCTACGAAATGGCATTGTTAATTAAAACAAATCACACGCGTAACACTATTTACTGTCGCTTACCCTCAAATGGTCCTAATTATACTAACAGGAAAAAACGTCGTAAATGAAAACAACCCAATTAATGAGTTCCAACCCAAATGATTTAATGCACCATTTATTTTATTTCTGTTGAAGAAAAAGAGCATACCTGTGCTTTTTTCTGTTCATCAAGTGGAGCCAATATGACATAACCGGCTATTGGTTAATGGCAGAAGAACAAGGAAATTGTTATAAGTTAATTATCTATAAAAAATACTATAAGCTCTTTTATACAATGCTAAAGCGCATTGTGATTAATTCTTATAAAATTATACATACATACTTACATACATACATTAGACATTTATAAGTTTTTAAACTGGCTAACCGACTAATGTATGAATTTAAAAAAAGAGAAATTGTGCTCAATCAGTCTTTAGTTTAGAAAATTAAAGAAAACAATTGTTACTCATTGTAAGTTAGTCTTGCATTATACATTCATGCTGACATTCTAGGTATGAAAAAAAAATATAAACTTAAAATTTCGTACCTAAGGACCACTTTTAGGTATGACGGTAGGCGTTTGGTCCTCGTCGTCCGCATGTCCGCGTCTACAGTTGTCGTAAATCACCTCGCGACGTCCGACGTGGTCAATGAGTGGAAAAAATTCAATTTTGCAAAGTATGACTATTCGAATATGTCATACCAGTATTGGATACTACAAGCCTAAATAAATACAAACACATATAATTTTATTTTTATTGCGTTACCTTATTAGTTTAACAAAATTACAAAGTTGAAGTTAAAAGGATATTGAATTTTCACTTGAAAAAAGCCCTGAGTTAGTGGGTTGTATGTTCCAGTTTGTGGTGTTTTTTTAAATATACTTAAATTTTCTGTAATACAACACGTCTTAGAGAATCTACTAGATAATTAGTATTGTCGATAAAGTGATTAATATGAGTGCAGGATAATTAGAGAAGAAAGCTTGTTTTTAAGTAAAATTCTTAGGTTAAACGGCCATATCTAGGTTGCGGCGGCTTCCGGCGGTTTCTCTTATAATTCAAATAATAGGCACATTTGTGTAGATAATTAATAAATCACTTCCAGCTGCGAATACCTGAGAATCTCCATTTTTTTGCCATATTAGTTAATTAACTCATTATTACGCACATTAAGATGGTGCCACAGACACTAACTTGTTTCTAACAACATTAGTTCCTCTCCGTCTCAATGACCAATGAAAACAATCTTCGGTGTATTGGAAGAATGAATCTCCTTCTTCAACCAGGTACTGTAGACCAGTACAGTTTCAGTTCATGAAAGAAACTACAGACGTCAGTAACAACGAAATTGCGAGAATGGAAAGTGAAATAGCAAATCTTAACAAAACATATATATTATTATTACATAACCAAATATCGATGAAAAATATTTGTTTTTCTACTTTCTAAGGGAATAGACAACCTTCACAATTATTTCCGCTGCCCCATACAACGTGTACTCCGTAGCCGGGGGAGTCCTTCACAGCAAAGAAACTACCCAAAACAACCGTGTCCGATGAAGACATGCGTCAGGCGGAAGCTGAGGACACCGTGGCGGCCTTCAGCCACTCCAAAAAGAGGGTTCTTACTATCGCTTTTGCCGTGTATCCATTCATTCGCACTCACCCATCCATTCACTCAATCGATAAAACAATGATGATGACACATGTTAAATCAGTCACGGTGACAAATCTTGAGGCAGAATAACAATTTGCAAAAGAGGGACCTACTAACGCTAATATATGTGCAAAACAAACGTGCAGTTTTTATTCTCTCACTCTCATAGTCATATAGGCAATTCGACACAACAGAGTCATATCAGTCGCAGGATTAACTCTTGACTGTTACTGAGAATTCATAAAAAAATCCAATAATTCCTTGCAGGCCCAACCTGGGATTCGAACCCTTGATTATGCTCCTAAGCCAGGCCAGCCAACAAAAACTCTGTAGGTACTTGTTTAACCATTCAGTATTGTCTTAACAAGATAGCAAAAGAATGACTTCTTACCTATAAATATTAAAATAACTAATTAGAATACACAATTATAGATGAATATAAAAGTCTATTAAAATAATCTTACCGTTTTATTTCCTTCGAAAAACTTCGCGCCAAACGGACTCGCAAGCACGGAGGTGCTTATGCCCGCGGTGAATGTTCGCTGTGCAACGCTAACGAGATTTTGTTCGAACGAAGGAGTGAGATAACCGACGCTGTTTGTCATTCTTCTGTAAGCTAACCGCCAAACCTTTGATTTACCTTGTTATGTAACCACCATACCAGATATTTTTTTGGGGAGGGAAAAAAAAGGGTAAGCGACAATGTAAGGCGACATTCGTTTGGATAAATTATCCTAAGCGCCTTCGATGATTGATTTGGTGACTAGGGAAAATAAAAATAAACGCCAAATAAAGTCACGGAAATGAGACCTAAATGTAATAAATGACATATATTTTATCCAAAGGAACTGCCCTAACATCCTAACCGAAAGTTTGGTACACAAAGATTCAAGTAAAATTTGACTAATGTATTTTTTACAAAAAAGTATTTACAGCCCAAACTACTTAACGTTCAAGTAAAGAAAAAAATATTCAAAGCCAAAAATGCTTATCTCACAGTTTTGAAATATAATTTTTATCCAACCACCATAATACAAAATACACCAAAAATAACTGTCGTTTATGACGATAAACTTAGTGTTAGAACCTCAATTCCTTTACCGCCTAAGCGACAAAAAGTTTGTCCTAGAGCCACGAAACTTAGACCATTAGACGCAGAAAAAAAAGCCGATTCTAACCATATATATAAGTCGATTTCGCAAAAAATGTCGCTTACCCCCTTTTGGCCGGAAGGCATCGATATGTTATTTATGTTTTATGACACTTTTCACAATATTGATGAATATTAATAAATAGCAAGCGGTGCTGCGTCGTGACTGTCTCGATGGTGTATTGGCACTTAATTACTATGGAAAATAATAGCTATGTAGCTGTAGGTAGACACAGTCCTACGTCAAGCTGCTAAACTAACTGGTAAGTGTTGAGTCTTAACATACAAGTGCATGCAATTACCATCATTAGCGTAGTTTTACGCAAAGCAAGCGCTATGCTGCATTATTTTTAGGGTTCCATACCTCGAAAGGAAAAAACGGATTCCTTATAGGATCACTTTGTTGTCCGTCCGTCCGTCTGTCAAGACTCTTTATCTCAGGAACGCGTGGAGGTATCAAACTGAAATTTATATCAAATACTCAGGTTTACTGTCCTTGAAGCTGTGAATAAATCAAATTCTAAGCCAACGCTATCAAAAGATACAGCCGTTTATGCCACAAATTTTCGAAACTTACAGGGGAATCAAAACCGACAGGTATTGAAATTTGATACAAATCAACGTCTTATAGCACAGAGAAAGGAAAAATTGCGAAAACCGTAAATGTTTAGTTACATCATGTAACAAAAATATTTTCACGAACGGACCCCTTGGTGCGCGAGTCTGACTCGCATCTGGCTGGTTTTTTATTGTAGTTACCATCTTCATAGCGCTGTTTCGCTTTCAATCCAAGATCTTTGATTTCGAAACCGAGAATCACTTTCTAGTCCAACACTAAATTGATTAGTAGTAATGCCGAAAAACAAAAATATGATAACTCCTAAAAGTATGCGTGAAGAGCCTTATTCAGCAGTTCTGTGGCTGTCTCTAGACTGAAATGAAGATATCTTCAAAATTTTCACATACCAAAACTGAACATACATTCTCCTATTCTATTCTTCTTCTTTCTCTTAGCGTTATCCCAGTTTCAGTCTGGGGTCCGCTTACTAGTCTAACCGGATTTGGCTAAATATTAGCTTTTCCACAGAGCGACTGCCTGTCTGACCTCCGCAACCCGAAAGGATAGCGATATTCCATGGTTTAGACTAGTGTCAGTTTATTTAGAGGGCACTGACGCCCTGTAACGACTGTCAAAGATCTTCATGACAACCGGGACCGACGCGTGACGGCTTAACGTGCTTACTTCTTAACTTCCAAGGCACGGGACAAGCCTATATAGCCTATTCTCCTATTCTATTATTATCATCATTAACTGATGGTATATGTTAATATTTTTCAGAAACACGTGCTGCTAATGAAGGTATACCTGTACTTCGAGATCGTGTACAGCGTGTTCGGGTTCATATACAGCCTCGCGTTCTTGACGAAGGAGACTGCCAGCGAGCTGTTCCTTGTGTTATTCCAATTAAGTAAGTTGAATTATATGTTCTAGTAAATACTAGGTATAATTTATAAGTGAATATATTCTCCGTGTGGTTGACGGCATAGAATACAAGTGTCACCACCCCCTATCTTCACGTGGGTGTCGTAAGAGGCGACTAAGGGATAACACGATGCAAATACCATCTTTGCGTAGAGACGGAAAACTCTGCATCAAACCCTATACGACTACCTTGTTGGTCTTGCGGCATAAATGTGCGCGTGGGATCGGGAGGTCCCGGGTTCGATTCCTGGGTCGGGCAGTGTTATTGAGTTTTTCTGTCACGAAATTCTCAGTAGCAGCACGGAATCTGGAAATGTGCCCGGTACGGCAATAGGCTCGCCTCTTATGACGTGGGACTAAAGTATATCTGGCGAAAAGTGGGTGTAGAAATACACCTCTGCTTACCTCTTTGGGGTTATAGGCGTGAGACTATGTATGTATGTATGTATATATTCTCAAAAGTTGCTTCTAGTGCTTTAATTGTCTTGTGGTTTGGTCACAAAAGATTCATTTATAAACCAACTTTCGTAGCCAATCCACCATTTGGGATCATTATAGCAATATTGGTGATGTTATAAAATATATCACACGTAGACGTGACTTAAGAGTAGGCTGGACTTATCCTTTCAACTATAGTATTGTTGTGTTATCACTAATAAATTACTCATCATCAGCCTTTAGTAGTCCACTGCTGGACTAGGCCTCTTTTGAAAGGAGGAATTGATCTACTATACCACGCTGGCCAAACGGGTCAGTATAGGGTTTGTATCAAGTTTTCCTTCTCTTACTGTGCTGTTCTCTGCATAATATGCTCCCTCTGTCGGCTCTTACGACACCTATGGGATGATAATCATAATCTTCTTCTTACTATCCCTTCTCATAACACATCTCTTATTCATTCTTCTTTTCTCATACAGTCTATTCTCCTCTGGAATGCCCTCCCTCTAGAAATCAGGATGTGCAACACCAAGTACAAATTTAAAGCGAAAGTAAAGGAGCTCCTGTTGGCAAGACCAGCGGATGTGTCATAGGATTCGTATCTTTATTTCTATCTACATTACTTATTATTACGTAGTTACTGTATAGAGGCTTTATGTATTCTCTCTTTAGTGCTCATATTATATTATAGTATGTATGTATTTATTGCATATATATTGTATATATATATATATATATATATATATATATATATATATATATATATATATATATATATATATATATAGAGTATGTATGTATACCTACTTGTTTAAGTATTATACTATTATACATAATTATATCTATTATTTGTAATCTATTAAGTATTTAATACACCTACTACGTGTCTCAGCACCGCTCAAAGGTAGACTGGCAGATAATGCCCAAGGCATTAAGTCAACCTTTACACAATTAAGTGTATTAATAAATAAATAAATAAATAAATATGGGGTGGTGGCATTCCGTATCCTTAATCTGTCACCACACGGACTATAAATTACTACCAATTCATAAATATCTCTTTGGCACTTCGCTATGTCGAATATTTTAGTTTCTACTCTCACATGGAATATTAAGTACCTACACGTTATTTTGTTTATATCATTGTGTCGAATTTAATATTCTTTGCGTTGATACCTATATACAATTCTAATGAAAAAAGTCAACATAGGTACTAACGTATAATATAATAGCTTATTTCTCATTTCTCAACGTGTTCTTTGAAACTAAATGAGTATAATTTATCATTGTTTTATGAAAGCTGTTCACATAAAAAAATAATGTCTTTCTGTAACTACTGACACCTATTTACAATTTTGATGTTTCCTTGTAACGCTGTTTTTAACTCTCATTTTACTCATTTCAGTGCTTCAAATCTACCTGGTGATCTTAATATGGAGTTCAATAGTGAAGATGGAACGAGACGGATCAGTGAAGTATTCTAGAGAGTCTGACCTTGCTTAATAAGTTTAGTAATGTTGTATAGCTTATTTTTAAGATATTGTGCCTAAATAATGTACAGGGGAGAATATTTTTCAGACACGGCAGAAATGTATTGTAATATTTTCAGGCAATATTCGTTTTGATTGTACAACAAAGATAGATTCAGTGCTAGAGATAGAATTTCCAGGCAATTCACTGATTTTGTTATTGGGGATGCTGATGTTTTTTCATACTACGCGGGTAATATTATTAATTTACCAATATGCGGCAATGAATTTTGGTAACATATGTATGTGAATTGTTTTTTAAAAGTTTATGAATAAAATAATAAAACAAATTGAAGGAAATTTATCAATCGATAAAGATACAATGTAGCATGCGACTTAATTTGGAATTGATAAAAAGGCGCCTGTAGTTAAATAGGGGTCTAAAATTAAAATTAGATATCTTTGAATTGTAATGTGCCTTGTTAATATAGTAAGAACAAATAAAATATTCCAAATTTAAAGTGATATTATAATTAAAATATTTTTAAAAACAAATGTAATTTAAAGAAATTAAAGTTACCGTTATATTTTTATAAAATTTCAATTTTATATGTTGTTATCACAAAATATAATATTCTATTTTAATACCGGTACACAAATAATGATTATATATTTTTGAAAGATTTCTCAACCACCAGATTTATTTTATTAAGAAATAAAAACGAGTTACCATTTTATAGAGGAAACATCTAATTAAAATTTATTTCTCGGGTAAGAAATCTGATGATTGAAAAATCTGACCTTAGTATAATTTAGCTTTAAGGTAGTTAAAAGGTTTTTATTTAAATAGGTATTACATAAAACTTTGGATTAATACGTAAAAATCTTATTGAGCTGTATTTACGGCACCGTTGCAGAACCCTTTAAAACTTGTATATCATTATAATATGATAGTCTATGATTGTTTAGATGAATACCCTAACATTTAAAGCCACAATGATAATAAAATTAATACGAAACTATTTTATCAATGTAACACAATTTTTTTTTCATTCAATATAATTAACGCTAAACATTTTGAAGCGTCTGTCCATATCTACGTTACGATAATTATATATTTCCCCGGTAACACTTATTCGAGATGATAGTTAGGCAAATTATTATAAAACAGTCGTAGATTGAAAATATTGCTACCTTACATTGCTTTATTATCAATTTAGACACATTACTTAAAATCCTTCAAGACCTATATTATGTATCACCTAAATTTTTGGCATATAAACTATTCTATTCTATTCAATACAAATAAGAACGTTTAAGAACTGTAAATATAAATAATAGTTTTAATTTTAAATTCATTTAAATTCTAAGGAATGTTATGCCAAATAAAATGACGGTTAAAATATATAAAATCTTTTATTTTACATCCACCACTAATTATTATTGATAGTCCACAATCTTTTATATAACTTTATTTACAAAATGAAAAAATACCTTAATAATTGTACTTACATATTTTTTATGAAGACGTGAAATGTTTTTATACATCATAATTGAAAAACGGAACAAAATTGGAAACTGAATGAAATATATTTTGTAAAACCAATATTACAAAGCAGAAAATTTAAAATTATTCTGTGTCATAATGGCAACATTAAACAGTAGGTATTACCCTTTACTATACCAAATAGTCAGCTCTATCTTAAAACAGCCATTTTGATACCGTTATTTGAATCAGCATTAAAATATTAAAATTATATTATAGTCATGAAACAGTCTCACAGTCAAAATCTCTCAGGCATCATGTTCCAAAACGTCACGTAAAACAGTCACACAAAATTCGATCTTATAATAAAGCAATTGAATCTTAAATACTTTGACAGCTGTGAGTATTTCTACGAGCAATATTGGAACAAACGCATATAAATGTATTGCTATAATTTATTAGACGGCGCTATACCGAGGTTCGTCGTCAGTCATGAGATGCTTGAGGCGGTTCTCTATCGCGTGCTCTTCTAAGTCCTTGGAGTAGCTTGCAACTAACACCAGCATGTAGAAGCGGATCACTGTAAAAGAGAAAATTGGTGATGATTTGGAAATGATTTTGGAATGCCTAATGTAAATTTTGACCATGGAGTATAGTTATCCGTTTGGGTTGCGGTGGTCAGACAGATAGTCGCTCTGTGGAAATGCTAACATTCAGTCAAATCCGGTTAGATTAGAAAGCGGACCCTGGGTTCTAACTGGGATAACGCTAAGAGGATGAGACCTAATAAAGATTTGGGTACAGCCAGCCGTTTAAGTTTATACGCACATGTAAAGCTTTCAACTGGTTTATCATCACACAAAATAGCATAATTTCTCGTCATCATCAGCCTTTAACAGTCCACTGCTGGACAAAGCCTCTCCTTTGAAAGGAGGAATTGGCCCACTATACCACGCTGGCCAAACGGGTCGGTATAGGGTTTGTACCAAGTTTTCCTTATCTTACAGTGCTGCTCTCTGCATAATATGCTCCCTCTGTCGGCTCTTACCACACATGGGATGCTATGGGGTAGTGACAATCAGTATTCGTAATTCGTCACCACACGGACATAATTTCTCGTGCCAGCTGCCAACTCTGCCAACCAAGCTATCAATGGTCCAGCATCTCATGATGTTGTTTATACAATTGCATCCTCAGTGACCAGTGTTTCTTACAATTGAGCTGGTTGGACAATACATATGATAACACCTGGTGTAAAACCACGCCGAAACGGTAGGACAAGAAAGGTCATCATTATCAGCGTCCTAGCGTTATCCCTGTTGCATCCAAGACAACACGCCTTAGAGGCCGAGGTCCCCTTACTAGTCTAACCAGATATTACAGAATATCATCTTTTCCACAGAGCGACTGCCGTCTGACCTGTATCAGGTTATTTGCGGGTACTGACTCCCCGTGAAGACTGTCAAAGATCTGATGACAGCGGGGACCGACCGGCTTAACGTGCTCTCCGAGGCACGGGGCAAGCGATAATTAACATTAGGGCAAGGAAGGTATTACACATTTATTGTCGATTAATAACGGCATTGAAACCGTGCTTTTATATTAATAGTAGTTTCAAGGACATTTTTCACTTTTGTTTGATCAGTTAGGAATGCACTGTACTTTCGTACCGGCTGCAAACTCATCGGTCTTTATTACAGATATCGTGATTATAACATATCAATACTTACACAGCGCCATAAAGCTGAAGACATACACGATGAGAGACGCTTCAACATGATGGATCATATTAATGGTCGTCCAGAAAATGAACAGCATCAAACTAGCCGTGATCTGGCACGAGGTCCATACAATCCAAGGTTTCATCAGGCGAGGAGACTCCTGCAATATTAAATAATTTTTAATGAGCATAACTTACAACATAACTTCACGCCTTTATTCCCGAAGGGGTAGGCAGAGGTGTACACCCACACTTCGCCAGTTATGTTTCGGTCCCAATTTAATAGGAGGCGAGGCTATTGCCATGTACCGGGCACATTCCGAGCGATGATTAACGTTTTTAATACACACATAACTTCGAAAAGTCAGACGTGTGTGCTCGTACCTGCGGATCGAACCCGAGACCATCGTCTCGGCAGTCCGTTACGTAGGTATAGCACTGGACTATCGCCGCTTGTTTTTAATCAGCTTTACTATTGTAATAACTGCGAAAGTTTGTTTCTACTGGACACATATTTACGGTAGTAGCAGCACGGAGTCTTGCAATGTGTCAGGTAACGGCAATAGGCTCGCTCCTTATTACTAAAATTCATAAGCCGAAATTTGGGTGTAATATTACACCTCTACCAATGAAACCGATTTAAATTGAAGCGCAGTTCTTAATGATTTTGTGTGCCGATTGCAAGTGGGGACTGTCTCCAGTTTAGATCGTAGTTGGCGCCGTTGGCGGCGCTGGCGTCGTTATCCGTCTCTCTCGCTCTCGTAGTTAAGATACACTGGAGGAGAGAGAGACAGCTGCCGCAGCGCGACTGCCACGCCACCAAGCGGCAATTTGAGTCGCAGAAAGTTTGTCTTCAAAGCGCCCATATGAAATGCGCCTCTATGTAATATAAGAGCTCTTTGCCTCAACCTACATTTACATCTTTACATGGTCTATAGTGTAGAATATTTATGGTCTACCCATTGTTCCAATAATTGATTCCCATGCGAGCAAAGTCATGGTCAAAAACTAGTTGTTTTTTATATTAAACTAGGTCACAGTTTTATCCTGTTTCATGAAAAATATCTTAAACCTTTTTATTATCTTGAATAAAACGTCTCAGCTGAATCATTATGTTATCAATGAACTAAAATTATACAGATATTTAATTTCAGCAGGGTTTTAAATGTATTAACTTGGTTTATGATGGCGATTAGACTTATAGCGGAACCTAATTACAATATTACCTAATGAAATTTTATTATTTTCGCTCGGATATTCATTTAGTTACGAATGATTAATACCCAGTTGAACATTGATTTTGGATTTTTTCATATAGCCTTAACTTGTCAAATGCTGGGCTTAGTCACTTATTAAAGATACTCTATTATTATATTAAGACCTCTTACGAAACCCACAAAATGAAATAAGGTGGTGACGGATTTAGAAAACTATTTTCTTAATCCGTCACCACACGGATAATGTGAACATCATACGTACCCTGATAGTGCCGATGAGCATCACAGTGGTCAGCATCATAGTGACGAAGTGAACCAGGCCAGCGGCGACCACCATCGCGTACACACTGATGTGGTCGTCCGGAGACAACATTCCTATGCCAGCTATGCATTGTCCGAGGGCTAGTACTGAGTATAACTGAAAATAAGAAACAAGTAGATTTTAGAAATAGAATTTCAATACATAGAATACATTATTCTGACAAAAAGAAAATAGATCTGTAATTTTATTCTTCAACTAAGATGTGACCAAACAAGAAGTATTTCCATGCAAACTAAAATATGATCTTGGAAATCGGTTGATAAATAACCGAGTTCTGAGGTAGTAAAAATAAATCAACGAATGCTGAACCTCCTCATTATTACGAAATTTAATAAGGTCCGTTTGGATTCAGGTCTGGTCAGTTGTCTTAGTAAGTTATCATTGGACCTTATACTTACAATTAGAAGTAAAGCTGAGAATATGCATCCGAATTTGAGCGACAGACATGCGAAGCTCTTCTGTCGCGGCAGATTCTCAAGGGACAACGGGAACTCTGAAAAAAAATAAGGAGTTGATTTATACGTGTATATTTTTATTGTGATTTTGTGTAATGATTGCTTATCGGATTTATCCGTGGTAAGGGAGTTACCGTTGTGCAAAACCCTTTCTTTTTATATTGATTGCACTGCCAAGAGAACAGATACGCAAAACATTATAATCGTGAAATCAAAATGAACATCCTCCAAGACTCGCCACACAGACCAATCTAGAGCCGTCTGCATCCAAATGTTTCTCGCGATTTTGACTAGATCTACGGTTTATCTTGCGGGGGGGTCTATATATAACTGGGGATGGAGGGGCATATAACTAAATATTAGTAGCTGGGGCTACTATTATTAAGTTATATGCCCATCCATCCCCTGCTACTATGTAATAAATACTATCTGTCTATGCAAAGGTCACCGAATAAACATAAATAACATACACAATCTAATCACAGTTTGGTTGCTAACTTCTTATCATCTTTTCATCCCTAGATAAGTTACATTTGCCTAAATATACATATATCACCCCAATTTTCCACACTGACGTTCGTTAGAAAGTGATTTTGAAGTGTTTATCTTTTAATCGTCTGTACGTGATGGTTTTATGCAATCTTATTATCAATATATATATATAGTATCAGTTTTATTATCATGTTGCTATCGTATCACGAGATGATCTAACTGAGGAACCACCGGTTTGCCTACTATATAATTATGTTTACCATTTACTATATTTATCATCATCATCAGCCCTGTACATATGTATATGTAGTGTCCAAGGTGTAAGTTGTGAGATTATAGTCTGGCCAAGTACGGGTAGCCAAACATCACATGTCTTTCAAAAACATTACGGAGAACTCTCAGACATGCAAGATTTCTTCGTCGTTTAGCAAGCATTAATTAACAATTAATACGAATAAAACTTCGAAAAGCCATTTTTGTGCGTGCCTTGGATTCGAACCTGAGAGAGAACTTGAGTCTATCGGTCTCTCTACAGGTCATCACTGCCTGTTACTATATTATCTGATTATATAAATACATGTTATATATAATCAACCATTTATGCATCGTTGGTCTCGCGGCATGAAGGTGCGCGAGGGATTGGGAGGTCTCGGGTTCCATTCCCTGGTTAAGCAAAGTGTTATTGGGTTTTTCCGTTAGGAAATTCTCAGTAGCAGCACGGAGTCTGGTAATGTGCCCGGTACGGCAATAGGCTCGCACCCTATTACGTGCGACCTAAAAATTCATGGCGAAATGTGGGTGTAATATTACACAGAGGTGTACTATTACACCCACATTTCGCCATGAACAGGGCGAAGGGGTAGGCAGAGGCCTACCCCTTCGCGGATACAGGCGTGAGTCTATAAAAAAAATACATGCGTGGCGTGATGGACGACACTAATGCAATCGTGATGATTCTTAGTTACAATTTATGAACATGTGTGCAGGCTACGTCCAAATTTTTCTTGTAGGTATATTAAAATTATCTGCTAATACATATAGTTGTATTTAGTTATTTACCACGTGCTTGAAATCCAGATTTCCATAAATCAATCATCTTAAAACAGACTTGAGATAAAATATTCACGTGTAGCGATAAACAAAGATACAAGTAGCGATATCAAACTGACGATTGATTTTGTCTACGCTAATGCTCCATCTCAGTGGACTATGGCCTTAACCTTCTCATAGTGAGAAGAGGACCGTGCTCAGCATTGGGACAGTTTATAAATTGTCCCAACGCCGGGCACGGTTCTCTGGGTCCGATGATGTATGCTAAGCCGCGCTGTCAAAGTTTACACTGTGAACTATTTTTATTCATGCAATCATTATCAACGTCCTAGTGCTGTCCCAGTAGCATCTAAGACTTATCATCTTGGAGCCCAAACTAGGATTTAACTTTAAACAAACCCTCTCTTGACATCTATACCATAAAATTGCGTCGTTTGACAAATGCACGCTAAGCGCCAAAAATATAACATTTCAATGGACTATAAGACCTCGTTTACTACAGACATCAAAAGCGATTTTATAATGACTGAAAAATATCAGGTGCAAACAACTTTTAAGGAAAAATAAAGAAAGTATTTTTTCCGTATTTTCCGACATAGTTGTATAAAAAAACATTGTCTAATAACTAATTTAGCCTATAAACGTTGACCCACGCATACAAACAAGGTAAGTCACATAAAGCTTAAAATTTTTGAAAGTATATAAATAGACAACAACAGTTTCAGTTGACTGATGATAAGACCACAATAAGGTATAAGTACATCTTATAATGATCCCCTATGTGTCAATAAAATAGAATCCCGGACTTTGATTGCTCACACTGCTCTGGTCACGTCACTGATTACTGCTGACCTCAATAAACTCGGAAGTCATCATGTTCAGATATACGAAATTTGTATACATATTCCAGTATATTTTTTATTTACACTACTGTGCGGAATCCGATGAAACATGGCGTAATGTGGTTTTTAGAACCAATCTGAAATTATAGATTTTCTTTCTTAACGGAAATAAAAATGTTACATTTTATAAGTGACAGCGATTTTCTTTCAATCTAATAAGAACCAAACTTAAGGAAAGTTTGGTTCTTTGTTCTTCAATGTTAGTTGTTATTCAATTTCTGCAGTAACTTAAGATAAATTTCTCGAAGAAGAAAGTAACAAATTTAGGTATGATACACAAAGTGGAGAGTGGCTAGATTTCCAAGAATCCTAGTGAGCGCTACTCTTACTCTTCACATCACGCTTTAAGCTACGGAAGCGGAGCAGTAGCCTTAAATAACGCGGGTGCATCTAGTGTTATAATATAGGGATAAGCATGGAAGTCTGAACGTAAAACATTAATATATTTGCATAGCGCCGATTTGTTTATTTTGTTTTTGTCAGTGAATGAAACAGAGAATGTCCTTTGATAAGACAATCCAGATTACAAAATAATCATAGTCATTGTCCTATTGCTAACCCGGTCGCAGCGAAGACTTTCTGCTAGAAGCTAAGGGTACGCTTACTAGTCCATTCAGATATAGCAGGATATCAGCTTTTCTACAAAGCGACTCCCGTAAAACATCCACAACTCAAAGGGATAACGATATCCCATGGCTTAGACCAGTGTAAGTTTATTTGAAAGTACCTACCGACTCCCAGTAAAGACGGTCAAAGATGTTCATGACAGCCGGGACCGACGGATTAACGTGCTCTTAGAAGTATTGGGCATGTGGCAGTTTGACCTCCTGTAGCCGTACTTCACATTAGTGAACACTAGCAAAATATTTAAGTAAACATTATGATTCGCATTATGGTTCGCTCTGAACATAGTGCATAGGTACAAGTCACTGCCAAACACAAAAATACAATCATAATTTCATAATAATTAATATGAATACCATATGACAATCTTGCCAACTTCAACCCATGGCTAATTTGACACGGTCTATTCTCACTACAATGCAGACAGAAAATACATATCAGTCTCTACGTGGACTATACATATATTGAATAATAACTACGTAGTACTGACATAAGTATCAATAATGAATAAATAATCAATGTTTTCAATAGCACTCAAGTAAATACTGTAGTTTTGTGATCTCACCAAGTTTCTTTACTTTCTAGAACTTCAATTAATGCAAACACTTAAAATTATTATTGAGGAACACGCTAAACACTAAAACTTTTCATATGAACGCCGGCAAGTATTCGATAATTAATAAATCCTACACGAATGTCACTCACACACAAAAACAAAATGTCACAAACAACAACAAATACTACCACGCAAAATCAAAATCAATCAACAATAATTCAAATTGAGAACAACTTACTTGAATACATTTTGTAAAAAGTACACTACACTTTAAAAATAAAACACAAATAATAAAAATGAGACAAGAGTTGTCCCAGAGTGGTCCTATACGCTGGCCTCAGGAGGATATACTGACTACTGATATAATATTATCAGGGCCTGATAGTACGTATCAGCGAATATCGGAATTGAAACGTTAATGACAGTCGTTGATAATCCAATGGATTATGAAGAACTTTGGAATTGTGTTGCTGCCTTTGTTTGTTGTTGTAAATTATTTTGTTTATTGTTGTCAACTTTTGGTGGCCATTGTTCTTATTTATTGCCCAGTTTTGAATAGTAAATATAAGCAAAGTAAAGTC
Organism: Euclidia mi; assembly: GCA_944739405.2. NCBI lineage: Eukaryota > Metazoa > Arthropoda > Insecta > Lepidoptera > Erebidae > Euclidia > Euclidia mi. Next base: position 75,946,968 of record OX123191.2, on the reverse strand, counting down.
ATTACTTAATGTTTATCATTTTAATTATGTTTATTCAGTAATGAACTATAAATAAATTTAATTAATCTATTTCCTAAGTTATAACGTGCTTTTTAATGAATATTGAACACAACGGTGTTCACTGGCATAATTTCTTGAGCAATCGCAGATTTGATACTAGTTTGGAAAAGCAATTGTTTATCTAGGAACAGTTGGCATCATCTAAAATAGGGCTTTGACTTGTAAAAGTGTTGTAAACCACCAAAATTTAGAAATAAATAGGTCTTTATACCTGTAAAAATATTCGTTATAATTGCACATTCAGCACAGTCTTTAAAAATATGCCAAAAAGAGGATCGATTTCGAAATATTCATGCAGTATACCATGGGACTAATTATGTTATGACAAGTTGTAGATATGTTTCCCAAAGAGCTGGACTTTGATTTTTAGATGTGCGTAGGTATGCAACTTAATGTTTTAGTAAGCAGCATAACTAACACAAAATATTTTTCACTTTATCGTGACTATACATTTATTGCAGTTACTTTATTATAGGCGTTCCGATTACTTCTGAATAAAATCGAAAACACAAATTGTAAGTACATACTTCTAAGTTAATGGCATTGGTACTGATTGAACTCATAAGTAGCGTATTTTAGGTAATAAATAAATGCGATTTTATATATTATGCTTTTACATCTAAAGATCTTAACGAATTGATCATGCAATTATGCGTAGTCTGTGAGATAAAATAGGATACAAATTCCCATAATGGTAAAACTGCAGACCCAGCTAGCGTTGAATAATAATTTAATAAAAAATAAGACAGAGCAATAACTGTTATCAGTCCATTAGCTATTATGTACTGAGTACAGTTTAAAGACCATTACTGTTGTGATTACAGAAAAAACCGGCCAAGTGCGAGTCAAACACGCGCACCAAGGGTTCCGTACTATTCTACATAAACGGTAAAAAAAATGTCTATTGTATAAGTTCCCTTAAATATTGTTTTATTTTAATTTAATTATGTTTTATTAAAGTGAACATACATATAACGAAATAATTATACTGTGAAAATTTCAACTGTCTAACTATGACAGATTATGAGATACAACCTGGGGACCGACGGAAAGACAGACAGACAGACGGACAGCGGAGTCCTAGTAATAGACTCCTGTTTTACTATTTGGGTACAGAACCATAATAATACAGCATAGTGGGCCTCTGGTTAGCTTTGAAAGTATTATATACCTAGTACGTCTGTACATTTAATGAGGGCCCTAATTTAATTTTTATGGGGATGGACCTTCGACCGAAAGATGGTGTGCTTGTTTATTTATTTATTGCTGATATGTAAACACATGTCAAAATAGCATTATTATCAGCTAGTACCGAATCATTCGGGTGGGTTGAGTGTTCAAGGTAGATTTCTAGCTAGTAAGGTAGGTTCCTAGCTAGTTTCTTTCTTTTGGATTTGGGTGCATAGGGTTCCCACCAAGAACTTAGGGTCCCAAGCCAACCTCACCTGCAAGTGGTGCACCTGCCGATCAACGGACGAGGCTCTGGCAAACAAAATATCCCGATAAGCGGCAATAGGCTCGCCACCTATTACGTGGGATCAAAACACTGGCGAAAAGTGGGCGTTTAATATGCCTCTGCCTACCCCTTCGGGGAAACAGGCGTGAGTCTATGTATGTTTGTATTAATCTAGTTAGTTTTCTAGTACTGTATACGGTACTCTAAAAATAAAACAATATCAACATTACTAACAGTTTATTCACATTTCTTATAATAGTTGAATACATTCTTAATGACATAATTAAAGCTTATACATGTTTACAGTACACTCGCACTTAAATAATCAGTTTACATGATAAGAGTAGCAGATAGCCGTGGTCATTTTTGTGAGATATGTCCGCATAAGACGTTCGATTGGCATACATTTTAGTTGATTTTTTTTTTGTTTGTTTTACTTGAACGATATACCTAAACTTAAATATAAAACGTGATTCTACATATTTTACAATCTAAAGCAAATCATCACAAGATTTTACAAATAAAGCGATACAAATGATGTAGGCATTTTATTAATATTCAGTTTCTAAACATTATAGTTCAAACTGTCAAAGTGAATAATAAGGATGCTTAAAATAATACACACACATTTGTTAAAAACAAATGTTAAATATCATTAAATACTTTAACTAGTGCATCCCTATTAAATACTTAAACAACACTACAATAAATAAATGACTTATCATTTAACAATTAGTGGTGGTAACCACCGTGGCCTATCGAACCACCATAACTGCTACTCACTATTGGTTGTGAAAAAACAGTAGATACTCCATGACCGCCGTATCCTCCATAACCGCCACCGAACCCGAGAATTCCGCCACTGATTCCCCCACCGAACCCGCCAAGTCCTCCACCTAGCCCGCCAACACCACCTCCTACGGCAACTGGAAAAGGTACTGGTACTCTGACAGGTACCGGAGATGGCACACTAACTGGATACGGCTGCGGAACAGGTATTCCAACCCCTTGAGTAACTGTCACTGGTACTGGCTGTGCCACTGGGTATGGGAACGGCCTATCAATAGGCACTGCTACCGGCCGATGAATAACATGCGCTACTGGTTGTGGTACTGAAACAGGCACTGCACGAGGTTGATCCACGGGTACTCCTACATGTATCGGCACGGGTACTGCTCTAGGTACGCTGACGGGTATAGGCTGTGGAACAGGTATTGCTACTCGGTTGTGGTATTCGGCGTAAGTGTGTCGTACTGGTATGGAAGCGCTTCGTTTTTTTGCTTCACCGCAAACGCAGTGAATGCAGGCAAATAACAGCAACTGTAAAAATAAAATGTATTATCAAATCAAGACAGCTTCAATTGATAGGTGTACATATATTCCTTCCTCTTTTGGGCCACAGTAGTTGGGCAGGGCCATGAATGTTAGTGGGACGATTCAATGACACAAGTATATCGTTTGATGTCTATATATTGAATGCATAAAATATACATTAATCGCGTAATCTGCAAGTAAGCACTTATATCTAGGGGCATTGTTAAGCATAGTACACACTATAATAATATAATTCATATTCTACACACTTCACTATAACCCTAGGTCTCTATCAACAAATCAAAAATTCAAATTCACTCAAATTCGAGTTTGCCTTAAAGCTGAGTTAGTCCCTGGTAGAAAGACTTATGTATGACTCCATTAGTGGCGAAGTCACATGGATCTAGTACGGTGTTATCAAAGTCATTCGTTACACCAAGATGTTCAACGCGGTGTCTCTGATAACGTCGTGGTAGTCATAGCAGTGATGGAAACCGGGCGACTGTGATCACCGTATTCTTCCGGCTAATCTTGTGCTAAATCAGCCAAAAGCAACCGAGTCCGATCAACAGTTAGGTCCTTTGGAAGGTGAGAAGGCCGTGACGCGTCTCCTAACACTGCCCTAAAACGTGTATTATCGCCGATATTGTAGCTTGCTTGGAGACTCTAGTTGTAATGGTATGTTAACCGGTAACACGGTGGTTTTAGTGAATACGCCCCGAACGTCTTTATTTATTTATTTATGTAGTACAACTGCTCACTTCACTTACAGTTGCCCAAAACGTGTAGTGAGCCATTACATTTAGATAGATACATAATATAAGGTAACTTAATTTCTAATAGTTGAAATGACTATGAAGTCATTTGACACGAAAAATACATTTTACATACAATTAAAAACATATACAGTTTGATAGGCAAGACTCTCACACAACTATTCGTTCTTTAAGTCAAGGGACCTAAATAAATTGTGAGCTAAAAAAATTGATTTAAATTTGTAAAAACACGAAGCATAAAATAATGAAAGAACTAAGGCTAGGAAGGAACGAGAAAGTTAGCAAATAATTGAGTTGGTTGGCCAAAATTCACATTCCCTCAATAGATATTTTCCTTATAGGCATTAAAATAACCAAATTAAAAAAACAAACACAGACTACGTTGCTGACCCAAGTACATTACTATAAATTGGCAATGTCGTACTGAGTTTATTCATAACTTGTATTATTTCCAACTACAAATATCACGTTTCGTTATAAGTTATTTTGGGAATTATCAGATATTCTATATTCGCACGCAACTGGTTTCTTATCTTTTCAAACCAAAATATCAACGTGACCCAATTTCACATATTCTTAAAAATAACTTTTTTGACGACCGGTTGGCGTAGCGGGAGTGTAAGCGACGGCTACGTCGAAGGTCGCGGGTTCGATTCCCGCTCAAGTCAAACATTTGTGTGCATGAACATGGATGTTTGTCTTGGTCTGGCTGTTTCTATGTATAATATGTATGTATTTACAAAATAAAGTATATATGTATGATTATCCATTATCTAGTACCCATAGTACAAGCTCTGCTTAGTTTGGGACTAGATGGTGTTGTGTGATTGTGGAAAAAAAAACTTGATTTACTTTTACTCAAGAAAAACACTATTAAGATACAGGCATAGGAACTATAAAATTTTCATTTGTAATCTGTTCCCTGGAAATATATCTCTTATCTTAGGTACTTGGAACTGCCCAAAGTATATTCTAACGGTCTCAAAAGCGGCATGTTATTTAAAAATGATCGCCCCTGTATTTATACTGTCGTGGCGTCTTCTCATTCTAACAAGGGTAAGATAAGTTCACCACGCTAGTCAAGTGCGGGTTGGCAGACTTCACATGTCTTTCTAGAACTTTATTTAAAAAGCAAGGTTGAAATACCTTATATTTGCCCCTACGTTTCTGCATAGGTTACACTAGTTTTCATTAGGTATGCTCACTTTACAACATTAGTAAAAAACCTATTAAGTATAAAAAGTTTAGTTTTACTTTTTATACTTAATAATTATTATACTTAAGCTCGTACTTCTTTCACAGGAAAGAAAGATATATAAATACCAAGGTCTTCAAATGTTATTTATAAGAGAAATTCTTAGACATTGACGATGTTTATATCACGTGGTTAAATTAAATGTAAATAAGGTCAATACGAATGGCATCTATTAATAAGACACGAATGACGAATACCATGTTTATCCACAAATATAAATCTACTAGCTGTGCCTGAACATAATTATTTATGGACACAGCTCTGCATTCGCAGCTAATAACGTTGAATGGATACCTCGATAAATCAGCACTTGTACTTTCCTCATCTAAACATAAAATAAGATGGGACTACCGCTAACCTGTCACGATATTAATTTTAATGTTTTGTTTTTTATCTAAAAGTGAAAAAGACTACTCACTAGGAATATCGGGAGGTCTTTAAAACATTCAATCAACTTACGCATAGGACACCCACTTACCCAGGCCCTTTAAAACAATTTGCTGATCATAATATAGAGTGTTACCTAGTGTAAGATACCGCTTAACTGTTAGACTAATTTTGGTACCTAGTTAGTTAACGTACCCAGATTGATAATGAGATTTATTAATCAAGCTTGAATGAGTACATTAGGCTGAGGTAACGAAAAATGTTTTCAAAGCCTTAAACCATTAGGATATAGGTATGAGCAACTACCGTAAATGGCCTTAACTCGCCTGTGATCAGTACTGATAAAGACAATTAGAACCAAATAAATACATAGAGGTAAACGCAAATAATATTCGACCCAACTTCCAAACATGAACCGAAAACCAAAAAACATATTCAAAATACACAAAAAGGAGATAATACCTCCTCAAATGTCAAAATGACGTTTGAAAATTTGGCCGTGTATCTTAAAAGTATCACTTACGTAACGGTACGGTAACATTTTCTCAGTAAACAAGATATATTAAACAAGTAATAGGTACAACTGGTGCAAGTGGAGGAAAGAAAGTGATCAGGCTCGCAAAGTAAGGGTATTTATAACGTCATGTGTGCCTTGTAGCGGAAACAAGGTTTGTTTACACCCTGTATGAAAGCTAGAGAATATTTATATAGAGCTGTTTGTGTGTGATGTCACTTTTGATAATTAGTGTTTTGATAGTTATTTTACTATAACACTTTTGAAAACTTTCAGCCAGACTGATACATGAATACTTTGATAAAATTTGTGCTATTATCTGAGACATGTTTGTATTTACAGTATCCTTGCAATGTTCATACGTTGGATGTTAAATTGAAAAAAAAAATGCAATTGTAGTAGAAACCACCCAAAATACCAGTACCAGTAGTACCAGTATCATTCTGATCTATGTCAATTAGATGATCAGTGCAATTACAAAGTTTGTCGTCTCTTATTAAGTGGAGCTAAACACTTTTGTTCTATTAGACTCATCCTTCATATGGATAATTGCATATACATGAATTAAGAGAAAAGTCAAGTACCCGTGATGGCGTAATAACGGTTGTTGTTAACACTTGCCAAACCTTTATGGCAAATTGGAGAAAACTATTGAAATACTACATTTAACATCGCGTCTGTGTGCTCCTCGTATAAGACCATGTATAACTGGAACGAAAAATAAGAAAACAGTGCAAAAGAGATAGCTGAGATGCTGGTGCACACAGCGATAGACAGATAGCGGAAAACTATTATGAAAAAAAACACAGTTTATCAAATCGAAGTCATAATTCTGGTATAACAGCAACAAAACAACAACTGAATTGTATAACAATCACAGGTATCAACAACTCTATACATATGATTTTTTCTTAGAGTTAAACGCGGGCGTCACCTATCTTTCTAGATGCAGTCAGTAGTATAACGCCCAGTTAGGTGAGTTACACTAAACTAGACCGGGTTCACATGTAATCGTCTATCTGACAGATTACGTAATATGGGAATTGTTTATTATAAACTGTAATTAAGAACACAGATAATTATAATCAATATTTATTTTAAGATTGATAGCGATACTATTAACGGGTATGCTTAACAAACGTCTCTCGAACCTTGACTTCACCAAGACGGCTCCTGTATTTATGCAGCGTAGTGGTTTAAGCGAGCATTCCTACACGAGACAACACTTTGTGTGATCCATAAATCGTTGCTTCGAGTTGGTTGCATGTTTGTAAAGTTCCACGTGACACAGGGTCTATTCTTATTACGGGAGTAGTGAAAAGTTGAATGAATAAAAAAACTACAAAAGATGACTAGACTACAAAAAATGAATAAAAAACGGCAAGAATCTAAGTTGACTGCATGGATGGCGAATTGATTGTTATGAGTGTTGGTTTGTTCGACACACGGACAACACTTTGTGTAGTCTTCTTAGTGTCCATTGACTATATTATCACTCATAATTATTTAAAGGTCTCAAAATTTCAAATTTTAATATTACAACAGGAATCCTCAAAAGGAAAACCCATTATAACTTTAGTTGTCTTAGCCCATTCACGTATTTCCACTGTTGAGATAACCGTGTTATATAGCTATGTGAACAAAGTTGATTTAATATATATTATGTAAAGCTTATTTGTATCGCAGGATATTTGGACACAGTGCGACTATGGAAAATTAATACTCCACAAAAACAGAAGCCTTATATTTGCAGACAAGTGTGAGGTAGCGTTTATATTCATGAGCGATAGAGTTTGTATAATGTTTAGTTCACTATCTAAAATAAAGAAATGTAAAATTATCGTCTTTTAGTTACTCGCTAGTTTTCGGTTTGCTTACTACTCCTTACAGATTTGATAGAATATTAGCTATACCACACTAAGTAACTGCCGTCCGACCGCCGCAATTCAGTGGGATAGCGATTTTCCATGGTTTAGACTAGTGTCAGTTTGTTAATAAGTACTGACTCCCCATAACCACACTAGAAGTACAGGCTCCAAATATGCTCTATTTAGAAGTTAAAAGGCCTTTTAATTTATCAATACAGTCAAATAAAATTCTTGCATCATTGAGTGACTGACAAACAACGCTCAGCCAAATCTACTTGACGCAAGAAGCTGTTATTTGGCATGTATGCATATTGCTTAGAGATTGTAAGGTACTACCACAGTCAAATAAATGTCTTTATACTGTGGTACTACTAAGGGTTGGCGCAAACGGGCCACCGACCACAGCCACTGGTGGCCAGCGCACTTAACACACTTTTTTCATATATTTTGTATAGACGCGCCGCACACGTGTGGCCGGTGGCGGCCACTCGCTACAGAAGTAAAATGTATGAAAAACTGTGTTAAGTGGCTGTTGCTGTCCACCAGTGGCTGTGGTCGGTGGCCCGTTTGCACCGACCCTAAAAGACAAAATTCCTATCCTAGAAAGCTAAAATACTTACTACTACTTACAGCGGGCGAAGTCTCATTTAATATATGTAGTTCAAATGTTTTCCGCTCATCGCTACACTATGTGCTGAGGATTACGAAGAGTTACGTAGTAATCCCAGAATGTGTGTGTGTACCGCTTCAGTCGTAGAATGCGGTTCTGGCACTTTACAAATATGGTTGAAGCATTTCCCTCTTCAGTTTTTTCCAAGGATCAGATATAAAGACTGCATCCACCACAAGATAAGCTATTATTACAATAGGTACAGAAAAAAATATGAGCAACAGGCACAGAGACATTTAAATGCACTTACAGACACAACCTACACATATGCACACAAAATACACTTATACACGAACACATTTTCACACACACATTCTTTTGTTGTAATATATTATTACGTTCGCACGTTGTATCAGGGATAAGGAGGCTAGGAGTCTAAAGTAACACAAGATCCTACTAAGTATAGGCTCCTGTCTCCCTACCATAATTTCTGTACAAACTGATTCTAATACGTGTATTTGTTAGGTGAAATAAATAAAATGTTATTAAAAAAATATATATTACGACTAAAGGTTGACACATAATGGTATGGATTTCTATGCGAAACTACACACTGCTGTGTACAATTATTTACATTGGTATCTAGGTGTATTTAAGATATGTTATTGGAGCGTTTATAAACATTTCTGTGACAAAGAAATGTATCCTAATGCGGTAGGGGTATTCAAAAGTTAGTCTAATTAGTAACTCTGAATAAATCGGTACAACTTTACATTTATAGGCATCGTTTTTAGCAATAAAAGTACTAGGTTACTTATTTTAAAAAATAATGTCATTTATACATAAATTATTCTGAAAAGGGTTCGGTCTGCCACAGTCGAGTCTGTGGTAGCTGCGCTGCGCCGGGAGCAAACTGGATTGAAATCGTATCGTATAGATAGATAGATAGAAAATTCTTTATTGTACACCAGATATTATACACATGCTACATGATACAATAATTTTACAAATGTACAATAGGCGGCCTTATCGCTAAAAGCAATTTCTTCCAGGCAATCTTGGGATGGACTAGAAAAGATCAGAGAAACAAAAACAGTGGTGTAGTCATAGAATGAAGTAAGGTTAACTGTATTAGATATACAGGGTGTCACAAGACCCATCACCAATCCGAAGTCTACTCCTTGTGGACATCATGCCAAGTCATACTAACCAAAAATAATACCCGGGAAACGATTTTTTTTAAGTCTTCACATTTTTTAAACCGCAATTAAAAGCGCGCGCGTGCAATCCCCGAAATACCTACTTATTCATGGGGTCATAGGGCATCTAAAGAACATATTGGCGAGGCAAATGCATTGATTTTGTACCTGATTAGAAAAACTCCATATTACTTTTGAGCCTCAATATCTCCTGAACCAGTAATTTCCCAGGTATGGTGCCGAAGTAAAAAATGTTCGTAGTGATTGGTACAACATGGGATTTCAGTTTTCGTTAAGGGTCTTTTTACACCCTGTATACATAAGTACATAAATACATCAATACATTGATACATCAATACATATATACATAAATAAATATAATATACACATATAGCCATACAAAATACATAGGGACATTGAACGAAATAGAATATAAAAATTCAGTTGCATAGCCAAGTAATGCTGTTTTAATGCATTTTTGAATATGCCAAGCGAGTTTGCTTGCCTTAATTTCTATTGGCAACGCATTCCACAAGCGTACTGCTTGCACAGTAAAGGATTTGTCATATAAATTTGTGGAATGTGTTGGCATCTGCAGTCTCAGATTCTTAGACGACCTTAGGAACTTTGCATGTGTGTCATGAAGGAACTTAAAACATTCTTTGAGATACGAAGGGGTGTCCATATTGAATAAGATATTATATAGTAATGTAAGAATGTGAGTATTCCTGAATAGACGAATTGGGAGCCACTTGAGCTTACTACAAAAATCTGATACATGATCATAATTGCGTCAACCAATTAGACTCTGCGTCTCCAAACCTTTTGTTTTAATCTAAAACCAAAGGTTTGGAGACGCTCAAGTTTATCAAGGTCAGGCCAGGTCAAGATAGCTGACATCAGCATAATCGAGTACTGGGAGAAGTAGTGACCCCAATTTTTTAATACGTTTCTGCCGAATTGAATCTCAGGCAGCCTTGACCAATTTACCTTAGAGATCATCCTGGGTCTGCCGATAAGAATCATTTGCGTTTTAGACAGATTAATCTTGAGCTCATACTACACCAATGACTTTTCGGAGTTATGTGCGTATTGAATTGTTAATTATTGCTTGTCCCGTGCCTCGGAGAGCACGTTAAGCCGTCGGTCCCGGTTGTCATATGAAGATCTTTGACAGTCGTTACAGGGCGTCAGTACCTTCTAAATAAACTGACACTAGTCTAAACCATGGAATATCGCTATCCCTTCGGGTTGCAGAGGTCAGGCAGGCAGTCGCTCTGTAGAAAAGCTAATATTCAGCCAAATCCGGTTAGACTAGGAAGCGGACCCCAGATTGAAAACTGGGATAACGCTAAGAGGATGATGATGAATCTTGAGCTCATACTTTTTACTCCACTCACAGATTTGTGCTAAGTCCGAGTTTATAGCGGAAAATACATCTGCTACCGGTTGTAGTAGTGCCTGCCAGTAAATTTGTACGTTATCTGGGTAAACGACGACGAAATTAACTGTAAAAAGATAGAATTTATAAAAATTGCGAAGAGTAACGGAGATAAAACGCCACCCTGCGGAACACCGGCAGTCGTATTACACCAAGAAGAGTACGATTCCTCACCGCGTATACGCTATCACCGCCCAAACAGATAACTATGAAACCAATCAAACACTGTTGGAGATAGGTTAATAGAGCGAAGGATGTCAAGCAGGATGTGGAAATCCACGGTGTTGAAAGCATTGCTAAAATCAAGAAGAGACAGTAGCGTGAGCTTTCCACTATCCATACCCAGTCTTCTCTCATCTGTAATATGTACCAGTGCGGTGGCAGTACTATATCCAGAACGAAAACCTGATTGGAAGGGTTTTGGAGAACGTTCTTAGTGAGGAATGTGCAAAACTTGTCTATGTATCAGACGCTCAAGAACTTTTGAAAGGCTTGGCAGTATATATATAGGGCGCTAATCAGAGAAGGAAGATGGCTTCGGATTCTTCGGGAAGGACTTATTTGCGCATCTTTCTACGCTGAGGGAAAGATACCGGTAGTAATAGAATAATTTAGAATATGGCGCAGGACAGAAAGGATTGCATCAGGGATAGAGAGAATCATGTTTCGGCTGATACAGTCACTACCAACAGTATTGGATGAGATTGATTTTATGCTCTTTTTAACATCACAACAAGTAAATTGCTCGAAAACCAAAGGAGAATATCTGGGAGTTGGGTTTTCAAAGATCTATTCTTAGTAAAGTGTTTGTTTTAGTAACAAAACAAGCTTCTATAATCCTTTATAATCACAAACCTACTTCACCTAGTGTGGACAAAAACCTTACGCTCACGAAAGGAGAATGAGGATAATATAAAAAACAGCATTTTAAACATATCTTGGACTACAGCTTGGCCTTAAATTTCCCGTACCGTTGACCTAACAGTGATACAACTTCCTTATTAACTAACATCTGGATTTTTGTACAGCATACGCTATAGGATCACTACACTAATTACGATATATTATACCTACTGACTTACAGTAGCATTGCTGAGTAATTTGCATATCATCAATAGTTCTTAGAAAAATCTCCTGATGTCTCGAAGACGACGAGAATAATGCTATAGACATATTGGACTGAGCACTCATGGCGTGTTGACTTATCGTTCATAACCGATCGGTAAAGTAAAGCAACCTTAGCTGAGGTCACTACTTGGATGGGTGACCGCTTGTTGTGGCATGTAGGTACATCGGAAGGCCGATAATCATATTTATTTTGATCTTGCAGCATAAATGTGCGCGTGGGATTGGGAGGTCTCGGGTCCGATTCCCGGGTCGGGCAAACTGTTATTGGGTTTTCCGTTAGGAGATTCTCAGTAGCAGCACGGAGTCTGGTAATGTGCCCGGTACGGCAATAGGCTCGCTCCCTGTTATGTAGGACCTAAAAATTCATGGCGAAATGTGGGTGTAATATTACACATCTGGCTGCCCCTGCGGGATACAGGAAAAAAGAAACCATCGATTACTGTACTTTGATCAAAATGCGATTTGATTTGGAATTGATCCACAATTGGTATTCTGCTACACTTAATGTCATTATCGTCTAATTTGACACAGTTCGACGCTGACACATAGTTTGACACTCAGTTCAATTTACAATCTAGTCACTATATTAACCGTTAATTTAGGAGAATAGCTTTTATGAAATTAGTAAAGAGATAGAGAATAGATCTAAACTGAATTTTGAACAAATATAATTACGGGAATTGGCCCCGCTACCCTGTACAAGTAGACCTGTCGGTCCCTATTCTTGTATCGGGACATGACTTATTAATCTATGTTCTTGTTGGTTTTCGAGCAGCCTACAGACTCCATCATCTAAATTGGCCATAAACTGACACAAAATAAAAAGGCATTCAATTGAAAGCTTCCAAATAATGGCAATCTATACATATAAATAACATTGGAGTGTCTGTTTGTAATATTAAAATAACCGCTTTTTACTAAATGCATATATTATGGATATATACACATTTTTGTCTGTCTGTCTGTTTGTTTTCGCTAATCTCTGGAACGGCTGAACCGATTCTGACGGGACCTTCACTGGCAGATAGCTGATGTACCAAGGAGTAACTTAGGCTGAATAACTTAAATAACCGGGTACGCGAAGTGGTTCCCTCAGGACACGGGTGAAACCGCGGGAAACAGCTAGTAATAAAAAATATATATATGACATCCATATGAGGTGCTGTTATACTCTCTTTCTAGAATTCAAAAAATCGTAGAAAACGTATACAGTATTCCCAATTACCTACTCGCTTTGTCTTTTTTACCCGACTACGGCGAAGCCAAAAGGAAGTGTAATGTTTTGACAGTCTATGTATGTAGGTATGTATGTTCCACCGTAGCGCCTAAACTAGTGAACCGATTTTAATGAATAGGGAGTCAATAGATTCGTAATAATAGCCCGGGTGACATAGGCTATGTAAATTTTATCTAAATGATCTATTGCAGAATTAATATCAGATTCCGACCTCAGCAAAATTAAATTGAGATAATCATTACGTATTTGGTATCAAAAGAAAGGTGTTGATAAGCACATTACAAATATGTACACATGTTATTCAGCTTGAGACAAAATATAAGTTCGAAACGCGATTGTACTGATTCAATTCGCGCAGTTCAGGCGCTTTGCGTTACCTATTTCTACCCGACTACGGCAAAGCCAAAAGGAAGGGTTATGTTTTTGGCAGTCTATGTATGTATGTATGTTTGTATGTTCCACCATAGCGCCTAAATTACTGAACCGATTTTATTAAATGGGGTGTCAATAGATTCATAATAATAGCCCGGGTGACATAGGCTATATACATTTTATCAAAATTGTCTATTACGGAATTAATTGGAAAGAAAAAAAATTAACTGGGAGTATCAGTGTTTGGTATCAAAAGAAAGGTATTGGTGAGCACATTGCAAATATGTACATATATTATACTGCTTCAGTCAAGATCTAACATTAAAACGCGGTTGTACGTACAATTCAAGCGGTTCAGACGCTTTGCGTTACCCATTATTCTTTCTTTCTTCTTATAAATAAATATGACAATGTAAATATTGCACGGTGAGTTTGTTTACATGCCCCATTGGCATACGGAAAAGGATTAAATAAAAAAAAGTTTTAAAACTAAAACCCGACTACGTCAAAATGGGGTCAAACGTGACGAGTGGCGTCGAATTGTGAAGCAGGCCACAGCTATAGATGTGACGACCTCGACCACTCTGCCAAGAGTGTAACGCCTAAGAAGAAGAAGTCTAAAGCATGGAATATCGCTATCCCTTCGTTTTGCGGAGGTAAGACAGGCAGCCGCTCCGTGGAAAAGCTAATATTCAGCAAAATTCCGGTTAGACTAGTAAGCGGACCTCAGGATGAAACTGGGATAATGCTAGGTGGATGGAGATTAAATCTATGAATCCATAGCTACAAATCTTTGTCGCCATGAATGTCACATTGGAGACCGGAGTCCGCTTTCTAGTCGGCCTAGATTTGAAAGAATATTTTCTCTTTCGACAATACCACTATCATCTGACCTATTTAACCAAGATCATCAGCCCTTAACAGCCCACTGCTAGACTAAGATTCTCCTTTGAAATGAGGATTTCAAAGGAGAATTGGAGATTGGATCCACGCCAGTGGCTAAACGGGTTGGTAAAGGTAGCAAGTTTTCCATTTCTTACAGTGCTGTTTTCTACATAATATATGCTCCCTTTGTCGGCTCTTACAACCGCCACGGTATTATATAGAGCGTTGATATTCCGTATTCTTTATCGGTCACCACAAGGACTAATTTAACCCAAAGGGATGTTTATAATCTATGGCTTAGACCAGTACTGATCTCCATAACGACTGCCAAAGATGATAACCGAGACCAACGCCTAAACTAATGAATACAGATTTACATAGAAGCGCAGTTCTTAAGGATTTCGTGTGCCAATTTCAAGAGGAGACTGTCTCCAGTTTAGTTCGTAGTGGGCGCCGTTGGCGGCGCTGGCGTCGTTCTCCGTCTCTCTTGCTGTCGTAGAGACAGCTGTCACAGCGCGACTGCCACGCCGCCAAGCGGCAATTTGGGTCACAGAAAGTTTGTCTTCAGAGCGCCCACAGGAAATGCGCCTCTATGTAAATATCTGAGCTCTTTGCCTAAACTCTGAAGCACGGCGGATAAATAATGCTATTAACGATTCTGATATTGGCAAATTGTTCTCTATCGTTAAGCAATGCTAATCTAGTAATCAGGGCAGATACATACTTTATTAACTTAACAAATTAAGTATTCAATGTCTACATACCTACATAATCTAATTTAATCTTATTCTAAGTACACAATAGACGGGCACGTCTGTGACTAAAATCTAATTAAATTGTCTTCCGTACCGACGTGGCCACTTAAAAAGAAATTAGAATCAATTTAGTTTCCTATCTTTGCTTTTCGGTTGAGAAAGTTTTGATAATTATTCGCGTGTATTATAGATACTTCAATCTTCCGTCATCCAGAATTTGAGCGATGGCAGAAAGAAAGCGATATTTAAAAAGCAAATAGTAAGCAATAGCAAGGGAAAGAGACAGAAGAGCTCATAGAGGCGACAAAAAATACTTTACTGCTCGACAGTGGAAGTACTTTTCTAGTATAACTGCAAAATAACATGTTGAGTGAAAAGTGAGTGAGAGCGAATTGAGCTCAAGATGCTCCTAAAAATGAAGAAGGAGTGCAGGTGAACGCACTTCTCTGTGTTCTTCACTCTTTTCTTCCGGGAGTCAGCGAGTAGATACAGCTATTGCGTTATTCTTGCCTTTCATTACATTAGCACTGGCATTCTATAAACAAGGGAAATGAGAGTGAAAAAAATTTTATCCTATGACTCTAAGTCACCAAATGCAAACATTATACGTATCTTAATGTGTAACCTAAATAGGAATTATCTCTAAAACAACACATCTCAATGAAGATAGGGAATGCAAATCTCGCGTGATTTGGGCTCAAGCGAGATCTCGCGAGATTATGAAGCCAATCTCGCGAGATCTCGCCAATTTCGAGATCTCGCGAGATTGACAATTTTGTATGTTTTTTTGTAAATAATCGCAATATTTGAATAAATTAGGACATAAATAATAACCATTTTAAGTATTATAAGATAAACATTACTTTTTACGAACTTTTCAATAGACTTTAATGCTTCAAAATGCTTCAAGATTTGACGTAAATAGATACATATCTGCCTATATTTTTTTTATTAACTTTTATGAAGTAAACTTTTACGGACGGGTCTGTCAAATAAGAAATGGAAGAAACAACAAGTCTTCGCTTCTAATATCAAACAAAAATCTTTTAGGAATAAATCATTTCTAATAAACAAAACAACGAGAGGTCAAAAAAAAATTACTTATCATCTAATAATAATATAATAATAATAATCATCTTTATTGCACCAAATAAATTTACAATTGGCGGCCTTATCACTATTTAGTAATCTCTTACAGGCAACCTTTGGATGGATAAGAACTCTACGGATTCAGAAAGAGGGTAGTTTGGCAATCTTTATCTATGTTGCTAAACTGAGGTATTATTATCAATTAGGTAAATAAAACTATATCTACTCTGTAGACTTTTTAGATATTGGGTACAGATTAATAAACAAAATATACCAATAAGGCAGACTATTAGAAATTACAGAACCTAATTAACAAAATATACCAATCAAAGGGACGATTGGTTCAGTTCAAATCACAAGCCACTATTACGAATTATTTTCAAAGGAGCTTCTTAAGAAGCACAAAATGTCCAAAGAATAGTCTGCTAATAGCTTCCTTTTCTGTAGGCCAGATAACCAGCCGCTGAGAAGGCCCTTTCGGATTCAACGCGAATTGAAACCGCAGTTCTCAGGCAGACATCCACGAACTGCAAAATTTTGCCTTTTGACCCCCCGGACTCGTATAAATTCATTTCATTTTTATTAATGCCGATACCGACAGATTGCGATCCGTCCGTGTCAGTTCGCGCTTCGATTAAGACGTTTTTAGGCTAGAGTGCAATCTCGTAAATCTCGCGAGATCTCGCCCATTTTTCGACCGAGATTAATCTCGCTAAAAAAGGCCGAGATCTCGCGAGATCGAGATTGCATTCCCTAATTGAAGATATAATTGACCTACTCTTACCACTCTTAGTTAAAGACTAGATCCATCCATTTGCATAGAATCTAGTCATCAAGCTCTTACGACAACACTACAATTGTCCAAAGGTTGTGACTAACATATCAAGTAAAGGCTGTCTTCCGCGTCGAAGGCGTTAACCCAATTGATTCCACGGAGAGACGCAAGGTGGCATTCTAATGAATGTTTGTACAGCAGTTTACTTTTTATTCTAAACAGAACTTGAGTTGACATGAAAGGCGCCGACTATATAACGAAGTGACAGGAATACCTAATACTAATAATGGTGGCTTTTGAATCATGTGGTTTTAGTGATAAGATTTTTTATGTTTCTACAATAGTCCGGTAATGCACGCAGTGCAAATGTGAACTCCAAACTCAATTGGAACTATACAACATCTATGTTTATTTTCTAGATTTTCAGATTTAGTACTCCGATTTTTCAATCAATATAATATACAACATATTTCCTACAATATCCGGGTAAAACATTATCGCAACTTATTATCTACGTACATTTCATTAAGAGTCTTTTTAATTAGAGATATGTAGATGTTGAATTTTGAAAAGAAATTAAATGATTACCAACAATTCAACATACATATCCAACAAAATAAAATAAATACTTGTAAGTCTGCTAATATTCTACTTTACGCTTTGATCTTTCAGCCAATTTATCGCCCTTTTATAAGGTACAAAATAACTTTTGTGTTTTGCGTATCCTTCCAATAATATAAAATGCTTAACTAAACACATTAATTCAGAAAGTTAAGGACCTTGGTTCACCACAAAATACCATGCTATCTCATTATTAATGTCACTTGTACATTTTTAAGAAACCTATGCAAGTGTACGACGCAAATGAAATGATAAACGACCTCAACTGGGACATACCCAAAAATTCGGCGCACACGTTTTTAACGTGACTTTAAAAGGTGTATCTCATTTACCAAACTTACACCACGTAGGTTTTACGTAACCCAGGGCCAGACGAATCGCCATACCGCGTAGTAACGAACTTGGTTGCGAATCAAAGAAAAGAGAAAATTGTAACCTTGGAGATGCGGGATTCCACGTGCCTGTCATTTTAAGGCTGTTGATTGAAGGACACTCTATGTCGCCTGAGTTTGATTAATGGCCATTTTTCTGCTTTAAATGAGAGGAGAGGAAAGGTAGATACAGGGAAACGATTTCTTTTAAGTTTATCAGTTTAAGCGAGATAAAATCACTGTTATGATATTACATTACTCTTAAATCTATAGCTGAATTTACTGGCCTATTGATCAAGGGGGTAAGCTTGAGAACTACGCTGGAAGTATTGAGTTTCTCTTCGATTCTTACCCAAGGCAAATCTATGAGTCATGAGCATGTTGATTGATTCTATCTGGTGAACATAACATCTTCATAATCTCAAACAGGATTTACGCCAATTTACGCCAATGTTTTACCCGGTAGTTACCTTCAAAGATGAGACGTATCATATTAAAATAAATATTATAGCAGTCACAGTTAGCATAAATAATATTTATATTAATTGCAATAGAGTTCAGTAAACATTGAGTAATTCATAAAATATATGCAGCGGTACTTGGTACAGATCGCATTATAAATGCACTTTGGTTAAGCTGGAAGTACAATGACTGAGGAAAATCGATGACAGTATTATTAATACCTTCCTTATTCGATTATTTCATTGCAAGTTCAAGACTTGCATAGACACAAATGTGTATATTCTTGAGCATAAAACTGTAGCTTTTTAAACACACACACACACACAAATACGCATGTATGTGTGTATGTGTTTAGTAGAATAATAGTCAAGTATAGATACCAATAGGCAACCATGATGATCAGGTTTACTTTTAGAATTTATGTGCGTACAACACATATACGAGGGGAGTTCAATGTATTCTCGGTATAGGTATGAAGGAAAAGGCGGAAAATTCTGAATAAATTTTATTTTTCAATATACTCCCCTAACATCTCAATACATTTATTTGTTCGTGAAAGTAACTTTTCAATTCCCTCAGAAAAATTGTTTCTTCATGGCCCGAAAAATGTTCGTTTATTGCTCCCTTCAACTCTTCATCGTCCGAAAAAGCTTTGCACGAAGGTCTTTTTTAAGATTAGGGAATAGATAATAATCACTAGGGGCCAGGTCCGGACTGTAGGGTGGATGATTGATTTCTTCAAATCCGTACTCCCGCACAGCAGCTTGGACAAGGCGCGCCTTGTGAACCGGCGCGTTGTCGTGAAGCAGCAACACACCTGCGGTTAATTTTCCACGTCTTTTTTCTTTAATTGCCTCCTTTAAATTACGCAGGGTGGTTGCGTATGATGCAGCAGTAATGCTTTGACCTTTTTTTGTGTACTCGATTAGCAAGATTCCCTTAGAATCCCAAAACACCCTGGCCATGACCTTTCCTGCGGACGGAGTGACTTTGAACTTCTTCGGCGGGTCTGATCTTTTTTTGTGCCACTGCATAGACTCTTGTTTGCTCTCAGGGTCATAGTGATGAACCCACGTTTCATCACCAGTAACATTCCGATTGAAAATACTTTGCGGATTTTCACCACAGAGGTCCAAAAACTCCTTACAACAGTCAACTCGCACTTGTTTCTGTAGCGCGGTGAGCATTCGCGGCACCCATCTTGCACTGACCTTTGACAAATTCAGACGCTCATGAAGGATTGTGTGTATGGTACCCACGGATAGCTTAGTCATTTCTGCTAATGTTTTCACTCTTACACGGGCATCTTCAAGTACAAGTTTTTCGACTAATTTGACGTTTTCTTCAGTAGCGGCACAAATTGGCCCACCAGCGCGGGGGTCGTCTTCAATGCTCTCTTTACCCCGTTTGAATTCACTTGACCACTTCTGAATTGTAGATAATGAAGGCGCAGAATCTTGGTAAACAGCCACCATTTCTTTATGGATAACTTTTTGAGTTTTTTCCTTGTTTTGTGAGGAATTTTATCACTGCACGATGCTCGATTTTTTTCATCATTGACGAATCAGTCATCATAGTTGTCTTTTCGCAATGATATCTTGAATACTAATGGTGGCAATTAAATGAAATGTTGTATTTATACCCTCAAAGAGTGTCATTAAGTAATGAGATAATTAAATTACCCTTATCATTAGTATATCACCTCGATACCGAGAATACATTGAACTTCCCTCGTACATTTTTAATTACCGCTTGATCCGTGCCTTCTCTTTAGGAGATCGTCAAACATTTTGAAGGTTTCCACCTCCAAAAAACCGTATTAAAATTATAGGTGTGTAAACATAAAATATATATACATACTTATATGACATAATTATACTGTAGTTCATAGAGTAATATTATATAAAGGCTATTTAATCATTTTTGTTTTAATTGAACATTCAAATTATAAGATTAGCGCGTTCAACCGAACATACAAACAAACAAATTATTGTTATAGAATGTAGATAGTTCCCAATGAGGTAAGCCGTGAACCCTGAACACTGAGACAATTAACAGCAACCTTTACCCACCAAACAGATATGTTTTATTGCCTCTTTGACATTCTCATAACAAACAATATGATGCATTTCAACAAAACAATACGCACTTATTTTAAAAGTTCCCATTCGGTAAGGTTAACTTAAATTCTAGAACTCAGGTTACAGAATTTAAGCTACATGTTTGAAATATAGAATTCGTTAATGATATTGTATTTGAAATTGCTAAAATGTTTTAAGTTGCAGGTTTAAAACAATGATAATTATTATGAGCCAGTTACAAATCACAAATTCTTTGAGGTTTTATAATTTAGTATTATACACCTTAATACTATAATTGCCATACCTCTAAATACCTACTCACAGAGAATGAAAACAAGATTCACAAATGGCTTAAATACCGCTTATCCATGTTTTTAAAGTTTTCCCAAAACAGGAATTATCCTTGGTGCGCCAGTAGTCAAATAAGGTATGTAACAATAAGGTATGTATTATCATAATTATCTTCATCAGCCCTATATTTATATTGTCCCACTGCTGGGCACGAGCTTCTCACTATGAGAAAGGTAACGGCCAAGGTCCGTTTTATAAGGTAAACCTTGCTGATTTCAGCATGAATGGGCCGGCTCGACCGGGGAAGTACTACCCTCTCACAGAAAATCGACGTAAAGTAACAGTACCTAAACTATTTCGTTTCGTTCGGTGAGTAAGAGTGCCGGAGGCCCTATCCCCTCTTCCTTCTCCTTCATCCCACTTCTCATCCTATCCCTTTTCCCAACCCCAAGGGGTGGCAACGCACTTGTTACTCCTGTGGTGTTGCTTGTGTCCATGGGCGGCGGTAATTGCTTACCAGCAGGCGATCCGTCTGCTCGTTTGCCACCTATTACCATAAAAAAAGAAGTCCACCACGCTGGCCAAATGCGGATTGGCGGATTTCACAAGTCTTTCAGTTCAGGTTTCCTCACGATGTTTTCCTTCGCCGTTAAGCAAGCGATAATTAACAATTTTAATACAAACATAGAAGCAATCAAAAAATAAAATTATATAATAAAATTTGGGTGCGAATCCAGCCATGCTAAAGAACTGAGCAGTGAGGTTCACTAATCAATAGACCAATAGGTATGCCATAAAGTACCATTGGCCAATAAAAGCTATGACAGTATAACTTTCGAAGGCGTATACCTTTCGATCTTTCTTTTTCTTTAATACCCATACGTCATACAAAGCTTTTCGAGCAAACCCATTTCCAATGCCTACAACACTTACACGACACAAAGACCACTATCGTTCAGTGCATCTCTAGCCTTAGCCTGTAGTCCTAAGGCGTGATGTTGACACCGAAGCCCGTTAATCGCCACGCGTGCGACGCATGCCAACGCGTACCCACATGATGCACGGTGACACTGTAAATCTTTGGACTGTATGAATCACACGATGTAACTATATGACTTGAATTATGTAATTTTATTGAGTTATTGCGGTGGCCTTGTGGGTTTAGTCTAAGCTGCTTCTTGTGATAGATCTGGAGTCTGCTAAAAGGCTGATCTGCTGTTTTAATAAGGCTTTTCTGTGAGGTATTTTACAACGCCAATCCTTCAAGAAGCAATGCATCTAGATTTTTAAATCATTCAACTGACATAATAAATATATACACTGATATCTTCAATGTCTTGGTAGAACCTAGGGCACACATAACCTTCTGCGTTGAAGCTATTTTCTCAATGAATGGACATGGATGTTTTCTTAGAGGCAAAAAGTCAGTATTTGAGGTATGTCATCACATTTTGTAAGCTTAAAGCGTCAAGTAGTAGACCTATTACCACATAGCTCGCATATTTATGCCGTTACCATATTGTGATTACCGAGAATTTGCTAAAGGGAAAATGTGATCATTTTAGCATCGTGTCCCATATAAGATTATTCCTTAGGATCTGCACCAAACATAGTCAGAGTTATTTTCGTATACGCAATATTAGATTAGTATCGTAAACACGGAACCAAAAAGCAATCAAACGCGAATGGGTGACAAATATATTGCTCTTATTTCTAACATTGCTTTAACTAAAAACGAAAATGCTTTATAATAGAAATACAAAGTAGCTTTGGCGAGATTATAATAAGGCATTTACGGCTGCTAAAACAAATATGTCTAAAGCTAAGTTGTTTGTCAGAAAGCACTCATAAATGATGATGTACACACGACTAATTCTAGGCCAATCTTACACGTCACTAATACTAGAATAACAATTTACCATCGCGGATAAACAAGAACATAACGCTTAGACATATCACACTTCCATTTAAAACAAATCTCACCTGAAATATCCTATCGTTGAAAATGCTAGGAAGCGACATTTTTTTGTACAAACTTTGCGATTCTTTAAATAGAAGTGAATAAAACCAATTTCATTGAATACATCACGTTAAAGTACAAAGAGTAAGGCACGAAAAGTCCTATTTCCTAATAGGACTTTTCGTACCCTAACTTATTTATTTTGCGTTCCTACGCAAAATAAATAAGTTAGGGTTGAACTGCAATGATCGATGTGGCGAATTTTGATAACATTTTTAGTAATAGGTATAGCCTATAAAAACATCTTAACACCACATCCAACGACGTGGGTGGAACCGCAAGCTGAAGCTAGAAGAAAATATTTCAACTACGTTATAAAACCTCCAACAAAACTGGCCACAAATAAATCAATGTGACGCAACAGGCTCGCCGTAACATGACGTCATTTAGTTAGAAATTATTACATTTTTATAGCACAGGCGTACCGCAAACAGCCTCCTTATACGTGCCTCGTCAATGATTATGTCATTGACAGGTGAAAATGCAGTAAAATCGATACGATCTGCTAGCATAGGGCTGCGGTTTTGCTACTTGTAAAGGCTTCACATGAATACAGGAAGATTGATGGTTACTTGAAATGAGATGTTAAAAAAGAGAATTAAAGGGGATGAAGGAATTATTTTTTTTCAAATCAAAGGAATAATCATTCGACCAGGTGATATGATGTTGATGTGAGTAGGAAACCAATAAAGTGATAGCTTGTGCTAAATATCTTTTATTGTATTTTCGTTGCTGCTCTATTTTTGAAGATATGTCTTGTGTACCACTAAATCAAAAATGTCATCACCAGCCCTCGTCCTAGCTTTATCCTGGGTGCATCCAAGATTTCGCCAAACCAGATTTGGCGGCATATTAGCCTTTCCCCAGAGCTACAGACGTCTAATAGGTAACCTATAGTAGAGTGCTTGCTTAACTTAGTGCTTCATACATACATAACTTCATGCCTTTTATCCCCGAAGGGGTAGGCAGAGGTGTATGACACACCTACATTTCGCCAGTTATGTTTAGGTCCCAATGTAATAGGGGGCGAGCCTATTGCCATATCTACTGGGCACATTATTAAGCGAGTGATAATTAACATTTTTAATTATCGTAGTGCTATGTATGTAAAATATGTACAAATATACACAACGTTAAGTTACTAAACTTCTAAACCTTACAAAACGTACACTGTCCAAACAAATTTCTAGCTTCAGTATTAAGCTTTGTGATGATAACGAATGATTTATATACACGATGTTGATAAAAACGACTACGATGATGAGGATGATGATGAGAATGAACACATAAGTAACTAAGATAGGTATCTATACAGTCTAATTTCAACATCTTAGTAGGAATGCAGACAGCTGCCAGCCCTTAAGCGCTCACGTGCCTAGTGGGTTGATTGTATGTTTGTCAAAGGTGTAACTTATCAGGGCGTAAATGGATAGCTTTTTATAAAATACTAGCTGACCCGGCAAACGTTGTTTTGCAAATTTTTTTTTTTTTTTGGAAAAATAGATGTTTGCCGATTCTCATAGATACCGGATAAGCACAAAAAATTTCATCAAAATCGGTCAAGCCGTTTCGGAGGAAAATGGGAACGAAAACTGTGACACGAGAATTTTATATATTAGATTCAGAGCCACATCCTTTGAAATGCGACTTGAGACATCACGTTGACCTCATAAATCAATTGTGAGTAATACAAACATACATAATTATACTCACGCCTGTTTCCCGAAGGGGTAGGCAGAGACTACGGAACGCTATTAGCAACGATCCTGACATACCTCTCTTGCTACATTCACTCCCCTCAAGTTTCTCATGCGGTCCCTTTTTAGGATGTCTCCACTCTGAGGATTATGAGTAATATGAGCATTTTATAAAAAAATATTACCTGCCGTGTGATAACAAAATACGAGGAAGCCTGACGCAAGAAAAAGCAATCGGCGCCAAAGATCAGAAATATAATAATTCCAATAATTATCAGCCTTCAAAGACATAAAGACATTTTTATTTCAGCATTTTGGTTGTTTACATCACTTATACAAGTCAAAATCCTATTCCAGATGATGCCGGACTGAACGGAGTTTTTAGAACACGTCAACAAATTCTGTGCTAAAGATATTACCTGACGGACAACTATACAACGCAAACATCAAACATATTGACTGGTCATAAGACCAACAGACCAATCTTGCATGGCAGTGAGCCCATCGTCAGCCTAGCGTTGTCCCGGTTGCGTTCCAAAACCTACGCTTTGGAGCCCGGGGTCCACTCATGGGTGGCAGTGAGCATCAGTAATCATTAGGATTATGACCTAGTTTGCGGGTTTCAACTCCTTACCACGATATTTTGTTTCTGTACAGAGCAATATACAAAACTGTTTATCAATTATCTAGATGTTCTCTTATAGGCTCTACCTAGCTTGAGATGTCAGTGTGCGAGGTACATACATACATAGACTCACGCCTGTTTCCCGGAGGGGTAGGCAGAGACTACGGAACGCCATTTGCAACGATCCTGACATATCTCTCTTGCTTCATTCACTCTCATCAGATTCCACATGCATGCTCTTCGGTTCAGGGTAGTTCTAACCTGTCCTGTTTTAGGATGTCTTCAATCTGGTCACAGAACGTCTGCCTAGGTCTTCCCCGTACTCCTGTCCCATTCACATTGGCTTATATGTCTGCTTGGTCAGTCTTTCGTCCGTCCTCTCCACGTGCCGAAACCACCTTAACATACCGTTCTCGAGGTGCCCTAGGATATTATATATCCTGTGTCGCAGGATTTTACGCACATGCAAGCATCGGACACAATGAACACTGAGACTCGAAACAATAATTTACGGATCACACAAAGTGTTGTGTTGTGAGATTTTTTGGAATCGAATTTTAGAATCGGAAAATTGGGAATCGAACCGACAACACTCGACGCAGTATCAAGCTTTAAGGCGACCGTATAAACCACTACGTCCTCGGCTTCGTCCACGTAGGTGTCAAATTAGCCTATGTGTCATTCTGTAAGCTGTATTGCTAAATGCGATCAAAATCAGTTCAGTAGTTTCAATGTGAAAGACGGACTAACAAACCCATTTTCGCATTTATAATTTTAGTATGGAAGTATGGATTCTGCCAACAATATTTACCTACTTTAATCGTAAAGCATTGTAAACTCTAAATAATCAAATTACAACTTGTTCAATTTCCAATAGAGCGCTATCTGAATCTTAATTTTCTGTTCTTCTGTTTCGTAAAGCACTAAAATACAGCTAGTTTATCTTGTTAATATTAATGTGCCCACTTGAGTACTACGGTTAGCCAATTAATAATACATACACATACATAACGTCACGCCTTTTATCCCCGAAGGGGTAGGCAGAGGTGTGAAAAATTAATAATGTAAGTAAGTATATATATTGATAATATTGGGTTATTTCTTCGGTAGTGACAACTCTGTCACTGGTTTTTAGGCTGAAGAGATTACATGAACCGCTTAACAATGTAGATGAGCCCGCGGTTACCCTCGCGTTATTTAAGTCTACTGCTCCGCTCCCGTGACTCATAGCGTGATGTTATATAGTCTATAGCCTGCCTCGATAAATGGGCTATTTAACACTCAAAGAATTTTTCAAATCGGACCAGTAGTTCCTGAGATTAGCGCGTTCAACCCAACAAACAAACAAACTCTTCAGATTTATATATTAGTACGAGTATTGTCTTCTTTCTTTTTTTCCGTAGGCAGAGGTTTATTACGCACCCACACTTCGCCAGTTAAGTTTCGGTCCTGTTTTGTAGTAGGGGGCGAGCCGATTGCCATCTACCGGGCACATTGTTAAGCGATTGCCTACCCCTTCGGGGATAAAGGTGTGAAGTTATGTTATGTTTTTTTAGTGTGACTGTGTGGCCCATTCTGGTGTTGGAGTTTGATGACTGCCGATTGCCCGAGACGTACCACTTTTCCTAAAGATGCTTGTCCTGAGATAAGATTAGATGAATCGGTTTGATCAGGCAAACGAAGCCTTCATGTATTAAAAAATATACAATATTCGTATATTAAGTAGTTAAGTACTTTGTTACACTTTGTGAAAAGAGAACGGTAGACTCAATCAAGATTTCTTTTCAAAAACAGCAGCAACCGGTCAGTTTGTAACCGGGTACCTGTAGCCCATAGATGCAAAATTATGACAAAGTGGCATCCCTCGCACTTTGTCAACTCTAGGTTTTCGGGTGCTGGCAAAGTTAACGCCAGCCAGTATCTTCTCTCATACCCTCATTATTCAGTCTCTCTTCAAGAGGAAGATAGGAATGAAGCTACAACTCTGTTCTAGCTGTCACATCTATACACATAAATAAAGTTGGAGTGTCTGTTTGTAATATTAAAATAACTGCTTTTTACTTAATGCATATGGATATATACACGGTACATATACCTACCGAAAAGACATTTTTTTTTTATTTTTGTCCGTCTGTCTGTTTGTTCTCGCTAATCTCTGAAACGGCTGGGCCGATTTTGACGGGACTTGCACTGGTGGATAGCTGATGTACCAAGGAGTAACTTAGGCTATAAATTAACCGGGGACGTAAATAGTTCCTTCAAGACGCGGGTGAAACCGCGGGAAACAGCTAGTTCGATACATATAATACCACCACGGGTTTTAAAGTTATAAAACTGTTATCTACCTCTGGCGAGAGCCTTTGTCTCATAGATGCTTGAAGCGAACAAACTTAAATATAAAAAATACGCTCTTATTTAACGAAAAGTTATGGCGAATTATAAGTGATCTCAAAATATTTTGTGTATTAAAACCACGGGTAACTTTCCGTTAAACTACTAGGAGATGAGGAAGGGTCTACTCAAAAATCTTTTCCTCTGCACCCGCTAATACCTTCCTTTTTGTGCAATTTCAATGCCATAATCATTGGTCACAGCCACGGTAATAATATCTAACAGTATTGTAACTCCATACAAACGCACGAAACTCGAGTTATACCTACGCGCCTCGAGTAGAGTGCCCATTAGACTGGGCGGACTGTGCCTAAAGTACCCACAGCCGCTATCGTGCCGCAGCTCGCATGCGGCGCGTCTGGTAGGTATATAACTCACGAAGACGGCCGAGTTACAATACTGTTAGATTATATTACCGTATCACAGCTCAACACAGAGGAAAAAGGATATAAATAATAGTGGCACCTACAGATAAAAAATTTAACTTATGTTTAAAGTCTAGAAAGTCAAAGTCAAAATCCTTTATTCATTTGGGTCACAATGTGACACTATGAACGTCAAAATAATAAATTTATAAAATAATTACTTAAAGACTCTACATTTACATTTACTGCCACGTTCGCAAAGCAAGGGCGTAGAAACATGAGAAAGAACGGGCAATAAAACTCACGGTCACTCTTTTTCATCGCCAGGTTTTGCATAATACAGATTATTTTATCGACGTAAACATACTCCCTTACACAATAATTGAATGGACTGTATAAGAACAATAAGATAGCCATCAGAAACATTAAAATAATGTAGTATAAGTAAGAATGTTGAACATTTTATTTATGCTCCACCAACCCAATAAAAAAAATAGAACACATCACATCACATTGTTTTAAGAAAAACATGCAACCGCATCCAACCAAAAAATCGACGACCAGTAAACAAACGGTAGTAACTAAAAGCAATAAAATCCTTGAGACACTGGAAAGTAGAGCATCGAAGCATTCTTCGTATGTCAATTGATACAATTCTTTCACCATCAAAATCAACTATAACACCAAAAGTGTAAGGTCCAAACTTCTTTGAAATTATCATGTTAGTTACGTCGTTTTGTGGTGTGGATGTTGCAGAATCTAGATCTCTAAGGAGTTGTGGGAACCGTGTCCCTTTCAAATGTATGTATTGTTATTTATAGACCAGCGCAGTGTTGGTGTCAATATGCAAAGTGCTAGGATGTAGAAATTGAGGAATGTTGTGGGAGTATGGTTTAAGATTCATTGGAACTATAGGGTAATAAATTAGGTAGCTTGCGAAGAATATTGTCATCGTTATGCTAAGGCCTTTGATTTTATTTGTGGTATTCTGTTTACTGAAAAGGTATCCGTTCGCAAGATAAAGAGATTAATAATAATAGATGACGAAAGACTGACAAAGAAGATATATAAGGTAAATGTGAATGGTTCAAGACGAAGGGCAAGACCTAGGCAGTTGTCTGACCAGATTGGAGACATCCTAAAAAGAGGAGTCAGAAGTACCCTAAACAGAAGAGCATGCATGAGAAACTTGATGGGAGTGAATGAAGCAAGAGAGGTATGTCAGGATCGTTGCAAATGGCGTTCCGTAGTCTCTGCCTACCCCTTCGGGAAACAGGCGTAAGTCTATATAAGTATGTATGTATCTTAGCGCAATTCAAACACAGTCATCTGATGCCAAACTTGACAAAACCAGGGATTTGACAATATGCGTGTGCATATTGTCAAATCCCTTACAGACGCAGCAAAGAATTAACACGGTTGGTTCAAAGTGGGAATCGAGTAAAAAAAATTGGAATAGCCGATAGGATTTGGTGAATTAATAAAATCCTGTTTCGTTACTTATATAAACAACTCCTGAACTATTAATAAATCTTGTGTTGAGGGGGACTACATAAACGTACAATCATCAGACACAAAGTACACACAGATTCGGAACGATATACATACATAGTCTCACGCCTATATCTCCGAAGAAGTAGGCAGAGGTATATTGCTACACCTACTCTTCGCCTGATTTATTTTGCCGTACCGGGCACATTACCAGACTCCGTGCTGCTACTGAGAATTTCCTAACGGAAAAACCCAATAACAATTTACCCGACCCGGGCATCGAACCCAAGACCGTACAACGCGTAATATTTATGCCATATTCGGAACTACAACTTGTAGATAACACAAAGTGTTTATTAATATTAAGGCAAGGAGATTCTGAAGTGGCGATAAGGTAGATCGAGGATCTGGTTGAAATGCAGGAAGTGGTTGGAAGCAGACCGCTCAAGTTCGGTCAGTGTGGACAACCTTGAGGGCCTATGATGTCCAGCATTGGACGTCTTTAAGCTGAGATGAAGATGATTATGTACATACATGATAGACATTTTCAGCACCACCATCATCATCATCTTCGGGGATAAAAGGCGTGAAGTTATGTTATGTTATTATTTTTTCATGGCTATTCCTTGCCGCCATCTTTACAGTAGAAACACTATGTAGATGTACCTATTCCTTAGATCTATTACATAAACGATTGTCCTCTAAACATTCCACGCGGTAGGTCCCTTAGGGAGTTACAAAACGTATGTAAACCAGGACAGTAACAGTTGGCAATACATCAAGTTGACATTACGAAGCTAATGCATGAATCAATGTTAATGTATATGAATGATTAATGAGGGATTAATTAATCATGACTTATTCGTTTACAGCGAAAGTAAGAGTGGATAATATGTTAGTTTTGAAGACAAAAAGTCTATTAACTGTTTATAACATACATACATACATAGACTCACGCCTGTTTCCCGGAGGGGTAGGTAGAGACTATGGAACGCCATTTGCAACTATCCTGACATACCTTTCTTGCTTCATTCACTCTTATCAAGTTTCTCATGCATGCTTTTCTGTTTAGAGTACTTCTAACCTGTCTTTTTTTAGGATGTCTCCAATCTGGTCAGAGAACGTCCGCCTAGGTCTTCCCCTTCGTCCTGTCCCAATCACACTTGCCGTATATATCTTATTTGTCAGTCTTTCGTCATCCATCCTCTCCATGTGCCCAAACCATCTTAACATGCCTTTCCCGATGCTTGTCACTACATCTTCTTTTACCCCACACCATTCTCTTATCACACTATTCTTTACTCTGTCGGTCAAGGATACACCACACATACATCTCAGTGCTCTCATTTCTACAGCATTTATTCTAATTTCAAGTCTCTTCTGCCATACCCAACTTTCACTACCATACATAAAGGTAGGCACTAACACCCCACTATGCCCAGCCAAGCGTGCCTTTTTGGACATGTTTTGACTGTTCATAAACGCCTTCAGAGCTCCATTCACACTATTACCTGCATTAACTCTTCTTTCAATAGCTTCTTCATTCTTACCAAGAGATGGTAAGATAAGGTAAATAACGTACCTACCTAAGTAAACAAACTCATTCACTTGTTCCACTCGCTGTACATCGATCAAAACATTACAAGGCGTAACACATTCCTCCTTTTCAAAAACCATAACTTTCGTTTTACTCACATTCACTTTCATTACTTTCCTCTCTAACGCACCATGCATGATTGTTACCATCTCCTGTATATAAATATTAAATTAATACTAGTTTTTGGTCAATGCTTGCTATTATGAAAAAGTTGCATGTATGAGAATTCTTTATACTGTCCTCGAAAGACTGCCAACCCGCACTTGGCCAGCCCGCTGGACCATATGGCCTAAACGTTCTCGTATTGCGAAGAAGTCTGTCCTCAGACGTGGGACATACTTTAAACAAAGCTGTTATTGATGATATTCCAAACCTTCTACTACATTTAACATTTAATTTGCCAAATATATACTTTGGTTATTAGAGTTATTACATCGAGGGCAATGGGAAGAACATAGCGAGGCATATGTTCAGCAGTGGACAAAGGTGGACCGTAGATGATGATGATGATACTTTGGTTGGTAAAAATATCTTCTGGATACAACCATACACACTGTCAACCACTTTGTAGCATTGTTGTTCCTTACTTTACATTCGATGCGACGACAAATCATGTCGGCAACGCGGCCATTAATGCAACTTTTACTCTGACTCATAAACCTTAAACGTCTATAGTATATTAAACTGTTACAGAAGCCTGCAGCTCACAACAACGCATTGTAGTGTGCAGAGCAATATCAGGTCACCGTGAGCGAGTAACTGATGCAATGTTCTACATCCATATACAAACTAGTCAACTACAGTAACTTCAACTTGTTATTTTCTTAGGGTTCCGTACCTAAAAGGTAAAAAACGGAACCCTATTACTAAGCCTCCGCTGTCTGTCTGTCTGTCTGTCTGTCCGTCTGTCCGTCTGTCTGTCACCAGGCTGTATATCATAAACCGTGATAGCTAGAGAGCTGAAATTTTCACATATTATGTATTTCGGTTGCCGCTATAACAACAAATACTAAAAATAAATAAATGAAAATATTTAGAGGGGATCCCATACAATAAACGTGTTATTTTTCGAATTTTTTTCTCAAAATTGCCAACGGTAACAGGTAGACGCTTAAAATTTTCACTGAATATGTAGTTGTATATTACCTTTCAAAATAAATCATTAAATAAAAAAAGTTAATAATAAAGGGAGGCTCCCATACAGCAAACATAATTTTTAAACAATTTGGTACTCGATTTTAATAAATAGGTAGAAACATCAAAAATATTTAAGTATACATACAACAATCGTGATTGTTTTTTAGGGTTCCGTACCTAAAAGGTAAAAAACGGAACCCTATTACTAAGCCTCCGCTGTCTGTCTGTCTGTCTGTCCGTCTGTCTGTCACCAGGCTGTATCTCATGAACCGTGATAGCTAGAAAGCTGAAATTTTCACAAATTATGTATTTTGGTTGCCGCTATAACAACAAATACTAAAAATAAAAATAAAAAATTAAGGGAGGGTCCCATACAAAAAACGTGTTTTTTTTCGTATTTTTTGCTCAAAATTACTAACTGTTACAGGTAGCTTTAAATTTTTACAGAATATGTAGTTGTATATTACCTTTCAAAATAAATAATTAAATTTAAAAAAAGTAAATAATAAAGGGGGGCTCCCATACAACAAACGTAATTTTTATGCAATTTGTTACTCGATATTAATAAACAGGTAGAAACTTATAAAGTATTTAAGTATACATACAACGAACGTGATTTTCTTTTATAGATGATGGTACGGAACCCTTTGTGCGCGAGTCCGACTCGCACTTGCCCATTTTTTTATAAATAATGGTACAGAACCCTTCGTGCGCGAGTCCGACTCGCACTTGCCCAATTTTTCAAGAAGTTATTCAGCTAAGATTAAACAACAGAACGTTTAAAAGTAACTGCTTTCAAAGCAGAGGTCATGGTTTACACAGACCAAACAGCAGACAATTTAGAGGAAGAAAATTAAGATGTTTAACGAAGCAATAGGCAAAATTTAACACTTGCAAATATCCTGATTGCTAAGAGAACAGAGGTTGAACATCCAGCAATCTTCAACATTTGCTTACGGCTATAAAGACAACCATGACCTACGTATCTTACAACTTAGATTAGATAAGGTTATAAAATGACAACGTAGAATTAGGACCCACTTTGCCCGTTGGTGAAGACCGCATGAAAATCAGTTCAGTCGTTTTTCCTTTAGGTATGGCGTAAAGATAGATGCGACGGCGGACTTTATTTTATAATATGTAAGAAAGACAAAGATTGTATTCTTTTATAGATTAAAAAGAAACCTCGGGATTTACAGATTTAAGAATATATGTACCACTTTCTTTCATTTATTTTAGTTTTCATTATACAAGTACGTAACGATCAATCGATTTAAGCGATCCATTTAAATCTAGCAATCGTCAGCAAACTATGTAATAAGTTCTTCTCCTTACAAAAAAGACATGGGTCGCATTTCTATCACGCACATATACGAACTCGGGGAATACCCATCCAAAAAACCTAAACGTAACGAACTTAACGCAATTTTTACATAATTACCTACATAAAAGAAGCACATTGTCTACACGGCGTAGTAAGGGCCATTCCGACGATCGCGCACGTAGTGTTGCGCTAACGAAGCTATCGAACCTATCGCTTCAAGGCCTCCAATTGGCCAACAAACAATACAGATCAGATCTTATGGGAACTGGTTACCGTGGGTGGTATTGTTCTTACTGATTTAATGCCCTTTTCGTGTTGGCTTATTGTTATCGTTTTAGTCCTTTACAGGTGCAGAGATTTTGGACATTATGAATTTAGTTCTTCTTATATTTTATTTTAATCTTAATATATAAAATCTTTGCGTTACTGACTGACTGACAGACACGCTACAACCGAAACTATTGGGCGCAGGAAGCTGAAATTTGGCATGTATATTCCCTAGGCACCGTAGGAGTGCACTAAGGAGGGATTTCCCGAAATTCCCACGGGATCGGCCAAAACGGGTTAATTTACAAAAAATGCAGGCGTAGCTGCTGACGTCCTCTAGTTCTCCTATAAGTTTGATTGAAGAACTAGGGTTATTTATTCAAAGTTATACGTTTTAGTACAACTTATATTGTTTTTAATTATAATTCAACAGTTCCTTCCTCTTTTCTTACGACACCGACGGAATGGCCTGCCTCTGTGGTCCAATGGGTAGCGTATGCGACTGCTGATCGAAGGTCCCGGGTTCGATTCCCGGTGCGGGCAAAAGTGTTACTGAAAAATTCTCATTAGCAGCACGGAGTCCGGTGATGTGCCCGGTAACGGCAATAGGCTCGCCCCCTATTGCGTGGGAACTAAAAATGAATGGCGAAATGTGGATGTAATATTACACCTCTGTCTACCTCTTAGGGGATACAGGCATGAGCCTATAAAAAAAACCAACGGAATGAAACGGGGTGGTGACACTTCGCACTCTTTATCCGTTACACCAGTCTGAGAGCCTATTTACTAAGAATAGTGATATGCTAAGTACAAAAAAATAACGCTTAGTGAGAACTTAACTGTTCAATATACATATATTCTAAATATAGCGCACAAAATGTAATTAAAAGCGAGCACGAGCAAGAGCCTATTGCCATTCGCAAAAAATAATAAATATAATACAAAATGTACCTAGTACCAAGTTCTGGACATGCCTGAAACGAAAACCCAATAACAATATCTCACACCCGGAAATCGAAAAACTGGAGCTCACGACTACTAAGCAAGCACCGACGAAACAATCTTTATTTCGTAATATCCTTTAACTAAGGCTAGATTCCCATTACGCCGGACAGGGTATATCGTCGGACCGGGAAATTGGCTATATATTTCATAAGGTGCAGTAACCGATAGGCCAAATATCTGTTTTGATGAACTTTTCGTAGCTGCAGACAGAATATCGACCGGCATAATATCTACAAGTTCCTGATAGTACAATTAACCCACCCAGTACATATGTACGTGCAATGTTTGACGAAATCCGTCAAAACCAGCGGTCCCATTTTATGCATCGGCGTAGTTTGAATCTGAAGGTCAATTCTCGTAATTATATTTGTTCAAAATGTAGTTTCGATAAAGTCTCGGTGTCATCAATGGTATCACCATAATTAACTGATACTTGAATGATATTGTGTCTAGATATTAAATTGAACAAAGTGTCAACTATGACTGTGTCATCGTCCATGTCTTTGTGTCAAATTTGACTATATTGACATTAAGGTTAAGTGAATACTTTGTCAGTTAATCCAAAATCAAATCGCATTTCCTTCAAAATACAGTTTCAATGTCGGTCAACATACGAGAATCGACCTTCTGATCGATAATATGTAAACATCTGACAGCAGGTGACGGAATCCAGCACAATCGGGAATTGTGCTGGATACATCTTATGAGAACTGAACTTACCAATCAATAGACTCTGCTATTAATAAACGTCTATAAAACATAAGGATTTTACATATTCTTTTCGTAATAGACTCCGGTGCTTAAATACAAACTAAATAATGGTCTAAATGAAACCGGTCTGGTTGCTTCATGAGCAGTCGACACATCGGCCATTTAGTTCTAGCTAATCTGAGAGCCTTCTTTTCAGCATAATTTATGTACTATTGTGCAATCCCTTTGAAACCTGAGACCCTTTTTTGGAATAGTCATACTAAAGTCTCGTAATGCTAAAGAGGACGTAGTAATTAATAATGTAGATACAGAACAATTAATAACTAACACTGAGGAGTGAGCAAATATGAACAATAGATCACCCATCAATCATCATCCTCCTAGCGTTATCCCAGTTTCAACCGGGGGTCCGCTTACTAGTCTAACCGGGTTTGGCTGAATATTAGCTTTTCCACAGAACGACTGCCTGTCTGACCTCCACAACCCGAAGGGATAGCGATATTCCATGGTTTAAACTAGTGTCAGTTTATTTTAGAGGTATTGACGCCTAATCATAGTGAATATGATATAATATAACGCCTGTCAAAGATTTTCATGACAGCCGGGACCGACGGCTTAACGTGCTCTCTGAGGCACGGGACAAGCGATAATTAACAATTCAATACGCACATAACTCTGAAAAGTCAGTGGTGCGCGCGCCGTGGATTCGAACGCGATGCCCACTGCATGGCAGTCTGTTGGTATCTCCACTAGGCTATTGCTGCCTGTAGCTATCAATCAATATATACTTATATAGAATTCCTCCGTAACAGACTGACTGACAGACAACTCACATCCGAAACAACTGGGCACAAGAAGCTGTAATATGCATTATGCATGCCTATTTGTTGAGATGAGTCAGAATTTCGGTAAATCCCTTCTTAGTGTCCCCACTGAGAAGGGATTTACCAAAATTCTGACGGGAACGGAAAGAAACGGAAAAATTAAAAAAAAACATAATGAGCTAGCTACAGGCTATCTTATATTATATTTTTTATTTATTTATTTTTAAATAGTACATTTTGATACACACTTGAAAGTACAGCTTATTTTACAGCTTATATCTACACTAAATTGTGTACAGAAGGTCAATTCTCGTATTTTCTCGTATTTTATATGACATTAAAATTATATTTTGAACGAAATGAGATTATATTTTGAATTGACTCAGAATCGGTATTCTGCTAATTTAATGTCATTATCGTCTAATTTCACTTCTGTGACACATTGTTCAATTAACGATCTAGTCACAATAACATTCCAATAACATTCAAATATCAGTTTATTTAGGAGAATACCATTTGTGACGTGAGTATGATACTGACATTAGATCGAAACTGCATTTTGAACAAATATAATTAAGATAATTGGGCCTTAGGTAGAATTAATGCCTTGGGTATTATACTTAAATGAATTCTCCCTACTGATTTGGTACTAAGCGCAAGAAGCTGAAATTTAGCATGTCAGTTTCTTAAGAAGACTAGGGGTGCTAAAAAGGGATTGCTAGAAGAAAACCGAAAAAAACAATTAAAATTGCAAAAAATGTGCGTGTGTGGCTGCGGACATCCTCTAGTTTAAGTATCAATCTACAGCCAGATCACTCTGCATATCTAATATGCTTTAGACTATTTAAAGTGATGTATTCATTAACGCTAATGATCTGTAACACAGCATGTTTAACGATATGTATCGGTACTAAACTGTCTCAAATAATTTATGTTAAGCACGGATAACTACCTGTAACTGACAAATGGCGTAAGCGAGATTTTAATCTATTGTCAATCTTGAGGAATGGAATCTATTTAAAACTAGAAATATTTAGTAAATGCTCGACTTTAGAAGTAATGTTAAATTTATAAGTTTTTATAATCTCTTTCTTTCTATTTCGTGTAGTGTCAAAGTTTTGTGACCGCCCAAAGACCTCTGAAATAGCCTAACAATTCTTGTCCTGATACAAAAATTTGAACCCATAGCTTTACATGCCCTCCGAAGCGGGGTAGCGCTCTTATGTAAATGCCACTCTTGGTCACCCATGCAGGTAGCGAGCTGTGCAAGCGTTGCTTAACTTGCCGTCCTATTACAAACGGCACACCAAGTCACGCAATGAGCGCTACTGCTCTAACACTGGTAACAAGGGAACGGGAGGCGATTCGAAGTTTGGCACTCTTTGTCTAGAAAGACAACAAAAGAAAAAATAACTATATAGACACATTAAAAACTGACTCTAGTTCAGTCAAGCTGCCAATTTCTTAGCATCTTCTTTGTTGTAAACATATTATTTATGAATTCTTATAGGTATCTTAACTTGTTGACTTATCTTAATTCAGCAACATTAATTCCAATTTAATTGTTACATTGTCTTTTGAACCCAACATTTTGAAAATGTC
Organism: Euclidia mi; assembly: GCA_944739405.2. Taxonomy (NCBI): domain Eukaryota; kingdom Metazoa; phylum Arthropoda; class Insecta; order Lepidoptera; family Erebidae; genus Euclidia; species Euclidia mi. Next base: position 75,908,965 of record OX123191.2, on the reverse strand, counting down.
AAGGTGGAAAACGACGACCGATTATTATTATTATTGGCGATGCTAAGATTCTAACTAGCGAATCTAGCAGCGAATTTAGAAGTTGTCTAAGCACGACACTTTTGACAGGTCTCAATACAATTTACGTCAAGAAATTACTTAACCTCACCATAAACTCGAAGCAAAGTTGTATTGAAAGATGTCAAAAGTGTCGTGCTTAGACAACTTCTAAAATTGCCGCTAGAGGCGCGCGGATAATCTTTGCTTCGCCAATAGTAAAACTTTTTAAGTTTGACACTGTTTAGCTTCCAAATCCTTTCATTCAGTAATGGGACTGCGCGCATCATAACAGTTCCTTCAATGACGCTGTCAAAGGTGAAGGGCATCGATGGCATTCGTATACACAATATTACAACCTCAAGCGCATCCCATCTTTAGTATCAAGATGAATATAACCAGGCGAAGAAGTGACTTTATTTTTATACGCCATATCATCATTAACCCTGTATAGAAACTGTCCCCCTGCTGGGCACGGGCCTCTTCTCACTATGATAAGGGTAAGGCCATAGTCCACCATGCTGGCCAAGTGCGGGTTGGCAGACTTCACATGACTTTCGAGAACATTATGGAGAACTCACAGACATGCAGGTTTTCTCACAATGTTTTCCTTCACCGTTTAGCAAGCGATAAATAACAATTTAATACGCACATAACTTCGAAAAGTCATTGGTGCGCGCCGTGGATTCGAACCCGAGACGCTCTGCGTTGCAGTCCATCGGTCTCTCCACTAGGCTATCGCTACATTACGCCACAGCAATTCCAATATTATAAATACGGAAGTGTGTTTGTTTGAGATAGCTAGGAGGCTGGGGAGTAGCAGTTTGTTTTGTCATTTTTAATATTCAAGAATAGGTTCCTATTAAGATTATCTACAGTAGCACAGGCCGTCTACATCTAAAGTAAAGATCATCATTAATCTAATAAAGTGCGCTATGGTTGCGGATGGATGCGGGTGGCTCAGGACCGGTCCGTGTGAAGAGGCTTTGGGAGGCCTATGTCCAACAGTGTAGTATGTGAAACATAGGCGTAAAAATTAAATATTCAAACATTTTATTAAACAGATCCTTATTCTATCTAGAGCTTTCGATGTATAACAAATTAAAAGATTATATTAATTGTCATAAATCGAAATCAAAAACATAATTTATCAAATCGCTGAACAGATAACGAACTTCTGAGGTATCATCATCCTCCTAGCGTTATCCTAGTTTCAACCTGTGGTCCCCTTACTAGTCTAACCGGATTTGGCTGAATATTAGCTTTTCCACAGAGCGACTGCCTGTCTGACCTCCACAACCCGAAGGGATAGCAATATCCCATGGTTTAGACTAGTGTCAGTTTATTTAGAGGTACTGACGCCCTACAACGTCTGTCAAAGATCTTCATGACAGCCGGGACCGACGGCATATCGTGCTCTCCGAGGCACGGGACAAACTTAGTTAACTATCGATATCAATACGCACGTTACTCCTAAAAGTCATTGGTGCGTGCCATGGATTCGAGCGTGATACTCTCATCATGGCAGTCTGTTGGTATCTCCACTAGGCTATCGCTGCCTACAAAACAAACATAAACAACAAAAAATATATCTAAATTCAGAAACGCCAAGTTAATTAAGTCGTTTAAAAATAAAAAGAGTTATACGTTATGAATAATCGAATCACATTATATAACAATGTATGTTTTATGATGTTTTATATCTACATTAGCTGCTGGCATGTATCCAACGCTATGTCCTATTGTCCCTTTTACTTCCCACAGATTGCTTAAACTTCGTACTTACGTACAACATGTTAGGAAACACGAAGGAAAAACTTTAAACAATTAACGCTATCAAACCTAGAACAAAGTTTATTGTTTAGTTTACTTGTTGTATTTTTTATTTATTTAAGATACTCTTACTACTACTGTATAGTATTGTATTGTTTGAGATATACCACCTCAGATAAAGCAGAAATAATAGATACACATACGACCTTTACTACGAGTGAAGCCAAGGTTTGAAAGACCGCGAAAAAACCAATATTACCATTACTCATGTACCTAGATATATTTTATTCTTTAACTTTACATGAAACTACTAAACTAAGGATCTGTTATCTTCTTTATCTGTATTTTCGCTTTCACAAATTTTACTTTTATCATTTTGATCGTACATCTAAAAAGAATATCAACTCACAATTTTATAGTGAGTTGATATTAGATAGAAATAATTTACTTAATTAGAAAGAAATAATTTATTTCTACATCAGTCACAAGACACAACCATTAAATAACAGATTAAACATTTATCCTAACTGATATATCTTTGCAGAACGCAAACTACTGCAGCTGCAAATATGAAATGTGGTAGTCATCATCAGCTCTGTATATATAGGTATATGTACTGTCCCACCGCTGGGCAAGGGTCTCTTCTTTTTATGAGAAGGATAAGGCCATAGTCTACCACGCTGGCCAAGTGCGGGTTGGCAGACATAACATGTCTTTCGAGAATATTCTCGAAAGACATGCAGGTTTCCTTACGATGTTTTCCTTCACCGATAAGTAAGCAATAATTAACAATTTAATACGCACTTGACTTCCAAAAGTCATTGGTGCGTGCTGTGGATTCAAACCCACAGAGACACTCTGCCTAGCAGTCTGTCGGTCTCTCCACTCAGCTATCGCTGCTTCTGTGGTAGTAAGTTCTTTTTCTGTACGATTGGCCGATTCAATCTATTAATTTAAAACGTCAAAGATTTTTAATACGTTTCAACTTAAGTCAGAAGGTAAGTAGGGTCTGAATAAATTAATAACTGACTTGGTATTACATGGATTTCACAGCCTTTTACGTTAGAAGAACTGAGTTGCGAAGCTTTGATTTTCTGACAAGTATTGTTTTTTATGGGATATAACGTAGGCATAAGAATTAAGGGCTTTGTATAACTATCTTTTAAGAACGAAAATATTAACTAAAAGTTTGCTTATGTTAAGCTTGCACTATAAAACTGCAATGTCAGTTATAATACATAAAATTGGCCCTCTTTACCTTCGACCGAATTTGATCGAAGCTCTCTATAAACTCTCCTACCGCTAGACACAGGCTTCTGCCCAAACTTCTACCAAATGCGAGTTATTCAACTTCAGAACTTTACGGAAAGCTCATATAGATACATACATAGCCTCACGCCTGTTTCCCGGAGGGGTGGAGGCAGTGACTACGGAACGCCATTTGCAACGATCCTGACATACCTCTCTTGCTTCATGCTGTGCCACCGAAAAGCTCACAGTCAGATTTAACCATTTCATACCCAAAAGCAGTTTAGGTTCAAACTCAAGATCACCTGAGTGCCAGTCTGTTGATCTCTTCACTAGGCTTACGTTGTCGTTTTATTATATTAATTCTGCATTTGACGGCATTTTAATATTAACCATTGGTCAAAGCTCAGCCCTAATTTAATAAAGTTTAAATAGATACTTAATTAAAAAGAAACAAATTTCAAAAATAAAGGTGTTTAAATATTGAAACATGAATTTAATTTAGCTTTTTACTATTATATCGAAAATAACCAAAATTCATTTTCTCTACATTACAACAATAATGCATAGTACCTCTATTAACAATTACAATTCAATTTATCCAAAAGGAAATAAGCCCTATACCTGTAATCTACGCGTGAAATATCTTACACAATACATTAGGTGCGTAAATTACGAACCTTTTAGACTTAGACAGTCATAATATACAGCTACTATTAAATGTAAGACGACCATGTTAGATGAGCTCTAAGGATGTTAGTTAATCTGGAGAATCTAACACACTTTGTATTGAAAGTTTCTAAGGAGAGGTCAAGTTGTGTTGGTCAGGAAGCCGTTAAAATTTGTTTTGTTGCAGTGAAAGTGTGAATTTATACCTACTTACAAACTTCTCTTTTTCCTTCTCTTTTATTATTTAACATTACATGAAACCATTATTGACGAAAATAAATTAAAAGAATTAATACCTTATAAAACAACACTTCAAGGATTAAACAAGGATTAATTATTACGAATCCGTAGGAAATTCTTCACATACATATATTTTTTGGTTTGAGACTAAAGAGAACTCTCAAATACTAGTGAGTATCTTAGAATTTCACTGGTTGGTTAGGTTTGTTCATACAGTAGTCTGAATCACTTGAAAAGCCAGGTTCAACAACAGTTACCATTGAAGATCACAAGTACACCCTTGACTTTTTTTATAACGTGACGCCTGTATCCGCAAAGAGGTAGGCAGAGGTGTAATATTACATACACAATTCGCCTTATGCATTTTAAGGTACCGTGACGATACCGGCACTTTGCCTGAGTCCGATCTGCTACTGATAATTTGGAATAACTCAGTAGCACTTTTGATCGACCCAAGAATCGAACCCGAGACCTCCCGATCAGCAGACGCATACGTCATTTACTGGACCACGGAGGCAATCACACTTGATCACACTTGTAAATTCCCTAGGACGTTAAACGTTTAACAAACCCGCAACGATTTACTCAGAAATATATTGGACAAACTAAAAAAATAAATTATCCACTGTTTCACCCATATATAGGAGTAGTAATTATGTCATAATGAACTATTATTAGCCTGGCTATTAGATAATAAGCTATATAGCAGTGACAGTAACAAACTTAAAACATTAACGATACATGCGGTTGAATAACAGTAAAGTATAATAATCAATCCTGTCCAGACTAGTAGAGTCTACGGAGAAATAGGGTTAATTACTAGTCGAAACTTCTTACTTTACAAGCCATGCAACTTAATGGTAAACCCATACGACGGGGCAACCGAATCAATTGTATAACAAGTAAGTTACAAACAATTCGCATTTATACAAACACTCATTATTGTTTTTTTATAACATTTTCTCACATGACATGTTCGCGGAATCAAATTGTGCCCGTTTTAAAGAATATATTAACATGAGTTTACACTGTTTTATTGTATATTGAGGCGATTATTTGATTGTTCTTTAAACAGTAAGAGTACTTCTTGAGTGGATTACGAGAATAATATAAAACCTTTTTTATGAAGTCTTTATGGTGGGTGGCAATAGCTCCGCCTCATATTACTTACATGTACTTAAAAATTTATAAATATAATTGGGAGTAGGCCTCCCGCAAGGTGGACCGACGATCTGGTTAAGATTGCAGGAAGCGGTTGGATGCGGGCGGCTCAAAATCGGTATGTGTGGAGAACCTTGGGGGAGGCCTATGTCCAGCAGAGAACGTCTCTAGGCTGACATGATGAAGTGATATGAGGTGGAGCTATTGATTTAATTTTTCTCATCTGCACATTACATTCCACCGCTGGATGAAGGCCCTCAGAGTACGCCACAAAACCGTTTTCTAAATCCTCAAATGATTTGTCCATCCGTCATCAATTTATCCCTTAATATTGAACTATACTTGTTATTACCATCGAGTTAAGCCTGTACTTATCTAAGATACGTTTTAATAATAATGTATACATCATCAACCTCTTAGCGTTATCCCAGTTTCAATCTGGGGTCCGCTTACTAGTCTAACCGGATTTGGCTGAATATTAGCTTTTCGGCAGAGCGACTGCCTGTCTGACCTCCGCAACCCGAAGAAATAGCGATATTCTATTGTTTTAGACTAGTGTCAGTTTATTTAGAAGGTACTGACGCCCTGTAACGACTGTCAAAGATCTTCATGACAGTTCCGACGGTTTAACGTGCTCTCTGAGGCACGGGACAAGCAATAATTAACAATTCAATACGCACATAACTCCGAAAAGTCATTGGTGCGCGCCGTGGATTCGAACCCGATACCCTCTGTAACGCAGTCTGTTAGTATCTCCACTAGGCTATCGCTGCCTATCGTGTCTATATACATGACAATAATAATGTATACATATACCGAGCTAAAATAACATTGGAAGTCCTCTGTACGGTGGGTATACTTGCCAACTCTAATTTGTTCCTAGATAAAGGTAAATATTTATTTTGGAAAAAGGGACATTATATTGATCCAGTTCTTTCTCGTACTTCTCTCTAGTCTCGTTTTTGAGGTAGTAAGAATAGGGGATGGGCCTCCAGCCCTCTCACTCACCGAACGAAACGCAAGAGTGCAGGTCCTGTTACTTTACGTCGATTTTCTGAAAGAGGGTAGTACTTCCCCGGTCAAACCATTCGTGCTGTAATCAGCAAGGCTCTGCTAACCTGTACATGTAAAGTTAAAACAAAAAAAAAGGTAAAATAATCGTCAAAAAGTAGTAAAATTTGGCGATCGAGCCAAAGTCGAACGGAAGTGCATCTCTTAAATATTTAAAAGGTACGTAAATTTTCACCAGCGAAAGTGTATTTGTGTGCTGACTCAGCACATACTGACGCTGATTTAAATAGGCTTACGTTTACATGATATACAGGCGTCACAAAAAAATAATGCTCTAAGGGCCTAATAAAAAAAACTAAAAAATAATGCCTAACAGTAGTTAATCCAGCTTGCTTTGAATATTTGAATATTATTTTCGCTGATGCCTGCAGCTACGCCCACACATATTTTTTAAATTTAAATGTTTCTGCCCGAACCTTTGGGCATTTTCGGAAATCCTTTCTTAATGCACCTCTACGATCCCAAAGGAACATACGTGACAAATTTCAGCTTTCTGTGCCAATAGTTTTGGCTTTAGCTCTTCTGTCAGTTAGTCAGTAACGCAAAGATTTGATATATAGATGTGCCTATAGGCTAGAGGCTATGGCTATCAGAAATATTAGCTCGATGAGAAACTACTGCTACGCAGAGGCTCTTGAGTCCAATCTAATCAAAATCCAAAAATGCAGTCTGGAGTTCTCTCGATTCCAAAGTCCAAAAGTGACTTTTTGTAGAGAAGTTAAGTATGTATTTAGTTGTGAGTGATTGTTTTTTTTTTCCGTGTGGTGACGGATTAAGAATACGGAATGTCACCACCCCATATCATCCCATGGGTGTCGTAAGAGCCGACAGAGGGAGCATATATTATGCAGAGAACAGCACTGTAAGAGAAGGAAAACTTGATACAAACCCTATACCAACCCGTTTGGCCAGCATGGTATAGTAGGCCAATTCCTCCTTTCAAAAGAGAGGCCTAGTCCAGCAGAGAGATTGCTTTTTAAATTGCCAGGTAACCCGGGCACACACCTCTCACTTTTCGAAGTTATGTATGCATTAAAAATGTTAATTGTCGCTCGCTTACTAATGTGCCCGGTAGACGGCAATAGGCTCACCCCCTATTACATTGGGACCGAAGCATAACTGACGAAGTGTGGGTGTGTAATACACCTCTGCCTACCCCTTTGGGGATAAAAGGCGTGAAGTTATGTTATGTTAAAATAAATGTTGAAGGAAAATATCATGAGGAAATCTGCGCGTCGTGAAGATCTCTTTTTTTTTCTTGAAAGACTCGTGCGATATGCGCAAGTTCTTTTGACCATATAATGAACTATGGCCTTACTATTTTCATTACGAGATGAGGCCTGTGCTGCGTAAATGGACATATTATAAACCACTTGTGAACAAGGACGAGGATGGTGTTGATCTGCGCTACGAAATTAATTATTTTAATGTATCTAATTCTACAGGAAATCAGCAGTTTACTATCATCATTACCATATATTTATAACTATTTGTTCTGACTAAAATATCACCGTAGAGCCCAAAGTACTGAAGCTCGTAACATGGGATAGCGGGTTCCATATAGTCTTGTATGTTCTAGGCTACTTAGAAAGGAATTTAAAAAAGTTTTTTTAATCAAGATCTTACTGGGCTGGTCACGTATGCCGTATGCACCCAGATAGATGGGCTCAAGTAGTTACCAATTGAATGCCCCATGATAGTCGACGAAGACGCGGGAGACCTAAACGGAGCTAATCAATGCAGATTCACCCCTGTATGAAGCATGCAAGTTTTTAAAATTCATATTCACTTCACATACCAGTCACTAGTTGTTTCAACCCAAAAAAAATAAGGTGTGTTTATGACCATTTGCCTGGATGATTCTTAGGTTTGGCTGAGATATATACTAGTAATTAATCTTCGTAACTTTTATATTTTTTTCTGAATTCTTAAGTAACAGCACGGAGTCAGGTGATGTACCCGGTAGCGGGAATAGGCTCGCCCCTTATTACGTGGGATCTAAAATATTCATGGCGAAATATGGGTGTAATATAATACCTCTGCCTACTCCTTCGAGGATACAGGAACTTCGAAATCTCACTGAATTCAGAATAGATCAGTATTTTTTTATTCCATGTATAATGCAACTATGCTTCTAAGCTAAGCTTTCTCTAATTTAGCTTAATGCAATTAAAACTTAGCCAACAGAACAATGTTTAAAATAAGGAAAGTATTTTAAATTTTACCTTAAACAGAGATTTAGTTTATTTATTAAGGGCCATAAAACAGGTACCTACATGCACAGATATGAGAAGTATCAGATGTAACGCACGGCACAATTGCGTGCGGCCACTAAAGCAAATACAAAATTGAAAAGCGAATACAACCTCGTCTCAGTGCGCTACGAAGCATCGTACAGTTCACGCGTCACGATCACGTCAACTTTTAAATTCTCAAAATGCCGTCTTGTGTTCTTTATACACTGTAAAAGTTGTTCCTAAAAACAAAAACAGGAAAATGGAATATCTTTTCACAGGTAACTATTGATAATTTGACTGTTTCCTAATTTAATTTCGATAAAATTCGTATTTGTGCAAGAAATATGTAAGTGTTGCCAGTTTTTGTCGACGCCGTTCTGCCTGAATTAGGGAAAATGCACTTGCCAATTGATTATGTGATAATGATTGTCATGTTAATGAAAAATACATTACCGTATTATAAATGTATACTGTAGATATATCTTCTTTCTCATAAATATAGTAATAGAATTTCAATTTCCATTAGTATATACCTTACATAATATTGTTTTGAGTTCGATCCCCAAACGATCCAAATATTCGTGTACACCCTGCTACTCGTCAAGCTTATAAACTTTGACCTTTGCACCGTTCTTATGGCGTAAAGAATAAGTATCAAAATCGTACAGCAAATGTTTAGCTTGACTTGGCGCCGTGTGTACATACATACTTATGGCGTAGGGAATAAGTATCAAAATCGTACAGCAACTGTTTAGCTTGACTTGGCGCCCTGTGTACATACATACTAATGGCGTAGGGAATAAGTATCAAAATCGTACAGCAACTGTTTAGCTTGACTTGGTGCCGTGTGTACATACATACTTATGGCGTAGGGAATAAGTATCAAAATCGTACAGCAACTGTTTAGCTTGACTTGGTGTCGTGTGTACATACATACTATTTATTTCTCAACTAATCGACGCCAGCGGCTTCGCACGCACATATTTTCTTATTTCTCGTTTTGCCCGATCCCGTGGGAATTTCGAGAAATCCCGTCTTGGTGCACCCCTACGGTTCCCAAGAAACATACATGCTAAATTTCAGCTTCATGCGCCGAGTAGTTTCGGCTGTAGCTTGTCTGTCAGTCAGTCAGTAACGCAAGGATTTTATATATACAGATTTACGAAGTAGTTAAAACTTAACTCGGTACCTACATTTAAGAAATGTATTTATAAAAGCATTAATTAAATCCATGGTAAATTCTTCAAAACCGCAAATGAATATAAGAATATTACATAACTATATGCAAAATACTGGGAGATTATTCATAATCTGGCAACTTTTCACACACATAGACGCGCGTGTCCGTACAGTGCCAGTCGCCAAAGGTCACGCACACATAGCTGTCAACGTGCCACGCTTAGTTGGACGAATGTGCTCTATCTGATACTAATTCTCATATCTGTGCCTACATGTCTCAAATTTAAGATTGTTTCCACAGTTCATCGTTCAGTATCACTCTAGTAGGTACGACTAATTAGACCTGATTACAATACCGGCAAATGACACACAACTAAATTAATTCCAAAAACAATGACCCACCAGATTACCATAATCCTGAATCGCAACTTTTACCGCGACATACACCAAAAGTGTCGCAAATAGTTCGTTTGAAGTTAAACCTATGGTACAATAGTGGGGTACTACGCTTCATATATAAGTGTACACTTTAATGCAGTACATATCAGTGGCACTTTAGCTTACGTTCACAAACAGTGCAGTGTGTTTGTTTTGGCACTATGAAGGCTTACGTAAGTCATATTGTGATTTCTGAACGCTTTAACGGTTATTTACGGTTTTAAATTAGAATTTTGATTATGAAATTTGGGGTAGTAATTTTTGTTTTAAGCTGAGTTGTGCTGTGGTGTGTGATTTCAATAAATGCAGTTATTTTTAATTAAAAACTTCATGCAAGTACACAATAATATATAAATAATAAATAAAAGATAATTAAAAATAAAAGATTTCGCGAAAACTGCCTACTCCTATAATTTTACTTACTTTTTGTTACAAAACTTAAAACAAAATAACGTAATAGCAATTTATTTGGTATTTTCATCAAACGAATCCTTTAAAAAAGCGGTGTAAAATATACTTCGGAAAAGCTAGTATATTAGACCAACACACAAAACTAACTTACAACCCACAGACTATCTCAAAATATATAAGTATAATATAATAAATATTATTGATAGTTAAGGCATAGTTTATGCTCGTAAATATAGTAAACATCTAAATTAATACATATTACGTTACCAAGTGGTAGCCATTAAGAACCAGTAACATACAATTAGCTTTGAACAGCTATTTTACTTAATGCGCAAGTAATAAACATAACTTTCAACATTGTAATAATAGCAGATAATATTTAAGCCTATTAGGGGGTGTCTTACTATTTAAGCCATAATACAAAATTGGGACTAAATAAAATATATGATTCAGTAGCAGGTTTAGATGAATAAATATCATTTACATATCAAATGGGGCTGTAATATATTTGTATTTGACATTTTAATTTAATTTCAGAAAAATAACTAACCAGGAACTTAGACAACTCTAAATATTCAATGTCTAATAGTAAATGTATTTCTATTTTGAAAAGCAGCGATAGCCTAGTGGAGATACCAACAGACCGTCATGCAGAGGGTATCGGGTTCGAATCCACGGCGCGCTCCAATGACTTTTCGGAGTTATGTGCGTATTGAATTATAAATTATCGCGTTCCCCGTGTCTCAGAGAGCAGGTTAAACCGTCGGTCCCGGCTGTCATGAACATCTTTGACAGTAGCTATAGGAAGTCAGTGCCTGTGAATAAACTGACACTAGTCTAAACCATGGAATATAGCTATCCCTTCGGGTTGCGGAGGTCAGACAGGCAGTCGCTCCGTGGAAAAGCTAATATTCAGTCAAATCTGATTAGTCTAGAAAGCGGACCCCGGGTTCTAACTGGGATAACGCTAGGAGGATGATATTTTTATTAGGCCAACAATAATTATTGAAATTGTAATTTTGGTGCAAAGTCCCTTTGTTCGTTACATTCGTATTAAGAGCAAAGTTTTCATCATTCTAACTCCATTAATTTGATCGCAAGTTCGATGTCTAGTTACGCATTTGCGCCTAAACTTACTGCTTTCAGTTAGACAACATCACATCAAATTTTACGTTGGTACCTAGATATTATATGAACAATCAAAGATGATTTTCTTCAAACGATAACCGTCAGAGTTTTGTCTCTATCTACTACTTATACAATATGGACTAAATAAGAGTCATCAATACGCCCTTAATTTTTCAGAGTACCTAAAGCTTTTTAAATTCAAACAAAAATAATTCAATGACATGGGTATTTAGTGGAGATCCCATGTAAATAAAATGTAGGAAACAGTTTTATTGCAATTTTCTTTTACTATATAGATAATATTCGTATCACATAAAGGAGAAAGGAAAAAGATCAATGTTATTTATATATGCATCACATTAAATAAGTATTTGGTATTTTATTATAATATACACAGTACGCAATTATTGGACACCTCGGTATTGTTAATTAGTTGTTACTATGTTTCACGTCTGACTTTGGCAAAACTTTAAGAAAATTATACAATCTAGGCATTGCTTTGCACTATGAAGTTAAATCAAGAATCGCCCAATTGACGGCGATGTGGAGGATTTCATGTATTGGTTTTATTATTTTGTTTGTTATTTACGTGTAGAAATTATTGTTTTATTTTATGTGTATATAGCCACCTAGAAATAGTTTAATTATCATTGTTATTAAATAATTAAATTATATAGAATGTAAAATATTTAAATACCTAAAACTACCTTTTGACTCCTTTTTTTAAAGACGATAATCGCATTATTTGTAACCAGACATCTTGTTCTCCACCCGCGTTGATTATACACCTAAACATTTCTCAGGTTTTACCCTATCTATTAGTGAAAACCGTACAAAAATACGTAAGGCAGTTTTTGAGTTTATCGCATTCATGCAGACAGACAGATAAAAGGGGACTTTGTTTTTAAAATGTTAATATATTTGTGTAATACCTATAGTGATAGGTACCTAAATAATTAAAGATATACTAAGGCATTTCTATTACACATGTGCCATTAATACAAATGCTTAGCGCAGCGTTTGGCGAAATAACGCTCACGGCGGGTGGACATTACCTGCAAATATAGAAGAAGAAAGAAAAACTATTTATTTGTCACAGACAACATATAACAAATCGCAAGGCATACTTAACATTAGTCTGTGACAGAAAGGTACACACTCAGCTATTGTTGCATTGTGGTAGTGTCCACAATACAACGCTGGTATTATGTGTGTACTTTAAATGCCGCACGGACGTTAGTCAGTACAATTTTATTGATAAGAGAAAATAAAAAATGTGAATGAGAATATAACAAATTTCAGGTCTCGTGTGCCCGTTTGTATTTTTCCTACTGTAATTTATAAAATTATCTGGCTTCACATGCGGTTTCGCCCTCATAGTTGTCGAATATTGCGGTAAAGTTGAATAGCCTATGTGATCTTTCAACCCCTTAATAAACTCAACGTACAAAATCATATCGTGACATCGCTCCATTGCGACGTGAAATAGGGACAAACAAACAAACAACCTTCACATTTATACTATTAATTTGGATAAACTGTAACAAACTGGTGCTAAAGACCAATTCGTGAAAAATACACACAAGAGCGATCGCAAGGAGGTAAAATATTGATATACCCATTCTTCCACTGAATGGGAATCTAAATCACAACAATTGAATAGATCGACTCGTTCCGTGTACTATATGGACTGCACAGATGGCGTAGTGGTTCAGGCAGTCGTATCGCGAGACGTGGATTCGATTACCACGAGAAACAACACAGTACAAATTATACACTTTTGTTTCTGTGTGGGTGTTATTTGAAGTGAATGGTCGTAAAGTTACCCGCGAAACAGGATTCATTCCCAGTGTAGGAATTGCCTCCTAAAAGATAGAAAAAAATTAAGTTAGGGCGAAGTGATCACTAAACCTAATACCCACTTTTCATCGTAAACAAACCCTTTATAGGCAATCCGCGTATTATAGAACTTGAAATTCTTTTATTACGTAAACCCATTACCTAGCATAGCATACATTCCCATATGTAAGGTACAAGTTACAACGTGTAGTTAGATAACACTCTAGCTTTTATCTAGAACCTTTTCCTGGACCACTTGTCACCAGTTAGGGCGAACTACTTCCTAAACATATGTGCGTAACATACGTTTAACATACTATACCACGTAACAGGGTCTTTAATAAAATATGTTATAAGTGGTTCATATAAGTTAATGGTAATTTTCCTTATAGCAATCTTGAGTTTCCGTGTAATGTAAGGTCCAATGTTGCAGAGTTTAATAAAATAAATTTTCTTTTAGGCACGTGTCAAGCGGTAATTAACAATGAAATAATACTTTAGCCCATCCCAAACAAAGCAGAGTTTTTTCTGTGGGTTCTAGACAATGGATAAACATACATACATAAACAATTATTTTTCTGCCTCCGTGGTCCAGTGGATAGCGTATGCGACTGCTTATCGGAGGTTCCGGGTTCGATTCCCGGGTCGGGCAAAAGTGTTACTGGGTTTTTCCGAATTCTCAGTAGCAGCACGGAGTCTGGTGATTTGCCCGGTAACGGCAATAGGCTCGCCCCCTATTATGTGGGAGCTAAAAATTCATGGCGAAATGTGGGTGTAATATTACACCTCTGCCTACCCCTTAGGGGATACAGGCGTGAGTCTATAAAAAAATACTATACATAAAACATACAATTATTTTTCCAAATAAGTACGTTACTTCGAAAAGTGAGTGGTTCATGGATTTGAATCCGACTATCTGTTGGTATCTCCACTAGGCTCGCTCCATTCATCCAGAATAGCAATAAATTAAAGAAATATAGGCATAGATCGTAACTTCTACCACAACTGAGCATAAATAAGAGTTCTTCTCGTCTACTGTCGATATATAACCATCATCCTCTTAGCGTTATCCCAGTTTCAATCTGGGGTCCGCTCTCTAGTCTAACCGGCTTTGGCTGAATATTAGCTTTTCCACGGACCGACTGCCTGTCTGACCTCCGCAACCCAAAGGGATAGCGATATTCCATGGTTTAGACTAGTGTCAGTTTATTTAAAAGGTACTGACGCCCTGTAACGACTGTCAAAGATCTTCATGACAACCGGGACCGACGGCTTAACGTGCTCTCCGAGGCACGGGACAAGCGATAATTAACAATTCAATACGCACATAACTCCGAAAAGTCATTGGTGCGCGCCGTGGATTCGAACCCGATATCCTCTGCATGGCAGTCTGTTGGTATATCCACTCGGCTATCGCTGCCTTTTGCCACTGTCGATATATAATAATAATGAATAATCTAAACTTGACCTGAATGAAGCATTTTTATCTAAAGTACAGAAGGAAATGTAGTAAAATGACATAACCTTCGTCCTTGTGCAACTTTTTGATGAGAGTTTTGCATTCAGATCACTGCTTTATGCGCGGAAACATTCGCTTGACCCAGCCTACTTAATTAGCTACCGTTGGCATAGAAATGCGCTATAATCAGTGATTACCCATCATTATACATAAGGTGTATTGTTTCAAGCGCCATTGCATCATTAAAGAAAAACCCCATTTGAAAACCATATTCTTTGTGACAAAATTGTGTTACTACTCAGTAAAGAACCTTGTACCTATATCTTTCGCAAGATAAGTTATAGTATCTGTTTCCGAAAAGTATTTATTCGTAAATATATGAATTAAGAGGTTGATAAAAAAACTTTCGTCGGAAATAGTTGGTATAAAACATTTCTGCGTAGATAAATTTAAAAACATATTTTTTTAGACCATCATGTATCCTCATTTTAAGGCTCTTAATTATGGCTGTATGAAAAAAGAAATACCTAAATTGAAAGGAAAATGTCTTTCCACGTGGACATAATAACAGACATAAAATTAAAAAAATACATCCATGTCATAACCTATTATAAAACCCACAAACAACAATCGAAACCAACATCCATCATGATCGAATGACCATAACATGTCGTCTAATTAGCATGCTGACCGTACAACGAATTTCGTTTTGCTGACCGTACACGCATACTAAAGCGTGCGATGAAGTCACATCACGCAATCAAGTAAAAGTAATCGGGTGCATTGTGTTTGATACAACACGTCGATCGTGTATCGGCTTCGATTTTGGCAATGTTATTGTTCCGACTTTTCTTTTCATTTGCATATGTGTGGTTTGTTTTGATGGCTATCGTTGGTTACATCTGGTTGGACTTTTTAGGGAGCAATAAACTTTAAAAATAATACTTTCGTATTAATTATTATTAAAGATAATCGACGTAATCCTGTGCAAACATATTATAAAATGCATATAGTTAAATACTTTCACATCACTTTTTCTCTATATGTAAGACTTATTACTGTTTAGAATAAATTCTGCATCTCGGCATTTTCAAAGATCAACGTAAACAAAGTATAAAAAGAGACCAAAACTCTTCTCTCTTTATCAGCCTTTAACAGTCCACTGCTGGACTAGGCCTCTCCTTTGAAAGGAGAAATTGGCCTACTATACCACGCTGGCCAAACGGGTTGGTATAGGGTTTGTATCAAGTTTTCCTTCTCTTACAGTGCTGTTCTCTGCATAATATGCTCCCTCTGTCGGCTCTTACGACACCCATGGGATGATATGGGGTGGTGACAATCCGTATTCTTAATCCGTCACCACACGGATAAGAGAGGTCTGGATCCGTCACCACACGGAGACCAAAACGTATTAAAATAAAACGGATTTAAACAACAATTAAAATTTATTTGGAAAATAATTGTCCAGATACCACCTTCGTCATTTTGGTATCTGTAAAAATGCTCCATAATGACCTTATAAGAAAATGATTACAACAAACAGTAGACAGTATTTCCAGTACTTCTTCACATCTGATTGCATTCTTTTTTCCAGGTCGCATTCTTCTTCGTGGCAGCGTCGGTTCTGGCGGATCCTGAACCGAGCAAAGTTGTCCAGAAGCGAAGTGGCCTCGTCGGCCATTATGGACTAAGCGCACCACTTATAGGCCACTCAGTGGGCTTGGGCTACGGCCATGGTCATTTAGCAGCTGGCCCGCTGTCCTTGGGTCATGCCCACTTAGCTGGACCTGTTGGCTACAGCGCTGGTTTCGGGCCAGGCTTTGGCCCAGCAGGTCTGATTGGGGGCCCAGGTCTATCTGGAACTATTGTGGGTGCTGATGTTCATACGACGGTGACCAAGCACGTTGGAGTCCCAGTGCCGGCGCCTTACCCTGTAGCTGTTGACAGGCCTGTGCCCGTTCCCTACAAGGTATTTATATTTCATTGATCTAATTTTAGCACTGTCAGACAAATAAGTTTATGAGCCAAAATCAAAGCTCCGGACAGTATAAAAATCAGGAAGTATTCAATACAGTATACAATATTTTTGAGTTGTTATAGGGAGAACAGTAGCTCTGAATAAACTGACACTAGTCTTTAGCCATGGAATATCGCTATCTCTTTGGGTTGAGGTCAGACAGGCAGTCGCCCTATGGTGAAGCTAATATTCAGCCAACCCTGTTTAGACATAAGTCTAATAAAGCGGAGATCCGCTTATTAAAGCGGACTCCTGGCTGCAACTGGGATAACACTGAGAGGGTGATGATAGTTTTTACACTTAAGAACCGATAGACAGAAAATATTACTGATCCTTCCGTTGTTTGTACCTAAGCAAACACAAACCGTAGCTCATAACATCATCACTATTCCAGGTGGCTGTCCCGTACCCAGTAGACCGTCCCTACGCCGTGCCAGTGCCGAGGCCCTACCCCGTGACCGTGGAGAGGCACGTCGCTGTGCCCGTCGACAGACCAGTGCCTGTTCCAGTGCCTCACGCCGTTCCAGTACCTGTCATCAAACAAGTAAGTTTACTTTAAGGTCTTCAGATATATCAATTGAGAGATCAAATTAATTACTTCATCAAGATGTCAGGTGTAAAATGCGAAGGCATCATTTAAATACTCAAACTTCACTTCTATGGTAATACCCAGCTGAATAGTAATGGTCAATGATGTTACAAAAGTAAAAAGAAGTAGATATGTTATAGGCGTACCAAAAGCAGGACGCTAAACATAAGCCAGTTGGCAAGTCTGACATATGTGTGTGTGAAGTCACGAGCCAGCGTCAAAGTGAAACTGACACATCTTGTCAACAGCAAATAAAATATGGAGTTATCGATGTGTGCGTTAGTGTACCGGTTTTACGGATTGATTACACTACGTAGGTAACGTATCTACCTCTTTCTTGTAATATCATTGGTAATGGTAATATAAAGAAATTTATCAAAGTTCGTAGTATGTGTATGTGAAAACAAGATAGCAAATAATTATATGACTGACTAATTCAGTTGTTTTGAAAATGTATCTGTATGCTGAATTTATAGAAAAGAAGTAGATAACTTAAATTTAAATGTAGAATCATTAAGTAATTAACTAGAATGGTGAAGATTTTGATTTGAATTTGTAATAAAATAGAGTTTACTGAGAACAGGAATAGGGAACTAAAGTTAGTTGAAGCATAAAACAGAATCAGATAATGATCAGCATTGCATCCATTTCCGTCACATGTCGAGACGCTCAATTGAACACGATATCCAGTATATTTAACTATAAATCCAGTACCTATAGTAAATTATCTGGGAAAGAAAGTTGCTTTACCTGCTTATAAGTATAAGGGAAGAACAGACCATATTAATAAATGAATACGTATTTTGATTATACTTTTAAAATATTGAAACTGATCACTAGTATTTTAATTGTTTTTTGAAGAAAGTAGCCTTTTTACAATATAAGTTTTCTTTTTTAATATATTTTACCATCAAAATATTATATATGTCAACTTGTAAAGGAAACAATCATCTGATTCTCATATCACCTCTTTTCAGGTGGGAGTACCAGTTCCCCATCCATACCCAGTAGCCGTACCAAAGCCAGTAGCAGTTCCAGTGCCAGCTCCAGTCGCCGTACCCGTTGTCAAATCATACGGTCCTATAGTCCACGATGTCCACGCCCACGCACTGCACTCCAAATATGGCTGGTAAACCGACATATGACGTCACTCTTTCGATGATAGATAGACAGTCAAATATTCAAACGTCCCACGTTTAAATATTTGACTGTCAGATTTAAAAAATGGAATTCCAAGGGAGTTGATTCTGTACTTATGACATAATCTAGCCCTTGAGTAGCCAGTCAAGTTATAATATCCTCTAGTGAAGAACTTTCAGCGTTTCGGAGAGCAGAATTTTATTAATCTATCATCGAAAGACTGACGATGCCAACCAAATGAAATTGTTTATTTAAAGGCATTTTCATACGGGATTTTTGTACGTAGTCAGAACGTATTATGTGATGTAGATAAGTATAGATATAGGTGTGAGTGTATCTACAAATAACCTATATTTGTATTATGAAAAAAAATGGTGGTAAAGATATTCTGCATTCCAAAATCGAATATCGATACTAGCCACTCTGTGAAGCTTATAGATACTGGCCAGAAGTAAAATGGTGAAAACCAATGGCTATTCACAATGGCTGATATAGGTCGGTTCACGAAAGTTGACCACAAATGGCGGCCGTCGCGCATATGTACATTCGTGCACCAATGGCGTGGCTCCATTCTTGACGCAGTTAGGGAATGCGTCAAGAACGGAGCCACACCATTGGCATTCCACCCGCGCCTCACCCCGCACCTCCACGGGGACCTAAAAAATGATTTCTGCGCAGTGGTCATCTTTCGTGAACCGACCTATACCAACCAAAGGTGGCTAAGAAGTTTAATGACGTCAAATTCGTAAATACAGATATAGGTTAGGAATCGTGAAAGGAGTTAGGGATAAAGTGCAATCACAATGAAGCCTGATGCCGTTTGAAATTGGAATTCATTCAATCTAAGCCAACAGTTTCTTTGCCACTGATGTTATTAAAAAGAAATGTTGCTTATATTGAATGAATTACAATGAATATTTTAATATTATGTATATTTTTGGATTACAGATGCCATATTGTATAATTTTAAATATATAGAGAGAGCCATGACATGTAGTTTAATTATTTAGATATTTTTCTAAAAGTGTATTTATTTATGTAAGATGTATTTCCTGAATTGTATTTTTTATATTTATTGTATTTTAGTTATTTATAAAAATGTATGCGAGTGTTTTCATGTATTCCACGTGATCTCTCTCGGTGTTAACATGTATGAAGGCTTCGGAAAGTACCTGGTAATGCACTGTTGTATATAAATGGCGTTTTTTTTCTATTTTTAGCTTTACTTTTTTACTGACGAACAAAGGTTTATTTCGACCGCAGTCGACTAAAAACTATTTAATGTACGACCTTTTTTAATAAAATGTATATCATGTAATGTTTGTCTTTTTATCATAATACCCACATACCTATTTGACAGTAAGAGCATCGGAACTATAAAACTACTACAATAATGAACATTATATTATAATTGTCATGTTAGTCATGGGTTTTCATAAATTTGCCAAGTGCGACTAGGAATCGAGCACGAAGGGTTCCGTACCATCATTTATAAAAGAAAATCACGTTTGTTGTATGTAAGTAAACTTGAATATTTTTATATTTCTGCCTGTTTATTATGATCGAGTAAAAAATTGCTTAAAAATTACGTTTGTTGTATGGGACCCTTTAATATTTTTATTTAAGGATTTATTTTGGAAAGTAATATACAACTATGTTAACGAGTGTAATTTGTGGAGATAAATAAATGCTATTATTATTATTATTATTTATTATTATTATTATGTATTCTGTGAAAATTTTAAGCCGCTACCTGTTACCGTTAGTCGTATTGAGCAAAAAATACGAAAAAAAACACGTTTACTGTATGGGACTCCCCTTAATATTTTCATTAGATACTTTAATTTTTTGTATTTGTTGTTATAGTGGCAACGGAAATACATAATTTGTGAACATTTCAGCTTTCTAGCTATCACGGTTTATGAGACACAGCCTGGTGACAGACAGACAGACACCTTTTTACCTTTTGGGTACGGAACCCTAAAAAAGAGTAGAATAGCTACTTCACAAAGTTATATACCTATTCAAGTCATTGATATACCTAGAGGAATTTTTGTATATCAATGATTCAAACTGATGAAATGTTATAATGATATTTAAATGTTACTTAAATTATAGATTGCTACAGACCAATAACTTTGATACCAATATTTTCAAAAAAAATTGTAAAGTTTATATCCAAACAATTATATAACAAAGCATCTTAGCTATGGAACAAAAAGGTTTCTGGCCTAAAAAGAGCATAAACAGAGCTATAATATACGATTTCTTAAATGTAATCATGACGCATGTAGACAGTAGAACACCAGTTAGTGCGATTCTCTGTGATATGACGCAGGCGTTCGACTATGTTGACCATAAGTTTTTACTAACAAAACTAGACGCGTATGATGTAAGAGGAAATGTTAACAATCTGATAAAATCCTATTTAATGAATAGAAAGTAATATACAGAACTCGGAAACATTAATCCTGTTAAGAAAAAAGAAGAAACATATGTTTCTCATATACGTACAGTCAACCATGGCGTGGGTCAGGGTAGTGTGATAGGACCGTTATTATTTATCCTGTACATAAATGATTTGCCAAAAGTGACCTCTCACCCAATTACCTTATTTGCAGATGACAGTACAGTTGTAATTGACTATAAACATTATAACTCGTATGAAACTGACATTAATACTACATTATTAGAAATTATAAAATAGATGGATAATAATAATAATTTAAAAATTAATATTGGTAGGTAAAACCAATTTAATAAAATTTTCACAACGACATAAAATAATAAATTTGGACATTAATTACATGAATACTGAGATTAATGAAATTGAAATGACAATTTTTTTAGGTTTAACTATTGACAGTAAAATAAATTGAACAGCGCATACTGAAGATTTATGCAAGAAAATTAGCTCTACAGCGTACGCACTATATAAGCTAAAACCTTCTGTAAACCATGAAGCATTACTCATGGCTTACCTCGGATCAACTGCCTCTAAACTGCGTTATGGAATAATTTTCTGGGGCAACTCAACGAACAAAGAAATGGACTTTAAAGCTCAAAAAAGATGCATAAGAGCGATGTTTAACTTAAAATCTACAGACAGTTTTGAGTCATATTTTAGAAAATATTAAATCTTAACCTTACCATGTTCATATATATATATGAACCAGCAAACTTTGTAAAGTCAAACCCTGATCTTTTTGAGAAAACATCAGACAAAGTTACGCGTAATAGGAGGGAGAATATGAATGAAAGAATTCGCATACGTAAGGCAAGCACAGCTTTAATGCACCAAAGCAATTTACTATAGACAACAGGTGCCATACAGAATACTGTATGGCACCTGTTGTCTATAATAAATTGCCTTATAAAATCAAAAGTTTAAGCATAACAATTTTTAAGAAACGTCTAAATGATTTTTTAGTTAACAAAAAATCATTTAGACTTTTGTTGTTTTTTAGACGTTTCTGCCTCGTTGGTCTCGCGGCATAAATGTGCGCGTGGGATCGGGAGGTCCCGGGTTCGATTCCTGGGCCGGGCAGTGTTATTGGGTTTTTCTGTCACGAAATTCTCAGTAGCAGCACGGAGTCTGGAAATGTGCCCGGTACGGCAATAGGCTCGCCCCTTATTACGTGGGACTAAAGTATATCTGGCGAAAAGTGGGTGTAGAAATGCACCTCTGCCTATCCCTTCGGGGATAAAAGGCGTGACGATATGTATGTATGTATGTAGTTAACAAATGTTATTATACAATTAGTGATTTTTTGGCTGACAAATTACTGTAACTACATATAATTTTCCTTATTAATTATTGACGTATTTGACATTATTCAACTATTATATTCATGAATCATTGACATATTTGTCATTTTTTAACTATTATATTCATGAATCATTGACATTTTTGACATTGTTAACTATTATTTTTTTCTAATTCATTATTGCCATATTTTTTATTTATTGCAGTGATATAATAATATTGACATTTTCTGTGATTATTTCCTTACATGTTTGATATTAGCTTTAATTAATTAATTTTATATTATGTGTGTTTTGCATGCCTGTATGACCGAGAAAAGTGAAATAAAATTTCAACAATGTTTGTAACATCCACCTTACCTTTGTTCAGCAAACGAATAAATGATTTTGATTATAAAACTTAAATTATAAAATAAAAGATCCAAATAATGAAGCCATAAAATAATAAGTGGTGAAAATGCCTATCAGCCATGTTATCTAATATGTGGACTAACCTTGATGGGGCGTTTAGTGTACCTTGGGTCCTTCCAAACGCTATTTGAAAACTTTATGAATTTTAAAACGTTTTGCTCATATTTTATATGGACGATTTTATTTATCTGGTTAATAGCTTAAACATAAAAAAATCTTGGAGTTCCAGAAAGCTAAATCATTAATATTATCCGCTAATCATGATACATTTCCATATATTCCCACAGCATATGTGCAATACACAAATTGTTGTTTCAAGTTTGGGTTATTTGTATCCGTTGATTAAAAGGAGACCACACCATGACACAATATTAATTTATAGTGCGGGCTATTATCTTCTAAAACATAACAATTAAAACAGAAATTTCACCATGTTATATAGTCCATTGAAAAGTTACATTTGGGTTGCATTTATCAGAGGACGCAGTTTTATTTTACAGATTTGTAAGACCTCTTGTCCCTCGGCCGCCATCTTGCAGGTGCAGATAGATGGGTTTTCTTGATAATCTGGTAAACCATTGCTCGTAAAGATAAAAATCAAAATAAAACTTTCATCTTAATTTTTTCATCTCGTCGGCTTTCATCAACCGCGAATGTCATTCGGTTTTCGTTTGTAACTTTGTTATTATATTTCATTTTAAGACTAAATGCTACGGGATGAAAGAATTTAGAACTAAACATGTTTTGATTTTTTGTTTACGACCAATAGTACAACGGCTGCAATCCCAAAAACTTGGATTTAACTTTACACTTACTTGACATCTTAATTTAATCGTATCTTATACTAATATATAAAGCTGAAGAGTTTGTTTGTTTGTTTGTTTGGTTGAACGCGCTAATCTCAGGAACTACAGGTTCGATTGTAAAAATTGTTTCAGTGTTAGATAGCCCAATTATCGAGAAAGGCTATAGGCTATATAACATCGCGCTATGAGGGACGGGAGCGGAGCAGCAGCCTTAAATAACGCGGGTTTAACCGTGGGCATCCTCTAGTTAATGATAAAATAAAATTGCGTCCGCTGACAATGCACGCTAAGTCCAAAACAAGTAACATTTCAATGGACTATATGAACAAAGCAAATTCGGTTTTCAAATTGTGTACATGAGTTCTTCTTATTATTATTTATTTCCATTTATTACATTGTGTATGTATTAAAGAAATAATTATAAAAAATCTTATATTTGTACCGCTAATTTAAAAAGTGATAGCTTTCCCGTAGTAACCTTTTTTTTTTTTTTTTTTTTTTTTTTTTTTTTTTTTTTTTTTTACGAGGTGGAAAATCCCTTCGGATCTCCGACTCCTGGGGGAAATAAGAGCCGGAGTATGTGGTGTTTCCACTAAAAACCACCTCGACTTCCGCCATGTACCCGTGTGTCGGAGGGTGGGGCATCACCAAAGCACTCGTCGCCACCCTCCGACGGCTATTGGCCCGCCAGATGGTCAGGCGGGCCCCGAACAAAACCCCCTTGGCGACGGATTAAGGTGTTGGACTCCGCCGCCAAAACGCCCAGCGGCCGCAGAGGATAGGGAGGACGGCAACGCAACACCGCATCTCCTCTTCCTCTGCGGCCCCACCGCGACGCATCGAATGGTGCGCCCCCATTTGGTCGCGGGAGATAGGGCGCGCGGCAACGCAACACCGACACGCCTCTCCTCCCGCGACCGCACCCGACTGCGAGGGACAGACAGAACTGTCCCCCGCACCCGCACCGTTGGACGCATCCTGCGCAGGCCCCTCCAAGCCCACGCGGAGCGTCCCCTCCTGGATCCCTCTTAGCTTCACCGCGGGTGACCAATCCACGGTTACTGAGCCCCCCCACCACGACAAGGTGGAGATCCCACGGGGGGGTCCCGTAGTAACCTAACCTAACCTGCATTCCGTATCACAACCCAATAATGGAGCCACCTATTGATCTACACTAATATTATAAAGAGGAAAAAATTGTATTTTTGTTTGTAATGGATAAACTCAAAAACTACTGGACCGATTTAAAAAATTCTTTCACCATTAGACAGCTACATTATCTGCAAATAACATAGGCTATACTTTATTTCAGAAAAAAATAGGTTTCCGTAAGATATTTGGGTTTTTCAGGTACGCGAAGTAGTTCCCTCAGGACGCGGGTGAAACCGCGGGAAACGGCTAGTGGTAAATAAATGTAAGTTTACATGGGCTACCATGTTACTCTTCAAGTACTAATCCACTAGCACCGATGTATTATTTTATAAACTATATCTAGCAAGTCTACACATTCATACGTCATCGTACATCAAACGAATCACATTAGCCGCATGACCACGGTGTTATTACGTAACGCCATATAATCCGCTCCATTTCCATCGGTGTCGTCATCAGTCGCCATGCCTTTACCAAGTATTCGCCTCACGTCCTGTTCCTATAGAAAGTGGTACCTTAGTTCCTATTAAGGTAAGGGATACGTTACGTAATTGAACAGGTGGCGAGGATGCCGGATGCGCTGATCATGCTCATTACAACTGCTTTATAAATTAAGGCATGGCGTAATGATAGGGCATTAGTACAAACCACTAGACCAGTGATATACTCGGTTTTTCTTTTTATATAATAGGAGGCAAATGATTAAATTTTTTTTAAGAGTCATGCCTGTATCCCTGGAGGGGTAGACAGAGGAGTAATATTACACCCACATTTCTCAATGTATTATATATTTAGGTCATACGTTCACAGACAGTAGGTAGGCAAGCCTATTGCCGTTACTTTACGTACTGCACGGTTGGCGTAGTAGTTTAAGCGGCCGCCTCACCGCTTTGCACTGCGCCGAAGTGTTGTGGGTTCGATTCCCACACGAGACAACACTTTGTGTGATTCATAAATTGTTGTTTCGAGTCTGGGTGTTCATAAAAAAAACTTTGCCATTGAACCCGTGACACTCAAATCAGCAGATGTGGCTGACGCGGAGCAGGTGGTAAGTGATAATCGCCGCCCATGGACCGCAACACCATAAGAGTCACAAGTTCGTTGCTGGCCTTTTCGAATGCGGTAAGGGGATAATAGAAACAGCGGTATATGGGAGATGGAAAAATTGATTGGGCCTTCGGCACTTATGACAGTACTAGAGGACGCCAGCAGCTTCGCCTGCAATTGTTTTAAATTTACCTGTTTTGGCCGATCCCGTGGGAATTTCGGAAAATCCCTTCTTAGTGCTCCCCTACGGTCACCAAGGAACAGACATGCCAAATTTCAGTTGCCTGCGCCCAATAGTTTCGGCTGTAGCGTGTCTGTCAGTCAGTAAGTAACACAAGGATTTTATATATTAAGATTCCGTGAGAAGGTAGTTCTTCCTCGATTGAGCCAGTCCATTCATGCTGATATCAGTGAGGCTTTTCCAATTTTACAAAGTTAAACCACTATAAAAAAAAGAAACCATAAGGCTTAGAAGCATGAGATCTTGTGAGATATACTATGTTGTAGTTATCACGGTTGCTTTTGTTTTGTTTTTCGTGTGAGTGTGTGGCCAACTCTAGTAGGTAGTGTCGGAGTTTTTCAGACCGCCCGAAGGCCTTCGACGTGGCCTAACGATTCTTATCCTAAGACAAGAACCGGGACCGACAGCTTTACGTGCCCTCCGAAGCACGGTAGCGCTCAGATGTAAATGCTACACTTGGTCACCCAGCCAAGTGGTGACCTGTGCGAACGTTGCTTTACTTTGCCGATCTGTTACGGATGACAAGCTAAGTCTCGCTATGAGTGCTAACGTTGGTGAGTCATCAGGATTCAACTTCACTAGATCAGCCTATTAACTCTTTCCACGGTACCGATAGGGTTATTAGTACATATATGTATATCGATGGGGTTAACTAATATTTATGTAGCGGGTCTTTATCGCATAATTATCTATACGTCTATACTTTATTATTATAAATCATCGTTAGTCCAAACATCTAAAAATTGTTGATTCAATTCACGACTGCGGGGGAAGTCTTGAATTAAATTGATAAGGAGCTTATCGCGTTCATTCAGACAGATAGACGCGCTCGGGAGATTTCAATATATAATATGTATTTTTTCGCTGGAGGCATTGCCAGCTCGTGGTGGCAATGCTGCCAGCGTTCTGGGCACGCTCCCGGTCGACGGCGATGTGGCGGACTTTTATGACGCCCTCTAAAGTATTTTCTTTTCTGTTTTGTATATTCTGTATATATTTCTTAGGATAGTATTTTAAGATTGTTAAGTTGTAATTACATAACTGAATATTAGGTACGTTGTTATTAAATAAATAAATCATATATGGATAAATTTAAACTCAGACAAACACAGCTCAATGTCAACAACAAACAACCACTACTCATCTACTTTTTAATCTACATCCATATTAAAATTCAATGTACCATTTCTTCACACGAATGATATCCCAACAAAACCGACTAAGCAAATTCAATAAATTACCCAAAGTACCACAATAGACAATTCAGTTCCGCAAATCTGCAATCAGGTCATCCAGCGAATTGACCACGGCTTAAACAAAAGGACAAGCTGACGTAATACATCGTGACTGCCCAACACGGAACCCTCAACGTTACGTAATGGGGAAGGTTGCGCTAGAATGGGGTTCTGTGTCAATAGGAACTGGCTGAGTTAATGATATGTGGGACTCGATAATGGCTATGGTTAATAGAGTTGGCCAATGTGTTGTCAATGTTGGCTGGTCAAGTTTGACGGAAAGGTTAGGCATTGGAGCAACTGTTTATGCTGTGTCTAATTTGAAGACTTTCCTGGTCCTTAGTATACCTAAAAGTGAGTATAAAAGCATTTAGAATTAGTATAAAAATGGGTACCGAACTTAATTTGGTCTCTGCTTTGTTGCATCGTCTTCTCATAAATATGCATACACTTTTTAAATTATACTAACGATGAGGTGTCTTCGTAAAAAAATTGCCTGTTTAGCCATCGCTTTATAGAATGAAGCGGTGTTAATCAGGGCAATAGACCTAATATTGCTTAATCTGAAAAAAACTGATAATTACATTGAACAGTTACGCCAGTAAACGTAATTGAGTGTGACAAACAAACTGATTTTCGGTAATGTTCAAAGTACCATCTTATATTTTCTCGGATTGTACACATCGAAATACGGAACTGCAATAACAAGATTGATTTAAACACCAAAAACGTTAGTGTGTACCTATATGTTTTTTTTATTATTTTATAACACCAAGCCTGTATCCTTGAAGGGGTAGCCAGAGGTAAAATATTACACGCATATTTCGTCTCATGAATTTTAGGTCCCCCTCACAATGATCTTGCCCGACCCAGGAATCGAACTCAGCATCTGGACCTCCCGATCAACAGACGTTTACGCTATCGACCGGACCACGGAAGCAGTCTATGTGTATGTGAGCGTTTGTTTTTAATTATTGAAGTCTTTTCTTTGCCCTGACTCTAATTTTTTTACTCGATCGGAGTCCTATAGCATAATCCTGTAACCGGTACTTGCTTCTTATTTATAGACTCACCCCTGTATCCCCGTAGGGGTAGGCAGAGGTGTAATATTACACATTTAGCCATGAATTTTTAGGTATCGCCGTTACCGGGCACATCACCGCAGCTGCTACTGAGAAATTAGAAAAACCCAGTAACACTTTGCCCGAACCGGAAATCGAACCCGGGACCTCCGATCAGCAGTCGCAAACGCTATCCACTGGACCACGGAGGCAGCCAAGTTGCTTGTACTAGCTGTTCTCCAGAATTAATTTTTTTAAGACTCCTTCCGTACTAGAAGTATATAATATCCTGTGTCGTGGGGCACTTTACAAACCTTCAACCAACGGACACAAAGTACACCCAGACTCGAAACAACAATACATAGACTCACGCCTGTTTCCCGGAGGGGTAGGCAGAGACTACGGAACGCCATTTGCAACTATCCTGACATACCTCACTTGCTTCATTCACTCCCATCAGATTCAACAACAATTTACGGAGCAAAACTTCGCGCATTGTCAAGCGGCGAGACGGCCGCTTAAACCACTACGCCAACCGTGCAGTCTTCATTCATGAATCTATCTATACATCTATATTCTATACACATAAATAAAATTATAGTGTCTGTTAGTAATATTAAAATAACCGCTTTTTACTAAATGTATATGGATGTATACACGGTACATATACCGAAATAACATGTTTTTAAATTTATGTCTGTCTGTCTGTCTGTCTATCTGTCTGTCTGTCTATCTGTCTATCTGTCTGTCTGTCTGTTTGTTCCTGCTAATCTCTGGAATGGCTGGACCAATTTTGACGGGACTTTCACTGGCGGATAGCTGATGTACCAAGGCGTAACTTAGGCTATAAATCAACCAGTTACGCGAAGAAGTTCCCTCAGAACGCGGGTGAAACCGCGGGAAACAGCTAGTTTTATATAATATCAGCCCTGTATGTAAACTGTGCCACTGCCGTGCCCGAGTCTCTTCTCAGTTTCTTACTGTATGAAGGATTAGATAGACGACAGTCCACGACGATGAAATAAGTCCTGGTTAGCAGACTATTATACATGTCATGTCTTTCGAGAACATTATGGAAAACGTTCAGATATGCAAGCTACCTCACGATTCTTCTTCATCGTTTAGCAAGCGATAATTAATATTACGCTTTATTATGTACTCTTACAACATTAATATCAACCTAGCGATATCCTATGACTATGCTATGACTGCCTCGTTGGTCTCCCGGCATAAATGTGCGCGTGAGATTAGGAGGTATCGGGTTCGATTCCCGGGTCGGGCAAAGTGTTATTGGGTTTTTCCGTAATGAAATTCTCAGTAGCAGCACGGAGTCTGGTAATGTGCCCGGTACGGCAAAAGGCTCGCCCCCTATTCGTGGGACCTAAAAATTCATGGCAAAATGTGGGTGTAATATTACACCTCTGCCTACCCCTTCGGGGATACAGGCGTGAGTCTATAAAAAAAAATAGCGATATCCCGGTTGCATCCAAGTCCTTCACTTTGAAAGCCGGGGTTTAGTCATTTGTATTACCAGATTTGAATATTAGCTTCACGAGAGAGTAACTGTCTTCTGACCGCCGCAACCCAAAGGCATAATTCAAGATCTTCATCACAGCTGAAACTGACGGCTTATCTTGCTTTGCAAGGCACGGGGCAAACGACAAAAACTATTAATACGCACTTCAAAACCCAAAATGGCCATGTCCGCCGGGGCTCAAACCCGTTACTCTCTACAAAGCAGTCTGTTGATATCACCACTAGGCTATCGCTGTCTTATCAACTTTAACAACAAGTCCCTCTATATTTAAAACCTCGAACTACATAATACTCGGGCTGTTACATAGAATTACGTAAACGATTCGATAAGTTCGCTACACGAATGATAAACTAGTCAGTCGAGGCAATGTTTAACAGCGAACACAGATGTCGCTACTAGGACTAACGTACCAAAGGTATACCTAACAGGCCTGCTCACCCTTCAGTTATTTTTGACAAAAAATAGCTAAAATAAAGTAAAACATGCAATCTTATACTAATATATAAAGCTGAAGAGTTTGTTTGTTTGGTTGAACGCGCTAATCTCAGGAACTACCGGTCCGATTTGAAAAATTCTTTCACTGTTAGATAGCCCATTTATCGAGGAAGGCTATAGGCTATATAACATCCCGCTATGAGCGACGGGAGCGGAGCAGAAGCCTTAAATAACGCGCGTGTAACCGCGGGCATCATCTAGTATAATATAAAATATAATAGTCCGTGTGGTTACGGATTAAGAATACGGATTGTCACCACCTCATAACATCCCACGGGTGTCGTAAGAGCCGACAGAGGGAGCATATTATGAAGAGAACAGCACTGTAAGAGAAGGAAAACTTGATACAAACCCTATACCAACCCGTTTGGCCAGCGTGGTATAGTAGGCCAAATCCTCCTTTCAAAGGAGACGCCTAGTCCAGTAGTGGACTGTTAAAGGCTGCTGATGAATGATGAATGCAATATACATATATCATAGTCAACCTGTTAACATAGTGGATCTGCCTGGTTTGGGATTATTTATGTCAATTGTCCCCATTTTTTTACAATGTCATCGTCGCGCTAAATCCGATGTCGCGGGGGACGTTTTACATACTCAAGTTACGAAGACAAATAATACCCGGCCTTTAACATTTTTTTAAAGCACACGAGTGTTGTCTTAATCCGATTCGAACCCCAAGTAGACGCAGTGACAAATAGTGAGACGGCCATTTAAACCACTACGCCGTATGTTTAAATACTAAATTATTTCATACGCATTCAACAAAAATCTTCTATTTAAATATATCAATCAGACACCTATAAGTTTATTACTATATATGAATAATAATGGATGCGTAGATATTTATAGATATATACATACATACATAGACTCACGCCTGTTTACCGGAGGGGTAGGTAGAGACTACAGAACGCCATTTGCAACGATTCTGACATATCTCTCTTGCTTCAGTCACTCACATCAGATTCCTCATGCATGCTCTTCTGTTCAGGGTTCTTCTAACCTGTCCTGTTTTTAGGATGTCTCCAATCTGGTCAGAGAACGTCCGCCTAGATATATATACATCATTATTATATCACTTCACGCTTTATTTACTTCCTTGTTGCCTAGACAACACCCAAATTTATTTATATTATTATATCAAAACACACAGGCAATTTTAGAATCTAAGTAATGTAGGGCGATACAAGTCTTACATAACTACAATTTCAAAAACATACATAATTTAATACTGCTGTATTTTAAACATAACTTAAGTTTAACTATGTATAGCTAGGCTATATTAGAAAGCTTTAAACCTTTTTCCCCTAAAACATTTAATCTTACAATCATATTCCGGTAAAGCAATACAGCCTTTAACTCATCTGCATCATCATTTTGACTGCACGGTTGGCATAGTGGTTTAAGCGGCCGCCTCGCCGCTTGACACTGCGTCGAGTGTTGTGGGTTCGATTCCCACACGAGACAACACTTTGTGTGATTCATAAATTGTTGTTTCGAGTCTGGGTGTTCATTGTGTACGTTGGTTGTATGTTTGTAAAGTCCCCCGCGACACAGGATTTATTCCTAGTGCGGGAGTTGTCTGTAAAAAGAAAAAAAAACAGGCAAATAATTCAGTTATTTGCCAGAAGAACGAAAGTCCACTGTCGAACATAAACCTCAAGGTTTTCAAGTCGATATCTAGAGCAGTCTGTATCAAACCGCTTCCTGCGATCCCAATAAGATGCTGAATTTCCCCAATTCAGTGCCACCAACTTGTAATTTCGCTTTATTTTGCATTGAGAGGCAATAAGCAGGTTGTTACGATCAGAAGTCCCATTGTGACCAATTTGAAAGAATGATTTGGCTTTTAATATATCCGAGAATAATTGCTCTTCCAGGTAAGTCTCTCCTTCATCATATCATCTTAAGATGGTTTGGGCACATGGAGAGGATGGATGACGAAAGACTGACAAAGAAGATATATAAGGCCAATGTGAATAGGACAAGAAGAAGGGGAAGACTTAGGCGGACGTTCTCTGACCAGTTTGGAGACATCCTAAAAAAGGACAGGTCAGAAGTACCCTAAACAGAAGAGCAAGCATGAGAAACTTGATGGAAATGACGTATGTCAGGATCGTTGCAAATACCGTTCCGTAGTCTCTGCCTACCCCTCCGGGAAATAGGCGTGAGTCTATGTATGTATGTATGTCATCATCATATCAGCTGAAAGACGTCTTAGACTGATGGTTATAGGCCCTCCCGAAGGCTCTCCACATAGACCGCTCTTCAGCCATCCGCATCCATCGGCTGCCCGCGATCCCAACAAGGTCATCGGTCCTTGCATCTTCTTACTTAAAAAAATGGAAAATATTTTTGCCATGCAAAGAACTTTTAATTCTGAACAATTAAATACTTCTTCATCGAATAATTTCTTGAATATACCGTCAACTTGTCATCTTACAGCAAAATTTGCGAGCGACTATTTTTATTGTCATAGCTGCCATAAATGGCGACTTATGGAAACATGTCTATCAAACCGATAGGTTCTGGCCTTCGCATTTGCGTTTTCATGTAAATGTTTGATAGTATTGCCCTAATTAGAGTGGTGGTATTTTATTTTACAATATATTGCTTATCAAGTACATGGATCTTTTCGCAATTGTGAAAATAGTAGTAGGAAAGTGCCTTTTTCATGTCAAATAAAACATTTAAAATATAATTATATGTAAGCAACGTGTCTATAATTATAGCGTGATTATATTGAATTTTATGATGATTGATTAGGTACTTTGAAAATACGGCATAGTAACGGCGTGTGACCGAACCCAGTAGCTTCAGACTTGCACGTAGATATCCCTGGAAAGCTATCAAATAATTATAACCCAAAACTGTGCGAAAGCGATAATCTTTCCGGTTCGTGTGTTTTTTTTTTTTTTTTAATTCTGTACCGTACAATAAAAAAGATAGCACGCTACCGTTACCGGGAACATTGCCTGAAACCATGCTGCTACTGAGAATTCGGAGAAACTCAGTTTGCGCGACTCGGGAATTGAATACGCTATCCACTGGACCACGGAGGCAGTCAGTTTATGAACCTATAAATAAATTTAATAAAGATTTCACTTAGACAACAAAGACTTCCTATAAAGATTCCGTTACTAACTCAGGCGAATTTTAGAACAAAAGCTAACCACCAACAAAGACCTCACATATCAATGACTAATAACCATAATTTGTCACAAAACTATAATTGAAACACGTATATCCATTATAATCAGGTTGACACAATCCCATAGCATTGCGTGTTAGCTTCGCATCAATAGCTGGTCGATATCCATGCATCATTTATGACTATCGACTGTTGTGACCCATTTTGTTGTATGCGGTGCAGACAAGTGTTTGAACGGACATGATGGCTTTGATATACTGTTTGTTTGAAGTAGTTTGCTATTTATGAATTATATGGCATTTATTACGTGAGTCAGTGTGAGTCCGACGGATTAAGAATATAGTCTTAGATCCGTAGAAGAGCGACTTTCACCGATCTGTTTATTGGATGAAAAGTTTTTTATATAAAATTTTGCATTTTAAAAATTGTGTCTCGAATGGATTGATAAAAAAAATCCGGTTGAGGCTAAAAAAAATTCCAACCGCTTTTCACGACAAGTTTGTCGTAGGCAACCCAATATCATTGTGTTCTCATTCCGCGGGTGTCGTACGAGACGACTAAGGAAATCACACGTAGCTTATAGTACCTTTACGTAGAGACGGAAAACCCGACATCTAACCCTAATTGACTGCACGGTTGGGGCAGTGGTTTAAGCGGCCGCCTCGCCGCTTGACACAGCGTCGAGTGTTGTGGGTTCGATTCCCGCACGAGACAACACTTTGTGTTCATAAATTGTTGTTTCGAGCCTGCGTGTTTTCATTGAGTCCGTTAGCTGCATGTTTGTATAGTCCCCGCGACATAGGATTTATTCCTAGTGAGGTAGTTGTCTTATTAATCTTGTACCAACACGTGTAGCCAACGTGGTATGGGAGGCCAAATTCTCTTATTAGCTGACATTGCTTCTGCGTAACAAATTATAAGTCCAAATTATTCAGAAAAGTTATAAGTCCAGCAGTGTACAGCAAATGGCTGTATAATGGTTACGTGGTCAGGCCCTACCTATTTTACATAGCCCTATTAAAAGATATGAATTAATTATTGCCGTCTATTTTTTTTTCTGGTTCATGTATTTTGTTCTGCATAATGTATACATACATACATTATGCAGAACAAAATACATGAACCAGTTGTATTAAAATTAACTATAGATAGACGGCTATATTACATATAATATAGCCGTCTATCTATAATTAATTTTAGTACAACTACAGGCAGACCTTGTAGTGCTATTTTTTTAAATTGAATTGATAACATAGATGCCTTTTAAGACAGGTGTCAAAAAGCAATGAATTCAAATCCTTGTCTTTAAAAAGACTGACCAAGCATATATATAAGGCAAGTGTGAAGGGGACCGGAAGAAGGGGAAGACCTAGATGGTCGTTCTCTGACCAGATTGGAGACATCCTTAAAAAAGGAAAGCTTAGAACTACCCTAAACAGAAGAGCATGCATGAGGAATTTGATGGTAGTGAATGAAGCAAGAGAGGTATGTCAGGATCGTTGCAAATGGCGTTCCGTAGTCTCTGCCAATCCCTCCAGGAAACAGGCGTGAGTCTATGTATGTATGTATGATAACATAGAGCACATTATAGATACATCATATCCAAATAATGGTGCTCATTACAAAAAGATTTGTCCAGGGTAAAAAAAATAATTCACGATCTCCAACGGACAGGTTGGCCGACCACTTGACATACAGGCTAACTTGGTCAATATTTTTTAAAGTAAAGTATTTGCTGCCCTGGCTTGTACATGTGTGTACCTAATACAAAAGAGATATATTTTAGAAAAGAGAACATTTGTATTTACAAATCACTAGGAACTTTTTTTTAAATAACTTTCATCTTTTTCTCAAACCAAAATAAAGAATTTTCTATTTTGGTAAAGTCGTTCTGGAATTATGCGCGTACAACGTACATTTCGCATTTGACGACCGGGTGACGCCGCAGTAGTGTAAGCGACTGCTACGCTGAAGGTCGCAGGTTCGATTCCCGCTCAACTCAAACATTTGTGAGCGTAACATGGATGCCTTTTTGTCTTGTAAGTATTTACAAAAAAAAAGTATAATTATATGTATCTATGTTTATCCATTATCTAGTACCCATAGTACAAGCTTCTGCTTAGTTTGGGACTAGATGATGTTGTGTGAATGTGTAAAAAAAAATTCGATGATTCATTTTATTTATTTAATATATATTGCTATGTTATGTAAGACCATCAAACGTTGATAGGTAGTGCAAACGTATTCCATATCTCGATTATAAATATCCGATCAGAGCCCACGATACTTTAAATCGAATAAAATATATTCAGCACAGATATACGTTATTTTAGTCACGATTATTCAAAATTCACTTATTAGGTATACTCCGCCTTCCATGTTTGACCATAAAAAGGAGTATACATTCGTATAAATGAGACCAATTCATTATACATTAAGCGAAACTTATTGGGCGGGGTAGCGTTGCAATACCGTGAATGATTTCACCATTTAAAGACAAGGATTTGAATTCATTGCTTTTTGACACCTGTTTTAAATCAATCGTCTTAAAAGGCAAATGCTCTCATTTATACTCGATCATTAAGAAGTCTTAACTGTCATCTGTGCTAAGAACCTTTTTTTGCAGCAAGGCGGACTTTTTGTTTACTTAAGAATTGGTTAGATTAGGTTTTTAGGTTAGGTTAGGGTCGACTTTGCCAACTCATTAACAGATTGAACATTTATTTGAATTTTGCTCCACAGAAACTCAATTCTGCAACCCGAAGAGAAGCAAAATAGGAACAGGCATTTTTTTTGCAGCAGGTCTCCGTGAATTCTATAAGTATTATTTTATATTAGAGGTTGAGTAGAAGTGCCTTGCTGACTTCGGCAGGAATGGACCGGCTGGAACTGGGAAGTACTAACCTCTCACTGAATATTGACGTTAAGTAACAGTAACTAAACTGTTGCGTTTCCTTTGGTAATTGAGAGTGCCGGAGGTGCTATCCCCATATCCCTCTCCCTCATCCCACTTCTCTTCCTATCTCCTTGTCCCAAACGGCACCATTCCAATGGATGGCGATGCGCCTGCTCGTTTGCCGCCTCCTACATAAAAAAAAATAGAAAAACCGTGTATCAGAAAGATGTTGTGTTGGTGCCAAAAGAAGAAAATATAAACTTCACTGTGGTACCACATATCGAAATAAATAAACTACATAACTACGACCTAACTGTATGCGTGAAGGGAGGCGACTCGCCCTTTTCACTACGACCGAAAGGGCTTACAAACTCAACCACAGAGTAACAAAACACTTGGTCCCTACAACCGTATTGGTTTTATTAGAATATCCGTACAAATCATAAGAAATACCTTCACACAACTTAGGCAGTAAATCTAAAATTCTAAATAGTAATCGAGTGGGTTCTAATTAAATGCGTGTCGGCACACGGGACGAGGTCTGATATGTGATCGGTGACCGCATTGGGAAGCCGACAATATCTGTTGCACAGGATGTTTGTAATAAATATCGTAATGCGTGAGGAATGTGTTGTTATGTGTGTAAAATTAATTCCATGGCCCTTATTTGCTAATGCTTATTAAATAATACATGAAGAAAAAGCAGCCTTTAAAATATGATAAATAGTTCTGATGGTTCGATGATAGGCCCAATCAGAAATGTTTTTCTTGTATGATCTAAAGCAGCGGTGGAGAGACCGACAGACTGCTAGGCAGCGGGTCTCGGGTTCGAATCTACAGCACGCACCAATGACTTTTTGAAGTTAAGTGAGTATTAAATTGTTAATTATCGCTTGCTTATCGGTGAAGAAAAACATCGTGAGGAAACCTGCATGTCTGAGAGTTCTCCATAATGTTCTCGAAAGACATGTGAAGTCTGCCAACCCGCAATTGGCCAGCGTGGTGGGCTATGGCCTTACCCTTCTCATAATGAGAAGAGGCCCGTACCCAACAGTGTGGCAGTATATAAGGCTGATGATGATGATCTAAAACAATTTTCTTTCGTTTTGCATATTTAGGCAGTATGACTATACCATTCATATTTATTTTGTATTTACCTATGTACACTCACAGGCACAATTAACTACCCACCTATATCATTCACCGCACTTTTTGTTTTCGTTAACTATGGCTTATCAACTGTTTAGTTTTTTGTCAAGTGGATAGTTTAGCTATAATTTAAACACTTATGACCTAAACTCGTTGTCCAAATTTGTGTCACTGAAGGGTTTTCGGAATGTAGTCGTTATTTGAAATTGTTGCAGTTGTGTTACCGTGTTAGGGTTTTCTTTTATTTTTTGCCATAGTGTGCGAACATTGACCAGTTTCATTTTGTAGTGCTTTGTTATTGTTTGCGACTGTAAAATATGCTACTGAATGCAACTATAGCAGCTACGCCAGGGGCTTTAGCTGATGCTGGGTATAGCCAACGTCGCAACGTCGGTGTACCTCGAACTACGGTACATGCCATCAGACGATTTCGAGAGACAGTCTTATACACTCGCAGGCCACATCCAGGCCGATATCGATGCACTTCAGCTCGAGATGACCACTTCATATCGTGGTCAGCAACGTGTTGCGAAATCGTTTTTGTACGGCAACTGAAGCTCGTACACGTCTTTTTGAGATCAGAAATGTCAGTGTTAGTGAACGTACGATTAGAAGAATACTGTTAGAAAGAAATCTGAGGGCTCTTCGTCCAGCTCGCGCCCCAGAACTGCTCCCACAACATCGAAGATCTAGACTTGCATTTGCGCGAGAATATGCTGACTGGTCTGTGCAAGACTGGAAGGTCGTACTGTTCTCAGACGAAAGCAGATTAGGCTTAAATAGTCCAGATGGACGTCTACGTGTATACAGACGCCAAAATGAAAGGGTTGCTTCGTGCACTATAACCGAAACAGTGGGTTACAAAGGAGGGTCCATAATGGTTTAGGGAGGTGTCTCTTACGAGGCTTGTACTGACCTTGTAGTGTTCGATAGAAGCAGTGTGAATGGTACCTTTCGCCCCATTCATTGGTGACAACTTTAGATTAATGCATGACAATGAACGTTGCCATACCGCAAGATCCGCCACACAGTACCTTAATCAGGTTGGTAATCAAGTTTTACCGTGGCCGTCCCGGAGTCCTGATCTTAATCCAATAGAGCACATTTGAAACAACCTCAAAAGACGTGTCCGAGCACGAGTACCAGCGCCTACATCTCTAGGAGAGCTAAAGGCGGTTGTGGTAGAGGAGTAGCATAAAATCAGATATTCAAGGTATCATGGATGGATTGCCTAACCGGCTCCAAGAAGTCATCAGAGCCAGGGGTGGTAACACCCATTAATAAATTTCTTTTCACTCCACTATTTCAAAATTAAAAACTTAAAATTTTTAATGTTTATTCTCACATTAACCATTTTTGGTAAGAATCTTTTAATAAATGGCTTTTTTTTCAAGACTTTTGTGTTTTATTATCGTAAAGGTCTGTTATTAACGTACTTATCATAAATTGTGGTCTAACTTTGACTAATTCGGCAAATTGAAAAAAATACAAGGTGGGCGGTTAAATGTGCCGATGAGTGTATATATTATTACAAGCACTATCTAAAATTAAATATGCTAATATTTATTTTTACTATAGTACAATATTTCCGTGTGGTGACGGATTAAGAGTACGGAATGTCACCACCCCATATCATCCCATGGGTGTCGTAAGAGCCGACAGAGGGAGCATATTATGCAGAGAACAGCACTGTAAGAGAAGGAAAACTTGATACAAACCCCATCCCAACCCATTTGGTCAGCGTGGTGTATTAGGCCAATTCCTCCTTTTAAAGGAGAGGCCTAGTCCAGCAGTGGACTGTTAAAGGCTGATGATGATGATGATGATAGTACGATACTTCAACAATATATTCTAACTAGGAAGAAGATAATTAGATACCCAAATAAATGACCAAAATAATTCATGATAAATCAGACCATTGAGAGATGCTGGGCAAGGCAGACATACTCTGTCATATTGACATTCCATCCACCATCGTCTCACAAATCTTATGACAAACCGGGTCATAAGACGCTTAAGAAATCTTACAGAAATACC
Source organism: Euclidia mi (assembly GCA_944739405.2). Lineage (NCBI taxonomy): Eukaryota > Metazoa > Arthropoda > Insecta > Lepidoptera > Erebidae > Euclidia > Euclidia mi. The sequence continues at coordinate 75,869,344 of OX123191.2, read as the reverse complement.
CGGTAACTCACTGGTTATGATACCAAGACTTCAAAATACCTCGCTTACATAACAGCACACCACTAACAAGACATAAATAAATTAATCCATAAATCAAACAAACACTCCTCTCAATACCTAAACCCTACAAGGTTGGGTAACCATAACAACCCACCAATCCTCTACAATTATAACTAATTGCCAACACGTAAAAATAACTGAACCGCGATTTCAAGCCTCCAAACTATTTTATATCAATATTGATAACCAATCAGCGGCATAAAAGCATTTCTATTATGACAAAAAGTTGAAAGAAAATCTATGATATGTTCGCATTCTATGATACTTCTACGAAACGACATGATACATCAAATCCTCATTTTCTAAGATATGATTGCAAAGATATATTTTCTTGAAATATGGGTTTGGTAATGTGTGAAGGTAAAGTTGTCTGGTGGTATTCGCGATGTGAGGCAACCTGGTAACAGTCATGCCCGTATATGGATTGCTATTAAAGAAATAGAACTGGTTCGCTGCTTTGAAGAGCACGTAAGCTGGTCTCGATTGATATATGTAGTCTGTTCCTATGCTTCTAAATCTGGAACTATTAACACTTAAATGAGGTTTGCTTCAATAGTCCATTTACTACGGAATTCAATATTCGAATTATAGATAGATCTGTAGATTTTAGATTAGTTTTTGACAGTTTTTGACATAAGCTTTATACAAAATAATTATGTCAAACACGAATCGAAAATCTACAGATCTATCTATAGTTCGAATATTGAAAATGGCCGTTATTAATCAATTGCAACGATTGCTGCTGACGGATGTTATAGTGAGTTCTAATGAAATAAAAATTTAAACATTTCGTATAGGCAAAATTTTAAAGCTGTAATAAGGTAGTAACGAAAATGTTTCATACAAATAATTTATTTTTGTATAGAAAATGAAAAAAACGCTGCACATTTCAATAGACTCACAGTTCAAATATAGCCGGTGCACGAAAAGAGACTTTATTCACATTGCTTCTAACAAGCCAATGCAGAAGCAACTGCCACTATAAACAGCTGCAGCTATGTTCTTGCTGCTTCAAGATGCCTTGGATTACCGCATTTATTTGTTAGCAAAATCTAATATCACTTTTTATCAAGAACCAATTAGGCACAAAGGACTGCAAAAATAAACGCACGGGCAAAACATCGAGGCAGTTATTGGGTCTATCTGCACATCTCTAGACATGAATGCGTTTTATAGTCAAAATATAAAACATACAACATCGAATAATGGAGCCTTAACATTCTCCAACGTATGCCATAGTATGTAGAACATCCGCATATCGATAATAGCTTACTTAGTTTGGCTATAGTACCAAGTGCGATCCTTAGCGACGGAAATCTGTACTAGATTTGAAGTTACTTATAATGAAGTAGGTTTCAGAACTTAGTTTGTTACGTATCTTAGGCATACCTTAGTACGTGACATGTCTCACGAGGGTGAATAATGAAGTGTCTGGCAATAAATATTGACTCATAGGAAAAAGCTGCAGCTATCTTCATATGCATGCAGCAAACAGATACAGGCACAGCAGTATTGCGAATTTTGGACGTTCAGTTTGAGCAATAAAATGGACATTTTGGTAACTACTAGTTAGTTAGTCAGAAACAGTCAGGCTAGCTACATTAGACCTGTCCTGTTATATGGCAGTGAGACGTGGCCTGTGCTTAAGCGACACAAGCAGAGTCTGCGTGTCACAGAGATAAACATGCTGCGCTGGATGTGTGCAGTCACGCGGAAGGACTGCCTTAGGAACTACCGCATCCGGGGTAGCCTTCATGTCCGTGACATTGCTGACAAACTGCAAGAGTGTCGTCTACGCTGATGTGGCCACGCCTTACGTCAACTGGTATCTTACGTGGGTAACAAATGTCTTGCCATGCTATCTCCGCCGGGCCCCGGTAAACGGAGAAGGCCAAAGAAATGCTGGCTTGACGTTGTAAGGGATGATATGCGTGCCAACCAACTAACCACCAGGGATGCTGAAGACCGTGTGAAGTAGAGGAGACACAGCCGGAAAGCGGACCCTGGGCTCCAAGGCGTGGGTTTTGGAGCGCAACCGGGACAGCGCTAGGATGATGATGATGATGATGATGAGTCAGGCTAGCTCCACAACGAGAAATATTATTATCAGGCCAATTAATAAACTAGAGCTAGACCTTCTTTCACTACCACCAAGTGCTCGTTAGCAGACTTCGCGTTTCATAAGAACATCGTGGAGAACTCTCAGATGTACATGCTTCCTCACACTGCTTTCTTAATACATAAGGCAAGCGACAATAAATATTATAATACTTACACAATAATCTCAAGGAATTCAGTGGTGCACCTTGAATTTGAACCCTAGACTCTACATTGTAGTTTATTGACATCGTCACGAAGCTTTCGCAACTTAAATTTTATCAATTTTGAATACTTTTCACTCTTAACTTGAGAGTAAGCACTTTTACAAGCCCAAAAAGGGTATAATAGCGACGAGATCATTGCAGAGTACCTACATTTCATAGTCAAAGTCAGAGTCAAAATCATTTATACATCTAGGTCACAAAGTGACGCTTATGAACGAAAAATTGAAGTTAATTACTTAATGATTCAACATTTACATTTCCCTCTGACATGCGACTGCAGAGATGTGTCTGGGGCATCCAAGATTTTCAATTACAGTGCGGTAATTCGATTTTGATGCGTCTGTCATAAACAATTCACACATTTTGTTTTAGCACGTTGATCAAAATATTGAAATGTATAATTTTCAATAATATACGGCTAGGTAGGAAATATGATGATTATAAGTAAAAAACAGCATCCAATTTTCTTAACAAGCAATTGTTAAGAAAATTGGATGCTGCATGCTGCTTTCCTCTATTATTTTGTGTTTTCCACAGACAATAACGAACTAGCATAAAATTATGTAAAATTAGATTTACATTCTGATGTCAAATTTCACTTTACATAAACATAATAAACTATTTTGAACACTTTAGTATCTGAAGCAATGTAGCTAAAAGCCATACATTATACATTAATTTCTTACCTCACATTTACTTGACGGCGGCGGCGATAACCTAGTGGAGAGAATAACAGACTGCTAAGCAAGTATCGAATTCAAACCATTTCATCATCATCATCAGCCTTTAACAGTCCACTGCTGGACTAGGCCTCTCATTTGAAAGGAGGAAATAGCTTACAATACCACGCTGGTCAAACGAGTTGGTATAGGGTTTGTATCGAGTTTTCCTTCTCTTACAGTGCTGTTCTTTGCATAATATGCTCTCTCTGTCGGCTCTTACGACACCCATGGGATCATTCTTAATCCGTCACCACACGGACGTTTAGAAACTATTTCACGCAACATTCATTATTGTCAATTATCGCTTGCCAAACGGTGAAGGAAAATATTTCTAAAAAATCTGCATGTCCGAAAGTTCTCAGAAAAGTGTAGACTGCCAACCAAGCAAATGGAAAGATTGGTAGACTGTGGCCATATCTTCCCATAATGAGAAGAGGCCCGTGCCTCAGCAGTGAAACAGTTCAGATACATGGCTGATATTGTAATGATAATATACTCTGCCTTCAATTATGTTTATTTAAATATACATACACACTAGACCTCTTCATTACTTTCCAAAGATCAACAAAGACTGACCCGGTTCAAAGTATTGATCGTGTGTCATACATGACTGTTTTACATTCAAGTGAACAACCCTGTTGTATGCCGATGACACATAGGTATATACTTAGTCTCTAAGACGACGGAATGGTCAACTCATTCTGACCTACCAATGACCGAATTCCTTAATGAGCTTGGCCTGATAATGGAGGATAGTAAAACTAAGTTTAGAAGGTGAGAAAGTCTTTGGTGCCATATAATTAACGAGTCTGTCCGCATGACATTAATCTGTAATTTTTAGATTAGGAGAAGAGTATTGAAAATTATATAAATATGCAGCGATAGCCGAGTGGAGAGACCGACAGACTGCTATGCGCCATGGATTCGAACCCGAGACCCTCTGTCTCGGGTTCGAATCCATGGCGCGCACCAATGACTTCATGAAGTTAAGTGCGTATTACTTTGTTAATTATCGCTTGCTTACTGGTGAAGAAAAACATCATGAGGAAAATGTCTGAGAGTTCTCCATAATTTTCTCGAAAGACATGTGAAGTCTGCCAACCCGCATTTGGCCATTGAATTACCCTTCTCATAGTGAGAAGAGGCCCGTGCCCAGCAGCGGGACAGTATTATATACGCCCTGTATATATGTATATATGATGATGAATGAAAATTTGGACTTGCCCTACTAATTAAAGGGTGTCTTAAGAAGTGACTAAGGAAAATAACCGAAGGAAATAGGATCTTTGGGAAGAGATGGAAAACTTTACAGCAAACCCTATAGTCCCTACACCAACCCGTGTTGCCAGCATGGTGTAATATGCTGTATCCTCTATGGTGCTGCAAATTAGAACAGTCCTCTATCGAGCAGTGAACTGTGAAAGGCCGTAGTGAGTCTAGAAATTTAACCTAATGGAAGGAAAGAGGAACAAACCACGCACCCTCGGATTGACCACTCCAACTATTGCAATAGAAAAAGGTTGACAATACCGAACTCCTCTAAAAGGGTAAGGGATATAGGAATGGTATGGGTTCCAGGAAGATACCTGACTTGCAGTATCCCACTGTATGCGCCGACTATTCTTCGACACGTGTTTCGCCTCTGCACGAGGCATCCTCAGGAGCGATGCGCAACGACTGGGATGGTCAATCCGAGGGTGCATGCATGGCCGTGGTGGGTTCCTCTTTCCTTTCATTAAGTTACAATGGAGTTCCGCCAAGTAATGCCTGATTCAATCAACTAAGCCTAGAAATTGTCAAAACATAGATAACGTTTCATACTAGCAGAATTATGGATCATGCGACAGTTTACAATTTAAAGACAGTGATTTGTAATAAACGCCCTAACTTTGAAAAGCCTATAATGTGCGCAATAGATTCGAAAACAAGTCCTCTTTGCATAGCTACCTATTGGTATCAACTAGGCTGTCGGTATATCAAACGATAAAAATACATATGTCTATTAATTTAATAACACTTGTAATCATCGGAATGTTATGTTTTTTTTTATCAGATAAACGCAATACCTGACGCCTAAATGGTCTGGAACATGTGTTGTTAATGATTACCCATAAATTAACTAGATAGCTTTATAAATACACACTACGCATAAAGACAAATTCTATAATTATTGCAAACTAGTCTTAGCTATACAAAAATGGTTGCAAAGCTCCTTGCAATCTCACCTATGCTGTTAAGAAACTTAATTTTATCCGCACACCATTTTATTAATTATTTGATCGATGAATATTTATAACTACACTATATAAATCATTTTAGAGACGACAAAAAGTGTTTCGTTTAAAGTAGGTTTCCATTTCCTTCGCTGGTATTGGTAAATTATCTGGTTTGCATTAGAGATGTGACGAATATAAGTTATCGATTACAGTGCAACCGAGTATTTACGTGTGTAAATATCGAGTTTGACTCGGTTTAATTATTAAGATGACAAATATATTATGAACTAAGAAAAATTATAAATGCCTTGTTGGATTTATTTTTAAACCTACTTGTCTTTTAAACTGGTTTGACTTTTCTTGTTACGCCCGTAACAGGGCAAAACTTGTTCATAATTAGTTCATCCAAACATGATATTGTTTGCATCTCTTTATTGGCTTGTGGTACAGGTACACAAGGAAGAGTTTACTGCTAGCGTCTTTATATATCGAAACACAAATAAAAATACACGTTTCTTTATTAAAATTTAACATTTAGCCTTATTTTAAGTGCATATTACATTCATGCCACTAGTTTAGCCATTCTTGCTAGATTAAAAGAGTTAACGGGAGAAGCCCATCCTACTTGCGATTTCTCTTTAAGATGCACTTTTTATCTTTATTGTCGACTCTTGTCACTCCTATTGACGAGAAGTTTTAAATATTCTTAAAGCGCCCCGGGCTTATTGAGCCGAGTAGCAAATATTCGATATCGATATTATCTTATAAGTTGTACCGCACTAGAGTTCTACTAAGAAATGCCCGACGTGCGCTTTAAGGTCTATGAACATGTTTTTATTGTGTACAAAAAGTTTGTCATGTATCCAGCTAATAAGGACGCTTTGTAAATATGTCGGGAATGGCTACGTTGCTGTGCTGCTAGCAGAATGGCGTTGCCGACCTATGTCGCATCTTTTTTATGCGGCTATAGTCAAGCTGAAGTGACTGCTTTATATTGTTATGACGAGTTTTAGGTCCGTCATAAATCATAACTAGTGTTGGGATTGGTCTAATGTAAGACGTATAAGTCTAACGTGCTGTCAGAAAATGTTCGCCTTGCGTTTGCCGTCTAGTAGGCTGGGTTGTCGTTGGTTGGAACCCAAGAACCTCAAGTTTTTTAAGACAACTCCCGCATGGAATAAGACCTGTGTCAAGATTTTACAAACATTCAATCAAGGAACAAAAAGAACACCTAGACTCGAAACTCATACCAAGCGGCGAAGAGACCGCTTAATCCACTGCGCCATCGTAGTAGTCTATTAGTCCCTTCACTGAGCTATCGCTGCCTCTTTAAAAACTTGTGCATTAGTGAACTTAATGATGTAGTGACAAGCATCGAGAAAGGTATGCTAAGATGGTTTGGGCACGTGGAGAGGATGGATGACGAAAGACTGACCTAGCAGATATATAAGGCAAGTGTGGAAGGGACAGGACGAAGGGGAAGACCTAGGCGAACGTTCTCTGACCAGATTGGAGACATCCTAAAAACAGGACAGGTTAGAAGTACCCTGAACAGAAGAGCATGCATGAGAAATCTGATGGGAGTGAATGAAGCAAGAGAGATATGTCAGGATCGTTGCAAATGGCGTTCCGTAGTCTCTGCCTACCCCTCCGGGAAACAGGCGTGAGTCTATGTATGTATGTATGTAATGAACTCTGAGACTTTAACAAGAAATATGTGTATTTGATGAAAGAGTAGTCTTGTGTGTACGACCTGTATAAAAACTATCACAAATGGGGAATATACTGACACTTTCATACATACACTTTATGTTTCATTGAACCCAAAGTCATTCTATACCAACATTAAATATGCCACAAAATCAAGTTGTACTACTTTTCTTTGTATCATATAGGGAAATAGTTATTTTAATTATTTATTCGTACAGATCAGCAGTAAACTAGTTGGTGAAGGTAAAGTATCGGATATAGTACAACGTTCATCATCAGCTTTTAACAATCCACTGCTGAACTAGGCCTCTCCTTTGAAAGGAGGAATTGGCCTACTATACCACGATGGCCAAACGGGTTCGTAATGAAATGAAATGAAATGAAATATACTTTATTTACTAGATTAAGGTACAAGGTTCTTATAAACGAAATATATCCAGCATATCCTGCCATTTATGGCGTGTAAATATATTAATTAGTAGGGTCAGGTTGTTGTTATAATATTAAATTCTTATCGTCTAAGTATTCCTTAATGCTACAATATTTTTTGCTTAATAATAGTTTAAACATACATTTTTTTAATTGTGTCAAAGGCAATGTGCTAATATTGTTTGGTAGTTTATTAAATATTTGGATGGAAATACAATAACTTCTTCTCCTAAGTATATCTAGCGGATGGATGAAAGAAGAAATACGAAAGGAGTGTATCGTGCGAGAATAAATGTAAATGTCGGTAGGGGACGCCCTAGGCGGACGTACGCCGACCAAATAGGTGATCTACTGATAAAGGGCAAAATAAAAAGTACCTATAACCGACGCGCATGCATGACGAGGTTAATGAATGTCGATGAAGCGAAAGAGGTATGTTTGAACCGAAGCATGTGGCGTTCCATAGTCTCTGCCTACCCCAATGGGAGACAGGCGTGACGTTATAGATAGATAGAGATAGATCTAATCTTATTTGTGGTAATCGTAATTCGTCTTTGTGTCGTGTACGGCTGGTTTCTGAATCGCCGAATTTTTTGAACAGACCTGGGTGTTTCTTTACAAACAAACAAATTTCTAAAATGTACAAGCAGGGTAATGGAAGGATCTGTTTTGACCGTATAGGGCAGGGTAGGCGAACCAATGGCACGCGTGCCATTGATGGCACGCGACACAATATTTTGGGCACGTCGCCGATCATAAAACAGAAAAAGAAAAGAGTTGGAATTAATTGAAACTGAAAGATTGACAAGTAATATAAGTAATAATGCTAATAACTAAATTCTGGAAATATGAAATGCGTTACCAGACACATTTAACTGTTTGAAGAAGCTTCCTCCTGCTATTTAAACAATGTTTTCATCTACCTATGCCTGCGAGTCTTTATTTTCAGAGATGAATAACATTAAAAACTCAGTTGGAAACCGTAACGTATTGGTAACATAAAAGTTACATTTTAGAACCCTAACATAAATTATTTGTCATCTAACCTGCAGCAACAGTAGTGACACTAATTTTACAGTAATTTAAATTATGCGTGTATAAAACATTCCAAAATGTACCTATTTTGTTAACTTTATTTAATAGAGTTTTGATAGTATTTATTTTTATTGTTTTCCAAATATTCAGAAAGTCAAATTATTTGATGGCACGTCAATGACCCCATTAATTTTTTTTAGAAAAAATGGCACGTTGATGCATTAAGGTTCGCCTTCCCTGGTATAGGGTTTGCATCAAGTTTAGTACAACGTTACTGATCCTTAATTTTGATACGATCCTTTTATGAGTCAGCTGATACCTATCGCTTCATTTTGTTATTAGTTTTCAAATATTACTTATTTTTTATTATTACAGCATTTCGTTACGTATAGGCTACAGTTTAAAATATTTTTATTTAAAATATGTAAATATCTTATGCGCTTCACGGTTTATCCAACCGTGATAATATACTCACACGATTATGTAATTTATATTATATACCGAATATTATGGCATCCATAATCTATTAATATCAATCTATTAAAATATCGAGACACGATTTACGTGTGAAAAGTGTTTTTGTAAATTGGTTTACTCTCGAAAAATATTATTTTGTTAAAGTTCTAAGTCTTAGTTCTTTTTGGATCAGTGCATGACCTACTCTAGTGTCGTGTTTTTGAGTGGCCTAAAGATTTGTTTTCTCAAGTATCCTGAAAAAATATAGGTATACGTCTGCCGGGGCCACCAAAGGTAGTACTCCGATGTAAATGACAAAAATCGGTTATCCATCCAAGTAGCTGCCTTCGTGGTGCAGTGGATAGCGTATGCATTTGCTGATTGTGAGGTCCTGGAATCGATTCCCGGGTAGAGCAAAAGTTTTACTGCCTTTTTCCGAATTCTCAGTAGCAGCACGGAGTCTGGCAATGAACCGGAAAAGAGCAATAGGCTTGCCTCCTATTACGTGGGACCTCTAATTCAACATAGCGAAATGTTGGTGTTATATTACCCCTCTGCCTACCCGGGATTAAAGGCGCGAGTCTATGAGAACATCCAAATCTGTGAACGGCAAGACCCGCTTTGAGAGCTAGTCAGCTATGCTTTTTTCTTCGAGGCATGTTGTCACAATGTAATTAAATGAAAATCAATCGAAAAGTTAGTTGTTTTCTCATTAATAAGTTTCAAAACTATAACCTAACTAGGTCAAAAAGGGGGTCTAAAAAGAACGAAACAAGAAAATAGCTCGTTCAGATATAAATCCAGAAAAGTATAAGTACTAAAATGCTCAAGCTAGAGCCTCGTACCTCTTTTGAGGTTGGAATCTGAGGTATTAACTCCGTAATAGAAAATTTAGATAAAATTAATATAGCCTATGTCACCCGCGCTATTATTATAAATCTTATGAAACCCCATTCATTAAAATCGGTTCAGTAGTTTAAGAGCTACGGTGGTACATACAGTCATACATACATACATAGACTGCCAAAAACATTACCCTTCCTTTTGGCTTCGCCGTAGTCGGTAAATACAACAAAATTGAAAACTTTCTTATTTTTTTCTGTTGAAAAGAAAATCAATGATAAGGCGTACATGAACAGGACATAGTCCATCATTATATCAGGCAACCAAATACTGATTTTTGCCTATACCCACAGATTAATCAAACAAAATCCTTCAATGTATTCCAAGATCCTAAATTCCGCAACTTAAATGTAAATAAATAAGATCAAATTAAGGTAATAATTAATGCATTAGTAGGCGGGGCTGGGCATAAAGATGTCTGACGCATACGGCGCGAACTGAAAACGCACTTTAAGTATATAAGGTGCGCTTGCTCTGCTCATTCACATAGTACGAGCTAGTGCAGTACATACGGACAACATGCGGACTCTTGTGAGTAAAAATATATTTATTATTATGATACTTTATTCTTACATATTTCACACATTTAAAATTAATTTTTTAAGTATAAAATTAAATAATACTTTTTTAAATAAATTCATGTATATATGTATAGAATCAGCTGCGGTAGCTTACCAGCATCGGGCAAGGGTCTTAGGTTATTATTATTGTTTATATATTTTTTTAATAATTTACATAAAATTATTTAGCGTTAGTTTTTTTAATTAGTGTTTCGTTACATAACAAGTACTTAATTGCAAAGTTTTTTTAATTAGCGTTTCGCATAAAAATTGCAATCGAATAGTCTCATTATAAACGTTTTGAGTGCATATAAAAATTTTGCTCGGTTAATAGGTCTATACTGTAAATTCAAACTTTCGCAATTTGCATATACTGTGTCAATCCATATAAAGAGAGTTAGACAGTAATTGTGTCCAAATCAATAAGAATAATTCAAAAATACAGATAGCAGAATATAATTAAATCTTACACGAACTACAACGAACCATCATTTTAATCATTATGGCTGTCATATCTTATATATTGTAAACTGTTTAAACTCAACCCAACTAATATTGTATGTTACTATTTATCCATCAATATTTTATTGACATGATATGAAACTAGGCTCTAAAATGTTCTAGTCTACTATTCCTAGAACAAAGCCGTACAGGCATATCGTATTGATTCTCCATTTGTAAAGTAAACACAATTGAAGACGGCTTCATGCTTTATAATGACCAACCAACATACATTGTAAAGGCTGACACTCACTAGAAGCGTTTGTCTGTAATATAGACATTAGAGATTATATAATAGTACATTAATAAGAGCGAAGAACTGAGCCTCCACTAACCACAATAATGATAAAATAACCAACATTCGTGATACAGCGTGATCGATGCACGCCATTTGTTTGACCGGAAAGAATATGTAGACTGTCTGAATTATGTCTATTTTACTACTGTCATATTCGCACAATAGGGCAATCGTATTACTGAGTTTTGCCAAATTATTAATTACAGCACGGAGTTTGTCAATGTGTCCGGTAGTTACCGGAGGGGCGCGCTTATTGCAGTTGCAATAAGCTCGCCCCTTACCTTAAATTCATAAGGCGCAATATGGATGTAATATGTGACGACCGGTTGGCGTAGCAGGAGTTTAAGCGACTGCTAAGTCGAAGGTCGCGGGTTCGATTCCCACTCAAGTCAAGGATGGATGTCTTGTCTTGGTTGGGTGTTTCTATGTATTAATTTTGTATGTTACAAAAAATAAGTATATATGTATGTTTATCCATTATCCCATACCAGTACAACAGTACCCATAGTACAAGCTGTGGTAGAATATTATTATTGATATTACATCGCTGCCTACCACTTCGTGGATACAGGCATGACGATATAATAAATAAAAATAATGTTACAATATAGGCGAATGCTGAATAGTCAGTGAAATGCCCGTGTCTTGTAATATATGTTCAATCGAATCTGAAATGTGACAATGATCTTTGTGAGTTGACCTTAATGAGTTGCGCTTTAGGCGGCTAGGTAAAGTATTTATTGTAAAATCGATGGATGTATGCCTTAGATACTGGTCAACTAAGCGTATTAGGTGATGGAAGTGTTTCTACATACATACGTCTTATGTGGAAATGATCCGGCTTTATTGATCTAGTTTCTGTTACTTGCAAGTTAACTGGGCTATCTTTAGATAGATTAATAGGTTTATAGGCAGAGATGTGGTTCTGCAGGCATTTTATTAAGTAACATAGGCTATAAATCTCTCTGGAGAGGAAATATCCTATCAAGTAATTATTCGAATGTACGCCATCATCTCATTGTCCGTGTGGTGACGGATTAAGAATACGAATTGTCACCACCCCATATCATCCCATGGGTGTCGTAAGAACCGACAGAGAGAGCATATTATGCAGAGAACAGCACTGTAAGAGAAGGGAAAACTTGATACAAACCCTATACCAACCCGTTTGGGCAACGTGGTATAGTAGGCCAATTCCTCCTTTCAAAGGAGAGGCCTAGTCCAGCAGTGGACTGTTAAAGGCTGATGATTGAAATTTTAAATTCATTTTTGTCACCATACAGAAGAATATTTGTATGACATTACGTATTTTTTTATTTACCTCTGCTTATAAAACTAAATGTAAACATTATTTCCAGATTGTATTCTCTCTCCTCTCCCTCGCGGCTGCCAAACCGAAACCCGGCGGCCTTCTCGATGACTGGCACGGCTCTTCTGTAAGTATTTACTCTATGATATTATTTTGTTAAGATACTGATTGAAAGAGTGATCTCTGAAACGGACAGTAAAATTTGGGATGTGCAAGCGGGATTCTGAAAGGGAATGGGATATACGGATCAAGTCTTTTCCTTAAGGTGCATTGTAGAGAAAGTCTTAAACAAACACCAGAAGGTTTTCTGCGCCTTTATTAACCTGGAAAAGGCGATCGAGTGGTGAGGGATGAACTTTGGTCAACACTTTCTGCGTATGGAGTGAGCAGCAGTCTGATACGGGCACTTGAATCCTTATATAGGGATTCAAGTGCCTGTGTTAGAATAAACGGGGCCTACACGGACTGGTTCAACATTGATCGTGGTGTTAGACAGGGATGTGTAGCGTCTCCTTTGCTGTTCAATCTGTCCATGATTTGAAAGATTCTGAATGTGGATTAAGAATGAGTGAGTCAGTGTTTAAGCCCCTGCTATACGCTGACGATCAGGTTCTATTTGCATCGTCAGCGTCGGATTTGCAGCAGATGGTCACCACGATGAATGAGGCGTATAAGAAGAAAAGTATGAAAGTGAATGTAAACAAAACCAAAGTCATGGTCATTGAGAGGGACGATAGTGAAACTAAATGTGACGTAATTATTGAAGATGAAAAAGTGGAGCAAGCGAACGAGTTTGTGTATTTAGGGTCCTTGTTAACGAGAGATGGAAAATGTGAGGGGCTATTGAAAGTAGAGTGAAAGCAGGAAATAGTGTGAATGGCGCCTTACAGTCCATCATCAGCAATGGTATTATCCCAAGGCAAGCTCGCCTTGCTATATACTGTAGGGAGTTTTGGCGCCAACGCTGATGTATGGTAGTAAATCATGGGTATGGCAGAAGAAGCATAAAAGTAGAATCAATGCTGTGGAGATGAGAGCTTTGAGGAGTATGTGCGGAATAAGGCTGATAGATAAAGTCAAAAACAGTGTGATACGAGAGAAGTGTGGTCTAAAAGAAGATGTAGTGACAAAGATTGAAAAAGGAATGTTGCGTTGGTTTGGACTGAATGAATGGAAATGTCGGTAGGGGACGCCCTAGGCGGACGTACGCCGACCAAATAGGTGACGTACTGAAAAAGGGGCAAATTAAAAGTAGTATCCATAACCGACGCGCATGCATGATGAGGTTAATGAATGTCGAGGAAGCAAAAGAGGTATGTTTGAACCGAAGCATGTGGCGTTCTATAGTCTCTGCATACCCCAATGGGAGACAGGCGTGACGATATAGATAGATAGATATTATTCACAACCCTTCATTGCATGATTTAATATTTTCTTGTAAAAGAAATCATATGCATGTAAATATAGACCTAGGATGTGTTAAAAATAATAAAAAAAGTCTGTGACTTTTTTAAGTATTTGTATGTCCTAGTAAAAATGTGTAGAGTCGACTGAATTTTACTTATAAACATGAGTAGTAAAGATTAAAGAATTAAAAGGTAAGGTTAATTAAGTATCTGGTAATACATAAGCAATCGATTTACTGCAAACAGTTTAACACTCGTTTCTAACATTCTAACTTTTGACGGATTTGGATACTTAAAAATGTGAAATAGTTATTTGTGCAACAAGAGAGCAAAGTTGTTTTTTGTTTCGAGTGCTTATTTTGAGTCCCGAGCAAGCGAAGGATTCTATGATTGATTCACGAGCGTAGCGAGTGAATCAAAGTTAGAATCCTGAGCGTGGTGAGGGACTCAACAGCACGAGATACAAAAAACTTTGCTCTCGTGTAGCACACATAGCTTTTCACCACAGCAGTGAGAACACATATTACTTAGGAGACATAGAAATGAACAGGAATAGATTGAATTCTGCATAATCACTTGTTGATTTAACTCTTCTGGTGTTAAAGTACAGTCAACATCGCTAGTTTCACTCATCTGTTTAGATTATTTTATATATTATTATAATTTAACACGTTACGCTATAGGTACCTACTGTATCAGCATCAGCGAAATTTTTATTGCCGCTACTTTTTTAAATCGCGTTTTAATACCGCGTCTCTGATGTTTATTTTTCAAATGTATCATTGTTGTAATTCTAAATAAAAATGTATTGGTTAAATACTAATTTTATACTATTAATTAGACGTATTTTTATTAAAATCCAATAATAGATTAAACATGTAAACAATAACATATAAAAAAAAAACAAATATCTTTTGTTTTTGCGTTGCCGTAGGTGTTTTCTTTGAGGTCGAATTCCAAAATCGAATTTCGAATTCGAAGGGGTTTGTTTTTTCACTCACTTTTTATATGCATGTGAAAGAGACAGAGCACAGTAAAATTCGAATGTTTCAAATTTGTGGCTGAACAATGTCAATTCGTGGCACTGAAGATTGAAAAATTAAAAAGCTACTTTGCCTCACGCTCGAATCAAAATCGCGTTTTGTTCACTGTTGTCTCGCAGCAAAAGCGGCATGTTTGAGCTGCTGTGGTGAAAATGTATTTTGTAAGGAGCTTATGTCAACTGAGCTCTGAGCAGCGATAGCCGAGTGGAGAGACCGATAGACTGCTACGCAGAGGGTCTCGGGTTCGAATCCACGGTACACATCAATGACTTTTCGAAGTTAAGTGTGTATTAAATTATTAATTATCGCTTCCTTATCGGTGTAGGAAAACATCGTGAGGAAACTTGCATGTCTGAGAGTTCTCCATAATGTTCTCGAAAGACATGTGAAGTCTGCCAACCCGCACTTGGCCAGCGTGGTGGACTATATCCTTACCCTTCTCGTAGTGAGAAGAGGCCCGTGCCCAGCAGTGGGACAGTATAAAGGGCTGATGATGATTATGTCTACTATTTATCTCTAGTAGATCGAGAGTCAAATTAATCGATAGGCAGAATATTGGAAACGTGCGTTACTTAATTTTAGGACAGTAATTTAAAACTAGGTTTAGTAATATTTTTACAATAAAATCAATTTAGTTTGAGTAACAGTCCAAGGTGCTCCTGATTTAACTACCAGCCTAGAATAGATTTTTAACGTAATTATATGTAATTATAATCCCATACAACATGAGTACCTGAGTACTTATAGTTCATCATATTTTTCAGGGTGACAAAATAATGTATGTACATATATCATTAAGGTAACAAAATACCTACTTTAAGTCAGTAATTTGTCATAGTATTTTACATCATAATTTCTTTTGTTAATACTTAATTATACTGTCTGAACTCTGATCCGATCCTTATCACAAAAACGACTAAACCAGTTTAGATGAAACTTGGACTGCTCCTTGAGTTAAAATCTCAAGAATGAAGTCGATTTATCTTTTAGTTGACGAGAAGTTTGTGGACAAACACTTAAGAAATTTAGCTAACGTACTTAGGAGGCTATATAGATCATCATAATATTAATCAAATGTAAATGCCAACATCATCATCAGCCTTTAACTGTCCACTGCTGGACTAGGCCTCTCCTTTAAAAGGAGGAATTGGCCTACTATACCACGCTGGCCAAACGGGTTGGTATAGGGTTTGTATCAAGTTTTCCTTCTTTTACAGTGCTGTTCTCTGCATAATATGCGCCCTCTGTCGGCTCTTACGACACCCAGGGGATGATATGGGGAGGTGACAATTCGTATTCTTAATCCGTCACCACACGGACAAATGCCCGAACAATATCACATAAATGTGTAATTACCATGTAACTACACACAGATCAAGTAGACAACCTCCTTCTTTTGAAGAAAGTTAAAAATAAAATGAGAATAAAACTGCTCCGTGTCCAGTGGATAGCGTATGCGACTGCTGATCGGAGGTCCCGGGTTCGTTTCCCGGGTCGGGCAAAAGTGTTATTAGGATTTTCCGAATTCTCAGTAGCAGCACAAAGTCTGGTGATGTGCCCGTTAACGGCAATAGGTTCGCCCCCCATTGCGTGGGACCTAAAAATTCATGGCGAAATGTGGGTGTAATATTACACCTCTGCTTAACCCTTCGGGGATACAGACGTGAGTATATAAAAAAATATAATAAAACTGTGTATTATTTATTGCAGCTATCATACGTGCAACAACCAGTTGTCCAGCAACTGGTAGCCCAGCCCGTTGTCCACGCTGCCCCAGTTGTCCACGCGGCGCCTGTCGCCATTGCCAAGCCAGCAGCTACTAGCTACGCTTCCTTCCAACAGGTACTTCTGATAAGCAAAAGTCTTTTAGACAGTTGATAGACCTTACCAAGTCTATGAGAGCCAAAAAGAACAAAAGATGGGACCTTTTACCATTCCCTTTTTTGTATCAGATACGCGTAAGCTTAGCAAGTCAATATCAAGAGATACAAAACTCTTGAGACAGTTAACTGTAAGTGTAGTGTCAAAGTAGGAAGTCCTCTTTTTGTATAGCTCGAAAATGTTTTCAAACATTGAAACAAGATTTAAGAAGACTAGTTATTTTTATGGATGTTTTCATTACGAAGTATTCGTCAAAAAGCTTTAATTTGTTACTACCAATGTATCATTTTTTGTACAAGGTCATTATTAATATTCATTACCAATGGTACCAATTTGAAACATTTTTTACCAGATACTTTACAAAAGTAACACTGTGTTTTCAACGTCCATGTTGGTAGTTAGAATTTCATATATAGAACAAGATACCTAATGATCTGAGTAATTTGAAGTCCTTGTATTCAGTGCTTTGCTACCTAATTCCCAAAGAAAGTAGGTAATTTTGGTGGGTCATTACTTCGAAAGAAATTGTAAAGATTGGAGAAAACCTCCAAATTTCAGTAGGTCAAGGTGTGACTGATATTTAGACCATCGTATACTTAATTCGTCCCTACTTAGAAGCTAATTATGAATGGTTTTCACACAACTGATGTCCTGGTCAAATTTTATTACACTTGAGCATGCGATTTCTCAATTATTCAAGAACAAAATAAGTATGTTTTTGGACGTAAAGAAGTAGTTTTGATCGTATTTCAAACTTATTTAAGAGACATTAGTAAAATTTGTGCTCTCTCCTTGAAAGTCACGGATTGAAAGTCACTTCTATGTCAACAAGGTGACCATATGAAAACGATTTCATATGGTCGAAGTTAATAGTTTAAGTTGTTTGTCTAATAAATTACAGCTTATTCACTTTCAAGAATCGAAACTGATCTCTTTGCATATTTTATTTACCCGCATTTAGGCTGGCATTTTCCAATAATGGTCAATCTGTCAATTTTTTTGTAAGTTTATAAAAAAATTACAAAAAAAAATAATCTTTAAATACTATTTCTGACCACTTTAGAATTTGATTCAGTATATCAACAATCTTACTCAGGCTTCAGTGAAATTTCATTTTCTTAACATTTATTTTCCCAATGGTCAAATTTATCACTACCAAGTCAATTCATTCATCATTATTAACCAGTATCTTAATTTTATTTGTAGATCGCCATCATAATAGTCAAATTTACCACTAACAAGTCAATTCCACATTATTATAAACCAATATCTTTATTTTTTGTCGTCCGTGTAGTGACGGATTAAGATCGTCGCCACCCCATATCATCCCATGGTGGTCGTAAGAGCCGACAGAGGGAGCATATTATAATATATGTAAGAGAAGGAAAGCTTGATACAAACCCTATACCAACCCGTTTGGCCAGCGTGGTATAGTAGGCCAATTCTCTTTTCAAAGGAGAGGCCTAGTCCAGCAGTGGACTGTTAAAGGCTGATGAGTATGATGATAATCTTATTTTTTCGTAGATCGTCCACCCCGTAGCGCAGCCAGTCGTCCACGCCGCCCCAGTCATCCACGCAGCGCCAGTTGTCCAAGCGGTTGCCCAGCCGGTGGTACATGCCGCGCCAGTGGTACAGCCGGTGGTACAGAAATACATCACCACCTACGGCGGCGGCTACGGCGGCGGTTACGGCAGCTACGGCGGCTACGGCCACGGATGGTAATAACCATCGTCTACCACTACTGTCTTTTCGTTTGTAAATACTATTGTCTTAAGCGTTGAGATCGTCCGTATTGTTGATGTGGTGCAAAATAAAAATGTTTTTTAATCAGTACTGAATGTTTTGTTTTATTTTATGAATGAGTGATAATGGTTACCAAGAAGTATTTTTGTTTACGTCTGATAAGGTTAGGAGTCTTACGCGGAACGGTAAATAGGCCTAATTTCGACCACTCCAGTACGTTTTACATTTATAGTGTAGGTGTTTTAATGTTTATCTAAATAGATACAACGATTGTTTGAATATTATCCCATTTTGCCAAAGACACTTTTCGCACAAGAATAGTGTTTTGTAAAATCGGTTTTTACTAAGATTCAACTAACGGACATTATATTATATACAGGTTAAATAAAGAACCCTGGGTTTGGAAAGAACAACTGTTTATCATTCAAAATATTGCCTCTTGTGGAAATCGAACCCACGACACGTGACCCTCTCTTATCAAAAGTCCAACCCCGAGTATCGTGGACGCTTTCGGTTAGCTTGGGTCTGGTTTTCAGCACCACACACTCGTTCCAGACGCACTCTCTGGTTGGAGATCCCGACAGCCTCTTATGACATTCTGTTGTATACAAGTATTTTATATATTATTCTGACGGTGTTCATTGACTTTTGTTGCACATATAAAGACGAATCTTATTTAGAAAGGTTCTGCGGTTAGTTGTCAAATAGATATTATCGCCCGCTCCTCCTGATCAACGCTTATGCCATATCTAATGTACCAAGATCTAACTTCGTTGCTGGAATCAAGGTTTCAACTAGGAACTTGTACAGTAATACGGCTACGCACGAGCCATCTGGTCAATTCGAGCGGGAATATCTATGAAGGCATA
This sequence comes from Euclidia mi, assembly GCA_944739405.2. Classification (NCBI taxonomy): domain Eukaryota; kingdom Metazoa; phylum Arthropoda; class Insecta; order Lepidoptera; family Erebidae; genus Euclidia; species Euclidia mi. The sequence continues at coordinate 75,849,879 of OX123191.2, read as the reverse complement.
CCCATCATCTATATACTTGACGACCGGTTGGCGCAGAGGTAATGTAAGCGACTGCTACGCCGAAGGTCGCGGGTTCGATTCCCGCTCAAGTCAAACATTTGTGTGCATTAACGTGCTAATGGATGTTTGTCTTGGTCTGGGTGTTTCTATGTATAATACGTATGTATTTACAAAAAAAAGTATATATGTATGTTCATCCATTATCTAGTAACGATAGTACAAGCTCTGCTTAGTTTGGGACTAGATGGTGTTGTGTGAATGTGGTAGAATATTATATTATATACTGTAACCTGTGGCTTAAACAATCTTTGAATATCTGTAAACTAATATAGTAGAGTGTGTTTATTTGGTTTGATCTCAGGAACTGCTGGACAGATTTGAATAATTACTTTTGTGTTAGAAAGCCTATTTATTTACGAAAGCTGTACAAGCGACGGTTGCAGAGAGGTAGCCTTAAATGTCGTAGGTGCAACTGCGGGCGCATCTTTTCAAATAAATAATCACTTGTACTAACACCACAAAGAACGCCGACATTCAATTTATTTTCTGACAAGAACAATATTTTTATCATACTTATTTTACAATTACGAAGAATCTGTAATATCGGCCAGATAAGCAAGCTATAACGTAAACAAAATATGAGTAGGTATACATAGCATTTTATCACTGAACAACACATTAAATATATTAATTTGTTGACTACACAAAGAAAAAAACGTTTACGCCATTTATGTCACACGGTGATATCAGCTTTTGGCTTACTGAGGAGAGCGCTGTTGAGCGATTAGATCAGAAGGATTTAAAAAGAGTGAGAGAAAGAGAGTACTACACATTTAATGTTGCATACATTATTTTACAGTACAATAGTTTTTTTTTATGTAATAGACGGCAAACGTGCACACGAGTCGCCTGATGGTAAGCGACTGCCACTGACCTTGGACACAAGCAACACCAGAACAGACGCAGGGGCGTTACCGCCCTGTAAGAGAAAAGGAAGGGGATGAGGGAGACGGAAAAGGGGATGGAGCCTCCGGCACTCTCGCTCACCGAAAGAAACGCAACAGTACCAATTCAGATATATTTTTACTTTACGTCGATGCTCTGTAAAAGGGTACTAATTCCCCGGTCAAGCCGGCCCAGTCATGCTGAAATTAGCAAGGCTCTACTACCTATGAAAAAAATATATACTACGTCAACAGTAAGCTTCAATGTGACTGAAACATTATTTCTAAGCGAAAACCATTAAGTATTTGTTTGATTTCCTATTGATTTATAAATATGAACACATCAAAACTGAAATAAAAAACCGTCTCTATATTATAAATCAATCGTTTATTTGCATTTCTTAATGTTGGCTTAGATAGGTGACGTCTATATAATTAAAAAAACAATAATCACTGAAATTCTTATACGCGCATAACTTCCAAACAACTGCACCAAATAAATCTTTTATGAGTTCCTTATTGCTAGGAGAAGGTATGTATGGGGGATACATACCTTCTCCTAGCAATAAGGAACTCATAAAAGATTTATTCTGAATCTGTGGGATCTCCACCTTGTCGTGGTGGAGGGGCTCAGTAACCGTGGTTAGGGCACCCACGGTGAAGCTAAACGAGATCCCGGGAGTGGACGCTCCACGTGAGCTTGATGGAATACTGTGCAGGATGCGTCCAGAGGTGCGGGCGCGGTCGCGGGAGGAGAGGCGTGTCGGTGTTGCGTTGCCGCGAGCCTTATTTCCTGCGACCAAATGGGGGCGCACCATTTGTTGCGTTGCGGTGGGGCCGCAGAGGAAGAGGAGATGCGGTGTTGTCAGGTTGCCGTCCTCCCTATCCTCTGCGGCCGTTTTAGTGCGGACGGCGAGCGCTGGGGCTGCTCCCCGTCCGCCAAAATGCAAGGAGGCGGCGTAGTGACCGCGCCGCCTCCCAAGTCATAACGAGACGGGGCCCGCCAACAGCAGCGGCGGGCAAATCCCGAAAAGTACGCTATCCTTGAATCGCGTGACCTCGCCACTACACAGGACTCGTAGGGACACCGCGGTGGTTTTAGTGGGTATGCCCCGCCTTTAGGGGAGAGCCTCCACAGACCTCCTCCGCCAGTCCCAAGCCCGGTCGATCACACTCTGGCCGGGTTGGCGTCGAGTTGAGATGACTTATAAGGCGAGTTTCCACCGTAGTGAACAAAAAAAGGAGAATGTATGTATGACAAATAACTAATAGCAAAAAATATGGCGGTACAAAGCTCGTCGGGTCGTATAACATTATACGACATACTCGTAATTTTATCATATCTAGGGATTGACATTTTCAAATTGCCTTATACATTGTAAATGTAGGTAGACAAAGTTACGTGCCAATGTACGCCGTTTCAACTTTAAACTACAAAGGCCAAAGCACAATACGTTAATTCTAATATAGACGACTAGCTAATGTCTCGCTGAGTGGCGCTACATCATGTTTAATGCTGATATCTATAGAGTGTATCTGGAAATTTCTAAATTTATTTAACACTAGAGGACGCCAGCAGCTACGCCTGATATTTTTTTAATTTACGCGTTTTGGCCGATCCCGTGGGAATTTCGAGAAATCCCTTCTTAGTGCACCCCTACGGTCCCCAAGGAACATACATGCCAAATTTCAGCTTCCTGCGCCCAATAGTTTCGGCTGTAGCGTGTCTGTCAGTCAGTCAGTAACGCAAGGATTTTATATATTAAGACTAGAGGACGCCAGCGGCTCTGCACGCACATATTTTCGAATTTCCCGTTTTGCCCGATCCCGTGGGAATTTCGGGAAATCCCTTCTTAGTGCACCTCTACGGTCCCCAAGGAACATACATGCCAAATTTCAGCTTCCTGCGCCCAATAGTTTCGGCTGTAGCGTGTCTGTCAGTCAGTCAGTAACGCAAGGATTTTATATATTAAGAAGATGATGATAAGCCCCATACAAAATATGTCAAATATGTATCTCTAGTAGCCAAATCCAATGATAGATCAAATATTGGGACTGCCTTCTTGGTCTCGGGGCATAAATGTGCGCGTGAGATTGGGAGGTCTCGGGTTCGATCCCCGAGTCGGGCAAGGTGTTATTGGGTTTTTCCGTTAGGAAATTCTCAGTCACGGAGTCTGGTAATGTCCCGGTACGACAATAGGCTCGCCCCCTGTTACGTGGGACCTAAAAAATTATGGCGAAATGTGAATGTAATATTACACCTCTGCCTAGCCCTTCGGGATACAGGCGTGAGTCTATAAAAAAAAATTGGGACTGGCTGTAAATAGCAACCTAACCACAGCGGCAGGTAATTTGTATTGCGAGCTCGAAAGCATCAAACTTCTTAACTTCATCTACTAGCTGCCGGTTTCAATATTCAATCTATCCATGGGTTTGGCTACTAAAGATATATATTTGACATATCTTCACTGTATATTTATTTATTTACTTTATTACTTTATTTTTATTGGACCCCCTCAAACGGCAGACGACATCGCGGCAGGCCGAGACGGCGATGGCGGGATGAACTAGACTCCTTAAAAAGGATTGGTTCCAGGAGGGAGAAGATAGGGACTTGTGGAAGAAGAGTGTGGCCCTGGGGAGGCCTTTGCCCTGCAGTGGGACGTTACAGGCTCATTAAAAAAAATCTTTAAAATAATATTCTACCACATACACACATTACGATCTAGTCCCAAACTAAACAGAGCTTATACATGGGTACTAGACAATGGATAAACATGCATATCATAAACTTTTTTTACTAAATACATACATATTTTATAAACTACATACATACATACATAGAAACAAATGTCATATATTGGGACCGACCGGGCGGCCGTAAGACTACTTACTACCTATATTCAAAGCACCGTGTATGCTCTAGCCCTAACATAAATTGTGAAATATAATGTCATCGTCCACAAGCGGCCATTAGGAAAGTTCGTAATTGACAGTTCCGTGTGCGCTGATGGACATTTATCAGGGCACGCTCAACATGGCCTGCGCTTTAACTGTAATTATAGCATGTGGAAATAGCAGTAGTATAGTGTATGCAGTTTTTTTAAATGAACATAGATGTTTACCTATGTAGAAAAGCTTACTATCCTTCAGTTAAATTTTTTTTTCACAAATTTTTGTGTCGCTGCGTACTTAAAGCCATCTGACTTGAATCGTCAAAAAAGCATAACTCAACGGAGTAAAAAATGCAGAGTATCCAGTCCATACGAGCAGTCCTAATTTAGTACTGAGCTAACCATAATCCTTGCTTTACTTTCTTAAACTATTTTTTTTATACGCTCACGGCTGTTTCCCCGAAGGGGTAGGCACAGGCGTAATATTACACAATTCGCCATGAATTTTTAGGTCCAAAGTAATAGGGGGTGAGCCTATTTCCGTTACCGGGCACCATCACTAGACTCCGTGCTGCTACTGAGAATTCGGAAAAACCGAGTAACAGTTTTGCCCGACCCGGGAATCGAACCCGGGACCTCCGATCAGCAGTCGCAAACGCTATCTACTGGACCACGGAGGCAGTCTTAAGCTATTCATGAAATAAAAACAGATCCTTTGACGTACTGAATCATAAATAAATGAGTTGTATCTAGTATGAAAAAAAATGTATGGCTTTATCAGTTGCAAAGAAATTGAAGGCCAATGTGATAGTAAGAAGTAGGTAACAGTTACGCATATAGGAGTTCGGTCTAATCATCGAGATGACTAAGTCGTTGCATACATGGAAAAATAGGAGAAGAGCAGGATGGTGGCGTAGGAGGCGTTGTTGACTGGACCCTCAACTATGTCACTCAATTAAAGAAATGCGATAGAACAGGCACTGACTATTTCAATATAGGAAGACATTAACAGCAAAATCGACAGGAGAAAAAGGGGGGTTAATAAAAGCAATGTGAACCCTCCCAACGCAAGGTCGAGGAATCGAGAGTCCCAGAAAAGGACACGTGTGACAAGGACGGCTTCATCAAGGTGGTGACGAAGAAGAAGAAGCCTAGTTGTCGAAACCATTGTGGTACTGGGTTGGCAGAACCTAACATGCTGCTGCGTCCCGCAATACCAACCACACTGATGTACGTGTCCCGGTTGCATCACTCTACGAAAGACGAGGAGGTCGTAGAGTATCTACGCATGAAGACCAACTGGACCTTGAGAGTCGAGAGATTGGAGTCTCGTCATAATACGAAATTCAAATCGTACGTGTTTAGAGTGCCGACTAATCATCTTGACACTTTCCTCAAGGCTCTTCCTTTTTTGGGCGAAGGGTGTGGTGTACCGGCGTTTTCACGACTAACTTGAAAACAACGTAAACAACAACACCAGTTTTAATTTTATTATTATTATTTTATGTATGTTAGTCTTTAAGGTATATATCTATATGGGTTATTGTTACCTGAAATAAATGAATATTATTATTATTAACGATACTTTTACATTGCTCTATGGGATATATACCATGTACGTTAGTTTGGAGTAACCGATATTTCGACACTGTTCGACAAGCGCCATGTTCACGAATGCATTGAAGTATGAAATTCACCTTGCTATTCCATTACTAGAGGACGCCCGCGGCTACGCCCGCATATTATTTTATTTTTACCCGTTTTCCCCGATTCCGTGGGAATTTCGGGCAATCCCTTCTTAGTGCACCTCTACGGTCCCCAAGGAACATTCATGTCAATTTTCAGCTTCCTGCGTCTAATAGTTTAGGCTGTAGCTGTCTGTCAGTCAGTCAGTAACGCAAGAATTTTATATATACAGATTAGGAGATGGTCAATTGGACATGTCCCTTTAAATATGATCAAATTGTGCCAAAACCGATGAGATACTAATGAACATGGATTGTCGCAAATATTTTAAACTTTATAATATCTGCGAAACTAGTGTCGTTTAATTCTGCCATAGGTACTACATTTACTTTATATCTACTTTATTAACTGATATAGAACTGTTTGGAGGGAATTGATGTAGATAAATCAGAAAACTAAAAGGCAGCGGTAGCCGAGTGGAGAGACTGACTGCTACGCTGAGGGTCTCAGGTTCGAATCCACGGCACGCACCAATGACTTTTTGAAGTTAAGTGCGTATTAAATTGTTAATTATCGCTTCCTTATCGGTGAAGGAAAGCATCGTGCATCGTGAGGAAACCTGCATGTCTGAGAGTTCTCCGTAATGTTCTCGAAAGACATGTGAAGTCTACGAACGCGCACTGGGCCAACGTGGTGGACTATGGCCTTACCCTTCTCATAGTGAGAAGAGGCCCATGCCCAGCAGTGGGACAGTATAAGGCTGATGATGATGAATCAGAAAACTGCGTATTAAGATCAATTTATAGAAGAAACCCCAAAGATAAATCTATTGTTTTTGCCACTAGTCATTACTTTCCAGAAAATCTGTGTGTTGTGCAAAAAATCCCAACGTATTCATTCCGGTGTTTTTGTTATTATCAGCGGGATATATGCGTAAACACACTGCTTATCTTTGTAGGAATTAAGTACTTATCATCAAGTTCACTGTATATAAAAGGTTAAATAAATATGTGTTAAATTAGTGTTGTTTAAATCATCAGCTACAACAGCCGTGTCTAAATAAATAGAAAATATTTTATATACAAAGTGAACAGGTTTATATTTTGATATTTGTTTTTGCATTTTGATATAAAGCCAAAATGCATTCAGAGATCCCAGTTTGTACAAGGTGTTGCTTCTGCTTGCCCCTGCGATATGGTTTAATCGTTTGGGCATATTTAAAATTGGTGAGTATTTTTGTTTACCTTATAACCTTTTTTAGTAAACGATTTTGCAAACATCATACAATATTATTTAGCAGGTCTTTATCGCGACTAAGACCCGCTAAATAACATTGTATAATAATGAATCTAATATAATACATGATTTTTTTTGCAGGATTTGGATATTTTTATGATTTGTTGAATGTAGTTTAACATTATTTATCTCTGATCATATCATTGTTCACTTGTCACCTTCACAAAATTCTTTCTACATTTGCATTCCTTCACGCGTTCCACTAACTTATGTTAATAATAACGATCTGGAAAATGGAGGTAATTGGCGGTCATGGTCAGTATACCAACAGATTGTTTCTTACTGCTGGTTCGTATACCGTTATCGTCATGCTCACTAAAATGTCATTTCTTGTGGTGGCGTCGTGTGTCGGGTCATCCCTGTCCCTCTAATATGGCGAGAGGGATGATGGCTGGCACATGCGTCATACTCGTGAACGGGTGCTACTTGCGATGACTGGTCGATGACGGTCTTGCGGGCTGGTATTAGATTTTAATATTTAACTGCATCATTTCCATCATGGTTCTGATCACTTTCGCGGATTGCCTGCATTATTAGGTATATATAATGTAAGTGGATGCTCCTGTTTCACCATGTCTATTCTGAGGCTAACCAAAAGTATTATGCTTGAGTATTATGATGTACAGTAAATATATACAAGTGATATAGAAGGTGTAACAGTTGCAGCACCTTACAAAATGTAAATTGTGTATAATGCTAAACCTGGCTTTGAAAAAGAGTGACCGTGAGTTTTATTGCCCGTTCTTTCTCATGGTTCTACCTATTGCTTTGCGAACGTGGCAGTAAATGTAAATGTAGAAGCATACAGTAATAATGTTTTAAATTTGAGTATAAGTAATTATTTTATAAATTTATTATTTTGACGTTCATAAGCGTCACATTGTGACCCAAATGAATAAAGGATTTTGAATTTGAATTTGAATTTGAATACAAATCGCGAAAGAATATAAAAAATCGAATTTGCAAATACAGAAAAGTTTTAAGTTCGGGAAGGTAGTTTTTGACGCTAGCGTCATCCTTCAAGTACCTAATCAGTGTTATTTTTAAAAGTATATTTTATTGCATTTTATTATGTTTAGTGTTAGAATAATAAATACGAAATATACCAGTGATCGAGGCTCGACGTGTACTTTTTAGCTGCCATGCAGGCTACTTTCTGGAGACTTGTAAGTACAAGAAACGCGCGATAAAATTAGTACAGCAAGCGCGAAACAGTAGCATTAAAATCTCCAAAAAATATGAACGGTATAATTAAAACATCGAAAGCAATATCTGCTCTAAGAAAGAAATACCATTATATATACATATTTTGAAACAAAGTTCACTTGTCACGTGTAACTACAGAACGGATTTCCATGCGGTTTTCACCAGTGGAGGGGGTGATTTATGAGGAAGTGTTAGGTCCATAATTTAGCGCCACCCGACACACCATGCAAAAAACATTAGCATACTATCCGTATCTGGGGGCGCGGTTGTGCCAAGTCGAGCAAAAAAAACGGCACGACTGTACCATCCTTTTCACGAAGCAGTTGAGGCCATTTTCGACCCCCTATAACTTCATTGTGAATAAAACTAGAAGCCTGATTTTTTATTAACAAGCAGACATTGTATATCTACTTTTACAAAGCCAATAGTTTGAAACGATCTCATTTTTAGGGTTCCGTAGTCCACAAGGAACCCTTATAGTTTCGTCATGTCCGTCCGTCTGTCCGTCCGCAGCCTAGCTCAAAGACGCCTGGTGCTAGAAAGCTGATATTTGACATGAATATAGACATAATATATTGCAACAAAACTGTAGAATAAAATTTAGGAAAATATTTTTTTTAGGGGTATCTCTCCTACATATATAGTGGGGTTGAATTTTTTTTTGGTTGAGTACCCCATCATGTGGGGAATCATTGGATAGGTTTCAAAAAAATATTATTAGTTTGCTCAAATCATTTTTCGATCAAGTGATCAGTTTGTCAAATATCAAGCTTTGAAGTGAAAAAAATTGTTAGACTCAAGTGTCCCCCCCCTCTGCCGGCTAAACTATTAATTTGGAAGAGGTGAAAAAAATCACAAATGTAGTACATATAATGAATTTAAAAGGAAAACTATCACGCCTAAGTAGATATCACTAGTTTACGAGTAATCGTCGGTAAACTTATAAATACCTATTTCTGTGAGTTTACATTGGGCGCGCTGGCTTAATCTTAAAGATATACGTACTTTGGTATGTAATGTACTACGGTACTACGTATGTATAGTAGTAGTATATCTTGGAAACCACATTTTATGTTTACAATACATAACTGGATACATACCTAGTATTTTTCTAAACAAAACTTAGGTTCTTATAATAGTGTTATTAAAATTATTTTTTAGCAAAATAAACAGTCGGATTTGTTGTACATTAATACCCTTTGCAGCAAGTCATTATGGGCAACTACGGAACCCTACATTGCGCGTGGCCCGACACGCACTTGGCCGGTTTTTAATGATACTGCTACCCATTAAAGATAGGCAAAGAAGCCACTTAGTTCTTTCCTTATAAACAGATATGAGTATCATAATAACTAATGTCATTCATACAAATTATGTAAACATTCTAGTTGTTTATCGTCTTGATGTCTTTAATTAGAAGTTACATGGAAATATAAAACCTAGTGATAACCCCTTGATCTCTAAAGCACGTTCTTGTTAGAGGAAGATCTAGAGGAAAGAGGAGAGGCGAAGAGTCTCAAACCCATTCCGAAGGCATATCAGTTTGCCCATTACAAATGAGTTTTAAGTGTCTCTCTTGACAAATCATACACACAATGAGTTATACTAATGTTTTTGTTGAAATTAAACTAAGTATAGTTTACGGATTTTATCGCGATATATTGGTTTCACTAAGTTATTACATTTAATCCGAATGATCTAGAAACTACATTTTTAGTTTATTATTAGCCGACGTTTCGAATTCCTTACAGGATTCACTCTGCCGTGTATACGAATAGATATAATACCTAGATAGAGTGGTTTAATTTCAATGTGCAACATTCGCGTAAATATAAGAAGATACTAATGTTTTTGTCATGAAAATTGTGAAAACATCTCTCTCATATTACACAGAATTATCGTATTAGAAGTTATGTGGGAATTTCGGGCAATCCCCTCTTGGGGTGACATCACGGATGCTGACAATATCAAAGTTTTGCTTACGGTGATTGTCAGTAGGTATTAAAAATTATAAACACAGTGATTTTTGGATTAATTTAATCTTGAACATATAGTATCATCATCATCATCATCAGCCTTTTACTATACCACGCTGGCCAAACAGGTTGGCATATACATATAGTAAATATATAGTAAACATAAAAATATAGTAAAAAACATATAGGTAGTATAGTAAACAATCAACGACATCTAGTGTTATACAGTGAAAATAAAAACCGTAAATTAAATAAACGTAAAACTAAAATATTTTCACTATCGAATGGCAGTTGGCTACCCTATTTTTTTTATAGACTCACGCCTGTATCCCCGAAGGGGTAGGCAGAGGTGTGATATAACACCCACATTTCGCTATGAATTTTTAGGTCCCACGTAATAGGGAGCGAGCCTATTGCCGTAACGGGCACATTACCAGACTCCGAGCCGCTACTGAGAATTTCCTAACGGAAAAACCCAATAACACTTTGCCCGACCCGGGAATCGAACCCGAGACCTCCCAATCCCACGCGCACATTTATGCCGCGAGACCATTGAGGCAGTGTACCCTAATTATAAATAAACTAGCTGCCCCGCGAACTTCGTACCTCCATATATACATATAAACCGTCCTCTTGAATCATTCTATCTATTAAAAAAAGCTGCATTAAAATCCGTTGCGTAGTTTTAAAGATTCAAGCATACATAGGGACAGACGGATAGTGAAATACTCTATTATACACTAACTATATAATAAATACACATTGTGACTGTTGCGTGCTGCAGTGCTCAGTAGTTCTAATCATCAAGCTGTGAGCTTTTGGCTGTAGCAACGAGCTCAAATATTTACATAGAGGCGCACTTCTTATGGGCGCTCTGAAGACAAACTTTCTGGGACCCAAATTGCCGCTTGGTGGCGTGGCAGTCGTTCCCTTAGTGTAAGAGCAAGAGATATGGTATATCTTAACTACGAGAGCAAGAGAGACGGAGAACGACGCCAGCGCCTTCAACGGCGCCAACTACGAACTAAACTGGAGCCAGTCCCCACTTGGAATTGGCACACGAAATCCTTAAGAACTGCGGATCTATGTATAAATCTGTATTCATTGGCTGTAGCTTGTCTTTCAGTCAGTCAGTAAATTTTATTCATTTGTACACATTATGTAAAATAGTATTTTTTTGTTGCAGGTACTAAGCTCTTTCGTAGTACTGAGTTTTTCTTCGTCTGTATTCTATACTATGAGGTTACCTTATATGGGTATATTCGACTTAGCATGTCTTTTCCTAACCGTGATCATAGCGTTTGCAGACATAGCATTCACTATCATGTTTATCGTTGGATGTCACAAAGTAAGTATTATGAAGATTTAAATACTAACATATGTTAAATTCGAAGAGGTTATTTAGTAAGGCCTTGGTTCCTAAACTAAAATTAGTCTAAGTGTTACAACATTTTAGAATATTTATCAAAAAATATATTTGATCCAACGTATTTAAAACACATTTGTCTCATAAAGATGGGCAGTATGTGGTAAGGCGGCCTAAGAATACAAACTGTTACTACACCATATAGCATTCCGTGGTGTCATAAGAGGCAATTATGTATGAAAAATACACGAAGCAAATAGTATAAAACTCGAAATCAAGCTCTATACCAATCTTTTATTGGCTCTAGTCCACTTCTGGACATAGGCCTCCGAATCAAAGCCATACAACGAGGTAATGCTGCCAGTCTTCTGGGCACGCTTCCAATTGACTGCGATGTGGATGAGTTTCATGACGCCTTCTAAATTTTAATTTTTAAGTTTTTTAATTTTCACTTCTTGTATATTATATTAATTAGTTTTATTAAATTATTTTAAGACTTTCTTTTCTTATTTGTATTGTATTTTAATTTAATTTTAGTTGTAGTATTTAAGTAGGTAGTTACAATTGTTTTATTATAAAATTAATTAAATTTTGTTATGTACAATAAATTAATTACCGTTTATCAAAGTCAAATTCAAAGTCAAAATCCTTTATTCATTCGGGTCACAATGTGACGCTTATGAACGTAAAAATAATAGATTTATAAAATAATTACTTAAGGACTCTACATTTACATTTACTGCCATGTTCGCAAAGCAAAGGCGTAGAACCATGAGAAAGAACGGGCAATAAAACTCACTCACTCACTCTTTTTCATCGCCAGATTTTGCATAATACACTATATAACTTGTATATATTTACTGTACATAATAAGACTCAAGCATAATACTTTGCGTCACAAAGCATATGAGGCAATAAGACCAAACTCTCTCCGCAAAATACTATTTCCTTCGAGTTTTTTTAAGTTTCTCTTTGACCGTTGGTGTCAAAGAGAATGAAATGGGGTAGCGACAAATTGTATTCTGAATTCACTAGACGTGTCTTTACCTTCGCCAAATAATCTAAACCCAAGCAATACACCACAACACGACTAATCAAATAAACTAATGGAATATTTCTTATTTAATATAATCTTTGCATAGAGACGGAAAACTCGACATCAAACCCTATACGACTGCTTCGTTGGTCTCGCGAGGTAAATGTGCGCGTGGGATCGGGAGGTCCCGGGTTCGATTCCTGGGTCGGGCAGTGTTATTGGGTTTTTCTGTCACGAAATTCTCAGTAGCAGCACGGAGTCTGGCAATGTGCCCGGTACGGCAATAGGCTCGCCCCTTATTACGTGGGACTAAAGTATATCTGGCGAAAAGTGGGTGTAGAAATACACCTCTGCCTATCCCTTCGGGGATAAAAGGCGTGACGTTATGTATGTATATTTCTTATTTACAGAAAAACGTGAAGCTAATGAAGATTTACTATTTCTATAGTAAAATTATAGTAGTACTCGTTATACTAGCCAGTATTTTTGCGTTCAGCACTGTGATGTACATGATGTACAGGTACAATAGGGACGAACCAGTAGTACAATGGATTTTGTTAGCAATTCTTGAAGCCACAGCCCTTTTCGCTAATATTGGTAAGTTTTTAACCACTTAGTAGTTTATTAATAATATAATATATTCTGCCTCCGTGGTCCAGTGGATAGCGAATGCGACTGCTGATCGGAGGTCCCGGGTTCGATTCCCGGGTCAGGCAAAAAGTGTAACCTACTGGGTTTTTCCAAATTCTCAGTAGCAGCACGGAGTCTGGTGATTCGTGGGACCTAAAAATTTATGCCGATATGTGGGTGTAATATTACACCTCTGCCTGCCAATTCAGCGACTTCGACAACCTAGTGGAAATATCAACATACTGCCATGCAACGGGTATCAGGCTTCACCATTGACTTTCGGCAGTTATGTGCGTATTAAATTTTCAATTATCGATTAACGGTGAAGGAAAACATTTATAAAAGCCACGATGACATGTGAAGTCCGTCCATCCAAGTGGCTAGCGTGGTAGTCTATGGCCTTACCGGTCTCATAAGAGACCATGTAAGGCCATAGACACAGTCTCATGAGAAGAAGCCCATGCCCAGCAGTGGGACTGTAGTACAGGTCTGATAATGATTAAAACATTTGTGACACAAGTTTTATCTAGGTATTTAGCAAGTTTATTTCTCTATTGACTTACGCTCAGTCCAAATATTCGACCATATTTTACATGTTTTGCGTGGAGCATAAGTCAAATAAGTATCTCTCGCAGCTAAATCCATGAATAGATATTTGGCACCGGTCAAAGCTCAAAGCCTCATCATCATCATCAGCCTTTAACAGTCCACTGCTGGACTAGGCCTCTCCTTTGAAAGGAGGAATTGGCCTAATATACCACGCTGGCCAAACGGGTTGGTATAGGGTTTGTATCAAGTTTTCCTTCTCTTACAGTGCTGTTCTCTGCATAATATGCTCCCTCTGTCATCTCTTACGACAACCATGGGCTGATATGGGCTGGTGACGTTGCGTATTCTTAATCCGTCACTCCGCGGACAATCAGAGCTCAGAGTCTAATAACTAATAATTGAATTTCTATTTCAGCGTTGCTGTTTTACATAACGTTGCTCGTAAGGAGTGAGATTGTCAAACTGGAAGGCAGAAGTCAGTTTAGATTCGTGAACAACGCAGCGCAATACGATTGTACCCTGGATATAGCGAACTCAAACTTAGTACAAGATACAAAGAAATATGTAAACGATGTTGATGAAGAGAGGATAATTGTATAATTAAAGTGCAGGACAATACTAAATAATTTAGATGTATAAGTGTAAATAAATAAATTATTAAAGTAATATAAAAATATATATTTCATTTTAGTAATCTATACATATTATAAAACAAAGTCCCCCGCCGCGGTGTCTGTCTGTCTGTTCGCTTAAAACTCGAAAAGTACTGGACAAATTTTTATACGGTTTTCAACAACATCGAGACTGATCCCTGAGGAAGGTTTTAGTGTATAATAAGTTTAGGTTTTGTGCAAACTGACGATATTACGACGATATTAGTTCAACGCGCCGGCAAAAATTGAGCCGATCGGGAGCTTTCCTCGAAAACGCTGCCAAAACCTTTCGAGTTATAACAAAACAATGTATGGTGGGATTGTACCTCTTTAATAGATCTACAAAAAAGTAAGCAATGGTATATGTCTATCTTCCAATGATAACCCACAATAAACATATATAACACGATGCAAATACCATCTTTGCGTAGAGACGGAAAACTCGACATCAAACCCTATACGACTGCCTCGTTGGTCTCGCGGCATAAATGTGCGCGTGGGATCGGGAGGTCCCGGGTTCGATTCCTGGGTCGGGCAGTGTTATTGGGTTTTTCTGTCACGAAATTCTCAGTAGCAGCACGGAGTCTGGAAATGTGCCCGGTACGGCAATAGGCTCGCCCCTTATTACGTGGGACTAAAGTATATCTGGCGAAAAGTGGGTGTAGAAATACACCTCTGCCTACCCCTTCGGGGATAAAAGGCGTGACGATATGTATGTATGTATGTATGTACATCTATCTATCTATACTAATATAATAAAGCCGAAGAGTTTGTTTGTTTGTTTGTTTGAACGCGCTAATCTCAGGAACTACCGGTCGGATCTAGAAAATTCTTTTTGTATACGATAGCCCAGTTATTCCGGAAGGCTATATAACATAACGCTTGGACCCTTTGGGGCCGGGCAAAAGGCTATAAAGGCTAAAAGATAATGTCGGCTAATCTCAGGAACTAGCAGTCGGATTTTAAAAATTGTTATTGCCTATGATAGCCCAATTATCCTGAAAGGCTATAGGCTATAGAAAATTACGCCACAACTTTTAGTGGCCAGACAAAAGTAATAAAATGGTCAAACGAGAAGGGGGAGGATTGGGTCTAAGGCACAAAAAGTCTAAACGAATAGGATACAATCTATATGGGTATCGTTTTCGAGATTTTCGGGACGCTGATTAATAATATAAAATTGATTTAGTGATCCAAGATGGCGGACGGGAAATCAAAGATGGCGGATGGGAAAATTTTAGAAATCAATATGGGTATCGCCGTCGATATTTTAAGGGGTGGGGAATCGAAATACAACATCTATTTCGTGATCAAAGATGGCGGATGGAAAATCAAAGATGGCGGATGTGAAAATGAAAAAAAATCAATATTGGTATCGTCTGCGATATTAAAAGGGATGGGGAATCCAAATACAACATCTGTTTCGTGATTCAAGATCATTCATTGATTTGAAATCAAAGATGGCGGATGGGAAAAATTTAAAAAGTCAATATGGGTCTCTGGTGATTTAAGGGATGGTGAATCCAAATACGACATCTATTTCGTGATCAAAGATGGTGGATAGGAAATCAAAGATGGCGGACGGGATTTTTTTTTAAAATCAATATGGGTATCGTCTCCGATTTTTAAAGGGATGGGGAATCCAAATACAACATCTATTTCGTGATTCAAGATGGCGGAGGGGAAATCAAAGATGGCGGTTGGGAAAAATTTAAAAAATCTATATGGGTATCGTCTCTGATGATTTAAGGAATGGTGAATCCAAATACAACATCTATTTCGTGATCAAAGATGGCGGATAGGAAATCAAAGATGGCGGACGGGATTTTTTTTTAAAGTCGATATGGGTATCGTCTCCGAATTTTTTAAGGAATTGGGAATTCAATATTATATAAAAATCTATGTTTGTTTGTTCATCATTTATAGACTCTGAAATGATAAGAGATTAAGCTCTAAGTCAATGGTAACTTTGGAAAAGGGGCTTGGAAAAAGGGAATTAAATAAAAACTCTTAAAAAGCGATACGGAGTTCGCCGGGTCAGCTAGTACATATTATAAAACAAAGTACCCCGCCGCGGTGTCTGTCTGTCTGTTCGCTTAAAACTCGAAAAGTACTGGACAAATTTTTATACCGTTTTCAACAACATCGAGAGTGATCCCTGAGGAAGGTTTTAGTGTATAATAAGTTTAGGTTTTGTGCAAACTGACGATATTACGACGATATTAGTTCAACGCGCTGGCAAATTACGACGATATTAGTTCAACGCGCCGAAAAAAATTAAGCGGATCGGGAGCTTTCCTCGAAAACATTGCCAAAACCTTTTGAGTTATAACAAAACAATGTATGGTGGGATTGTACCTCTTTAATAGATCTACAAAAAAGTCGACGATGGTAGGTATATGTCTATCTTCCAAGGATAACCCACAACAAACGTATTTTGCTTTTACATATTACATTAAAATGATGGGCTATTTTCGAACCTAACTTTAACAATACAGTATCAATCCTTATTAAATGAAATACGTTAGATACGATATGCATGTAATGTAGATCAAAGTTGCCTTTTACACTATATGTCTAATGAGTACAAAATAAAAAATTCTGGGCAAGAAATTAATATCGATGAAGCGTAGCGAAGATGTCGCTCACTTGCTATTACCCCTCCGCCCGCTGAGTTATCACTACATAGTATAAAACAAAGTCTGTCTACTGTCCCTATTAACTACGCAACGGATTTTAATGCGGTTTTTTTTAATAGATAGAATGATTCAAGAGGTAGGTTTATATGTATCATACGTGCATAATATTGCATTGCACCCGTGCGAAGCCGGGGCGGGTCGCTAGTGATAAAATAAAATTATTATAATACCCTTCTCATAGTGAGAAGAGACCCGTGCCTAGCCGTGGGACAGTTTATATACAGGGCTGATGATGAATGAATATTAAGTATACATAAAGCTGAAGAGTTTGTTTGCTTGGTTGAACGCGCTAATCTCAGGAACCTCTGGTCCGATTCGAAAAATTCTTTCAGTGTTAGATAGCCCATTTATCGAGGAAGGCTGTAGGCTATATAACATCGCACTATGAGCGACGGGAGCGGAGCAGTAGCCTTAAATAACGCGGGTGTAACCGCGGGCATACTCTATGAATGATAAAATTCAACTGACAATATTGCGTAGTAGATCAGAAAGCAGTGCCTGCCGCTCCGCGCCAGAACTTATATATATTATTATTTTGAGTATTTGTGTCTATTGATTGAATATTTTGTGTAGACTTTTCTAAAAAATATCAACAGACAAATCTTCAGATTACATTCACTTTACTAGTAAACTTCATGCCAAATGCATAGTAGTATATTGACTGCACGGCTTGGTGTGGTGGTTTAAGCGGCCGCCGCCTCGCTGCTTGACACTGTGCTGAGTGCTGTGGGTTCGATCCCCACACGAGGCAACACGTTGTGTAATTCACAAATTGTTGTTTCGAGTCTGGGTGTTCATTGTGTCCGGTAGTTGTATGTTTGTAAAGTCCCACGCGACCCAGGATTTAGTCCTAATGCGGGAGTTGTCTTTTTAAAGAAAAATAAACGTAATTTGAAGTAGGTACACCATATCCAATAGCAAATCATGTGCCTAACTTAATAATAGCCCTAATAAACTATTCATTAGTATGTAACTTTGCTTATAAGGTAAAATATCGACCTATCATACCAATAGTGATGTGCCTTATAACCTACTAACCCTGTTTAGCTTCTAGACGGTTTTCCTAGAACATTTTCGATTAATATTTAACTGACGGCCTAAATTACGGCGAAGTTTTTAAAGAGGACATAATTTGATGTCTTGTTAGTTGAACATAGAATCAAAATTTCATAGAAATGTTTATCACTATATTATTACTAGACGACGCCAGCAGCTACGCCAGCACATCTGTTTTGACCGATCCCGTGGGTATTTCGGGCAATCCCTTCTTAGTGCACCCCTACGGTCCCCAAGGAACATACATGCCAAGCTTCCTACGCCCAATAGTTTTGGCTGTAGCTTGTCTGTCAGTCAGTCAGTAACGCAAGGATTTTATATATTAAGATAATAAAATTTTGACAGCATAATTACGTCTTGTTATTGAGGTGTGTAAATAGGTACGTAATTTAGGTGTATAAGTTACACGTTCGGTCATACACCTTACTATGAATTGATTCTGGGTAGACTTTCAACTAAAAGAAAAAGCTATAGCAGAAATGTAAAGACCATTCATTATATATTTTATTTATTGATTTATAGTCTCACGCCTCTATCCCCGAAGGGGTAGGCAGAGGTTATCTAAGTTGCAAAATGTAAAGTATAAATGACCGGTATTAAGTTGTCAAGCGTATGCAGTTACAAATATTAAGTCGTTTACTTACAAGCCTCAGTCGCGTTTAAGTTTGTTGCTTATTTGAACGAGTAGATAGAGATATATATTTTTTTATAGACTTACGCCTGTATCTCCGAAGGGGTAGGCAGAGGTGTTATATTACTCCCACATTTCGCCATGAATTTTTAGGTCCCACGTAATAGGGGGCAAGCCTATTGCCGTTACCGGGCACATCACCAGACTCCGGGCTGCTCATGAGTATTCGGAAAAACCCAGTAACACTTTTGCCCGACCCGGGAATCGAACCCGGTAACTACAATCAGCAGTCGCATACGCTATCCACTGGCACACGGAGGCAGTCATTATATAGTGCTCTTTATTAACTACTAGCCATTCACTGTAACAAATTTGGATAACAAACATACTACTGAGGAACCGATCAGAGTGTGAAACATAGTTGCTCTACTATGACTCGAGACTTGAATAGAAACAGAACAGGAAATTATATGTATATAAATAAATATATTTGCCACTCTTTCACGCAAAAACTACTAACCAGATCTTGATGAAATATTCTAATAGTATAGCTTATAAATGAGAATAGCACATGGGGTACTTTTATCCTGATAGCCGACCACCCCCAGCAGAAGCTAGTAAGATATATCGTTAAACGTGCACCTCGACATCATCAGCCTTTAACTAGTATACTGCTGGACTAAGCCTCTCCTTTGAAAGGAGGAATTGGCCTACTATACCACGCTGGCCAAACGGGTTGGTATAGGGTTTGTATCAAGTTTTCCTTCTCTTACAGTGCTGTTATTTGCATAATATGCTCCCTCTGTTGGCTCTTACGACACCCATGGGATAACAAGGGGTGGTGACATTCCGTATTCTTAATCCGTCACCACACGGAACTGTCACCCGGGTCACCACCTGTGACAGGTTAAAATATCGGTACAAATATTTATTGTTTAATGGGCCCAAATGCCGAAAATTAATATGAAATAACTTCTATTCTTTGTTTTGACAGTCCAACTGTACTAGTTAGTTCGACGACCTGAAAAAAGTCATCTTATTCGCCCGGGTTAGATGTGGAAGGTAGAGGAATGGTCACTGTGGCGCATGATAGCAGAGGCTTATGTCCAGCCAATCCTGATTTACATAGAATTTCTCTATGGGTGTGTAGTTCTTAAGGATTTCGTGGGCCATTCCAAATGGTGACTGTCTCCAGTTTAGTTCGTAGTTGGCGCCGTTGGCAGCGCTAGCGTCGTTCTCCGTCATTATCTCTCTTGCTCTCGTAGTTAATATACATAGGAAGAACGTTCGTCTCACTTGCTGTCGTAGACACAGCTGTCACAGCGCGACTGCCACGCCGCCAAGTAGCAATTTGGGTCACAGAAAGTTTGTCTTCAGAGCGCCCATAAGAAATGCGCCTCTATGTAAATATCTGAGCTCTTTGGTCCAGCATTCGTCTGAAATACGTTGATTGATTTTACTGTCACCAGCTATGGTCACAGGATGACGCAATATCAGCCAAAAGCTTATACAATTTTTATTTGAAATACCTCCCAAAATGAGGCTAAAGTACTTCAACGACCTTGATATCAGAAAACAATAAAAATAAACAATAAAACAGTACTGTGTGTAAACAGAGAGTTCGTGCCGAATGGTTGATAGTGTTTACGACATCGTTGAATCGATACAGAGAGCACAGCACTAGCGGTCGCGTGCGGTGCACATCACCACGAACACTGTCCTGTGGATCGGTTGGGTTCGTCACACCATGAGTTTGGTGTTTTTGGGGAAAGTCCTCCATGGGTTGTACCAATACCGATAAAGCAAAGGAATAGCAATAGTAATTTCTTCACCATTATAGTTAGTTATGTAAGGCCCTATCCCCTATCCCATCTCCCTCATCCCACTGCTCATCCTATCCTTTTTCCCAACCCCAAGGGGCGGCAACGCACTTTAGACTCCTGTGGCGTTGCTTGTGTCCATGGGCGGCGGTAATTGCTTACCATCAGGCGATCCGTCTGCTCGTTTGCCGCCTATTACTATAAAAAAGTGGGTGTCGTAAGATTCGACTGAAAGTACAAGAATAAAATGGTATATTTGCAAAGAGACGGAAGGCTCTACATCAAACCCTAAGAAAGAAGATTAGGAGAGGCTAAGGTCCAGCAGTGGACTGTTAAAGGCTGTAAAGGAAGTAAATGGGAGTGCTTCACAATCAATACGTCTCTATCCCAATCGTCATTCAGCCGTTAAGGCCTCGTGATCAGCATACACAGATGAACATACAGATATGCGCACTGTACTGTGTCGAACACGTGCAAAGTTTCCATATCAAGGTTACCTTAGTGACCAGACGTATCGGTCACAAAGCTAAAGAGGCCTTATTATAAAACAAGGACTATATTATAATCCCGTATGTATTAGTTAGTAGCGGACTCCACGCTCCAAGCTAAGCGTCTTAGATCGCAATCGGGAAACCGCTATGATGATTGTGATGATGACTTAGTGGCAGTTTTATACCATTTTAGGGCACAATGCATAACCTTACGTTAATTCTTATACAGATATGGCAAATACAAAACTTTGTACTGTATTTAGTCCACGTTTTATAATAGGACTTGAGTTTGTAAAACAAATGTTTAACCGTATAGCGAATAATCAGCCACACATTTTGCCGAGGTTAAAATTAAATTTAGTATGGCATATCAGTTTTTGTCACGATTTTGCTAATATCTCTAAACACAATTAGTTTATAGTAACGCTTACAACAACACTATATAGTAATAACTTTGTAGACATAAATACATGTACATATATGTACGCACGTAGCCCTGAGAAACAATTAATTATGACGTATGACGTATAGATATTTGATACCATCAACGCAAGTTGTATATAAAAATAGTCGGTATATTGTGCCACAAATAGGCTGGCAGACAGTTAAAGCCAATTATGCTATTGTCATGTCTGGCTTCGCACTTTACCTTGTGACTCCTAAGATACTACGGATATGATTATCTTTATAAATACTTACGTACCTTGAACATATAAGATTATCTTTATATATGCTACATAACATGTACCTTGAACATAAATTCTCATATGAAGCTGATATTCTGTCATATCACGCTGGACTAGTAAGCGGACCCCGGACTCAGAGGCGTGAGTCTTGGATGGTACCGGGATAACGCATGGCTTATACAAGTCATACTGAAGTTATGACGGTCCGTTGGCGCAGCGGGAGTGTAAGCGACTGCTACTTCGAAGGTCGCGGGTTCGATTCCCGCTCAAGTCAAACATTTGTGTGCATGAACATGGATGTATGTCTTGGTATGGATGTTTCTATGTGTAATATGTATGTATTTACAAAAAAATGTATATGTATATTTATCCATTATCTAGTTCCCATAGTACAAGCTCTGCTTAGTTTGGGACTAGATGGTGATATGTGAATGTGGTAGAATATAATGTACCAATACGAATATATGTTTGTATTTATGTTTGAAGCGTTTCGCCGCTAAACGACTATGCTCAAATCATTAATATTTAGGAAGAAAGTAAACCAGTTATATCATTACATTATGTTTTTCTATAATCATATCCACTATGAAAGTATTTTACTTTTATCACGAGTACAAGTAACTAACTTTTATGACATAAAAATATAACTATTGTGCGTTTACTCATAAACACCTGATGTGATAAATTTCGTATGGATTAAACGGAATCCCGAGAGATAAAAATGCGTTTTTTATATCTACTAGAAAGGCCAAGTCAGTCTTTGTAGATATATTCAGAAATAAAACATCAATATATGATATTGAGCAATGTTGGTTTTAAATTCATAGAATACACACATATGTATATTTTGAAACCTAGAATCAATGATATCAAAAGGAAAAGCAATCAAATTACGTCAACAACTGAACATTAGTCCATCCATTATTCAAAGAACAAACAAATCGACAACCTTAGTATGTCCACGTTTGCCTTAATTCATAGTCACCGTAGTTATACCACAGGCACATTTTCAGTACCACGGCTACCTTTCAGTAAGTCAAACGCTACGGCGACGCAATGTAGCCTACCAAACACTTCACAAATAAACAAAATACATGACGATATCTCATTGACTTAAAACCATTGCACCTTTAGAAGTTAAACTTTAAAAATGCGTAGCGTTTAACGCGTAATGTATCATAGAATATTTAATGAATATAAATATAATAAAATTATCGTTTTTGTTAACCATTGCGCGCTGAAGAGGACATTTTTGAACCAAGTGCCGTTGATTTCTGTAATGGATTATTAAGTATTAGTGGGTAAAGATTGTGAATTCAGTGGTTTGAATAAATGAAGTTGAAGATTTAAAATGAACGCCTGGTCGGGAGTAGAAGGTGGAGATGTGATGGGGCCAACTGTGACTCGTAAGTATTTTGGTATATGACTGGACAGACACTAAGTAGTAGAAAAATACCTGACATATTCTCTGGTGATTAGGAAAAGTCTTACAATGTGAAGATAATATCAGTTCTTTTCCACCTCCTCCAAGATAATTCTCCTCCATCAAATCAAATTCGTTGCGGTTTCCAAGGCAGTTTGACTTGTTTACGAGTGTCAGAACCTGAGACTATATATATAGTGTCCTTACTTTATGGTCAGAACTAAATGCCCACTCAAACAATCCATCAGCTGACTAGCCCTGTATGAGAATTATTTGGTCAAAGATTGCCATGCTAGTCAAGTCCAGTTTGGCTTGGCTCTTTGGTTTAAGAAGAATTTCTTACAACCTACTCGTATAATAGAGTAATATAAAACTCCTAAACATCATTTAAAAAAATATTATGCAATTCATGGTAGGGCCATGTCTTTATGACTAGTGTTAAACATCCTCTTGATAGACTGGTAAATTGAGGAGGGCGGCCAGTAGTGGCTGGATAGTAATTGTGTCTTGTAGCGTACTCTGGGCGAAAATAACGTCTTGCTGAGGCCTGCGATAGGCAGAGGAGATAAGATATTAGTTTTTATTTAACACTCACGTGCATTCGTTCAGATGTGTTTTGTGGAATCAAACTTAAGGATACTGAGCCGCTACGGTTTTGCAAATCATTCAGTCCATACATCACAATTTGTAAATAAGCTTTGAACTTTGTAAGTATAGATAGGATGCCGCTTGTCACACTTTTAGACAATTACCACTGAACGGATTTCAACATCCACAAGGGCAGAACCGCGGGCAGACACTAGTCGTATAATAAATCTGCCACCAGCCTGCCTGGTATTTAGGGGCTTAAAAAGTGACATCACATTAATACCTTCCAAAAAGCTACTGCATATGACACATACACACATACATAGACTCTCGCCTGTTTCCCGGAGTGGTAGGCAGAGACTACGGAACCCCATTTGCAACGATCCTGACTTATCTCTCTTTATTCGCTCCCATCAAATTCCTCATGCATGCTCTTCTGTTTAGGGTACTTCTAAAATTTCCTGTTTTAAGGATGTCTCCGATCCGGTCAGAGGTCTTCCCCTTCGTGCTGTCCCATTCACACTTGCCTTATATATCCGTTTGGTCAGTCTTTCGCTTGCAAATGACACATACCACCTTTAACTCTGTAAGCTTCAATTATTAATATTCTTCTCCTATGGGCAGAGATATATTTGCTTCACGGCAGCTGCCATCCCCTTCTACTAGAAGGGATCCTGCTGCAGTCACTTAAAGACACTAAACTATTAAGCACTAGTATTCATTTAACCTGGACATTAATGACGTCAACTATTTCATGGTCCATCTAAAAAACTATAAACATTTGGCCACGATGCACATTCCTTTGAAATATAAATTCATAACCATACCAAAACACTACACAAATAAAATTTTGGCAATTTCAAGCACCCGCCATGAAATTCTCGGTTGCTCGCCGCGGCTTACGTTTTGGCTATCGTTGTGGTATTAAAATAACCAGAACAGATGTTTATCTAGATTTATGTTGACCGTACCTAAGCGAGTGAATAACTTAGCTACATTTTTGTGCTGCTTTAAGGTTTTTAAGTTGTTCTGTTACGCATAATTAGGCAGGTTAATTTAATAAAGTGGTTAAAAGTTGAATTTCTGTTTGAGTATTTGGATGACTTGTTCGCTATTTTATTTTGTAATTGTTGTCGGTAAGATAATAATAACAATTAAAATAATAGAAATACATTAGAGCTACAGTCTAGGCCGTCTTGTCTCAACTGAGTTAAGATTTTCTTAAAAAAAAATCCAAATTTAATTATTATGTTGAAATTAAGGCAACTAAGCTGATGTTAATATGGATAATATGCTGACGCAACGTTACAAACATTTATAATCTTGTGACGGCTCAAGCCAGAAGTAAGCAAAGGGAAGGATTAGGTTGAATAATCATTATCATCGCCCTAGCGTTATCCCGGTTGCAACCAATACTTACACGCCTTGGAGCCCGAGGTCCGCTTACTGATCTAACCAGATACGACAGAATATCAACTTTTCCACAGAGCGACTGCCGTCTGACCTCCGCAACCCAAAGGGAAAGCGATATTCTATGGCTTAGACCATTAATAGTTTATTTGAGGGTACTGACTCGCCGTAACGACTGTCAAAGATCTTCATGACAGCCGGGACAGACGGTTTAACGTGCTCTCCGAGGCACGGGGCAAGCTATAATTAACAATTTAATACGCACTTAACTCCGAAAAGTCATTGGTGCGCGCCGTGGATTCGAACCCGATACCCTCTGCATGGCAGTCAGTTGGTATCTCCACTTGGCTATCGCTGCCTAGTGGAGATGATACCAACAAGACGGGATTTTTATACTGCCTAACCCAGCAAACATTTACACTTAATAGTTTTACTGCCTGTAAATAAAATCTATTCTTCGCAGAAATAGAATTACTGGGCAGGGACTACCTAAATCACTTAGCGTAATGTGTAATGTCCCTACCATACAACCTATTCTCGTACCTACCAAATATACATTGAAAATTTCATTAAAATCCATTCCGTTTCGGTTGATTATTAGGTACTTCAAACAGCATGGCACGAGGTTCAATCATTATCATCATCATCAGCCTTAAACAGTCCACGGCTGGACTAGGCCTCTCCTTTGAAAGGAGGAATTGGCCTACTATACCACGCTGGCCAAACGGGTTGGCACAGGGTTTGTATCAAGTTTTCCTTCTCTTACAGTGCTGTTCTCTGCATAATATGCTCCCTCTGTCGGCTCTTACGACACCCATGGGATGATATGGGGTGGTGAAATTCCGTATTCTTAATCCGTCGCCACACGGACGATGACGAGATTCAATATCATTACCATAATCATCATCATCATCATCAGACTGTTATAGTCAACTGCTGGATATAGCTATTTTTATGTCCTAAGCGGCAAACGGGCAGACCGATCGCCTGATGGTTAACAATTACCGTCGCCCATGGACACAAGCAACATCAGAGGAGTAACAAGTGCGTTGCCGCCCTTTGGGTTAGGAAAAGGGATGGGAGGAGGAGCGGGATGAGGGAGAAGGAATACGGGATGGGGCGTCCGGCACTCTCACTCACCGAACGAAACGCAACAATATAGGTACTGTTACTTAACGTCGATTTTCTGTGAGAGGGTAGTACTTCCCCGGTCGAGCCGACCCATTCATGCTGAAATCAGCAAGGCTCTACTACCTCTTCAGAGCTCTCTACTAGGGCACGCTACTGAGCCCGATTTTCGACTATTCTTGTCCAGCCGCTACCAGTCATGCGTATATATCTTCACTCTAGATGTAATATATCACATTAAAATTTGATCTTACCTTTTAAACAATAACGCGATTGAGACAAGTTACATAATAAAGATTAGTAAACTCCTTAAAATATGCCAGAAGAAACTGCACTCTGGCAAACTTACTAAATATTTAGGCCAGTAATAAAATAGAACAAAAATTCATAAGTATGCCTTGTTAAAGAATATATTGTACTTTTCTTATTATAGGAAAAATACGAGATTTATATATTGTTATTTATTACATACACACTTATAAATAACAATAGTAAAACTATTAATGGGATAATTAAGTGCTTTTTCCTTATTTAGCGTCGTTAAATGTTTGTTTCTACTAAAGCCTTATATTAAACTTTTTTATTACTTAATACGACAATGTAATTGTAACTTTACTGGGAATAATATTTTTATTGACCTTTAAGTTATAGTGTTATACTTCTAAGCTTTTAAGTGCGTTTATTCCTCACGGCTTTCCATGCAAATATAAAAAAGCAATATTTTAATAAATAATGAATCAATCTAAAGTCTAAATCTAAACTTGGTACGTACAAATAATTTAACGATTTTTGGGAATGAATTGAGACGTATACAAAAATGACTATTACCTTAAATAAAATAGGAACGATTTTAAGGTTTCCATATAAAATAAATTCAAATTCAAACTCATTTATTCATATAGGTTACAAAAGCAACACTTATGAACGTAATTTATTTTTTTATAATACATAAAAAGAGCTTATATCTTTCTTATCATCATCATCATCATCATAAAAAGATACCTTTTTTAAATATTTTTAATACATTCCCTAAGGCTCAGTATTTTATTTATATGTATCAAGTTTCATTCACAAAGCCCTGCGTCCGCCCCGTCTGTCAATATGAACGCCGAATACTCAAAAACTGCTAAACGGATTTTGGTAGAGTTTTCACCAATAGTCAGTGACATTCCTGAGCAAAGTTTAGTTATATAATTAAAGTAGGTTATATTGTATAATTATAATTAAATTATGTACCTATATATATATATATATATATATATATATATATATATATATATATATATATATATATATATATATATATATATATATATATATATATATATTCAGATATTATGATTATGTAAGATAGCAATGTAAATAGTTAAAATTAATAATCTGGTATGTTATTTAATGCATAAAAAAATTCTAACAAAATGAATAAAAGTTGGATGTTTAATAGATATAACAAAGCAAACATAATAAAAACTTGTGAAAAATGTAAAAAAAAAAAATTATGTGGGTGGAGACGTCGGCGAAGTTTAGTAAACTATAAAGTTAAACTTATTTATGTAGAGTTGCTTTGTAGCCACTTCCTGATGATATTTCGAATGCACATGAAATGCTTTACCTTAATTGAACTCACACCTGTATCCCCGAAAGGGTAGGCAGAGGTGTAATATTACAACCACATTTCGCCATGGTTTTTTAGGTCCGGCACCGGTAACGGCAATAGGCACGCCTCCTATTACGTGAATAGGGGGCGAGCCTATTGCCGTTACCGGGCACATCACCAGACTCCATGTTGCTACTGAGAATTCGGAAAAACCCAGTAACACTTCTGCCCGACCCGGGAATCGAACCCGGGAGCTCCGATCAGCAGTCGCATACGCTATCGACTGGACCACGGAGGCAGTCCTTAAATAAATAAGACGATTAATTCAATACATTTTTTTACTTACTTTTTAGTTGGCAGACAAGGTACTGAAAGTCTTACGTAACATAAGATATTATGATAATAACATTTCGATATTCTGTTTGTCGCAGAAGCAGGCAGTGCGAAACCCACAACACCTCCGCTGAAAAATGGGAACGACCTCAGAGAATCAGGGTATTTGATAGCAGTCGGCTCCAGAACATCCAGGTTTGACACGAAACAATTTTTTTAATATAAATCACAACTAATTTAAAAATATGGCGAATTTTCAATATTTCTTCTCTCAAGAGAAAATATAGTAATACTCGATATATTCAAAAGATATTAATGCACGTAGTATGCTTTAGGGTGGTTTTAGATTAGCGTATTTTTCTGCGCGTATAAGGTCGTTTCAGCATACGCGCTTACACGCGCGCTACATTAAGCGCTTCAAAAACCAGACTCGCGTAAACGGGCATATTTTGGCGTGTTTGCTCGAAATGGTAGTGATATTTTGTCAGTGTCAACATGGATTCTGACGGCTCGCGTTTATACGAGCTTAGAAGCGCGTCAACGCTCGTACGAGTTGTGCGTGTGCCAAAAGGCGCGCCTATACGCGCCTACATGCGCTTACAAAAACGAGCTTATACGCGCGTATAAAACGCTAATCTAAAACCGCCCTTAAGAGGTTTTACCCCACGAGGTTTATATGCGATGTCATTAATTGTATTCCAAATCTAAACCCAATTTATTCCATTGAAATGTTAAATTTTTTTGGGCTTAACGTGCATTTGTCAGAGGACGCAATTTTATTTTATAGATGTCAATAGGGGGCCAATGCAAAATTAAATCCAAGTTTTGGGGTCGCAGCCCTTGTCCTGCGTCCGCCATATTAAAAATAGTGGAACAAATGGGTTTTCTAGTTTATCTGGCAAACTATTGACCGCACAGAAAAAATCCAAAACACATTTAGTTGCATAAATTCTCTACAACTTTGGTCTCGTACATTTAGTCGTAAAATAAAAAATAACTATGTTACGAACGAAAATCGAATGAAATTTGCAACAAATTTTCTTTGCAACGATTTGTAATTTTTTCGTAGTTAGCAACAAAAAATGCATTTGACTTGTCTTTTCTTCTTCTAAAACAAGACCCAGCCCTCCAACTTGAGACTCCGCAGCCTCCAAGACTACCATAAGTAGTCCAATTTTCTCTCATAACATCGACCCTGAAAATATAGGTTGGCAAAATATGGACAAAACTCTAAAAGTAAAGCCACTGGCCGTGGCCTTCTGAACTTGATATTATTAGAATTTCCTAGACATCTAAAAAATAAAATTGCGTCCTCTGACAAATCTAACTCCAAATGTAACTTTTCAATTGATTAATTATGAAACCAGATATTTTGATGATATTTAAAAATCAGATATGCTTAGTTTATGTGAAGTAAACAACCGTTATCTGTAAAGTAGTACACTCGACTACAGATCGACTACATAACACCAATATAAACTGATCTGATATTGATATTTGTTCACCAAGTTTAAATAATTATATACCAGTTCATACTAGCAACTAAGCTTGTTGAAAACACTTTAACTTATATGCCACAGTAGCTGCTGTTGAAATATAGACTAAAGATATGCCTCGAAATATGTAGAACATAGATTTATTACAGTAAGACCCATCTTGTGTCATCAAGAATCTTGTGTTTAACCTTGAACGGTATTTTGTTTCAGATTTAGAAGAAAATACAAGAAAAGAATACCAGTACTCGTCATAGTATTAGTGTTCATACTATTACTGATAGCTTTTATAATTATCACTATTTTATGTGAGTATTTTGATATTTGTATTCTACTTAATTACTTAAGTACATTGACTCACACATATGCATCAATGATCGAGCTAGAAGTTACACGCACATTTCGTTTAATAATGTAATGCCCTAATCTTTTGATTCGTGAGGTTAAGTGCTTTGGCCACAGACTAGGCCATGCAGCAGTAAACTTACTGATGCATGGCCGTTTGGCCAATCTTAAAAAAACACACCTTGTAGTGTCTCGCCGAGCTCGTAAAGTCGACTGAGTCGTCTGTCAAAAAGAACTATGTATAAAGGTCGTTACAGGAAGTCCGCAAATGTCCAGACACTGATAAAATGACCGTGCGTCTTTGATGTAAGAACCACGCTACAGTTTAGATTATTCATGCTGCTATTGAACTGATATGTTCGTACCGATCTCGGGTCCGAACCACCCGGAACCGGCGAGCATGTACCCATGTGTATATATGTATGTATGTTCGTACCGATAACCGAGTGGATAGAGTAACCAGTTCAAACCCACGGCCCAACTATGACATTTAATATCATCGGTTGGCCGTAAAGCCATCGGATTCAACTGTCATTAATATATTTTACAGTCGTTACGGAGACTCAGTCAAAGAGCTCAGATATTTACATAGAGGCGCATTTCTTATGGGCGCTCTGAAGACAAACTTTCTGTGACCCAAAGTACCGCTTGGCGACGTGGCAGTCGCGCTGTGACAGCTGTCTCTACGAGAGCAAGAGAGACGAACGTTCCTCCTGTGTATCTTAACTACTAGAGCAAGAGAGACGGAGAACGACGGCAGCGCCGCCACTGGCGCCAACTACGAACTAAACTGGAGAGCCTCCTCTTGGAATCGGCACACGAAATCCTTAAGAACTGCACTTCTATGTAAATCTGTATTCATTGACTCAGTGCCCTTGAATATACTGACACTAGTATAAGTATAAGTTAGGAATAGCGCTATCCCTGGCGGGGTGCAGGATCAGATGGCAGTCGTTATGTAGAAAAACCAGACAATTTACTCATAATCCATATATTTCCTACCGCGTAATATTCATGAGTTAACTACAAAACGGATATATCTATTTACTTGTAACTTTACACGAAGATCACTCATTGCGTTATTCAGAGATCGGCAAGCTAGTTCAGCAATATATAATATATACAAAAATAAAGGCAGCTTTTATGGATATAATCTGTCTCACTTCTGGGCACATATCTCGTCAGCTCACAGATGGATTAGACCATAGTCCACGACTATCCAAGTGCAGTTTGGCAGGCTTCACATGTCTATCGAGAACATTATGGAGAACTCTCTGATATGAGGCTTACGTTACGATGTTTTCCATCACTGTTTTATAATAGTTTCAGCCCTGTATATAAACTCACCCATTGTTGGGCACAGGCTTCTTTTCACCATCAGACAGGTTAAGGTTACAATCTATCTCGCTGGCAACTGTGGGTTGGCAGATTTGACATGTCTTTCGGGAAAATTATGGAGTTCAACTCTCACATGCAGGTTTCATGGCGACGGTTGGCAAACGATAATTTAATACGCACATAAAAATTAAAAGTCAGCATTGGTTTGTGTATGTTTTTTTTTTATAAAAGACAACTCTCGCACTAGGGATAAATCCTGCGTCGCGGGGGATTTTACAAACATACAACCAACTTACCTCTATGCAACCAACGGACACAATGAACTCGAAACAACAATTTATGGATCACACAAAGTGTTGTCTCGTGTGGGAATTGAACCCTCGACACTCGACGCAGTGTCAAGCGGCGAAGCGGCCGCTTAAACTACTACGCCAACCGTGTAGTCATGTTAGCCTCTCCAATAAGCTGTAGCAATAATGACTCTCAAACCAGAAGTTATAAAATAACTAGGTACCGCATTTCCTAGCGTTCGTGCGTTATGCAGATTCATACACAAGTCCGAACAATATCTTCGTGTAGATAAAAATAAAACGTTTTTGTTGCATTCAGTGACTCACACGGAGTGCCCTTGTATGTAAATTGTATGCACTAAAGCGAGCACACGGTTGATACTGCACATTTTATACGAACAATGTTTGAAACGCCCGCAAATGTACTTACTTTAAATGTATGTGGCCATTTAATTTGCAGTCAAAAGTGACCCAATCTTAAAAGTAGCGCTTTATTTAGAATAATTAAGTTTACTTACTTTCATTGAAGGTTATTTGTAAGAGTTTCCGCCTGTGGCTCTGCCGGCCTTATGCTATATTCTGCCGCAATAAACTATGCACCTCAACCTTTACCATGGATTAGTTCATCCTCTTCTGAAAATTTCATGAAAAACAGCCAGTCATTTTGGCGTTTATCTCGAACAGATAGACGCGGTAGAGAACATTGTTTTTGACACAGTGCGATTTATTTCCTGTAGTTCTGTAAGTTAGCGTTTTTATTCTGTGCACAAAAGTAATGAGACACAAATCTCATAAGTTCTGTGCAAAGCTGTAATTCATAAAACTGGTGAATCAGTTTTCTCATAATTTCTGTAGTTCATAATTATGTGCAATATGCAGCCGTTCTGGCTTCTTTCAAGTCCTTCCCCTCAATTGTGCACTGTATTATGCTACGATAATACGTCACAGAACAGAGGTTCTATCTCCGGAAACGTGCCAGAATACGTCATATTATCTCTTCGAGACATCAAATCAAATCTCAGTGGCAGAATATCTGGTTTTATTTAGCGCACTGTTATGATTTCGTAACTTCGTTTTTAAAAGGTTATAATTATGTAGAGCGATTATCACGACTGGCTAGGCTGCTTTTTAAAAAAAATATGATTTGTTTTGATATTAATTACACAGCGTGCAAAAATAATATGTAGTCATATTTCAAGCATGATCTTATCGTAAACTTGTTGACATGTCACGGGACCTGAAAAGTTCAACAAAAATTAAATTCAGACTGAATCGAAAATATTTTTTACTCATTCCTCGTGACCATTCACAAAGGATCATAGGAGGAATACCGCGGGAGTTGGCCTAATTGCCTCGCCTGTAGACTCCCCCAGTCTCACATATCCCTCATTAATCCACAAGCGTCAAATTTACTTTGCGCGGAACCGCAACTAGGTTAAAAAATGGTAAGAAATATTTTTAAAAGCTAAGCTGGATTTGGAGTTTATTTAGCGGGTCTTGCTCGCAATAATTAGGATATTTAAGGCATAAATACCTCGGTATTTTCTGACGTTTCGACCTACTTGCACCAGTCGTGGTCGCAGGTTAACAATTTTACTGTCCCGTGTATCATATATGATTAATAACAATTGAGTTACTATTGTGTCTCGCGTCGGACAGCGCATGATTTAAAATCGTTTATGTTGGCTATAAAAACCACTAAGACGAAATATTTCTGTTTAGACGCATTAGCAATACATAGGAAGCCAGTGAGGTTATGCAAGAGCACCGAGTGCTTGCGATCAGCGGCTAACCTAGCGTTGTCGATGGACATCAGTGCAGACCCTTGCGAAGACTTCTATCAAGTAAGTACTTTTTAAGGATGCTTTCACCACTAGATATAATCTTTCCTGACTCCCCCTGTAGTCGCACTCGCCAGTCCAGCGAAAGTTTATCCGACTGTGAATCGTTAATCTAGCAAATATGATGTTGAGTTTGTCTGTCTAGAAACACTAGATCGACAAACTCAATAGTTTAGACAAGAGTTATCTAAAGGTACCGGTTCGAAGTCGACCACAAACTGCAACAGCAGACGACATGTCGCCGTCGCTTGTCGTGGTGTTACATCGTCGCGAAGTGTCGCTATTGTCATGATTTCGAACCCGACTGCAGACGGCAGCAGTACACGTTAGCGTCGTATTTCTATAATACATCAGAAAATACTGATGTGCGATCGGGCGACACGAGGCGGCGGCGCGCTTCAAAGGACGGACGTGTCGTTCGCTACGGAAGGTACTCCATAGAAAAACGTAGGAACCAGTAGTACTGCTGCGGTGACAGGACGCATGCGTCTAGCATCTGCAGTCTGCAGACGGCTACGAACTTGTACCTTTATGATAGTCAGTTACCGTATTTTGAAATGAATAAAACAATTTAGTGAACTATCCAAAATTGTATACCTTGTTTTAATATGTTGGTCATGATCTGATTCATAATTTTAGTTTTTGACCTACTACTTACTCTTTCACCCTCACATGTTTCCTTTCATCCTCTTTTCTATTTGTCCGCCTTTCTTTACTCCACTTATAAAATTATGAATGCAGACCAATCCATCCCGGTATTTTTTTTTTCTAAGAGTGAGTTCAATGGTCCTAATCTAATTGTGTTTCTCCAGTACGTATGTGGCAACTGGGGCCACGACCATCCTCGTCCAGACGCATACCGCTCATACGACTGGTTCAGAGACAAGCAGACCAAGGTGTACACTATAGTCAGAGACTTCTTGAACAGGAACACCAGTAAGCTGCCGAAACCTGTGCAGCAAGCGAAGGAAATGTATAACGGATGTATGGACACAGGTAAGAAGGCTGAATGGTTACAAAAACCTTCACGAGGTCTTTCAAGGTTTTTGTAACCATTCTTAAGGCACTGAAACCGAAAACAATATTCTTGTTGTTCTGAAAAGGTTGTTCTCTAGGCCATCAAGGTGAGGGCCGTCATACCTAAGGACATGTATAACGGATGTATGGACACAGGTAAGAAGACTGCCTCGTCGTTGAAGGTTTTAGTGACAATTCTTTAGATCTGGGAACCGAAAACGTTGTTCTCTAACTGTTCTGAAAAAGCTGTTCTCTAGGTCATCAAGATGAGAGCCATCATGCCTTTAAGTACTATGGGACTCCATGACTGTTTCAGCTCTGGCGGCATCGAGTCATTTTGATTTGAAACAATAAAAATTTACACCAAAGTTTATGTTTGGCCAACCGGCAGTTCTGTTCTGCGATAGAAAATTGTAGAATTCAGTGATTTTATGTTCGCAGAAGTTTCGACAAGAGTCTAGTTTGCATAACAAGAAGGTAGTGGCTCATTTTTTTTAATGTAAAATTAGGCGTTAAACGAGCAGACGGATCGCCTGATGGTAAGCAATTACCGCCGCCCATGGACACGAGCAACACCACAGAAGTCACAAGTGCGTTGCTGCCCCTTGGGGTTGGGAAAAGGGATAGAAGGAGGAATGGGATGAGGGAAAAGGAATAGGAGATGGTCCTCCGGCACTCTCACTCACCGAACGAAACGCAACAGTTTGGATACTGTTACTTTACATCATTTTCTGTGAGAGTGTAGTACTTCCCCGGTCGAGCCGGCCCATTCGTGCTGAAATCAGCAAGGCTCTACTACCTATATAAATCATACCGTGATGTGATGATAGCTCATAGCCTTCCTCAATAAATGGGCTATCTAACACTGAAATAATTTTTCAAATCGGACCAGTAGCTCCTGAGATTAGCGCGTTCTAGAAAATAATCAAACTCATCAGCTTTATAATATTAGTATAGATAAAGCTGAAAAGTTTGTTTGGTTGACCGCGCTAATATCATACACTACTGATCAAACCGAATTGATATTTTTTTTATTTTGAATACCACATTAGTCAAGGAAGGCTATATAACATCACGCTATTGGACACGGGTGTAGAGCAGTGGCCCTAAACATCGCGAGTGTAACCGCAGGTTCAGCTATTTAATACATATAAATCGAGACACATCAAGTTCAAGTCAAGGTATTTACTAGCATCACTACCTGAAATAGATTCAGACCATTTGCTGCAACTATCCAACCACGAACTGTCAGCTTCTAAGCAAGACCAATGAATACAGATTTACATAATAGAAGCGCATTTCTTAAGGCGCTGTTATACCTCAGAAGCCGTGAAACTCCTAATTTTTCGTCGCGCATCTAGCCATAACGGTACATATTACAAACTAGCAAAAATTAGAGCTTAAAGTCAAAAGTCTGAACAAAAGACTTTTAAAAGAATTTTTAATGTACGTAAAATAGAATCACGGTAAAAAAATCACAAAATCGAGGCAGAAAATAATTTTTCGTCTCACTGTTTGCAATATTTTGATCGTAAGCTGTCGTATTTTTTTTTGATAATATTGTAGGAAATCTCATACACTAAAGAGTTACCCTATTTATTTTCATATTATACGTGTATATTTTGTAAAATTAAATAAAATCTGCCAAACGTCTATGATTTTGACGCTCGGTAGATCCCATCAATATCAAACGCTTCAGCAATTTAAACCTTATTAGCATAAGCGGTGTACTGAGTGTCAGTTGCTAGTTTACGCCCCGCCCAGACCTCATCATTCGGCTATGAGCCCTGTGAGAGGTAGGTCATGTCGCTTGCGTCTCCGCTGCACGAAATTTTACGTAAACCTGTTTGTTATTATAATACGCCGATTTCAGGTCGTAATTTCATGTTTTATGTTATAGACTGAATACTTTGAATCAAATAGGCTTTTCATGTAACTATGGGCACATATAATTAGGACCTAAGTTTATACTCTTGTTGCGTTTAATGTGTTATTGTTTCTGTGCTTATAAATATATAATTAGAAGAATAAAATATGGACAATTAGAGAAATGAAGTTCTACGAAGGATTTGTACAAGAAAGCGTCGTAATAAAATAGAAATTCATCCATGGTCAAGTGATTATGAAATATGTAAAATTTTTACACAAATTATTTTCATAAGAGTCTTTTATGACTAACTATGTTACTTATATATTATCGATTATGCATAATATAATTATATAAATTATTCTCACAATACATAGCTGCCACAGTTTTCAATTTTTGAAAGAGTAATAACATAAAATCGAATCATTTTATGTACCTATATTTCAAATTCATTAGCTTGTCAGAGCGCCTGGAGCGCTAAGATGGCGAACAATAATGATGACAGCGCTAAGATGGCGCTCCGCAATCCGCACACAAGCGGTAACGAATGTTGTATTATTGTGTTTTGAACATAAACCTTTTTAGGTACATCGGGTAAAACTTTGATTATTCATAAACTATTAGGTATGTCTCAGTACATCTAATATCTTTTTAATTTCTAAAATCAATCATTTATAAGTAAGAAGGTGACTTCTCTGTTTGCTATAACACAAGATGTCTAAACAAATATTCTAATTGTTAGTACCAAATTCAGGGGCAACGCCACGTTACACGCAAACAAAAGTGTTTATTTGCTGTGTGGAGTGACGAAAGTATACCACTAAAAATAGAAATTATAGAAAGAGATGATGTTTTCTGGGAGAAGCTTGTGGCGTTTTATATGAATTGGCAGTTGCCTGAAATTGTTGATTCTCGTCAAGCTCAAGGGATGGCATTGCGAGATCACGGAGAGGAAAATGTTTCATCAGTGCTTGAAATTTCTACAATACCAAGCCGTAAAAGGAAAGTAAATGAAACTGTGCCTCGTGAGCAACAGCAAATAATAAGTCTTATCACCTCACACACTGCCTTTAACATTCGATGAGAATAAAGAAAACCTGCCGGGTTGTAGCAGACAGCTAACTTTTGATGAGCTGTAAACTCTGTATTTCGTTAGTAAATTATAAATGAATATAAATAAATATCTTTTAATATTTATTTTCTTTGAAACAACACATATTAGAAGCGAAAATTTTTTTTTATATTTTTCCATACAAACATGTAATACGAGAGCTAACGAAAAAGCAGTAACTCAAATTCTAATTCTATAATTTTCTAAGCGACATAGCAGTATCTCATGAATAAGGTATATCCACATATATTTTTGATGTTTCATCAATTTTGAAAAATAATAATCGGTTGGGTTTCGAAACAAGTCGCCTGAATTTGAGGGTATTGGTAGTGTAGGGGGCTTAAGGGAGTTCGTTTTAATCACCTAATAGTAATTTTGGCTGCCGGAGTTGCGTCTAAATATTTTTAAACAATTTCCAAAATTTCATTAATACTTCGGCAATTATGCAAAACGGAACGTAGTTTTAATACTTTAGTACAGTTTTACAAATGTCTATTTTATGTTTTATGTGAAAAACGTGAAACGAAACGCAAAACTGCCATCTTGGAATGATCATATTGACAGCTAATGTCAAATTTGTGCGTCATTGCTTTCGAGTGCCTAGGGTTAGGTGCGACTGTAATAAGTAACTAAATAGGTTATGTTAGGTTCTCTTTTGACCCTTAATCCGAAAATAGGAGCCCTTCGCAGGGCTCCGTCAACCTTAGTTTATTAAACTAGTGTGATGAATGTGGAAGTTGGCAGTGCCATGACACCGATGTTTGGAGATTTTTTTTTTCAGAGGAAACCAGGTATTTCCGGCAAGTGAAAATGGTGAGGGGGGTTTCAAGACCTCCCCTCCTCTCTCTCCAATCACTCACAACCCCTAAAAACGGCGACGTATTTCGAAACCTTTACCATAATAATTATACCTATAATAACAATAAACAACCATAAATAAATAAAAGAAATCAACTTTTACTAAACTTCAATTATCTCGTAACTCTCTTTAGTTGAGATACGGCTTTTGCGCTTAGTAGAGCAGTATTGTGTTTTTTAGGGTACCGTAGCCAAAAATTGTAAAAACGGAACCCTTATAGATTCGCAATGTCTGTCTGTCTGTCCGCCCGTATGTCACAGACAATTTATTGCAAAACAGATTTGAAAACTGGCAGGAATGGAATTAGATGTAGGTATTCTATGAACTGCTTCACTATTTTTATACAAAAACAAAACAAACATAATAATGGCCTCTCCATACATGGAACTGACTTAATTATTTTGAACATGTTACGGCACGTAGGTATTTACCTACTTTCGTCAACTATTAATACCTATAACGTCTAATGTAAACCAGTTTTGCTCATGGCTGCACTGAGAACAAAAATTGCGCTATGCCTATATTGTGTACAACAACAACAACAACAGACCTATATGTAATATAAATTTTAATATCAGTATCTCAATTCAATATGCTAAAACGTTTTGCTTGCGATTTTGAAATAATGGAATACGGATGTCGCCAGAATACGGCCGCACACGACGAGAATGAAGGGGGGCGCCCCGCAGTAGACGGAGCTAAGCTCCCTTCACCTCCCCTGCTTCACCCCCTCATTTACCAAAACAGTCGCTTAGCACAGCGCCTTAAGGATTTCGTGTGCCGATTCCAACTGGCGTGTTGACGGTTGTCAGTGTAGTACGTAGTTGGCGCCGTTGGCGGCGCTGGCGTCGTTCTCCGTCTCTCTTGCTCTCGTAGTTAAGATACACAGGAGAAACTTTCGTCTCTCTTGCACTCGTAGAGTCAGCTGTCACAGCGCGACTACCACGCCGCCAAGCGGCAATATGGGTCAAACTGGTCACAGAAAGTTTGTCTACAGAGCGCCCATAAGAAATGTGCCTCTATTTAAATATCTATGCTCTATGCTGTCAGCTTCTAAGCAAGACTGTCAGATTAGTGTGTGGGTAAATTAGATTCATAACAGTTTGATTTCAACAGCAAAATTGCGTTTTCTGTCACTTAGCATAACTTAAATTACTGACTCCGAATGAAGTGACAACTTAATTTCACACATTGTAGGTTTTCATAGTAGGTACTTATGTAAATAATTAACTTACTTTTGAGAAAATGTTGATTCGATCAGTCTGCACCAGATACGAATCTAGTCTGATATTTACTATTAAATTTCTTAACACTTATACGGTCTAAGCCAAAATAAATGTACTTGCGTACTTGAATTGAAATTAAAGATAATTAAGAACTCGTTCAACTATATTATATGATATAGTCTTAGCCACATTATACGCAGTGGTTAAGTGTAGCCTCACCGCTGTTTAATGGGCCGAGTGTTGTAAGTTCGATCTACAGACAGGATAAATCTTTGTATATCTTACTAAAATTATAACTTCATATAGCACCGGACTTGGCCGGATATTTACCCTATTTTAGACTGTGTATTGAATAATATAATATTAACATTTCTTAAAAATACATTACTCTGCGAAAAACAACTCCTATCGTTTGTAATGGCCTTATCTGTATAAGGCCAAAACTACCAATATTCATCAATCACATTTACTAAATAATATACTGAAATAAGAGATAATTCTCTAAATAAGTACATACTTATAACCGTTTTTTTTCTCTTTTAGATACACTAGACAAACGTGGTCTCAAACCTATAATAAGTATTTTAGAATCACTTGGTCTCCCGCCCTATCCAACATTTATAAACGGTACCGAAGATTTTGACTACTCGACGTACAATTTCGACTGGTTGGATGCTGTGATAAAGATCAAGACACAGATAGGCATGGATGTTTTAATAGGGTTCGATATATTTACGGATCCCAAGAACTCTTCCGTTTATAGACTGGTAATGGGATCACCTGAAACTACTAATCCTTTTCCAAGGTATGTCAATAAACCAAATATTATATATTCATAGTAAATATTACAATAGTATTTTAAATAAAATATCTTGTAATTATCGCTTGTATTAAGGCGGCGATAGCCGAGTGGATATACCAACAGACTGCCATGCAGAGGGTATCGGGTTCGAATCCACGGCGCGCACCAATGACTTTTCGGAGTTATGTGCGTATTGAATTGTTAATTATCGCTTGTCCCGTGCCTCGGAGAGCACGTTAAGCCGTCGGTCCCGGTTGTCATGAAGATCTTTGACAATCGTTACAGGGCGTCAGTATCTTCTAAATAAAACTGACACTAGTCTAAACCATGGAATATCGCTATCCCTTCGGGTTACGGAGGTCAGACAGGCAGTCGCTCCGTGGAAAAGCTAATATTCAGTCAAATCCGGTTAGACTAGAAAGCGGACCCCAGATTGAAACTGGGATAACGCTAAGAGAAAGAAGATCTTGTAATTATCGCACTATTTAGGCTTACGTTTTGGAATGCATTTTGGTGGTGGCGGAGGATTCAGATCAACCTCATTTAAGTAGTTCTTTCGGATTCTTCCTTTTCGATTGCTTATGGGCGTTTTCGACACCCACGTAAATGAGATAGCCGTGAAAGCCAATTTCTAGATTTCTATAAAGTTTTCTAGGATTCTTGGCAAATAGGTCCACAAACTCGCCAATGTCCTTGGCACCAGATTCGATAATCCATATTTAAGAGCTCCAGCAATAACTTCTGTTCGTGTGAAGATATATTGTAAGTTATTATGCCTCTAATTAAAGCCAAGTCTTCAAAATGTCATTATTCAACTTAAGCAAATGAATTACCTAATATTACTCTAGATTTTATAACTAATTTGTAGCCTCTGAACAACTGCTGACTGGCTCAATAACTCTGTCCTACAATAGCAGGATCATATACATAAATAATCCAGCAGTAAGGCGACTGCTACCTAACCTTTAAAAATATTTACAGACAGAATTGGCTGAAGAAATTAATAAATGTTTTGTATGGGTATAATTACTAAAATATAGATCTTAATAAGGATGCAGATTAAATATATAGCATTTTACCAAAGTTAAAATACAATGTAAAGATACTGATATAAACAATGACATTTTCAGCACACATAATGAAAGAAAACGACACAATGGCAGGAAAAACATAGATACTCCAATATCAGTACTAGAAGATACAGCTAACTTTATTAACCACATACAACGCCGCAGTGATAAATCTGAAGATGAGGATGACAAATATGCGCAAATACATAAAATATTCTACGCAGAGCTGATGAAACTCTTCGTAATAGAAGCTGAGAGTATTAAACCATCGAAACTAACTGAAGTTGAATTAGATCAGAATATAATACTGACTGCAGAAGAATATTATAATATGAATAACGATATGTATGAGGTGAGTGATTCCATCGTTTACATAAGTATTAGCATACACAGAAATTACAAAAGTAATTACAATATGTATTTCTAACACCTTTCGGAGCAACTCAAAAGCGTTACAAAACTATTCAGTAGAAACATCATTTTCAACATAGCAATCTGATGATTGCTATGTTGAAAATGATGACATAACATCTAAATAATGTGCCGGGTGAGAAGAAAACATATTTTATGCATTTTGTGTGATTATAGGAGTACAACGATCTTGGTTTTTATTTGTAAATGTACAATTATTCATTGCATTCTCAGGAATCACCTGATTTTGTTTACTGGCCATAGAGCCAAATAAATGATGTTACATATTTTGTATTATTTCAATTTTCTTCATGTGGATATAACGAAATTCTACAATTATCTTATAATCACTAAAAGGAGCTATTCGGGTCCATGTTTTTGTAAGCCACCAGTGACGTCA
Source organism: Euclidia mi (assembly GCA_944739405.2). NCBI lineage: Eukaryota > Metazoa > Arthropoda > Insecta > Lepidoptera > Erebidae > Euclidia > Euclidia mi. The sequence continues at coordinate 75,807,711 of OX123191.2, read as the reverse complement.
AATCAAATGTGCATTTTTTATATTTAAGTACACATTTTATATACTCGTACTTTTATGTAATTTTAGTTGAATTTGAAAAGCGGGCAATATAATGTAGACAAAAAATAAAAACGGTTTGAAAGTGTTTTTGGTTAGAAATAAATATTTCTTGGCATATCGAAAATTACATGATTTAATAATTTTTGTTTTAATACAAATAAAAGCTAGAATAAGCTCGTTAGAAAAAAGGTTTCCATATATTCAGTAATTTAAATATAATTATGGTATAGGTGATAAACATAGAATAGCTTTCATGACTGACAATATTCGCGTGCTTCATATCGAAATGTATGTTGCAATAAAAAATCATTTGAAAACTATTAACTGAATTAGAAAGCAAATATATGAACGTTGTCACTGAAAACAATTAAACTGATATTCATCTAAATATATGCGCTTTCAAATGGCAAGTCTTTTTAAAACTAGAAATCACCTAGAAATATTGAAACAGAATCATATCACGATTTAAAAAAATAATTAATTTGTAACAAGACAATAAATGCAATTTTTGAATAACATTTACCTGATACCTAAATCAAAGAAAGAGTAGGTACCTACTTGGCAAATTTGATAATATTTATATCGAAGTTAAAGATAAATACTTATTTTTATGAAATCAGTATGTTTTTCCGGAGAAAAGTTGAAAAAGCTATATATACCGTCATACAATATTATGTAGCGGGTCTTAGTCGCGATAATTGGGACTCCCTCCGCGACCACGACCATTGCAAGCCGGTTGTAACGTAGGAGAAAAAGAGAGGTATTTATGGCTTTAAATAAGTCGATTATCGCGACTAAGACCCGCTAAATAATATTGTATGATGTAAACAAATCGAATATGGCCACTGTTGAAATTGATAAAACAAAAAAATACAACATTTCTAAGAAAATTAGATTAATATTTTGAGTAAAACAAGAGTAATTGTAATTCCAGATAGAAGGAGACAATTCAACAGATACAAACGATGATGACTACGTTAACATCCCAGATTATACAGTAGAACAAATCCAAACGCATACAGATTCTGTTGTTGAAAATAACAACTTGACAGCTTCACCAATATGGAAGAAGTACCTAGAAGGAGTATTCAATGTCAGCGATATCACACTAGACTTTGAAAAAGATAAAGTATTAGTATCAGAGCCTGATTTGAAGTACATGTCTCTGATGGCCGCTTATGTGGCGAAAACACCTCCTGTTGTGCTTGAGTTGTATATTTGGGTAAAGGTGCGTACTTTGATAATTTACGACTATTCTTATTTCTTTCTTTAACTATGCTATCACGCGGCTTAGCAAATTAAAGTTGAGGTTTCGCCCAATAATATAGGCACTATATCTTATACTTACCTTACTTTTAGCTCATTTTTTGTTATGCTTGATTCAATTTAACACAATAAGCCCACTTATTTCATTCAGAACTCATATTTAAGTACTCCAAAACTCTCTAAACAGGTGGTAGAAGTGATGTCTGCCCATACAACCTCAGAACTTCGTGCGCTGTTCCAACGAGCTTATGAACAAAGTCATTCACATGAATCAACTCCACCACGATCACTGCAGTGTGCTAACGCTGTCAATGATTTGCTTGGTATGGCAGTATCTTATGGTATCGCTGATCCACATTTCTTTACTGTTACGAAACCTAAGGTAAAGTATACACAAAAGCAGACCATAAAATAAGTCAAAACCGCATACAAGATTTAAGATTGAAGATTTATTAAAGGAGCCAAGCTGCAAAATTCAATTTAAATTTGGACTAAAAATATGTTACATTTTTAAATATTAGAAATTACGAGGCTAACCAACCGTTGATTTCAGATTATTACAATGATCGACGAACTAAAGAACGCACTAGCTCACCTTGTAGGTAAAGCAAGATGGATGGATGATAACACTAAAGTAGCGACGTATCAGAAAATAATACAAATGAAAACACTCATAGGGTTTCCAAACTGGCTTTTAGAAGAAGGAAAACTAGAGGAATATTACAGTGGCATTGAAGTGGACTCAAGGAAACATTTAGAAAACATGATAAACATCATTCAAGTGAAGATAAAGAAAGCTTTGAACAGATTCCGAGAAGGCAACAATTTCACGTGGGCAACTGATCCTACCGAAGTCAACGCTTATCACACGTTTCAAGAGAATACTATAAGTGAGCATCCATTACAGATACTTTTAAAGTTGATTTTATATATTGACTTTAAGCTTTTTACAGGACGTCTTTAAATATTACGGGTCATACCTTCTATTAAAATATATAATAAACTATCTCTCTGAGCCTAAATAACAAAATCTAACTTCGATATCTGAATTATCTACCTTTTCCTTCATATTTATGAGCCTGATATTTATTTATCTAATATATTTAACAAAATAATCTATAAGTAACATTTCTTAACATATGAATGTTTTCTGTAGCTGTTCCTATGGTGATGTTACAATATCCCTTCTTTGATTTGGGACTTGAGTAAGTATTGACTGTGATATAAGAATATCATTGTTATAAAACTTTACATTTATTTATTTTGTAATTGTGCCCTTATATTTTCTAGTTCTCTCAACTATGGCTCCTTGGGCACCGTGCTTGGTCATGAAATAACGCATGGATTCGATAATTTTGGTAAGTTTTTAGTCAACTAGATAAAATACAATTCTTTCGTCGTGGTTATAGCTACATATTAGCAATGTAGGTAGTTAGGTACTATATAGTTTGACTTTGTCAGGTCGCCAATTTGACAAGAACGGCAACATGCTCCCGTGGTGGACAAATGGCACCATCGAGTCATTCGTTAATATGACGCAGTGCTTCGTCGAGCAATACTCGAGCTACTACTTGCCAGAGGTTGATGATCATGTTAGTATAAAATATCAAATTTCACTTACGTTGCTAACATACTTTAAGACAGTATAATCATATATTTTACTTGTTATAATTTGGTCCTTCAAAAAATGATCCATTTAAAAACACTATGAACACAAGATCAATTATTAATTCGTACCTCTGTGATCAGAACAAAATTGAGATTTTAAGATCTGTGTTTAAATAATTATTATTTTATGCGCCTTGTATGTACTTAACATAATTTTATTATAACTTCATAATAACTCACTTTTCCAAAAAGTGTGTATTTCAATAATAGCCGATTAATATGCAAAGCCCTATAGTATTTCTTAATGTTGCTTGCAGGTAAACGGTAAAAAGACTTTAGGCGAGAACATAGCTGACAATGGTGGATTAAGAGAAGCTTTCGCAGCGCTCAAACATCAGCTAAAAAAGCTAAAAGGCCCTGAACCGAAGCTGCCAGGATTTGAGCATATGAACTCAGAACAACTGTTCTTTTTATCTTATGGGAATGTGAGTATATTAAATGTGGGTTAAACTTTTTTTTATTCTAATTTTAAATTTCATATTTTGCTGGCGGAACAAATATTGATTTTCTATCCCTACAAGATAAATCTTTTTTTTCCTATTTATTCCAATCCTCAATGGAGTTGCATATTTTAAATTCAATACAAAATTATTTTATAACAATTATAATAATTTGTTGATTGCTTAAGCATCATCTTTACTACAATAATGCATAGCATAAAAGTAGGTATAATGAACAGTGTGTACTTTTTTGTAGAGTTAAAGAAGTTCAAGTCTTAGGATATGTAGAGTTAGAAGCTTGGCTCTACATAAGATATGATAACTATTTGACAATGGGAACCATATGGCCGGTTTCGACTCAAAATGTTTTTCATGGGATTGATTTTTCGTCAATATGTAATGCATACACGATGCTGTATTTCACATTAAGAGCGTATACGCCTCGAGCGGCACTCGAGTTTAGGTTTTTATAGTTCCGCGGTCGCCCGCGCACCGCGGATGCGAGACCCGCCGCACTATGACGGTATTGCGTGGAATAATAATCTTGATCCTTCTTGCAATACATGAATAGTATTCGTCTATGTAATACGTCGATTATGATAATATGATAGTATTCAAATTAATTATTTTCAATGCACATGCATTTAAAGGTATCAAATAAAGCTAGATATTATTTGTTTAGTAGGATAATATTTCTCAGGATAACAATGACTATTTATAATAATTTGGCGCAGTTTTATTATATCATAGAAATAATTTATAATTGTCATGTACATAATTGTCACATTTCAAATATACATCGATTGCGTTATTAATGCATGAAAACCCACGAATAACACTAAATACAAAACCAAAAGAGTCAGGTAAAAGGAAATACTTAATTAATTAAAAGTAAGAAAAAAATATAAAATTAATTAACTATATTATTTTACAATGTATAAACATTTAACGTACACAATATCTCATGTGTGGCTAAATCACATACTAAAGTAACTGTACGTAAACAAAATGGTAGACGTAACAAAATGTGCGTTGTAAGATAATATTCGATTCAAGTATGATTTTAATTCCATTGCATAGTACCTATTAGCTAAATACCTATTAAATTGGTATTATGCTAACGGCGCGTCCTAGCTCAAAAATTACCATAATGTTGCCCCCCTTAAGAACCTCATACATGGGCTCTGTAAATTCAACGGTCGGTCACCCATACATACAATGACTGTGATGTCAAATTATGATTATTATTATACAATTCTAGCGGATATCTGTGCGTGCTACTATGCTATAAAAGAAAAAGAAAAATGGTTTTATTTGTAGTTCTAAAACCAACTGCACGTTATAGCCTTTTTAACGAAATACTTCGGTTGGATGGTATCAAATATATACAGACACTAGAGGACGCCATCAGCTACGCCTGCATTTTTTTTAAATTTACCCGTTATGGCCGTCTTTGATTGATCGAAGAATTTGTTATAATAATTGATCTCCTAACAGAAAACCTCATCATACTGGACAACTACTGCTTAACCGTCAAGGATGTATATGGTATAGTGCAGATGGGCTCTTATAATTCCTCATCAGATGTTTCAGATTTTCGATTTTTATAAGACAACAGAAAATGCTCATCAGACTGAACAACTTTTGCTAAGACGTCAAGTCTGTACATGTGATAGTTATAGCCTATATTCGAAAGTGTGTATGTATGTATGTATGTTCCGTTTTCACGCAAAAACGGCTGAACCGATTTTGTAGAAATTTAATATAGAGACATATTGGACCATGAAGACGGACATAGGTTACCATAAGTCGCAAAAATTTGACTGGGAGGGATTGTAGGGAGGATAGAAGTTTGCACGGCAGAAATTTTCCTCTTGGAAGTAAGAACGCATGCGCGAATAATTGAGTGCTGCGCATGTGCTATCTGTCAGTACTGTCACACCATACATATTGTCATATTGTGCTCGGTGATTAAGTACATTGTTCCCATATCTAAACTAATAAATACTACGCTCAAACGGCTGAAACGATTTTATCATTTTTATCTACCTACTAAAATTATAAATGCGAAAGTAGTTGTACTTAGATATGTAATGGTAATGGACATGTATTGAAACATGGCATGGACATTTGTCATGGACACAGACCGAGTTATTACTGTACCCTATAGAGCTTCTGACTCTTTAGCATAATCAGGAGTGTCTTCACAAAACATGAGACTGAAAATAGATATGTGTTACCCCGAATTTAACGCGCGCGAAGCCGCGGGCAAAATCTAGTTAGTAGCCTAGACCTAATATAACAAAAAAAGTTTATTTTAAATCCAGTAACTTCGGATTTTAGCGTGTACAAACAGACAAACTGTATAGATATACATACAGACAGATTTTTTTTAGATCCTTGCTCCATTACTGTTTCTTAGTCTCCCTGAATTTATTTTTTTATGTACCGAAATACTTTTTTTACTGTTTTATTATATGTTTCAAGGCGCCATATTAGGTAAATTATAAAGCGGTCCGTTTCCGTCAGTCTCGCCCAGCTTATGTTTGAGCGCGCTACTATGCTAACCAGTAACCACTAGACTCCAGATTTTTATCTCCAATTTTCTTGAAAATTATGAATGAAATTACAATTTCTTTTTTAAGCACTCGTTTGTATAACTTCTGCTTGTACAGTTTACATTTACAGAATTATAGAACAATAAGTATTCATAGCACTAGGGACCATTAATGTTGGCCTAAACTACAGAAATGGCGAAAATGAGATTTTTAAGTTCATTCGTTTTAAAATATTTACTATAGTAACCCATATATTTTTCCTTAGCACTCTCTTGATAAAGAACTGAACTTTCATATTTTCTATATCTTTTACTTTATTTGTTATATATCCGTAATGTAAAAGAACAATAAAAACCCCCAAAATCGCCTCCGACGGAATAAACGCTCTAAAACCAATGTGTTTACCTCCATGAGTCTTGCTACTACGTAAAGATTACGAATTATTTCTTGTTTTCTTCTTCAGTTATGGTGTGGAGTGTCAACGAAAGATTCTCTGAAGGCTGATCTGGAAGACGAACATTCGCCGCAGCAGTTCAGAGCTCGTGGTGCCCTGCAGAATAATGAAGAGTTTGCCAGAGCGTGGCATTGCAAACCTGGCTCTGCTATGAATCCTGCCAAGAGATGTGTCATATTTTGAAGGTAACTCCCAAAATGTTGTAGAAAACCGATAAACTATTTCGCGAGATTGACCAGCTAAAAAGTATATTTGTACATTAGCATTAATGAGAAGAGAGAGATCCATGTTTTTACTTGTTGAGCGTGCCATTGAGTGAAAAACGATATTGATATAAAAAATATTTCATTTTACAGATTGCAACATGAAGAAGAGAATATGAAGAGAAGATTAGACATGACACTATAATTATTTGTACCATAGACTAATGATTGGTCTCGCTCTGCTCTACTAGACGGAGCCCTCATACTTGTAAAATGAGGCAGATAAAACCATGCCAGCTGGCATGGTTGAGCCTGTCACACTGACAGCCTTATACCTGTCCACCAAATTAATTACGGTAATAATTCGCTGTACAATGCCAAGTTGCGCTTTTATCCTGAGTAAAAATAACTCAGCAAGAAATAAGAAGAACTCTGGTATAACATACTATCTGTAAAATAAGAATAATTATGAAATATCAACATAAAATTACAAAAAACCGAAAACGCCATTCAGTGTTGCTGCTAGTACAAGTATCAACTTCCCCACAGTTGAGATTTTTATTGTGTGAATCTATAGTTATTGTATTTAATTATATTTTACTATTTCTTTTATCTAACCTATTGATTATATATTTTACCTTTTTCTATATTATTTTATGTTTATACCTTTACAAATAAGGTGAAAATCTTAGTTGTTAGAAACTGAACATCTTTCCCAAGAAACATGGTTTACCTAATCATATGTGTAATTAAGTGTGTAAGATAATTGTTTTATTCAAAGAAGTTTTCACGACTATTCATGTTAAATTAATAATGTCTAACTAAATTTATGTGGACTAATAGCATGGAAATAGAAAGCACTGTTTTGGAAACAACTTATCTCCTCTATGGTTATTTCTAATAATAATTTGCAAAATACTATAAGTACCTACATAAAACAAACCATCATAATAAAATGAGGCCTAATCATTGGATAATATACCAACCATTTTTCTCATAAAGGAACTTACGCGGTACGCCTAACCTATACACAAATATATAGATGCTCTTAATGAATTGTAATTTTTAAGAATTTTCTTAACTGATTTTGACACCAATAACTTATCCACTAGACCACAGAATAAAATATTTTCCCATTTACTCGGGTAACTGTTGAGAAGCTGACAACACAATTCTTCACGCATGCGTCTTGGTGCTTTTGATTGACACACACTGTCATAATGAGTTGCCTCACTTATGGACCTATTTTTCTTAGGCAGCGCGGTGTCTAGTATAGCGAAGCGATAACAATCATTTGTCTAAGATTTGTACATATGAAATATCGTTCACGTTATTATAAGCAATATTTGTAAATGTGTGTGCCATAGATCTAAATAGTAATATTATCTAGTCTTTTATACGCAAGCAAATGATTTTGTAAGCTAGGAAATTGAAAATGTTTTATCAAGTTTTTTTGTTTTACAGTAAAATGCACAATTACTTATCATGTTTTCGACTGATAGTTTCCATCTTACTTACTTTTCATACTCGATGTGAATTTCTTATTTTAAGGACAGCTGTATCCAATGCTTGATTTCTATTTAATACAAAGGTGTTGTTTTCTATTAAAGTGCTATAAGAGTTGTTTCTGGATATGTTTTTTTGCTGTTTCCTCTCTTACCTTTACCTGATTACAATGATATAAAATATTTTTTTTGGCATAATTAGATTAATTTCCTGGACACACAATATATTTCCTTTATTTTATTATATTTATTAAAATATAAGTCAGTTAAATAAAACACTGATGACACAGGTAAAAAAGAATATAATTACAAAAATACAATTGCATCTTTAGATACTGTTCTTACACCTGGTTACAAATTACTTGTGATGGCCGATGGAATTGTACGAAATGGTCTTGGCATAGCCTGTTCCGATACCTGATGATACCCCATATCCGGATGAATATCCACCACCGTATCCATATCCACCTCCATATCCTCCGCCTATTGCTATTCCACTGGAAATTCCTCCAAGACCACCGCCTATACCTCCAACCGAAAATGACGAAGCTACAGGCACGCTAGAAACGGCTGATACGGCAGGCACTGCTGCAACGGCAGCCACAGCTGGGACAGGCACTCTTCTCTCAACTACGACAGGTTGAGGGACTGCCACAGGCCTATCAACCACTACAGGCTGTGGTACAGGGACGGGCCTATCAACCTGAACCGGTACAGGCACGTTGACAGGACGATCTATGTAAACTGGATGGGGCACAGGCACTTGACGGTCAACATACACGGGCCTGTCTACTGGAACCTGTTTCTCAACAGTCACAGGGTATGGCACGGGGACAGAAACGGGCACTTTGACTGGATATGGCACTTTCCTTTCATAGTAAACTGGCACTTGCCTTGTTACTTCCACGGGCACTTTCTGTACCACAGGCACCGGGACTGGCCTGTCGACTGTGACTGGGTAAGGCACTCTTACTGGATAAGGCACTTGTCGGTCTACTGGCACAGGGTAGGGTACTTGGACTGGTACTTGCACATCGCGTGTGATGGTTCTTGTGATATAGCGGGGTACTTCCTGGCGTAGAATGACAGGGTTAGGTTGGACTGAGACGGATGTTTGTACTGAAGCTGGGCCAGCAGCAACAGCTACGGGACCTGCGGACACAGCTGGGCCAGCAACGGTAGCAACAGCGGGACCGGCACTAACAACCGCTCCTCCTATACCTCCGCCAATTCCTCCTCCGATACCACCTCCAAATCCGCCTCCATATCCACCACCATAACCGCCTCCATAACCTGACACACCGATACTAGAACCGGATAATCCAATATGTCCAACTCCAATGGAGTGTCCGATTCCAATTGCTGGGCCAGATACTCCATACGAGTGTCCCACACTTATCGGAGCTGAAAATCCAACAGAGTGACCATCATATCCGAATCCACTAATGTGTCTCTTAACTCCCTTGTCAGTCACTGCTTTGTCTTTGATGCCCTCGCCCTCAAGAAGTGTGGACAGTTTGGCTTTCTCTGCTACGTCTTTTGATGTTGATAGACTGCTTGCTGAAAGCAGCACCTGTGAAAGAAGAAATTAAACTTTATTAAAACAAATTCAGTGCCTTTTTCCATCCATAGCCTATGTCTGTGAACATAATTATTTCATCTAGTATAAGAAGAAAATTTAACCGTCATGATTAAACATGAAAAGCAAATATTCAACGATTGTTATGGGAGATGCTGTACCTAGTCCGATTTAAAATTAACTTATTTTTCATCATATTAACTATATCATTGCCGCATATAACTGCTAAGATCATTGCCGTGTACCTCATGATTGCCTGGACAAGATTACTTTTAGCGATAAGATGACTGTTTGTATGTGAGTCGTAGCTTTAAGTTACTTATTTTAAATCATCATCATCATCGCTCTAGCGTTAACCTGGTTGGATCCAAAACTTACACGCCTTGGAGCCCGAGGTCCGCTTACTGGTCTAACCAGATATGACAGAATATCAACTTTTCCACAGAGCGACTGCCGTCTGACCTCCGCAACCCAAAGGGATAGCGATATTTCATGGTTTAGACCAGTAATAGTTCATTTGAGGGTACTGACTCCCCGTAACGACTGTCAAAGATCTTCATGACAACCGGGCGGGACCGATGGTTTAACGTGCTCTCCGAGGCTCGGGACAAGCGATAATTAACAATTTAATACGCACTTAACTTCGAAATGTCATTGGTGCGCGCCGTGGATTCGAACCCGATACCCTATGCATGGCAGTCCGTTGATATCTCCCCTAGGCTATCGCTGCTTTAAGTTACTTATTTCAAGTGTACTGTTGTATTTTCATCATCTGAACCGAAAGACGTTTACTGCTAGACAGAGGTCCCCTAGGCCTTCAACATAGACCGATTTTCAGTCACCCAATTTTGCAAAGTATTTTAATATGCAGCAAATCGATCTAGTCGCACAAGTGCTCTACTTAACTTTTAGGTACTATTTATCCAAACTAGTTCGATTCCCCTATTCTCGGGTTCGATTCCCGGATCGGGCACAGTGTTATTGGGTATTTCCCGTAGTAAATTCCCAGTAGCAGCACGGAATCTGGTAATGTGCCCGGTACGGCAATAGGCTCGCCCCCTATTACGTGGGACCTAAACATTCATGGCGAAATGTGGGTGTAACTACACCTCTGCCTACCCCTTCGGGGATACAAGCATGAGTCTATGAATGAGTGAATTATCCAAACTATGTTAGTATTAAAGCTGAAGTTGATCTTTTACCGATAGCCATCTAAATGGATTTTCCGTCGTAAGATCTTTTATATCAACTAATAAATCGTTTGACTTTCACACTGTGCCTACATAAGCCAGCATATTTAACCTTCGCACGCACCATAATAAGCCTATTGGTGTAGGTCATAACCTGAACTATGTTTCATTGTTAGGTCCTTTTAGTCACAAGACAAATTGCTCTAACCTTTTCAATTTTCTAAATAACACACGACCGCTCTAGATACTGGGAATGTCAGCTTATATTATATCAAATAGGACAAACCAATAACATTGTATTAAACATTATGGCATTAATTGGCTGAGAACAGTCTAATAGATTATGTATTATTCTACACTAATCAAGTTCCTAATTAAGACCAAATATACCTGATTTGAACTATAAATTCAAACCTATATTAGATAAAGAAATTCTTGATCCAGAGACAGGCTTCCATATGAATAGCATTTTATTAGTAAAGTTTTCTTCTAACTATATTATAAATTTAAACTTATTTTGAACTTGCTGTTGCAAAGTCAAACCGCATAACTTCACAAGTTTGACCTACTCTACTAAATTCACGGCTATCATGCAAAAATGTTATTTTAAATATTCAAAAGTTTTAAGTTCACGGAGCATTAGCCATATATATTAACATCAACAATTTATTGATCGTGCATAATAATTTATGCATCTGAAAATATATTCCTTGTAAATACATAAAAATGTCCGTGTGGTGACGGATTAAGAATACGGATTGTGACCACCCGATATCATCCCATGGGTGTCGTAAGAGCCGACAAAGGGAATATATTATGCATAGAACAGCACTGTAAGAGAAGGAAAACTTGATACAAACCCTATACCAATCCGTTTGGCCAGCGCGGTATAGTAGGCCAATTCCTCCTTTCAAAGGAGAGGCCAGTGGACTTTTAGAGGCTGATAATGATGAATATACTAGAATGCCAAGAATTTTAATAGAGTTTTAAGCAACTTCTCATTCCCTTATTGAAAGATGAATCAAAACTTAAGAGGCCTCAATGCAAGGTGTGCTGGCCAAACGGGGTGGTTATACACCCCGTTTGGCCAGCGTCGTATAGTAGGCCAATTCCTCCTTTCAAAGGAGAGGCCTAGTCCAGCAGTGGACTGTTAAAGGCTGATGATGATGATGATGACATTAAAGTATTTGAATTCCTATGAAACGAAAAATTCGTTCCCGGCTCCGCCTGCGTGGGACATTTTTACTAAAATGCTCTCGGCTGCGATTCGGAATATGTGCGCCTTTATTATATTTCTGTCAGCCATACTAACCACAAAACCTTTCTCTCTTATAAGCACTAGACCGCACTATATCTAATACAAATAAGGTACTAAACACATAATATATGTGTATACCGACCCACTTAGTACACGGCTGATATGATTGGGGACGAGGTGACCGAGCCTAACACTCGCCTGCCTCACGGAACTTAAACGGTTTGAACCTTTGATAACTGGATCAGGCGTTTTGTATGTGTGAAAGTAGCTGTCTGTTACGCTTTTGTGGTTATATTGCTGGACTGATATTGATGGTAAGTAATCCAACTACTAGACTGGCAACCTGCTCTTGGCCAGCGTGAAAGAATAAAAGCTAACCCTTCCCATAATGAAAAGAGGCCATTGCCCAGCAGTGGGACAGATTACAAAAGTAAGGCTGATGATGTTGACGAATTCTTCTACTATACTTTTATTTTATAGTTTCACGCCTGTATCCCCGAAGGGTTAGGCAGAGGTGTAAATATTACACCCACATTTCGCCATGAATTTTTAGGTCCCAGGTAATAGGGGGCGAGCCTATAGCCGTTACCGGGCACATCACCAGACTCCGGGCTGCTACTGAGTATTCGGAAAAACCCAGTAACACTTTTGGCCGACCCGGGAATCGAACCCGGGACCTCCGATCAGCAGTCGCATACGCTATCCACTGGACCACGGAGGGAGTCTTCTACTATTCACGTAAGATATTTAACCAGCAGACATAAGAAACATCGAGACTAGTACTAATAGACCTATTACAATCAAAACTTCGACACTACGTCATTCCTACAGTCGCAAAATGTTTAAAATGTTAAACCTATTTCCCAAAATATAAATCCGAAACCTTCAAATAAATAAGCAAGCGTAGCCGCGGAATAGACTTTTAACTCAGCTTGTAGGTAAACAACTCAATATTTGTAACTGCATACGCTTGACAACTTAATACCGGTCATTTATACTTTACATTTTGCAACTTAGATAACTTAGAGCAAAATACTCGTTACTGCCTGTCAAATTATACAGAAGAGACAAGTTTACTGGTTCGAGACAATCAAATAACCAATTTATATTGAAGAATATTTTGTCATATGAATCAGTGTTGTTTATCTTATTATATAAAATCCTTGCGTTACTGACTGACTGACAGAGACGCTACAGCCGAAACTATTGGGCGCAGGAAGCTGAAATTTGGGACCATAAAATAAATAAAATAAATTTTAAAAAAATGCAGGCGTAGCTGCTGGCGTCCTCTAGTATACATATATATCTACAATGTGTTGATCTGCATTTGCAAAATATTTTAGTAATACAATATAGACGGTATACTTATTCAGCTAAAATTATTTTAAACAGTGTGAGATGATATAAAATCCTATTTTCATTAAATGTTACTTAGATAGTAAATCAGAATAAACTGATAAATCGTGCAGAATAAAACTGTATCGTGCAGTCACTGTAGGTACGTAAGCTTGTGTGTGTTAGGTACCTGCAATGGCGATCAGCTGAGCGGCAGCCGCGGTCAATTCACGATGCAATTTTTTTTAATTTTTAGTGACTTATATTTTCATGTATTTGTATTCAGTTATAGCAGTATATTAACCCCTTAAAATATTTTGCACATGCAAATCAACACCTTGTATAGTACTAGACGATGCCCGCAGCTACGCCCGCCCATTATATTTGAAATAAACCGTTTCTTCCCAATCTCTTGGGATTTTTGGGACATCCCGCCTTAGTGTACCCCAATCCTCCAAGAAACGTAGTGGTTTCGGCTGTGCGTTGTCGACCAGTCAGTTAGTTTGTTATGAACAGATGCAGAAGACAGATGTGGTTTGAAAATACAAAGTCTTACTACCCACAGAGCAATAATTACTCTGTGGTTACTACCCCATTTCAATGCGTGGGCAAAAAGCTCAGATATTTACATAGAGGCGCATTTCCTATGGGCGCTCTGTAGACAAACTTTCTGTGACCCAAATTGCCGCTTGGCGGAGCGGCAGTCGCGCTGTAATAGCTGTCTCTACGAGAGCAAGAGAGACAAGTGTTCCTCCTGTGTATCTTAACTACAAGAGCAAGAGAGACGGAGAACGACGCCAGCGCCGCCAACGGCACCAAGAAACCTTAACTGCGCTTCATGTAAATCTGTATTCATTGGCGTAGGTGTGGTAAGAGTGTGGAACATACACGAAGCCTGTATAATCTTTGAGAAGAGACAGAAAACTCGTCATCAAAGCCTATTCATCATCAGCCTTTAACAGTCCACTGCTGGACTAGGCCTTTCCTTTGAAAGGAGGAATTGGCCTACTATACCACGCTGGCCAAACAGGTTGGTATAGAGTTTGTATCAAGTTTTCCCTCTCTTACAGTGTAATGTTCTCTGCATAATATGCTCCCTCTGTCGGCTCTTACGACACCCATGGGATAATATGGGGCGGTGACATTCCGTATTCTTAATCCATCACCACACGGACAGCCTATTTTATTTATTTCAATTAACAAACAAATAATACAATCCATATTACAGATCAATAGTCCACAAAACTGTGTTCAACAGTTTGACTGTGGACTCAGTCGAGTAAAAGAAAAATAGTTATGGTTTTATGTAATTATTATTGTGTATATAATTATGTAGTTAGTATAAATTATTATTAATTATATTTACCTACGTTATATACTAGTTATCTAACAAGATTTTTTTTTTACTTTCTTTTGAATTTATTTTTATTTTGTTCTCTCCTGATATCCACAGGCAAACTATTTAATACATAAGGTAATATTTATTATTATTTACAGCCTAATTTGTCCCACTGCAGGGCAAAGGCGGGAGGCCTTTGCCCTGCAGTGGGACAAATTACCCTCTTTCCACTTCTTTCTGTCGAGAGCTGTTGTTGTCCACTCTGCATTATAGAGTTTCAAATCATTTTGCCACCTAATCTTGGGTCTTCCGTGTGGCCTCTTTCGATCTGGGACCCACAAGGTGGTAGTTTTAGCCTAAGGTATACGTTTTCTTAATGTCCAATCGCCGCCTACCGTCGTCCTATAGCCTATACTAATGCGTCGTCATATTGATTGACCATGGTATAGAGATACAGATCAGGAGAGGCCTGGAACTCGCAGTAAACTCCAAAAGGCTTCAGACGATAATTATGATGAGGCTTTAAGTCTCAAGAGATCTGAATCTCAATCTCAATCAGCCTATCGCAGTCCACTGCTGGACATAGGCCTCTCCCTACACGCGCCAAGAAGATCAAAAAGAGATATATTTCATTTATTATTGGCCTTTAGCTAAATTGGTTCAAATGGTTCGCCGCTAAAAACCCTACATATGTATATTCATATAACTTTAGTCCATATTCATTTTAGATCTATATTAAACCTATTCACAAAAGTGCACATATCGATTCACGAAGATTTCATAGCATAGATATTAACTTCCACAACTATTGCTAGTTCAACGGCACTTAAAACAACAGCTGTTCAGACAGTAAACCCTTGGCTTGTATATCGCTATAAAATGCTTAGTCAGCAAATGTCGAGGTCAAGGGGACTGATACAAGGTCATGATAACATGTGTTATGTCAGTCATGGGAATTGTGACGCAGAAATACTGACAGTAAATACTGTGGCCTTAGAATTGTGGCAGACATTTTTAATTATATGATTAGAAGTGCTACGTAGCTTTAACTGAAAGGTGAGACTATGCACGTGTATTTTAACCATGACGAAGAAAAGGCGTATAAACTAGCGAATATATCAAAATAAATAAATAGAAAATACTTAGGAAAATATAAAAATGTAATCGGAGACAAGGTTCAGAATTTGGCATTTAAAGGACATTTTGTACCTACATTTTGTCTAAATTAACAACCTTTTAGCAAATCATGAGAGCCTCTGCAGTTTACTTAAATTGTTGTGTTAAATATTTACAAAAATTGTGTGAAATAAATTGGATAATATAGACCGGATAAATAAAGGTAAAGGTTTGCTTGGATTTAAGAAAATCTCTAAGAGGAACTAAATTGTTTACATAGCCGGAGAGAGATGGAATAAATTAATACAATTTTATATAATGTCAAATTGACAGAAAATTGGCCTCAATTACGTGCCATTAAAGAGGCCTATATCCAGCAGTGGACTACGGCAGGCTGATGATGATGATGATGAACAATGACAGTCGTGAATGTTCAGACTAATTTCATTTTGTGTATAAAGATTTATTATTATTTTTATTTACTACGCAATCGCCAAGGTATCTGATTAATAATCATTAGGTGATTAAACAATCTCAATCCAAAATGCAAGTCTTCTAAAAATGTTTATGCCATAAATTTTGGGTAAGGTAACACAGGGGTGTGTCTTACCTGCATTGCGCCAGCTACTTATACCTAAGATTTAAAATAATATGAGTGAAGTTATAACCGTCTATGTACATACTGGTATCAATCTTATGTTGCTAATAATTTGCTAAGAAATCTAAAGTAGGCACGAATCCGAAAGTTTTATGATTTTATGCACGTAGGTATGTAGACAATAGTCGCAGCGCCGCTTGGCACTGTGTGGAGTGTTATGGGTTCGATTCACATATGAGACAACACTTTGTGTGATCCACAAATGATGTTCCGTGTCTGGGAGCCATTTGATTCTGTTGATTGAATGATTAAAAAAGTCTCTCACACTACAGGATATATGCCTAGTGAGCGAGTTCGTGAGAAACAAAACATATTCATGGATTCACACAACTAAAGAATTGACTAATTTGGGTTATAATACAATTTGTTTTTATATTTGCGTTTAGATTCAGTTTTGTGAGGAACTTCACAAACATTCAACAAACGGACATAAAGAACACCAGCCTACAGCAAAGAAATTCATCTTTCCTCTCAATACAAGATTCACGCAACACCTTAGGTACATATTCGTCTAGCCGCTATCAGTTACACGCCCATATAAGTTCATTTCGACCGGTGACGAAACGCAACGCACAGGACATACCAAGCCAGTTTTACGTTTTAGAAGCAAAGTTGTGTGAACAGTTTCCGGTGATTTAATTTGTATTTGCATTTAATTTGCGACATTCAGGATGGGCAGGCTTTATAAGTATCGGTAACATCTAGTACAGATCAGTTACTAATTAGATCCAGTTTTTATTGGTGACCGAAGATGCGTAGGTATTAGATAATAAAAGTTTGTAGGTGAGCTGGCTAGGTGAGCCAGTAGAATACGCTTTTTTGTTAGGTCTTGGTTGCAGGTATCATGTTGGGTTTAGAGTTGTTGCTAGAAGATTTTAAGAGGAACCCAAACTAAACAATATCTTATTTTTGAGATTGTTAATATATTTTATTTTTATTATCATCACTAGCGTTATCCCAATTGCAACTTCGCTTACTAGTGTCACCGGATTTCACTCACTATTAGCTTTTCTACAAAACTGCCTGTCTGACCTCCGCCGTCACACTCGCCCCACCTTATGTCCGTTGATAGAACGTTTGTAAAAAGTCCTCCCACAAAACAGGATGTATTGCTACTGAAGTAATCCCACCGCTTACGCCACTAATATTCACGTGATTCATGAAGACGGTTACATTGTAGTCATCAGTCATTAGTGCACAGTGAGTGATAAACTAATTTATTGTGTGCAGCTTGAGCGCGCTCCACGGTAGATCAGTCGCTTTCTTTCAGCACACGTAACGTATGAGTAAAGTGCTTTACACACTACGCAGAAGATATGCGATGGAACTTTAACTTGGTGCTGAACTTTGACTCTGCAATGCTATCTCAATAAGTATAAACTAAGAGTACCTCGCGAAGTTATGAAACGGACTGACATATAACCGAACTTCGATCCAGCGTAAGTTTTCTATAAAGCAGCACATCTTTTGCGACGGAAGTTTGCTTCGGTTACTGGGTATGCACAGGAGCTGAAGGAATTA
Source organism: Euclidia mi (assembly GCA_944739405.2). Taxonomy (NCBI): domain Eukaryota; kingdom Metazoa; phylum Arthropoda; class Insecta; order Lepidoptera; family Erebidae; genus Euclidia; species Euclidia mi. The sequence goes on along the minus strand of OX123191.2, from coordinate 75,789,582 downwards.
CGCGGACTAACATAGTAACCGAATATATTGGTACGTAAAATCAGCCGCGTAACTTCGGTCGCATATCTTCGGCATTGTGTGCGTAAATACAAAGAGTTACATGCGTTGAGTAACTAACTATTGACTAATGTTATACGTTGCCGGTGTAAGTATAATTGCTCAAAATTGTTTGGCTTAGCAGCCAAATACGTGAAAAGACGCATTATCAGCCGCGTAACTTCGGTCGCGTATGTTCGGCATAGTGTGCGTAGATACAAAGAGTTACCCGCGTTAAGTAACTATTGATTAATGTTATGTTGCCGGTGTAAGTGTAATTGCTTAAAATTGATGAGCTTAGAACCCGCGTTGTACAATTTCACAGAAACTAAATTTAAAAAAAGATTTTGATATGCGAAAAATTAAAAAACTATATTAATTTTATTTTAAAAGCTAGAGCCAACTAGGGAAGAAACCTAAAATAAAAATAAAAAGGTCTAAAAGAGAGAGAATAAAATGCTTTTTATTTTATAAAGATGATTTGTTTTGTCTTTTGATTTGTCTATAAGAATACATACATACATAGACTCACGCCTGTTTCCCCGAAGGGGTAGGCAGAGGCATGCCAAACGCCCACTTCTCGCCAGTGTTTTGATCCCACTTAATAGGTGGCGAGCCTATTGCCGCTTATCGGGATATTATGTTTGCCAGAGCCTCGTCCGTTGATCGGCAGATGCACCACTTGCAGGTGAGGTTGGCTTGGGACTCTGAGTTCTTGGTGGGAACCCTATGCATATTTATCTATAAGAATAGATACTTATTTATGAATACGTTTTATAATAGTTGTCTGGTAAAAGTACAGGCTCCAACTAATTTAGGCACAGGTTATTTTGTGTGAATTCTGGTTAAGAATTTTGAAAAAGGGTTAAGAATACAAAGTATCATTGCCCATTGTCCATATCATTTTATGCCATGGGTGTCACAGAAGGTGACTAAGTAAAATAATTAAAGCAAATAATATTTTGCGGAAGAGACGGAAAACTTGCCGTAAATAGTAATTCACTATTATAACTTTAGGTAATTGCCTACCCAAAAGTTTACCATATTACTATTGTTTAATGACTATCAATTAAAATTTAAACGAAGGAGTTCAAATATATTTTCTAAAGCTGGAATGGGTCCAAACGTACATACATACCTACTTCGAAACAAAAAATCATTGATAAATCAATCAATAAGGGACGGAATGAGATATCTCTTCTTTTAATATAGAAAGTTTGAAAACATGTAACATAGGTTTCAATATTATCATGTTCCTATATCTTATTGAGATTTGTTCTGATAGATTTGGGTCAACAACTTGTCATAGCGCATATGTCGTAATTAGATTAAAGGAAAGGGCTCATATGTATGTGAATGTGGAAATAGGCCGGTCTGGTAGCATGTCACTGTGCTTAGAGATATAGAGATATTTTGATAGTTACAAATTGATCGCAGATGAAATAACATACACATACATACATAGTCTCACGCCTATTTCCCTGAAGGGGTAGGCAGAGGCATATTAAACGCCCACTTTTCGCCAGTGTTTTGATCCCACGTAATAGGTGGTGAGCCCATTGCCGCTTATCGGGATATTTTTTTGCCAGAGCCTCGTCCGTTGATCGGCAGGTGCACCACTTGCAGGTGAGGTTGGCTTGGGACCCTAAGTTCTTGGGTGGGAACCCTAAGCACCCTATGAAATAAGCCAAGCCAAAATGTCTAATATTAATCTGGACTGAATTTTTACCAACTGATGGTAAATAAGAGATTGGTAAAAGAATCCAAGAAGTTGATCAGTTAATCAAAATACAAAAAGTTTTAATAACTCTAAAAATATAAATAACTTTAATTAATTTACAGCGAACGGTATTTGAAGACAAGATATAAAAAATATAAACAGTATCTTAAATACCCAATAACTCACAATATCTATTATGTTTAACTGTACACTCGTGCAAGATACTAGAGAATTAAGACAAAAGAAGATAGAAGAAGAGTAAAGTATGTCGGAGTACGTATCAATCTTATTTTGTTCTGACCTAACATAAACTTTGACACGAGCAAGCGTTCCGTACCTTAATCTCTCTAAGAATACGCATGAAAATAGTTCAGATACCTACTCCAAGCTGGCCTTTACTTAGTTAAAGATAGGTAGCCTACACTGTAATCTTACCAATTTGAACTTATTTGTTGAAATTATCTAACCATGCCCTTGGCAACGTTTAAAGTTGTAAGCTGCGTTTAAGTTAATTAGGCATGAGATAATAAAGTTGCAGGTGCAGAATGCTACATAAATACGGAAGGTAATGCAAGTAATAATGTTATAAGCGTTTAGAGTTAACTACTCAATAAGACCAGACTCTCAGGGACTGTTTGGTAGATTTCTTTACCTAATATTATGCTCAAACAGAAACAGTACCTTGGGGCTTATGCTCTTCGTTTTGTATCGCACAATGGCCCAACTAAGTGGCTAAGTGCGGAAAACACCTGTCCAACTAACTAACTAACTAACTATGCTCTTCGTTTTTAATTGACATCTAATTTGAATTTTTATAACTCTAGATGTCAAGTAATTCTAATAATATAATTTATATTTATTTTTTTAATTTAGGTTGCAAAGTGCATTCTATTCATATTTTTATTCATTCTGAATTGTAACTACGATTATTGCTAGATTTTGACAGTAATTATTATCACAATTGATTCGGTTACTTCAATCAGTATTGGATATTACGTTCTAACCTAACTAATAATATTTATAGAGAGTGATTTTGAAAATAGTGTAACACTGAGTAATCTGCCGAAAAAGCAGTATACTGTTTTAAACAATTGCTCTTTTTGTAACATCCGACTGCTTCCAGGTGAATTATACACCTGAACCTTCCTCGAGAAGCCACCAAGCCGAAGTCTACCCGTTTTGGACATCATGCCAAGTCATACAAAGAAAAAATAATAACTGGGAGACGATTTTTTTAAGTAGATACATTTTTAAACCGCTATTAAAGAACGCGCGTGTGATACTCGAAATACCTTTTTATCCATTGGGTCATAGGACATCAACATATTGGGAAAATGCTACGATTTTGTACCTAATTAGAAAAAAAATAGGGTGACTTTGAGCCTCAACATCTCCTGAACCGGTAATTGCCCAGGTATGGTGCCGAAGTAAAAAAAATATCGTACTGATTGGTACAAGTATTCAGTTTTCGTTAAGGGTCTTTTAACAGCCTTTATATTTGTGATAACAGGGGCTTCATTTTATAATATTGATCGACTGTTGATAGTTGCCAATTTTTAACTACTTAACCACACACAAGTAGGTATGTCGGGTTATGACTTAAGTTATTGTTTAATATATTACGTACGAGGGGAGGTCCAAAAGTTCGTGGAATGGAGGGTATGGAGTGGGGATAGGGGCGCTCGCTTAATGTCATACTACTTGGGGACTCATCATTAGTAAATAAATAGAGTTTCAGCCTATTGCGTCATTTGTTTACGAACAATCGCCTACTATACAAGTTAATCCGGAAGAAACAAGTCTCCTCTTAAGAAACAGCAGCCCGTCGATGCTTCAAAGTGGTTTTTGGAGTTGTTTGTGTAGAGATGAACCTGCACAGATTTGGACCGGATTGTTACTGGAGATGAAAAATGGGTCTATCACTTTGAGCCTGAGTCAAAACAGGAGTCCATGCAATGACATAAAAAGGGCACACCACCCCCAAAGAAAATCAATGTGTCGGAATCGGCTGGAAAGTTGATGCCTACGGTTTTTTGGGATTGTAAGGGAATATAATACTGATTGATTACAAAGAAAAGGGAAGAAACATAACCGGAGAATACTACGCATCGATACTAGAGAAAAAGGAGGCCATCAAAGAAAAACGTCGAGGAAATTGACTAAGGGTTTGTTGCTCTTGCAAAACAACGCACCACCACTTCACAAGAGCAGACTTGCAATGGCTGCACGGCACACGCACGGCTTTGAATCCCTAGTCCACCCACCTTACAGTCCAGACCTGGCCCCTACTGATTTTTATTTGTTCCCCAATTTAAATAAAAGCATAAAGGGAAGGAAATTTTCCGACGACAGTGAGGTAAAGGAGGCAATTTTGGCCCATTTTGAGGCGAAAGCCAATAAATATTATTTCAAAGGCTTAGAAAAATTAATTCATAGATCCAATAAATGCTTTCAGCTCAAGGGTGATTATATTGAAAAGGAAAAATAGATTTAATGTTTTATTTAATTTAGAACACTTTCATTCAACGAACTTTTGGACCTCCCCTCGTAATAGACTCTACTTGACGTTTATTGTGTCACTGCAACCTCAAAACGAATTACCAAATAAAACAATTCAGTACCCAAAAAAGATTTAATTTCAACAAATGATCACGGAAAGAGGTTACCCGACTTAAAATCATTATAGTGCTTATACTTTTTCATACACCATTGCCTTATTATGTTTATAATTATATATATAAGTGATATAAAATAATATCTTACCATCAAAACAAAGACGAGCGTCATGTTGTTATTTTTTTATACAAACAATTTTATTTTATATAATTTGTAGTGTTTATATATAAAGTCCGAGATCACTATATCACATTACTTTCAGCTCTGGTACCACAATTGTGCGCTTACGCAGACTGTGCACCGCTTATATAGACGCACGATACTCCTGTATACCACTCAAATGGATATATATTTAGTATTTATTGGGCTCAGCCCGATAATATCGAGCACCTTTGCTCACTATTTTTTTTATAAATAAGTAGTATGTTATGATTACTAATGATGATAAAAAAAGATCGTTAGGTTATATTAGGGTTAATATTCTTTCAAATCTGGCTAGATAAAAAAGCAGTCTCCGGGTTGCAAGGGGAAAAACTTTGGATGTAATGGGAATAATGCTAGGATGATGATGTAGCTAAATAGATTACTTATCGTGTTTTACATTATCCTGGTATCTTTTTTTTTATAGACTCACGCATGTATCCCCGAAGGGGTAGGCAGAGATGTAACATTACATCCACAATTTTTAGGTCCCACGTAATAGGGGGGCGAGCCTATTGCCGTTACCGGGCGCATCACCAGACTTCGTGCTGCCACTGAGAATTCGGAAAAACCCAGTAACACTTTTGCCCGACCCGGGAATCGAACCCGCCTCAGCAGTCGCATACGCTATCCACTGGACTACGGAGGCAGATGATGATGATGTAGCTAAATAGATTACTTATCGTGTTTTACATTATCCTGGTATCTAGGGATCCCAATTCTCAACATAGCATGGTATGCCTTATCCACGGATTCAAAATTGAGGAATAAAGTTAGGCAACCCCGTTTAGACATGGATCCCCGTTTACACATGGATTTCACTTAACTTGAAAACGGTTATTCGTCAACGCAATTAATGATTTTTCTGGTAAGTAGTTTTGCAGGCTGTTGAATTGAATTGGGTAGGATACGTTACGTTAGTAAGAGGACTTAATTGATCTGTGTTCGTCTCATCCTTTTCTGAAGTATGGTACCTCAAATTAAAATATTCGATTTTGTATAAGCTTTGCAAGCTTATCAAATAATAATGGGCAGATATGCTAAAAGTAAACAAAAAAAAACATTTATCCCGTTAACATCTTAGTCTCAGTTATGATGTAATAGGTGGTCATGTAGAGTACATACTCTAGCAGAAGTCTACATAGACTTCTGCTATTTTCTTTTGAGATCATAGAGTTCGCGCCTAGCTGGAGAAGTCATGTTTAGGTCTAGTTGTAGAACTTAGCGAGAGCCTTGATATTTGGCTAAGATACATAAATAAATCAATAGCCGATACTCCCTTTTCCTACATCCAGTATAATACTTACATAATACATTTTTAATTTTAATATTATGTATGTATTATATCCAGTGAATAGCGTATGTGACTGCTGATCGGAGATCCCGGGTTCGATTCCCGGGTCGGGCAAAAGTGTTACTGGGTTTTTCCGAATTCTTAGGCTACGACAATAGGCTCACCCCCTATTACGTGGGACCTAAAAAATCATGGTGAAATGTGGGTGTAATATTACACCTCTGCCTGCCCCTTCGGGGATACAGGCGTGAGTCTATAAAAAAATACTTAGGAACATTTGACGATTCAATTTTCCGAATACACTTGAAGTTTACAATTTGAAATTATTTGGCTGAAATTTGAATGAATATTAGGTTTTTCTGCTGAACGACTGCTATCTGACCACGGCTACCCAAAAGAATAAAATATAAATACTTACCGAATTTAATAACAATTGCATTTGAATCTGATTTAAGTTTCTGTTACGAAATGTCGTGTCGTTGCTCTTACATACGGGTAGGTACGGCCAAAGAGCTCAGATATTTACATAGAGGCGCATTTCTTATGGGTGCTCTGTAGACAAACTTTCTGTGACACAAATTGCCACTTAGCGGCGTGGTAGTCTCGCTGTGACAGCTGTCTCTACGAGTGCAAGAGAGACGATCGTTCCTCCTGTGTATCTTAACTATGAGAGCAAGAGAGACGGAATACGACGCCAGCACCAGTAATGGCGCCAACTACGAACTACACTGGCGACAGTCGCCACTTGGAATCGACACACGAAATCCTTAAGAAATGCGTTTCTATGTAAATCTGTATTTAGTGGTACGGCCCAGAGGCTTGCCTAGCGACATCCTGGCGGTCCAAAATATCCGCACTTATTGCACGGACATTCTCAATAAAATCAATTAACCATTTACGGAGTGCGTCTAATAAAATGAATATTTATACAACAGCGACTGCATAATGGCACCAAAAGAAAACTCCTTTTAAAGTCAGTTTGAGTGTTGGTTGATGTTATGGTCCAAATATGAACCTTCTGGTTAAAATAAATAGCCCAAGTTTTGTCTCGTGTGAGCATCAAACCCACGACACTCAACACAATGGGACAAGATGGCCGCTTAAGCCACTACGCCATCAAATCACCATCTGTTCGAAACATGTATTCCTTACACATACATACATACATATCGTCACGCCTTTTATCCCCGAAGGGGTAGGCAGAGGTGTATTGCTACACCCGCTTTTCGCCAGATATACTTTAGTCCCACGTAATAAGGGGCGAGCCTATTGCCGTACCGGGCACATTTCCAGACTCCGTGCTGCTACTGAGAATTTCGTGACAGAAAAACCCAATAGCACTGCCCGACCCAGGAATCGAACCCGAGACCTCCCGATCCCACGCTCACATTTATGCCGCGAGACCAACGAGGCAGTCGTATAGGGTTTGATGTCGAGTTTTCCGTCTCTACGCAAAGATGGTATTTGCATCGTGTTATCCCTTAGTCGCCTCTTACGACACCCACGGGAAGATGGGGGTGGTGACACTTGAATTCTATGCCGTCAACCACACGGCCTATTCCTTCTTATTTGCATAAAATCCAGGCTCTCTATCAATCTATAAATCGCATTCCTTCATTGGAAAACTCACTAAAACACATCTAATTATCCTAAATCCCTATATAACAGGTGACGGCTTGCCGCTTCGGAGATATACACTAAAAACAGGTATGCCCACATTAGAGAATGCCCAAACGGCGTCAAACCATTTCTTACGGGCGTGTGCTTCCTTTCTAGGTAATTGAGATCAATTTAAATTTGTAATACAGACTCTAGGATTTAATCAGTCTACTTATACACAAGTTACACAACTGCGACATAGTTTAACTCGTTCATTAATAAGTTTATATGTTGGCAGCCTTATTGGATTTTGTTTCTTGTTGCCATCGTTTCCCGGGGATGTCGTAAGGCTCTGCGGAAGGTTGGATAGCAGGCATAGCTCTTTGCAACGGATGTCTAGATCGATATCGGTTTACATATATCTGAATTAATTACGATCTGGATGTGAGAGTATGGAGTGATATATGGTATTTTGAAAAACTGCCAATTCGCTCGGCGTTTCGATTTTAACCGGAGAAGGAAAGTAATAGTAATATTAAACGAAATATGCTCATGAAAACAGATACTGGAAAGATAACAAACAATATGCCCAATCTTTTTGTCTTAGTTGATTGAATCAGGCGTTACTTGGCGGAACTCCATTGTAACCTAATGGAAGGAAAGAGGAACCCACCACGCACCCTCGGATTGCCCACCCCAACTATTGCAATAGAAAAAGGTTGACAATACCGAACTCCTCTAAAGACAAAGGATAAGGGATATATGGAATAATGCGGAAATGGGTTCCAGGAAAATACCTGACGTGCAGTATCCCGCTCTATGCGCCGACAATGCTTCGACACGTGTTTCGCCTCTCCACGAGGCATCCTCAGGACCGATGGGCAACGACTGACTCTTTTTGTCTTGCCTCCCTAATCATTTCTGAAACTGGTCTAAATCATAGAGTAAAAGTATCCTTTGAGTTGCGAAAGTAAGACGACAGTCTCTCTGTACAAAAGTTATTATGCGGTAAAGCCTGGTTAGACTTCAACTTTAGGATTTCGAGCTCCAAAATGAAAGTCTTGGATACAACCGCCATAATGCTGGGATGATAATGATGATTCATTTCATGCTAGACACTTTTTTCCCAGTTAAGCTGTCAAGAATATTAAAACAATACTAATGCTTTAAAACTAAGTACCTATAATAGGGGTCATGAAGACCACAAGAACAAACAGGATAAAAATCCAACAGTAGGTATTAGTAAATCTCTTTTTTGAAACAGGGGCCCAATTCCGCTAAATAAATATAGTTTCGATATCATATCAGTCTAACGTCACGAAAAGCGTATTCTTCTAAATTATCTTATAATTGAACGAAGTTGAAACGAGATCGTAAATTGAAACAAGTGTCCAAATATATGTCAACGACGAACTGTTTATTTCAAATTATACGATAATGTCATTAGGTTACATACAAAATAATACCGCTTCTGAGTCCATTCAAAATATAATAGAATTGGCCCCTAGGGCTCATTTCATAACTCCACAGAATAAAAAGAACACATCTGGGTCAGCATCAAGCCCTTTGCTGAGCAGAAAAACCTTTATATATAAAAACCAACTAAACTTCACCCAGTCATACTGTGCGTATCGTTTGTTTTTATGAATCAAATACATCGTGGTAATGAATATTCAACTTTACTTAACCATTTTTTGTACGGATTTTATTAAGTCTGGTCATTTAAAGTATGCCGCTACGTTCTTAAAAAGGTGCTAGTATTTCAGTTAATTTTGTTTTATAACTTTTGTAAGGAGTAAGAGTAATGTAGTTTACCTAAATACTGAGAAGAGACTACGTTTTTAAGCTTACTGCTCAATCTGACGTCACTTATGGGTGCAATGAAGACGACGAGGATACTACCTATATAGTTTGCCTGCAACCCAGCACGCACATTTTATTTCAATTTTACCGTTTCTGGCCGATCCCTGAAGAATTTATGCAAATCTCTTCTTAGTGCACCTTTACGATCCCCAAGGAACATAATACATGTCAGATTTCAGCTTCTTTCGCCCAATAGATACATAGACTCACGCCTGTTTCCTGAAGGGGTAGGCAGAGACTACGGAACGCCATTTGCAACGATCCTGACATATCTCTCTTGCTTCATTCACTTCCATCAGTTTCCTCATGTATGCTCTTCTGTTCACTTTCACTCGGGTACTTCTAACCTGTCCTGTTTTTAGAATGTCTCCAATCTGGTCAGAGAACGTCCACCTAGGTCTTCCCCTTCGCCCTGTCCCATTCACACTTGCCTTATATATCTGCTTGGTCAGCCTTTCGTCATCCAACCTCTCCACGTGCCCAAACCACCTTAGCATACCATTCTCGATACGCCCAATAGTTTTAGCTGAATGTTGTCTGTCAGTCGATCAATTACGCAAGAATGTTTTATATACAGAAAGATGAGTAATTAATGTACTCTCGCGCTTAATATTTTCCCTTTCTTTCTTATTGCAGGTTTTGTAGCACTGTCTTAAAGACTCTTAACATACATCTGCCTAAGCAAGGTTGGGCTCCCAGCGTCCTCCAATCAGCCCGAGCGCCGGCACCGTGTCCAAGTGCGCCTCCCAGAAGATAAAACTTTCGGCGGACCTAATCTCACACGACCTAAGTACGTCGCCCTACCAACCTTTAGATTCTAGAGGCTTTTAGAGTCAAGAACATTCACATGACCAAGCCGCTTAATGAAGTTGAGAACACAGTGATGGTTTAAATGAACAGGTCCCCAACGACTGTAAAAAAGTTACCCACCTCGTGCGCCTCCGGTTTTCGGAGGGAATGGCTGGATCATAATTTTGTTAAGTAGTAGAGCCTTGCTGATTTCAGCATGAATGGGCCGGCTCGACCGGGGAAATACTACCCTCTCACAGAAAATCGACGTAAAGTAACGGTACCAAAACTGTTGCGTTTCGTTCGGTGAGAGAGAGTGCCGGAGGCCCTATTCCCTATTCGTTCTCCCTCATCACACACCTCATCCTATGCCTTTTCCCAACCCCAAGGGGCGGCAACGTACTTGTGACTCCTGTGGTGTTGCTTGTGTCCATGGGCGGTGGTAATTGCTTACCATCAGGCAATCCGTCTGCTCGTTTGCCGCCTATTACCATAAAAAAACAGCTCCGGTCACGTCCGCTCCAATCAAATATACATATTATACCATAAAATCCTATGGTGCAGTGCACGACCCGATGTAACATAGCCAAAACAAAGATTATTTTGCAAGTACTCCAATATAAAGATTCTTTATTCTGTTTCTCAACTGTTAAAGAGCTAGAGAAAATTTTACCATGTCGTCCAAAGATCTCTTATGTAGCTGATTCCACGTTCTGGTCTGATTTTGAGAATTTAAGCAAAATGTTATTTTCTTAAGCAGCGATAGCCTAGTGGTGATACCAAAGGACTGCGGTGCAGAGGGTATCGGGTTCGAATCCACGGCGCGCACCACTGACTTTTCGGAGTTATGTGCGTTTTGAATAGTTAATAATCGCTTCTCCCGTGCCTCGGAGAGCACGTTAGAAAGTAAAGCTAATACTTAGCCTTAATCCGATTACCTACGCTAGAAAGCGGACCCCAAGTTGAAACTGGGATAACGCTAGGAGGTTGATGTTATTTTCGTATTCACCCAGATCCTTGAAATGTTTACTATTTTGCTATACCGTCCCGAATATGTCTAGCTCATCTGTTGATAACATTACGACAGAACAATCATAATCTTAATATATAAAATCCTTGCGTTACTGACTGACTGACAGACACGCTACAGCCGAAACTATTGGGCGCAGGAAGCTGAAATTTGGCATGTAGGTATGTTCCTTGGGGACCGTAGGGGTGCACTAAGAAGGGATTTCCCGAAATTCCCACGGGATCGGCCAAAACGGGTAAATTAAAAAAAAATGCAGGCGTAGCTGCTGGCGTCCTCTAGTTTTCCAATACAACAAAACACAAGATGATTTTTCATAGGTATTATTTAATTATAATTAGAATAAATAACTTAAGGCTATATTACAATAGTCACATTTCTTTAATAAATAAATATTGTCATTTCTTAATAAATACATCCCTCCTTCAAACAATCAATCTATTCGGAAAATAAAAGTTGTATTATTAAAAACTTAACAAAATAAATTATTTAAAAACATTCAATCAAACAGACAAAACATTTTACGTTCGCGTTTAGAAATGTCGAAGTCACTAAATTTATATTATATTTTTATTTATTTTGTCTAAGAAGATATTTATGTTAAAAAAATATCTTCTGGCCTACAAGCTTACGTTCAACATAGGAGTTGAATCAACCTATTAAAACTTATCATTTCTCAATTCTTCAAAAAGTCCTCTGCTAATAGAATTGATCGAAATCAAAATTTAGGTACGGTGTACTAACCTGAAAAACTAAATATTTTGGACTCCTTTGAATATAAGCCACTCTCATAAAAGTTGGAGACCCCGTTGATTAGTCCAGATTGAGAGTTGCCTACCTAGATCGAAAAGTGGTTTCATTGTGCAAACACACAAAGCGCATTCTTCAAGTCACGCCTTTCTCATAACTTTGTGAAGAGTAAACTATAATTAAGAGAGAGAGAAGAGAGAGAGACTTCGTTTCCTATTTTGGACCGATCAGAATTTTCTAAACACGAACATACTTTGAGAATAAATTAAACAGTGTCAACTACCCATTACCTAACAAATACACTCAATCACACACAGTTGCGACGAACAGACAATATTGTTTGGTGTACAAAAAAACTTTGTTAAAAATATTGAAATTCTAAAGTACCAATACTATTACAAAACTAAGTAAATGCAATTGACACCGAATTGAGAAAATCACCAGTGTAAAAATAACATAACTATTTAACTAAGATAGAGCCGCTTTCGATTCAAGACTGACAAATGGTATACCATTTAAACAACTTTATAAAATCACACATTCAAAATTAAGAGATATTCTTCTTCTATTCTTTCAGTACGACGTAATTCTGTACTATGTACATTACTTCTTCACTCAGTCTCATTTTCGCCATTATTAGGCTCTGAAGTGGCTTCGGCTGAATTCTCCAAACTCACAACAGTCAGATCTTCAGTAGTAGCATCTTCTGACGTAGAATTTGTAATACCCGCCACAGTACTCATTTCAGGTACGATCTCACAGTGCTTGCCCCTGATGCCTTGAGGACAAGTGCATTTATAGAAACCGTCGTTTGATTCCAAAGATTTGCATTTGCCACCGTTCTTGCAAGTATCTGGATTTTTCTCGCAGTAGTTAAGTTCTGAAAATAAGAAAGCGAGCTTAGAATTCACTAATTGCTTACATAAGCGGTCACAAACATCTTATCAAGAACAAAACCTATTATGGGGCAACCAGTAGAAAGAACATTAATAATCAAAACTCATCTAAGTCATAAATATCTACCCATTGACATCATAAAGCATCACGTATAATAAAATAATATGTATGTCAATTTGGATAGATTCTAGGCATTATCATAGGTATAGGTATATTGCCATGAGAAGGATCTCAGAAACTTATGAAACAAACTAGAGGACGCCAGCAGCTACGCCTGCATGTTTTTTAAATTTACCCGTTTTGTCCGATCTCGTAGGAATTTCGGGAAAACCCTTCTTAGTGCACCCCTACGGTCCCCAAGGAACATACATGCCAAATTTCAGCTTCCTGCACCCAATAGTTTCGTAGCGTGTCTGTCAGTCAGTCAGTAACGCAAGTATTTTATATATTAAGATTATATTCAGCCACTGCAATGCGCATTTATTTACTTAAGCATTGAATCAGTTGGCAATTTTGAAAATGAGTTCTACTATTCAAAAACGTCAATTATGATTCTTAACTTATTAAAAAAATAGCACTCACGCAATTATTTTTGAAATAATGACGACACATTTATGCAAATCTGATACAACTGCAATGTGCTTTAGAGTTTTCGAAGAAGAACGATTAAGTTTTAATTCTTACCTTCATCACACAGCATGCCTCCCCAGCCAGGCTTGCACAAGCACTCCCAAGGCTTGTTACACGTGCCATGCACGCACCCTGGGTATCGGTGGCACTCGTCGCAAGAGGCTCCGGTCCAACCAACCTTGCAGCGACATTCACCGGGACGACGGCAGTAACCTCTTTCGTTGTGACAACCAGGAGCGCAAATTGCTGGAAAATAACATTGAAACTAGTATTAGATAATATTTCTATGGCATTCTCCATTTGTATTACAATATTAATGTGCTTGGTCTGCCTTTCTAGACTACCTCTCGTAATACTACAAGGCAAACTTTGTAATTCTTATAGTTTCCTGACAGAATTCGATTGAAAATGTTCGATCAATGAAGTCGTAACCGTAGGTAGAAACGTCATATTAAATTTTCTGTACTTTTCCCGCTAGAATTTACCTTTGTATCATTTTTGTGGCCAGGTTCAGCAGCAGTGACCATTGAAGACAGTAAGCTTTAAGACTTACTTAATTTGAGCTTAACTTAAACTGTCATTGAACTCGAAATTAATTTAGTCAGAAATCAGAAGTATTGTAATCAGAAGCATATTATATGTGGCAGAATATTATTGGAAGAGTTGAAAAAATATTGTTCAATCAACGATACAGTATTTAACTTACCGGTCTGACACAACAGTCCAGTGTATCCCGGCAGACACTTGCACTCTAGCGGCTTGTCACAGTAGCCGTGCTGGCAGCCCGGCAGCGGCTGGCAGGCGCGGCAGGTAGGGCCTGACCAGCCGAGCTTGCAGCGGCACTCGCCCGGCGTCTCGCAGAAACCGCGGGTGGCGTGGCAGTCGGAGCGGCAGATAGCTGGAACGATGAGAGATGGATTTATAAGACCGCGGTGACAGAAACTATTAGGCTCAGTTTCATCACCCTGGAAATGCGATTACTTCCAGATAAGTTAAAAATAAGATCGAGTGTGATGTTATCTGCCTAATTGTATTGCAATTGGCCCTTATTGTTAAGTAGGTATGTTTAACAATCAAACGTTTTTTAGAAGTAATCAATAACCTTATACCTATGTACCTAAAGGTCAAAGTAGAATCGTGACACATGAGAATAAAATAGCTAATCTATAAATCCTGTGCGTGATAGTTTTTTCTTAAGTCAACTCTCGCACTTGGTATAAATTTCTTGTTGCGAGGAAGTAATAAATATTTAAATAACGAATATCCAGAACGATGAGTTGTCCCGTGTGAGGATCGAACTAATAACACTGAAAATCACATTTAAACGCTGTGAAAAATCATAAAAATGTGTCGATGATTTGATTCATTCTCTTGCCCGGGTCCCAATTTATCTGGAGTGGCGCAGTATGTCCTTTGCTTCCATCCTTCTTTGTCATCCATCATCCAATCCTTTAGATTGAGAGAGATCTCACATCATCTTTTCCTTAGGCTTCTTCATTCTTATCCATCATCTTTTCTCTGTCCTACTTTATTACTTTTCGGTGTACTTACGTTCAGAACAGAAGATGCCATCCCAGCCGGCGCGGCAGATGCACTCGAAGGACTCGTTGCAGTAGCCATGCTGGCAGCCCGGCAGAGGGATGCACTTGTTGCAGCGCTCGCCGTAGAAGCCCAGCTTGCAGCGGCACTCGCCGGGGCGTTTGCAGTAGCCTAATGAGAACGAAATATTATTATTTTCTAAATATTTAGGTAATACATTACATATCATTTACTTATTAAGTATTCGGGGAACTTAAAGACAGCAGTTCAACCACCTAACGTGTTACCGTAAATAAATCAGTCCTTGGCGTAATGATTCAGTCCTTCGTGTTCTACAACTATCCTTTCGAATGAAAAGCGCTGCTCGAATTGAAATTAGACTTGAGGTGGTTAAAAGAAGGCCATAGGTCATTCTCTACATGGTGTAATCAATTCTTATAAAACAAGAAAGGCAGTGAATAAATTTGTGCTCCATATCTGTGGACCTACAGTAACTGAGATTTGTAAATATGTTACAAAGGAACACTCCTACCACTTGATAACGTATAGCAATAAAAGTGTTCTTTCTTTCTTCTCGACAGCAGAAGACAGCAGTAACAGTGTTCAGGCAAAGTCAATATAATTGAGAAGTTAAAGTGCACGCACTGCCAATGTGTGCGTTACGTAGAAGAATATTCTTATAGGTACGTGTCATCCTAATATATCAGCTTAACACGAATAATGTAACCTATTCTTACACACACTATTCTTGATTAGTCATCGCAAATCAACATCACCTACCGCTATCATCATATATCATTAGAACAGTGTAACAGTACCACCGATCAAATGAAGCAAAAAGATCTGGCCCACTCTTTGCGCTAATGACAAGTAAATAGACTACCCCGTTACATTTCTCTGTTATAACAAGTACTGCTATCTGCTAGTGTATCTAAAAGTGTTAGTATTATAAGCCTAGGACTCGGTTTTGTTATAATGGATGCTAAACAAAGTCTGAGAGTACGGATCTTGCACGCAATAAATAATTACGGAGCGAATTTTGGTGAAATTTCGCACTGACGGATTTAACACCAGGATAGCACATAGACCCAGTAAATGTTCATATATTTATAAACGTTATAAGTTAAAATCATATCATTCTAATTCTAAGTTATGCAGGCTGCTTAGGGGTATTTATATAATACCAACAACACAAACAAATATATCATAACAAATCGTTAAATATCTTCGTCAAGACAGGCGAGTGGCGTGTACAGTCCATCATCGATTCTATGATATAGGCATGGAGTCAATATATTGCCTTGTTTGTTTTCAAATGATCATTACTTATAAAATAATTAGATCCTATTATCAAAGCAAAATTAACTTGTTTCAGCAAACAAACATACATTTATAATTAAGAATAATTGTGAGCTTGAGCTAAAATTTATGAAACACGTCTCTAAGTTAATAAGTTGTTACTTATGTTAAGTTGCTAATTAATCAAAACTTCTATTTGTCCCGACGTTTCGTCATGGATTGGACAGGACGTGGTCACGGGATGAGTCTCTACTGATCACACTTTCATTTTATTTCATTAACTAGTCTTGTTGGTCTCGGGCCATAAATGTGCGCGTGGGATTGGGAGGTCTCGGGTTCGATTCCCGGGTCGGGCAAAGTGTTATTGGGTTAATACCCAATAACACTTTGCTCGACCCGGTAATCCGTTAGGAAATTCTCAGTAGCAGCACGGAGTCTGGTAATATGCCCGGTACGACAATAGGCTCGCCCCCTATTACGTGGGACTAAAATAAATCTGGCGAAAAGTGGGTGTAGCAATATACCTCTGCCTACCTCTTCGGGGATATAGGCGTGAGACTATGTATGTATGTATGTACTAGACTTCCCCTGCGGCTCTGTACGCGTGAATTATACCTAAACATTATTCAGGAAAATTCTATTGCTGAAAACCTTACAAACCGTTCGGTAGTTTTTGAGTTTTTCTTAGTTATACAGACAGACAAAACGCGGCGGAGACTTTATTGTATAACATGTATAGATTAAGCGATAGGCGGCGATAGCCGAGTGGATATACCAACAGACTGGCGTGCAGAGGGTATCGGGTTCGAATCGCACCAATGACTTTTCGGAGTTATGTGCGTATTAAATGGTTAATTATCGCTTGTCCCGTGCCTCGGAGAGCACGTTAAGCCGTCGGTCCCGGTTGTCATGAAGATCTTTGACAGTCGTTACAGGGCGTCAGTACCTTCTAAATAAACTGACACTAGTCTAAACCACGGAATATTGCTATCCCTTCGGGTTGCGGAGGTCAGACAGGCAGTCGCTCTGTAGAAAAGCTAATATTCAGCCAAATCCGGTTAGACTAGAAAGCGGACCCCAGATTGAAACTGGGATAACGCTAAGAGGATGATGATGATGTACCTATAGATTAAGCGATATACTAAGCCCTGTTACCAAAGTTTTAATATTATTGTGTGTAGGCACAAACCGCAGACGTTTGAATAAATGTAACCATTGCTGTAAATAGTAGCATATTAAAGTAACAAAAAGGAAGCGGAGAAATCCGTGTCTCTATGACAATTTTCTCTAACGCTAATAAGAAATGAACACCAACTTCTCGCTATCTTTGAAAATCAAATTCACAGAAAACAGCTAACCTAACAAACGATGACAAATATAATAAATAAGCCAATATCGTGACTGTACATAAAGAAATGCTTTCTATATAATATTTTTATTAAAGTTAGCGCTTTCTATTTGAAAGTCTCTGACTGCACCACTGTAGCCTTTGTTCAGTCTGAATAATGAGTGACTAAGGTGTACGACCTAGAAAGTGTCACGGCATGTCTTCACAATGACAAGATAAATGTTGGTACCTAGGTTTCTGTTTATCTTCGTCAACCTACTAAATTGACGAGCTTGGATGAGTGCTATTTGAGTTGCAGAATCTATAGAGGTAGGTCCTATTATTATCTGCTTAAGAGGCTACCTCGAAGGTCAAAAAATCGTGTAGAGGTCATCGCTAAGTGTTAGCTATAAAGTTGAATGTCGCACGGTTTTTGACATGGCATGCCATCACGAAACTGTCTGAAATCTTATTTCGTACATAACTCAAGTAATAATCGTTTTAGAGACAATTCGTCAAAGCATTCCCTCTTAAACTAGCTCTTCTATCGGTGAGTAGCAATTTCAAGGCGAAAAGTTAGGTAAGTATTTTTTTAAATGTCCAAATAAATATTTTGATAAAGGGTGTTTTCAAATAATAAAATCCTATCGACCGAATACCTATCTTCCAATCGTGTATCTGTCTTACGAGTTACTACATAAAGACCTGATACATAATATACAAAATGGTCACTTTGCTGGTGTGTCTCACTGCTTCAAAATCGGTAAGCAAAAAGGGCATACATTTTCAAGGTAGCGCCTTAACCAGATGGTTAAGCAGATGCTGCACAAGGACTGGTCCCTGAAGCCTTATAATAGAAATAAATGGAAGGAAAATGGGAAGCCTTTGCCCTGCAGTAGAACGATATAGGTTTAAACGAAAAGTACTTATTACTGTTATATAAATCATCTTTACGTGAATAAAATTTTACCCACATAGCCTGACATGGAAAGGTTTTAAATGTAATAATGAACTATATCCCATAGCAAGCCTATAGAATGACTGGTTTCACTATGAGAAAGTTTAGATCATAATTCACCACACTACTGGTAAGATCTATTGACATTCACAAATGCAGTTTTCCTTTACCGATAGCGAAAATTTTTAAGTCAATACGCACTTCACTTCAAATAGTTTAGCACGGCGGCGCCGCCGTGTGCGTTTACTGAGCAGTCAATGCGTTGGTGACTGGCATAGAAATATAAACAAGGCGACTAGGCTATACCTGTCTGCTAATACCATTAATATCCATACATAGACTCACGCCTGTTTCCGCCCACTTTTCGCCAGTGTTTTGATCCCATGTAGTAGGTGGCGAGCCTATTGCCGCTTATCGGGATTAATACCCAATGCCTAATTAATATAACTAAAAGAGCGTTCATGTCTTATGCAGTAAGCTAATAACCTTTCCTTGTTTTGCAACAAGACATTGATGTATTTAAGCACTTTTGTTCCACTCGACGGTTGTTTAATTATCTATTACGTTAAATTCGCATAATAGTAAGTGACGTCTCAATAATATATTACCGTACATGATGCAAATGTTCTAATATACTGGTAAATTTACGTCTCATTAGCTGTCTTAAACAATGGTCTAGTAATAGTAGGGGAGCCCACGATGCTAAATTGGGATTTACTCGAGCGTCATAGAGACCTATTGCGTTGCAAAGCGTAGATGATAAAAATATAAAAATGTAAATAATGTGTAATTTTTTATCGGTGGGGGGAGCGTATATAGGTTGCCTTAATCCCTCCAGATAATCGTCAGATCTTGAGAAAGCTCGTCTAGGACGTTAGGATGAAGCATATAGGTATATCTTAATCTGACGCGCTTGAGTATTTCAAAATGGCGAATTCATTCATTCAACATTTGCACGTACTAAACTAATAATGGCAACGAGTTTGAGTGAGACCTAAATCGTCACATTGTTCAATGAGGGCCTTTTTTAGGTTCACTTAACATCCCCTTAGAAAATCTGATACCTACGCTCGATTATTTGTCTTTTTTTACATTTTAAAATCTTACCTCCACTATGCAAACGATCAGATTAACATTCCTCCTTAATTAAAATACGTAGGACATGGATGCTATCAATATCTGACGCGCTCGAGTAAAGCCCGAAATCCCTTCATGGGCACCCCTACTATAATGACTTGCGTAACTTGAAACAAAGAATGAGTCAAAAGTAAGTTTGCATATGAACTCGCTCGCAGTCGTTGACTACGTATATCGGTCTATCGGTCGGTATGATCAGGATATTTACTATCACTCAATTGGCTAAAAACGGGGATCGCAACATTTTACATTGTTGAACAAGTATGTAATTACAATGTACATATGTAAAACTATCACATATCCTGTATAATAATATATAACAAATTAAATCAATCTTCTCTCTTGAGACGTACATCCCTATTTTGCGGCGTATCTATAGGAAAAAAAAGGCAGCGATAGCCTAGTGGAGATACCAACAGACTGCCATGCAGAGGGTATCGGGTTCGAATCCACGGCGCGCACCAATGACTTTTCGGAGTTATGTGCGTATTGAATTATAAATTATCGCTTGCCCCGTGCCTCGGAGAGCACGTTAAGCCGTCGGTCCCGGTTGTCATGAAGATCTTTGACAGTCGTTATAGGGCGTCAGTACCTTCTAAATAAACTGACACTAGTCTAAACCATGGAATATGGCTATCCCTTCGGGTTGCGGAGGTTAGACAGGCAGTCACTCTGTGGAAAAGTTAATATTCAGCCAAATCTGGTTAGGCTAGCATGCGGACCCCAGGTTGAAACTGGGATAACGCTAGGAGAATGAATGAATCTATAGGAAATGCGACAATGCTGATATTATCCTTAAATAATTTTAAACCATACTGATTTTATTCTTTTGACTATAGCAGATAAATTTAGTTACGTAGAAACGATGGCGGCATAATAATAAACAATGCCCTTAAGGTAACTTTTTAGCTTCGCAATAAAGCCCTCATCATTTCATATCATACAATATACCATATACAAGTCACAGTAAGTACAGTGATATAGTGGAAGGGTCAAACTACTAACAGTAAAATGACTGTATTCATTAATATTATTGGTAATTTTTCTTTCTTTCTTTCTTTCATTTTTGCTTTCCATTTGAAATTTTCAACCCCGACGATTATCTACTTTCCAAATTCCTTATATTGTAACGTTATCTATCCCTACATATTCGTGCAATAATGTTATCGAATAATTGTAATCGCACTATATTGCTATCATCATTATACCTAGTAGCCATATAGTAGCGTATTATAAAACATATACGACAACAGTCCTAATAGGTATAGAGGGGAAAGTATTGGCGTAACTTTTCTGTATCGTCCATGCAATGTTTATGCAACCACTAGCTTATAGGGACAATGTCACCATGATGACGGTTACGTCAGATGGGGAAAGTACTCCGTTTTGGCTTTGCTTTTTATTTTGTTTCGCTAGTGTTATTTCGAATAATGTGGTCCTATTTAATAAATTAATTAGTGGCTTAGATCTCAGAATAGGAAGTAACAGTATTGAGCAAAGTCCACTAATCCAAATACTAAGGTTAAGTTGATACGGAACTGGGATGATTATTATTGATGCTAAATATTTCGAAAACGGATTCCTGAACAAGATAAGCGTTAAGGCAAGCCCCTTATATTCATAACATGTCTCTAAGTTTTTATTTTTTTTATTCAGTAGGTACTTACGGCCGGTTTCGGAATTCGAGTTGCGTCAAATATGAAACTCGAGTAGCTAAATCAGAAAGTGCCTGTGATGATAATATGTCAGGTTTAGAATATATCCGTTTTATAAATAGGGAACTATAAACATAATAAAAATATCATCTTACCCTGTAGTGGGTCGCATCCCTTCTTACAGATGGGTACATCGCAGAGGTCTCCCTGCCACCCCGGCAAGCACTTGGGCTCGCCCTTGTCGTCACATATGTAATGACTATGTTCGCTCTGCACCGCTGGCAGTTCACATGCCTGGTTAAAAGAAATAACATATAATATTAATGAGAAAGCCCCCTATTACGTGGGACTTAAGAACTCATGGCGCAATGTGGGGGTAATACACCTCTGCCTACCCGTTCAGGCGTGAGACTATAAAAAATAAATAAATAAATAAAATAAAATTAATGAGAAACGAGTTTAGATTGAGTTTGATTGATGAATTTTACCGCCTAAATCTATTATGCACTAGCTTCTTTCACCGACTTCATTTGACTTTTAGTCGATAGATGCGAGCAGCTCAATATCGGACTATGCGGAGGTAGAGTATTCGAAGTGCAGCAACTGAGATGATGCTGATAATTAATAGAGTGGAAATAGGAATCAATTAAGTGCATTTGGAGTTTAGTCTGTTACAAATAAAGTAATAATACAACATTTTTAATAGTTTTCGAATTATTATTAATAGAATATTACGAATATATGGGCAAGAGAAAATAACAACTATATACAAACAGAGCTCATTAAAATGTGTGTTAGCTGTGTTGTTCGCCTTTTGGTTCCTAAAATTAGTTCTGATGATCACACAAATTTATTCAAAGATAAATAAATACAGTCCAAATTACCGACGTTGCTTCGTGATCACTAGTAAAATCCAATTTATATTCTCTACTAATTATAGTCTCTACTACAGCAAGAACACAAAGAAAACGGTGATTGCTGAAGGCAGCAGACGCTTCCTTGCCCGTAGACCAGATTTTCTACTGTATAGCACAAGTATACTTTAATTAGCCGTTTTATCGTCTTATATCAAAATACTCTCAAAGAATTATTGAAGGTAAAAAGACGTTGCCGGAGTCCCGATCAAATACGACCAGCGTGCTAAACCGAACTTAGCTTTTCAAAAATGTTAATTCTAGAAAATCTCCAACTCAAATCCCGAGTTATGGTGTACTTTTGCAATACCTTCATTAGTACAGGAGTGGAAGAAATACTCTGCTGTCGTGTATAATTCGTTTGAACTGCTACCTTATTGATTTAAGTAGATAGGTATTCAAGAAGCATTACAAGTATTTTCCTTTTGTATTTGTCTTGTTATTTTTAGGTAAAACATTCGTTTCATATCAGTCGCTTTTTATAAATAAACAATAACCACAAAAACTTTGAACTACAAGCCACTCTTCTACTTAATTAAAAGTTCTTTCTGTGAGTTTATGAGTCGTCTATGACATCTCGTCGTAGGCAATTATTATTTTTCCAACAAGGTAGTTATTTGCTACTATCAACAAGCAATGACCCAATTTGCATAGATTGCACAGGTTTCAATCCGGATGCCTTCCTACTAACTCGTTTGAACCAGGTAGGTCAGGTGATATACAACTATACGAAAAGCTACATCTCGGTATACCTACTGCTTCTTTAACTTGCATCTAGTTTAAGACTATCACAGAAGACATATTAATAGATATGTACCTACTTCTTACACTCAAACATTGGGTGCAATTTCTGTTTGCCTGGACTGGGAATGAAAACTGTACCACGGTGACTTTACAAACGTAATCAACCAACGACACAAAGAACACCCATACTCGAAGTTACTACTTGTACTTAGACTACACAAATTGCTGTGTCACGTCAAAGTATTGGGTCACGTGGAGTTGGGTGGAACCCAGTACACTCGGCGCAGCTGGCGCAGTATTATGGGGCGAGAAGGGATCTACTATGTACGCTGTTCATGCAATGAAAACTTTACTTCAGAACTTTGGGAACCTTATTTCGTATCTTGAAATTTAATATACTATTGAAACGAATCACATATGCCCTCGCTCTCAAGTTATGCAGACTAAGTAGAACCCAACCAATAAGTCGCATTGAAGAGGCATACATCCAGCAGTGGGCTATGGCAAGCTAATGATGATGATGATATGGCTTGCAGAGGTGAGATGGCAACTCACTCTCAACATCCTCTTAGCGTTATCCCAGTTTCAATTTGGGATCCACTTCCTAGTCTAACCGGATTTGGCTCAATATTAGCTTTTCCACAGAGCGACTGCCTCTCTGACCTCTGCAACCCAAAGGGATAGCGATATTTTATGGTTTAGACTAGAATCAGTTTATTTAGAAGGTACTGACGCCCTGTAACGACAGTGAAAGATCTTCATGACAACTGGGAACGACGGCTTAACGTGCTCTCCGAGGCACGGGACAAGCGATAATTAATAATTCAATACGCACGTAACTCCGAAAAGTCATTGGTGCGCGCCGTGGATTCGAACCCGATACCCTCTGCATGGCAGCCCGTTGGTATCTCCACTAGGCTATCGCTGCCTTCAGATGGCAACTCACTCTACAAGAAGCTAATTCTGTCAAATCAGCTCATACCAGTAAGCTGGCTGTCAGGACGAAAAGTCTTGAATGCAAACGGGATAGCGCTAGGAGGATGATGATGATGACATATATTCATATTTTATATAAATTACATCCAATAACAGAAGAAATGACAATGGTCATCAGATTAAGTCTAGTCCTGGATGGGGTTCGAACCTACAACCTCCAGCTTAGCACCTAGAGCCACTGACCACTGGACCAACAAGAGACATGCCAGGGAGCTACGAGACATGTTGGTAGGTAGAAAAATCGTATAGAAAGCGCTGGAATCTCCTTTCATCCTAACAGAAGGATCGTGTGACGAGATTGCACTACTCACAGCTTTCTAATATGAGCCGCGAGAAAGCCACGAGAAAGTGGGCCGCGAGAAAAACACCGGTGAAAACATTTTATACTTACTTATTCTTTGTTATTTTTTATATTATTTACATAAAATATAATAAAGAATATACCTACCTATAGATACGTACACTTTATGGCACCCTTCTAGGCTAACTTTTATTAAACTCGGTCATAAACAATACGAGAAAAATATTTTATCTCTATCGGATTTTTAACATATACCTAGGGCTTTTGTTTAGAGATTAAGCACCTTTCCAAGAAAAAGAACTAAAGCTTTATTTAAAAAACGTAGCATAAATTATTATTTTAACCTGCTTAAATATTAATATACCATACATGTTTCCTATTTTACAACTTTCTTACTAAGAAAAGAATAATTTCTGTCACCGAGCATTTCAAAAACTATTTAACAACAAATAAAAGGAACACAAACTTAAGTTAAACCTATTTATAATCGGGAAAAGGGGAATACACATTTTCGTACTTCAACATTACACATTCGGTATCTGGCACTTCAAAGCCTACATCAATCTGACCTACTCCTCACAACCATAGACAAACAACCGCCAAAAAAGTAGCAAAACAAAAACGAAAATCCACAAACCTGTTTCTTCCATTTCGGCAGATACTTAGCAGGCAGCACAGTATTCACGAGACACACAACAAAAATTAAAAAAACACGCTTCATCTTACTCCATTCACTTGTGCAAGTTGAGATGCAGCGCGGACGCAAGCCAACGTTAAACTGTTATAAATGCCGAGTTATTGAACTTGACTCTAGACTGGCTACTTTCGCCGCTAGCGGTTTGACGAGGCCATTAAAAGTGAGATTTTGAGACACGCTTCATTTGAGCAGGGATGTTTTTGAGGCGCGTGACTAGTCGAAGTTTATCTTCTGTACCTATATATAAAATGCTTGCGTCACTGACTGACTCACGCTACAGCCGAAACTACTGGGCGCAAGTAGGTGAAATTTGGCATGTATGTTCCTTGAGGAGTAAAAGGGAGCACTAAGAGAGGATTTTTTTAAATTCCTCCCCCAAGTGGGTTAATCAGGTTGTCAGAGTTTGTATGAAACTTTTTATTTCTTCAATTGATTAACTTCAAACTTTGTAGGTATATTGGTTCCTCAAATGAAGTTAGTGAACACAAAAAAAATCTTTTTGGTAATTCTTACTCTAAATGGATAAAAAGGGGAGTCAAAATTTGTATGAAACCTTTTTAATACTTCAAGAGATTAACTTCAAGCTTGTATATTGGTTCATGTATGTTCCTTGAGGAGTGCAGGGAAGTTTTTTGCATGGCCTACGAGGCAAACGATCTGTTGGATCGCCTGGTGGTAAGCTATTACCGCTGCCCATAGACACCCGCAACTCCAGAGGAGTCAATAATGTATTTATTTATTTATTTAAGTAACATGGATGACTTACAGCTAAAATATACATGTAACAACATAATGGTAAACATAAAGCCAATAACAAGTCATCACGCATAGGAATTATTTAAAGAATAGTGAACATGCGTAGATCAGCTTTAGATGCTAGGTTAATGGTACAACTAACATTCTACTATGGTAGCACGCATAATTATATAAGAAAAAATTAAAATAAACAGTAACATATAAATCAGAACTATTGAGAATACAATCACACATCTATTGCCAAACAGGATGGGAAAAAGAATAGGCGGAGGAGCATGGTGAGGGGGAACCAGAGTTGATACATCTCTACTCGACTTGCGCTGCCCAGACACATACATACATAGCATAGAATATAACTGACAACCAGATACATACAAACAAACTGTTATGCTCATCACTTAAGGATTTGTCGTGGAAGGGAGTCTAGTGGCTAGACCAAAACGCCATTTGCCTAATCAATATTTCTAAATTTAAGTAAACATTATTTGAAACGGTAAAGAATAATTCGCCATTCTCGTGGCCGCTATTGCCAATCAGTGTATTTTCTACATGATTGCATTATGGAAATCCCGGTTGGCTTGCACTTCGGATGCATTACTTTTATACCTTACAGGAAAACGCATTATACCGATAACGGGATTTGATATAAGTAGGGTATGCACCGTTGAAGGCGCCATTGAAACCAGGCTACCGCGATGCGCAACAGTCTTTAGTTATTAACCTGTATGTGGTTTATTGGTAAATTATACAAGGTTTATAAGAAAATAAACGAAACTGACGTCTGCGCATCCAATAACAATGCTCCTATACGACGTAAAATAGATCTAGATACGTAGGAAAGCGTTAGACAGCGATAGCCGAGTGAAGATACCAGCGGACTCCCATGTATTCCTATTCATAGCAGTCCGCTATTGCGTTCAAATTCACGGCGCACACCAGTGACTTTTTGACGCTAATTACCGCTTACCCCGTGCCTTGAAGAGCACGTAATGCGTCGGGTCCTTGAGTGTCATGAAGATCTTTAGGTGATTCAGTATCTCTGAATAAACTGACACTCGTCTAAAACATAGAATATCGGTATCGCTTTGGGTTACGGAGGTAAGAGGACAGTTGCTCTATGGAAAAGCTAATATTCTTTTTCAAGTCTTCGATGCAACTGAGTTATCGGATGGCAAATAATCAACGCACTGATTGAGCTGCTGCAGTCATATCGTCGAAGAACTCATCACGAACCAATTAGTGAATGCTGATCGAGTTGCGGTAGGACATGTGATGGCTAATGATAGAGAGAATGGTCTGCATGTTAACCGCCAACATGCCCTACGCAGAATTTGACAAATTGTTAGTAGGTATAAGGTAAGCAGTGTTTATAGGTACCTAGTTATTTTTTTTAAGAAAGACAACTCCCGCGCTTGTACTAAATCCTGTGTCGCGGGGGACTTTACAAACATACAACTAACGGACACAATGAACACCCAGACTCGAAACAACAATTTATGAATCACACAAAGTGTTGTCTCGTGAGGGAATCATACCCACAAACTCGGCGCAATGTCAAGCGGCGCGGAGGCGGCCGCTTAAACCACTATGCCAACCGTGCAGTCAAGAGTAGTAATGACTCTAACTTGCGGAAAATGACTCAACTATTATGCAAAAAGAAATTGCAAATTCGTAGTATCGTATACCTAGTACTATAATAGGTACTAGGTATACGATACTACGAATTTGCAATTTCTTATTATAGACTAGGTACTATCTATCAATTTATTTAGCAATACTGACTCCCTATAACGACTGCCAAAGATCGTCTTGACACTTGGGACCGAAGGCTTAACGTGCTCTCGAAGGCACGAGGCAAAAGTTATTAACAATTGAATATGCACATAACCCCGAAAAATGAGTGATACGCGCCGTGTATGAACCCGATACCCCGGTATCTCCACTAGGCTATCGCTGCCTTAATGTTATTCGACATATGTAAATGTAGAGACCAATAACTTTTGTTGTTAATCTGACTACTTTCGAGTCAAAATAATGAGTCAGCCCGTTTAGCAGTAAGTCAGACGTTCACCGGCGACGCACTCATTGGGACATGCTAGCGTGCATCCATTTGATTATATTTGCACTTTTACGCGCTTCATTCCAAGAAGTGTAAGTACCTACTTTTACGCGCTTCATTCCAAGAACTGTAACAGGAAAATGATAGTTTACGGTAAAGCGAATTTTATTTATTTCCTTCGCATAGCGGTATAACTTTATGTAACTTTGATAGACTAGATACGATTCGAATATTTTTCTTGGTATGAGTATCTTTACCTTCCTAGCGATATTCCATGCAAAACTTACTTGGTATGCATAGATGTTCAAAGTTTTTAAAAGTTTGAATAAAATCTTTAAGATAAGCTGTGCAATATACAGGGTGTCACAAGACCCATCACTAAGCCGAAGTCTACTCGTCTTGCACATCACGCCAAGTCATACTACGCAAAAATAATGCCTGGGAAACGAACTTTTTTTTAAGTTGACACATTTTCTGCCATTAAAAGTACACGCGTGCAATGCTTGAAATACCTACTTGTCCATGGGTGCACGGGATTTCTGTAACACATTGGCAGGGTAAATTCATCGATTTTATACCTAATTAGAAAAATTGTATAGTGACTTTGAGCCTCAATATCTCCAGAACCAGTTAGGGTAGACCGAGGCGAATCGGATCACTTTTTATTTGAGGACATAAAAATCATACTATCATATGTTACTTTAATTGCCAACACGGTAATCAGTAATTATTTGGCTACGCATTAAACATTTCGAAACTCAAATTACTTACTCATAAATTGTGCAAAATATTAATCAAAAGGTAGAAAGAGAGAAATATCCGAATCGCCCCAATTATCGGGGCGAATAGGATCATACATAAACATAAGGTTTTTCAGCATTATAGGCTTTTGTTTCAAAAGCAATATTATAATAATCTAGTGGAGATACTAACGGACTGCCATGCAGAGGGTATCGGGTTCGAATCCACGGCGCGCACCACTGACTTTTCGGAGTTATGTGCGTATTGAATTGTTAATTAGCGCTTGTCTCGTGCCTCGGAGAGCACGTTAAGCCGTCGGTCCTGGCTGTCATGAACATCTTTGACAGTCGTTATAGTACCTCTAAAATAAACTGACACTAGTCTACACCATGGAATATAGCTATCCTTCGGGTTGCGGAGGTCGGACAGCAGTCGCTCCGTTGAAAAGCTATTATTCCGCCAAATCCGGTTAGACTGGAAAGTGGACCCCATGTTGAGACTAGGATAACGCTAGGAGGATGATGATGAATTAACTTTTTGATGTACACATAACTTCGAAAAGTCAGAGGTGTGTGGCCAGGGTACCTGGGATCGAAACCGAGACAAGGCGTTCACCTTCTGCCCAATTAATGAAATAAATAAAAGTCATTATACCTTCACATGTTACCATTTATTTATATTATTTTCTTTTCTATATACACTATATTATAAAGCTATATACACAAATTTTAGGTCCATGTTACATTATCATCAGTTTACATACATCTTACGAAGCTCTGAGCGAAACAAAGTTAAAAAATACACCGGATATCACCGCTTAGTAACTTATTCACTATTGACAATAAATAAAATGGAATAACGAGAAAACGTAAAAAAAGTACTTCATATAATATAGGCATTAGAGGTACATACTTTTGCTATGGTCAAATAAAAAAAGTTTGTGACCATAAATACAAAAAAAAACATTCAAATCAAATTTCGAACTAGTAAGAAAATACATTAAAACACACTTTTAATTTTACGATTGCACTAACGTTGAGAATACATTCATCTTTTATTACTTTTTTATTTTATTTATATTTTCTATATATGACAGATTATTCACAGATATAAGGCAGTACGTATTAGCACATGGCTAATAATATTTCATTTATACTTTTGGATACTTGTAACATACATAAATGTATCGAACAAATGCATACATCATTAGATAAATTATGCAAAACGCCAAGTATAATAGGGTAAGAGAACATTTTTATATACCAGTCGAATAACATCATAACTCAAAAAAACACAGTTTTCAAAGATCTGTATATAACAATGTACGAATATTCGAATATTGTATGAAAATTATTTGATTAATACGCTATTTTCAAATAGCATATGCGAAGTTGGAAGTTGAATTTGTACTTTTTAACAGCTATGTTATTGAGTTACGATATTATTCGCCCGAGTATCGATTTATTACACAACATGCGTTTGATCACATTCGCAAATGTCTAGCATGCTACGCCACAAATTTCAGACCGCGAGAAATTTAAGCAACAAATTTTTGCGTGTAATATCTTGATATAAATATATTTCATTTAATGGTGCTATCAATTGTAGAATAGTATTAACAGCTTAAGGACACATTGATTTTAACAGAAACCTATTATAAAATAATTTGAGCGCACATAATTTCCAAATATTAATTAGATTGGTTCTCACGGCCTCATTTAATGTTTCTTAATCAATATATTATACTTACGAAGCCTTAATCTAGACATCAAATCATAAGATAAACAATAAAATAACTAGAAGTACATAATTATTAAACTTACCTGAGCAATTTTGGTTAAAATAAATAGTACGTAATTTAGACTACAGAATAACAAAAAAAAATAGTAAAAATTAAAATATTTGAGACCTAATTTTATTTTGATTCCTTCTATGATTCGGGTCATGGGGTTTCATCATCATGGGCCTAAATTTATTCAGATCTTTTCTACATTTTTGTAATGTCGCCAATCTTATAATTAAACTAAGGACTCGAATCAGTCGAGTAGCATGCCGCGCAACATGTTACAACATGTTACTGCAACGACAAGTTACAAAACTAACATAACATAACTTCACGCCTTTATCCACGGAGGGGTAGGCAGAGGTGTATTACACACCTACACTTCACCAGTTATGTTTCAGTCCCAATGTAATAGGGGGCGATTACAAAACTAATATTGCTTATTTGTAACCTACCTTATTGCCAGCGGATTTTGATAGAATTCTTTATTAATTGTGTACAACTTAATTCGCAACATTTTGAGTATCACTTTACCTGACGTTTCTAAAACAACTACATCAGATTTTTATTTCATAAAAAGTTAAAAACTAAAGCAAACACTATCGCATCCACAACATTGCAAATGTATCTTAACTATATAAAATTATCAATTTCTTGTAAACTGACCATCTTTTTAACTACATAATTTTATCAAAAGTAGTACAAATATTTTTTTACTAAAACGACAATTTGAGACAATTTTGGAGAGTCTTACAAAATATTTACCACAATACGTTAACTCATAAGAGTGTATACTTACAAAAAGACGACACAATTATTGTATGTTTTGCGCCACTGTGATTCGTGAACCTCACTGGGGTAAACTTTATTATCACATCAGAAATTTGCAACACTGGGGGGAATAGCTACTATTATTTCATAAGACGTTCAGAAATCAACACAATCATTTTCAAAGAACACACAAGCATTCACTTTTGGATATTTCAAATACCTACACAACTATTTACCTATGGAAGTAACACTGTGATTGGATAATGAACTCAAATTATAAATATCTACCACGACACATTTCGATTAAATTATCTATAATTTACAATAACTGATATTAATCATAACTTTACAAGCATTTCTTGGTGACGTCAGCACTCCAACGAATAACATCGTAATTAAATGTGTTTACATTCAAAAACTTAGTGTAACAAACTTTTCAATATAAAATCATTTATGTGCCCACGTAACCTGTTGCATTATATGTACACATCAAAGTACATAACATAAATCAAATAAGGAAGGCCAAAAATTAAAAAAAATGGCGCAAAATACTTTAAGTTACCTTTAAATAATATACGTGGGCAAAAGCGACCTTTCTAGATTTCATATTAAGATGTTATTCGCTTGACACACTGTTTAATGACAGTAGCGCAAATCACATACATTATAGACGAACACAAACTAAACATTTAAACACAAATCGTTTCATCGACATGAATAGGCCGGATTCAAACGTGTACATATATTTCTCAGTTCTGTACTCTGAAATGATCACATTCGTAGGAATGTGTCTTAAGAATATGTGTTGTTGATGGAATATTTCTTGTGAATGTATTTAGGGTATTGGGCTATTATAAATTATATTGGCATAAATATAAACTATAATCTGTATATTTAAAATCCTTGCGTTACTGACTGACTGACAGACAAGCTACAGCTAAAACTATTGGGCGCAGAAAGCTGAAATTTGGACTTTGGACCTTGTGGACCGTAGGGGTGCACTAAGAAGGGATTTCCCGAAATACCCCCGTGGGTATTCGGTCAAAACAGATCAATTTAAAAAAATGTGCAGGCGTAGCTGCTGGCGTCCTCCAGTCATATATCAAAAAGATTACTGTCCTATATCGCAACCGACAATATGCAGGCATATTCCTTATTCACCTCTTAGTGCTAATATCTATGTTTTAGTTTACAAGATGCCAACAACATTTAATAACAGCCCTGTAGAAGACAATCGTTGAGGTAATAATGTTCCGTGTCAACCGAGGCATGTATATCAGAATTAGAGCCCATTCAAATAAAATATTATGAAGTACATCATTCTAAATATATTTAGATTAATATAAGGATATTAATAGCTAGTAAAATAATTTAAAATTATTGAAATCCCTGCCGAAACATATTATATATTCGGTTTATATTCAAATAGAAACGCGATGAGACCCGTTCTATATACATATATTAGTATACTTTCTTTAAACAACGTTAAAATGACACAATTCATATGATACACGCAAACCACTGATTATGATACGGACATAAATTACAATAGTTTCATGCCTCAGTACACGAAGAACGGATGATAGTTGTAAAAAGTAAGGAACGAATATTAATGGAATGTTTACTGACAGTGTAAAATTAAACATGTTAGGGACATGGGTGTTAGTACACATTAAAATATAAGTAAATGCAAGTAATATGTATGTCGGTTTCAGGTACACCGAAATAAAGGGTTTGTTGAAGCAAAATAAGACAAAAACGCGTTTTCCAAAAATTATCATTTGAGGAAAAATATTTTCAGTTTCAAAGTTCTGTAAATACTTTCTTTACTATCTGAGCTTCGATTACTTATGGTGAAGTTATGCGTACCTAAGATCGAAATCTTGCTAACAGACCGAGCATAAAGTTTGATGTAGCGTGTAGCAAAACGTATGTTTCACGATTTGCTTCAGAAAACAGGCACAGCCAAGATTGAAAAACATTTAATTACTTCTTTTTTGAAGATCACTGAAAGTCATTTCATAATTATTTTTGTCTGTCAGAGTTTTTTGTTGACGCATACACTAAATTTGATATTTCGTTTATTTGCCAATTTTCTGAATATAGTCCAGTATAATCATATTCTCTCTGGTTTCTTTGTCTCGGGAAATATGCCTCTCTTATGGTACAGTCATTATCATCAAAGACTTATAACAATTCATTCAAATAAATCAAAATGGATGTTCCTAATCATAGTTCCATGCTTTTTCATAGAATTTTATATTGAGTATTATATTAATGTCTTCTTGTGTTGACATACTTGATGTTTTGAGTGTACGTATCATTTTTAGTATCGATAAATTTTGATCACCAATTTTATTAATTCAAATAAGGTTAACGTAGTTTTGTATCAAAACTAAAACATTATTTCGAAATAATATATTTAAATGACTATCACTGCTATTGCACTGAAATGCATGCAACTAAGATAAACGCTAGGACGATGATGAATTTTATTTATAAAATAGTATTTATCTATAAAATAAAATCAGTTTCATAAATTGATAAACAACCCTATTAGAAAAAAAAATAACTCTTCTATCAAACTGGTTTCACATTAGTTTCTCTAGAAAACACGCGGTTGCAAAATCTCTATAAAGAATTATAAAATGAAGTGTTTGCAATTATATTGGTAGAGAATTTTCCTTTTTATCAATGTTCATATTTTTTACCCATAAAGAAATTCACGCATACAATTTTAATAAGTTATGAAGTTACGATCCACGAGAATTGTGCGGTCGACATTTATCTTCCAGACCAAGCTATAATTACAATGGTTTTTGTGGGATGTTATCTGCGAAATTATTTAACCAGATTATCATAGACTGTAGGGAAACTAGCCGAAAGGAAACGGTCCACAAATGTATGGAGGCTGGGCCTGGCTATTTGACCTAACATGAACTGCGATCTCACTTATACTGTATAAAAGGTCATAAAAATCTTGATTTTTTGGTGGATTAAT
Source organism: Euclidia mi (assembly GCA_944739405.2). Classification (NCBI taxonomy): domain Eukaryota; kingdom Metazoa; phylum Arthropoda; class Insecta; order Lepidoptera; family Erebidae; genus Euclidia; species Euclidia mi. The sequence continues at coordinate 75,755,482 of OX123191.2, read as the reverse complement.
ATTAATTTTTCAGTCGCGCATTTCGTTTTAATCTGAAACTGAAAAATAGTAAACTTGCAACACCAAACCATCGCTAGCCTTTCGCTAGCTGATTAAAACGGATGGCAACACTGAACATTGTGAGTCATACAGTCATCTGTCATAATAATAGAAAAGAGGAAAACTGTCAAACAGACGAGTTCCCGCGTTGTTGGTGATTTCGTTGCTTTCGGAGTGTTTTTGTTGTTTTGTGCGTGTTCCCTCTTTTTTGACCCTTGCATTATCCCTACGGACTCTGAACCCTCTATTCTGATTGACCTTGGCACGTGTATTTACTGGACCGACCTTACTTTGTGATTTGGATTACCGTTTATTTGGATACCATGGCTGTGTTTACACTGTCACGTTATCCTGGAATCAATGCACCATGAATACCATGCTATGGATCTCAATCCAGACCTGGTGACGATTCTTGAAGAATGGTGTGGTTGTGAGGTCAGTTAAGTTTACACATCTTTCAATAATAATTCATGAGAATAAACTTAAAATATATTTTATTACAAACCTGTGCATCTGAAATATTTTACAGTTGAACCATTATTTATTTACAGGTTACTGAAACAGATAATTTATGTGAAAGTTGCGTCAACCTGTTGGTACTCGAAGCAACCAATCGCAATTTGCGAAGTAACCAATCGCAAGTTAATACCCAACATCAATGCATAGCTTGTGGGATCTCTCTCGATAGACGCTCAGGAAGACGTCGCCGTACATTGTTAGAAGGATCCAACGAGAGGATTTATATAGCAAATCTAATATTTCCCCGACCGGTACTTATTTAGCTATTAACTGTATAAAAACGCTAACCATTTTCAATTACTATTTAATTGTTGAATTAAGTTCTGTTTTTATTAAAGTATAAATTATTCCGAAGCTAACATAATCTAATTATAAACTTCTGATAGTTTCTTAAAGTTTACTTCATTTTAATAAGCATCTCTATTGTAAGTGACTTAGTATGTAACTGTGAAGCATTTGACAATTTTGTACTTGGTGTGGATTTTATGAGTTAAGTGGACATGTGATGATAATATTTATGTATCTATTTTTATTCGCAGGTTCCAAATATAGCCTACTCTTGCAACCCTTGTTGGATGAGGGCTTACCATAATGCACCCCGATTGGAAAACATTGAGCAAAATCTTAATATGGAACAGAATCAACAAAACATAGAACAGCATGTTGAAGCAGTTCCAGAAGTGGTAAATGAACCACCGAACTCTGTTCCGGCATCAAGTTCAATTACAGTTCCGAGTTCAGAGACAGAATCTTGGGTTGATCAGGTGCCTAATGTTCAAGATCATGTAGCTGCGACTGACTGTATTGACCTGTTAACTTATTCGCGTACTTCTGACACAGCCACCCATTGTTTTGTGCCTGAATGTACAAATACAGACCGTTTAAGAGTGCCTTCCTATCTAAGGCGAACAATTCTTAAAAATCATAAAGTTTTCATTACAACGAGTGCTAGAGTTTGCAATGAACACTTAGTCCTGTATAATTGGGATATTTTAAATAACTTTGATTTTATTCAAACCTTTAGTCGGGTTCACATTGAGCAAATGTTGAATTTATTGAGCACAACACCAAGTAGCAGTGTTCTTAATTTTGAAAATATTGAAAATAGCCAAGAAACTCTTTGCCAGTTTTGGACTGGACTTACAGTCACAAACTTTTTATTATTATTTAATAATATTCCTCAATTGGGGCTAATTTTCAATAAGGCCAAAACTGCTCTTGGCCTTTATTTAATAAGGCTGAGAACTGGAGAATCGTTTGCTCGTTTAGCCAGCTTATTTCTATTATCAAAAACATCTGTAATAAGATATGTTTCTAAAACAAGAGAATGTATAAACACTCACTATGTTCCCATGCATTTGGGTATCGGTCATTTGAGCAGAGACCAACTCAGTGCCCGTAATCTTTTAATACCCCAAGGACTTTTTGGGACACCAGATAATAATCCAATAGTAATTTGCGATGGTACATACATATATTTACAAAAATCTTCAAAATATTTATTTCAGAAAAAAACATACAGCTTACATAAATATCATAATTTGGTAAAACCATTCTTGATGGTTACTTGTGATGGTCACATCATAGATGCTTTTGGTCCATATGCTGCTACTCAGTCAGATGCTGACATAATGAAACATTAATTTGAAAATGAAAATTCGCCACTAAGGGCATATTTTAGGCAAAATGATATTTTTATTTTAGACAGAGGTTTTAGAGATGCTATTGGATTATTAACTTCCTTGGGGTACTCCATATATAAACCTGAAAGCCTTAATACAGGTGAAAGACAGTTGTCCACATTAAATGCAAATAAATCACGTTTACATTATGCAGGTGGGTAGTAGAAATTGTCAATGGTCGGTTTAAACGGGACTTTAACACTCTCACCGCCATACGGTCCGCCGGCGGTACGTATCTTTTCGAGTAAGGTGCGCCATCTATGTGTTGCACTGACTGAGTCAGCAGGCCGTACGGGCCGCCGGCGCACCGTACGTTTCGCGCCAAAATCTAACAAAAATTGCAATATAACTTTAACACTAACAGAGCATGTCACGCCACGCATAATAATTAATCATTAGCCCGCCGGCCGCCCGCACGGCTTGCAACACTCACATTTTCGCGCGCTTTTTGTGGAATTTCACTGCTTTCTTATCCATTTGGTGAATTTTGCGAAGTTTTTATCATTATGTCGGACTCAGAGGATGACCCAGACTACCAACCGTCTACAGATGAAAAATCTGAGAGCAGGAGCATGTATTCCGATGAAAGTTCGTCTGAAGATAGCGTAGAAATACCTACAAACAGACGTCAACATCAACATTCGTTAGAAACCGTAAGATCTCAGAGTATGCCGAATTCTAGCTGGAATATACCCTCGTCAGATGGTTCAAGAAAAAAACAATTCCCATTTAATGTTGATCCAGGTATGAAAAACATTAATTCAGATTGTCAAACCGAACTAGACTTTTTCTTTTTATTTTTGGATGACGAGATTATCGATTTGATGGTACTTATGACTAATGCGTACGCAACAAAAACACGAATATTAGAACGTGTAACACGACACAGTCGATTATCTAAGTGGAATGATTGTGATGCTGCTGAAATGAAGAAATTTCTCGGTTTATTGATATGGATGGGGCTGAAAAAACTGCCAAAAATTAGTGATTATTGGAGTACGGACGTGTTATATGTAAACAATGTTGCAAAAAGAGTGATGAGTAGAAACCGTTTTGAAATATTATTAAGATGTTGGCATTTTGAAGATGCTTATTATATTGGGTTGGCAGGTGCAGATCGACTGATAAAAATAAGACGCTTCGTCGAGACACTTTCAAAAAAATTCGATCAATATAAAACACCTGGAGAATTTCTTACCATTGATGAAACAATGGTAGCTTTTCGTGGCCGAATTGCTTTTATGCAATATATACCTGGAAAGCGACATAAGTATGGTATAAAATTATTTAAAATTTGTGATGATGATGGATACACCTACGACTTGATAGTATATGAAGGAAAGAAGACCACGTCGACAGCACAAAACGTATCCTGTGAAATAGTCATGAAACTCAGTGAAAAATACTTGAATGCTGGAAGAAGTATCGTAACTGATAATTACTACACTAGTGTCACTTTGGCAAATAATTTACTAAACAAAAACACTCATTTATTGGGAACTCTCAGGAAGAATAGGAAAGGGCTACCAAAAGAATTGTTGAAAGAGAAACTGAAGAAAGGCGAGACCTGTGCTATGGAAAATGATGACGGAGTAATAGTTCTACGATGGAAAGACAAGCGTGATGTGCTAGCGTTATCAACTCGGCATACACCTGGTTTTGTCAACGTGCGAAGTAAAAGAAATCGCAATAAAGTGACTATGAAGCCAACGCTGATAGCTGATTATAATCGTCATAAATGTGCTATTGACTACTCAGACCAAATGGGTAGTTATTCTAATCCTGCAAGGAGAAGTTTGCGTTGGTTTCAAAAACTGGCTATAGAACTTTTATTTAGCACATCTTTGATCAATGCTTTTATTTTGTTCAAAAAATCAAAGAACCTGACATCCAAAAAATATACAATAACAACATTTAAGGAAAATATTTGCCGTGCATTGATGGGTCTAGACAAACCAAAGAGTCAAGATCGAAATTACCATGATGACCCAGCTAGACACCAATTTGGAAAGTCTCCGTTGTTGGACCATCGCAACAGAATAGTTAGAAGAAGATGCATCCACTGCTATGAAAAGAAAAGAGATGAAGGTATGTCAAGTGTAGAAGCATGTAAAGTAACAAAGAAAGTAAATACGGTGTGTTTACTTTGCCCTTCAAAACCTAGTGTGTGCTCGGAATGCTTTGCCAACATCCATAGCGCTATTGTAAGGCGGTAATAATGTCTTTTTATTAATAAAAGTCAGTTTCATTCACCTAAAAATGTTTTTTCATTTCTGTAATTAACCCCCTAGTAATACTGTAGATTTGAAGAAAAATCGACATATTTTTTTTTAAATTGTAGGTAAAGATGTAAACTTTGCATCTGATAGCATCGTTTTACTATAGCAGCAGGCCAAGCACTACAAAATTAATTTGAAATCGCGAGGTCGTAGCGGACCGCACGGCTTGCTAGTAAAAATTAACAGTGAGCCCGCCAGCCGCCCGTACGGCCTGCTACACTCGATACAGATTTTTCACCGCGGCCTGCACGGGTAGGCAAAGTTGCGGATGCCGGCAGACCGCACGGCCTGCGACACTGGAAAAAAATATATTTGGGTGGCGGTGAGAGTGTTAAAATATTTAGAGGTAATTATTTCAACAACAGTTCAAAACATCTAATCACTGATTTTAGAATTGCAGCAGCTATTCTCAATCAATTTCATCCCGTTATAACCGACCACCCAGATGCCGAAGCCATATTAACAAGGGCCCTGAATAGATTAAATATGCCAAACACATTAGCTGATTATATAATTGCACAAAATATTAATAGATATCGTGTTAATTTTGTGGCAATTGATGGCCAGCTCCCTCATTTGGATGTGTTCCCTGTAATGGAAATGAGAGATCTCATTTTATTTGGATTAGGAATTTACCAAATAAAGCAATCCAGGTGTTATTATGGGGAACACATTCGAGAAAATGGTACATTTAAAGTAGAAGTTGACACCAGTCTCTTGGAACAAACAGGCAGTATGTTTTTGTTAAGGGGTAGAATTAGGTCACGGCACCAAAGTAATAAAATATATTATACATATATTCTGCTGAATTTAAATACAGGTGAAAGCGATTGGTGTCAACGGATATCAGAATATTATTGCAGTTGCATAATAGGCAAACGTACTGTAGGGAGCTGTGCACATGTTATGACGATTGTGTGGTATTTGGGCTGGGCAAGGCATCAGGAAAATATATCTCCACCTGCTAGCTTCTTAGATAATATTTTAGTTAGAGAAGACATAGAAATTGAAGAAGAAGAATAAAAAGTAATCATTATACTCTGCCTTTTATTTTATGCCTAGATATTTTAACATCTGAATAAATATTATTAGCATTCCCAATATCAATTTGTAATCCTTATAAGTATAATTCATATTCAGTATCTATTATTTTCACATCCAAAACACATTTACATGTGTATGCTCTGCATACCCTCTGCACACATCACTGCTTTATCTTGGTAGGTACCTAATAAACCTGGAATATGTCTATCCCTCTTATACATAGTTATGAAGGTCAGACTGCATTTTGTAACTATATAAGCACATATTCTGTGACATCTGGTCAGAACAGAATAACAGCCCCTTTATTCTTAATTAGAAATCCATGAAGAATATCATATATAGGTCTATCTTTTGTACAAACATTAAGAATACAAAATGGATGTAGCACATTGAGCAGGAATGTCATAAATATAACAAATGCAGTAACTAACTAAATCACTACAAGGAAAGGTGCATTTGAAGCAAAATCATAGTATACATAGCCTGGTTTCAAATAAAACACGCCTAGCCAGTGGTATAGTAGAATAACTGTAGTTCCACCTTCATCCTAGGAGACCTGCTCTATTAGTAAGACAATTATTGTTGCAAATATGATCATTAAGATCATTTCATCATTAATGGTTCCGACTGACTGCTACACAGCATGGCATGGTAAAGGATTTTATTTCTGATCAAGTTCGTTTTATTGTTTTTCAATGAGTTTAGAATTCATATTAGTTTATTTCGATAAAATCAGACCGCGGCACTCCGTGACATGCGAGGCTGGGTGCGATACAAGAAAGGAAGCACGTGCGCTTTGCTGGTGTAGTTTCACTCACACAGCGTGGCAAGGGACGTGAGCCACGCTGCCATGCCGGAGTGTCTCAGGCTGAGAGCCCTTCAGGCAGCCGAAATATTACGTGCCGCGACGTAAGTCATCTGCCCCTAAGGATCCTGGAGTATGTTTCAATAGGCCATAATAATAATCAGATATTTGAGTTGGTTTTGCACTAGATTTATACCTAGACTTTTTTCAAGAATCCAAAATGTTTTATCTATTGTATACATTACATTTTTCTTTGAGGCTCATTCACTGTATCATTCAAAATAACCTTACTTATGAGGTTATGTATTACAAAAGCAAAACAAACAGCTGTCAAATACGCCAATCGACATTGACGTCAATGTGACATTTGGTATATAATATAGGCGTTTCGTTATTTCATTAATGTTATCGTCATGTTTGATTTTGAACCATGTAAAGCTGCAGCTAAAAAGATGAGCAGAACTTAAAAGATGCCGTATATACTACAAACAAGGTTGTAGATACATTTTACATAATTCATGCCTTAAGAAACTTGAGTTACAAAGAATGTCTGCGTTTAGTTACCTCAAAATAGTTTTGCATATTTTATTTCAAAATGCGCGACTAAAAAAATCTTATTTAATCATTATCTAGTAGCTAATTAAATTGCCTTTCTAATGAGGTATGTCACATGGCGGTTCAAATTCCAAGCCCAGTATGGACCGTCTCCTTTATAACTAACCTATCTCAATTTGTATTTGCGATGATTTTATAACGCATGTATGATAGTATTCTTGGGAATTCTTGCCTATACATTTGCCTATACATTTTCCTAACCTCATATCTCAATAACCATATTATACTTGTATAACTTATGAGACTCCATTACTGTCAAAATATAATTTCGTGCAAATTATTTCGTAAATAAAAAAGAAAATATCTATACACGACTCCAATACCATATCCCATAAACATTAAGATCACCATCCAAAAAAATACTTCTCGCAAAGTAACTTAACCTCAAAATTCGTGGACGTAGTACGTTTAACAATTAACAAGCCCGTAAAAGACGCTTATGAAAAACTTGAACGATTTTATAGACATTTACATCATGTATTAATTATCATTTCATTTGGTTCAACCATTAGAAAGATAAATTTGATTAAAATTAAAATCAGCATAAGATGGTTACTTGATGACATATAACAATGATTGTAAATGATGATTTTTTTACTAGCGCTGATGAAATATCCGAAGTATCGCACGAATTTTAATGTACGAAATTATAAACTATAAAACGGTTAACCGTTACAAACTTTTTACGATATTAACCGACCCAAACCGTTGTATGACAAACATCTGGGACTTAAGAAAATCAAACATTTAAATAACCGTTATTTAGATGATACAATTTACCGGTTAACTATAACCGAAAAAATATAAGACTGTCATTTATTTCGTAGGACCTGAAATACATAGACAAATCATAATTTTTTATCAGGGCGACCCAATCGGAGATGTTGGGATGACCTACAAGCTTTTGAGGATGACTGGCCAGAGATTGCGAGAAAGAGCAGAGTTTATGGAGCTTCAGGGCTTTGCCCAACAGTGGGACACCATAAAAATATTTTTCATACGAAACTTCGGATATCCCGCTAATACTTACAACAGCTTGTACACAATTTTGAACGGTCGTACCGCGCGCTAGTGATGTACTCTATAAGTCCTTCTGTCGCGACGCGTCGTACATCGGCACCTGCTTGTACTCCGGGAACGGGTACAACACTAGGTGGTCCGCCGTCTTGTACCACGGGATCAGACCGTTCTGGAATATTCAACAAGTAAGTATAAGTGCTTATTGGTATAGTATTATTAAGTTAATTTCAACAGCCAAATTGCCATAATTTCGAAATTCAGCAATACAATGAATTAATTAATAATTAAGCTTTATTTAAGGTTTACCAAAAGTTGCTACAAATATAACGCTGATGTTATACAAGTATTAGGGTCTTAATACTTCACTGTGCATTAGATTTTGTGCCATCTTTTTATTTATAACTTTACTGAGGATACATTTAGAAAAATCAATGGTCTTCGAAGATGGCACATAACGAAGTAAGGCTGAGTATATGTTACTTTCAAATATAAGAAGGATTGCCGCTAGCGGACACTCCAGACTCCGTGCTGTCACTGAGAATTTGGAAATCCCAGTAACACTTTTCCTGACCCGGGAATCGAACCCGGGAACTGCCATCAGCAGACCCATACTCTATTCACTGTTATTTCAAAGTACCCAAATATGATTTGAAATGTGTTTTGCTGTACAGATGTGTTGCTAGAGTAATGTCACATATCTCACCATATTTGTTCTCTTGTTCGTGCCTCTGCCGTAACCATTCCAGTGGTTACCAGCAATGCCTATCAGATCTCCAACCTGAAATGACAACAGTCTAATTTAAAAAGAAATATAAAAAATGGGCAAGTGCGAGTCGGACTCGCGCACGAAGGGTTCCGTACCATCATCTATAAAAGAAAATCACGTTCGTTGTATGTATACTTAAATACTTTTTAAGTTTCTACCTGTTTATTAAGATCGAGTAACAAATTGCTTAAAAATTACGTTCGTTGTATGGGTGCCCCCCTTTACTATTTACACATACATACATACATATCGTCACGCCTTTTATTCCCGAAGGAGTAGGCAGAGGTGTATTTCTACACCCACTTTTCGCCAGATATACTTTAGTCCCACGTAATAGGGGGCGAGCCTATTGCCATACCGGGCACATTTCCAGACTCCGTGCTGCTACTGAGAATTTCGTGACAGAAAAACCCAATAACACTGCCCGACCCAGTTTACTTTTTTTGTAATTTAATTATTTATTTTGAAAGGTAATATATAACTAAATATTCTGTGAAAATTTAAAGCTTCTACCTGTTACAGATAGTAATTTTGAGCAAAAAATACGAAAAATAACACGTTTTTTTGTATGGGACCCTCCTAATATTTTTTATTTTTAGTAGGTATTTGTTGTTATAGCAGCAACCGAAATACATAATTTGTGAAAATTTCAGCTTTCTAGCTATCACGGTTTATGAGATACAGCCTGGTGTCAGACAGACAGACAGACAGACAGACAGACAGACAGACAGACGGACAGACAGACAGCGGAGGCTTAGTAACAGGGTCCCGTTTTTTATCTTTTAGGTACGGAACCCTAAAAAGAACAAAATGTCACACAGAGGGTATCCCATGGCGCGCCCCGCTAAGAAATTTTATCACGTCATTAAGGAATGTCCTTTCCTCTTGTCTCGTGTTATAGGGAGCACCTTAAAGCCGTTGGTTCCTGGGATGGATAACTGGGATAACACTAGGAGGACGAATGTCTAACTGTATAAATGTATATGTACATTACCTGGAACGATATATCCTGGTGCTGCGGCTTATTGTCCATGACGGCCCGTCGGTCGTGCGCGTTCTGCCCGCCGAAGTAGTAGATGTCGTCCAGCGAGAAGAAGCTGTCGGACGCGTCCGGACGGTTCGTCTGCATCATCTCGTAGGCCACGCGACCCACCTGCACGCAAATAATATTCATAACTAAACATGGGCGTCGTCAAGGGGGACCAGGGGAAAGCAGCCGACTAGAGATTCAAAAAACCCTACAATTTATACTTTTCATCCCTTCTATTCGAAAAGTGTCGCTTTGTTCCTCTTTTAGCGGGAGCAAAATAGCTCTTTTCTGTTCAGAGCTTTTTAGCGGGCGGCAAAGTGATTTGAATTTGGAACGTATATCACACATAGAAATCGAACGCAAATTGTATGAATAACTGGCTGGTACGTATTACGGTATTGGCTGCACGGGCGTGACCTGCGCTAACAAAAAAAAAGCGCGCGCCGCGAATTACGTCTCTGTACTCGTAATCAGTAGGTATATACTTTATTGAATTTTGCAAAAATAATGAGTTCTGCGTCGAGTTATGAAAGTGAATGCTTTAACTACTGAAACAATAACTACAGAAGCTAACAATGACGTACAAAAATAATTACCCACGAACAGAAAATTAATTATTTTCTCATAGAAAGGGCATGAAAAGTAGAGTATATGACTCGAGAGCAAATTATTTTTCCCTCGGGCAATGTACTTTGAATCCCTCGCTGGGCTCAGGATTCTACGTTAGAATCCTTCGCTTCGCTCGTGATTCAAAGTAGCGCCCTCGCCGTAAAATAGTTATTTGTGCAACAAGAGAGCAAAGTTGTTTTTTGTTTCGAGTGCTGATTTTAAGTCCCGAGCAAGCGAAGGATTCTATGATTGATTCACGAGCGTAGCGAGTGAATCAAAGTTAGAATCCTGAGCGTAGTGAGGGACTCAACAGCACGAGATACAAAAAACTTTGCTCTCGTGTAGCATACATAATTTTTCACCACAGCAGTGAGAACACATATTACTTAGGAGACATAGAAATGAACAGGAATAGATTGAATTCTGCATAATCACTTATTGATTTAACTCTTCTGGTGTTAAAGTACAGTCATCATCGCTAGTTTCACTCATCTTTTTAGATTATTTTATATATTAATATAATTTAACACGTTACGCTATACCTACTGTATCAGCATCAGCGAAATTTTTATTCCCGCTACTTTTTTAAATCGCGTTTTAATACCGCGTCCCTGATGTTTATTTTTCAAATGTATCATTGTTGTACTTAAGTCTAAATAAAAATGTATTGGTTAAATACTAATTTTATACTATTAATTAGACTTATTTTTATTAATATCCAATAATAAATTAAACATGTAAACAATAACATATAAAAAAAGTAATTTCTTTATTACAAATATCTTTTTTTTTTGCGTTGCCGTAGGTGTTTTCTTTGAGGTCGAATCCCAAAATTGAATTTCGAATTCGAAGGGGTTTGTTTTTTCACTCACTTTATATATGCATGTGAAAGAGACAGAGCACAGTAAAATTCGAATGTTTCAAATTTATGGCTGAACAATGTCAATTCGTGGCACTGAAGATTGAAAAATTAAAAAGCTACTTTGCCTCACGCTCGAATCAAAATCGCGTTTTGTTCACTGTTGTCTCGCAGCAAAAGCGGCATGTTTGAGCTGCTGTGGTGAAAATACTATTTCATCCCTTCTATTCGAAAAGTGTCGCTTTGTTCCTCCTTTAGCGGGAGCAAAATAGCTCTTTTCTGTTCGGAGCTTTTTAGCGGGCGGCAAAGTGATTTGAATTTGGAACGTATATCATTCATAGAAATCGAACGCAAATTGTATGAATAACTGGCTGGTACAGTTGGCTGCACGGGCGTGACCCGTGCTAACAAAAAAAAGCGCGCGAATTACGACTCTGACTGTTCTCGTAATCAGTAGATACATACTTTATTGAATTTTCAGAATTTTGCAAAAATAATGAGTTCTACGTCGAGTTATGAAAGTGACAATGCTTTAACTCCTGAAACCATAACTTAAGAAGCTAGCAACGTCGTACAAAACTTATTACCCACGAAATTATTTATTTTCTCATAGAAAGGGGATGAAAAGTAGAGTATATGACTCGAGAGCAAATTATTTTTCCCTCGGGCAATGTACTTTGAATCCCTAGCTGCGCTCAGGATTCTACGTTAGAATCCCCCGCTATGTTCGGGATTCTATTCTAGAATCCTTCGCTTCACTCGTGATTCAAAGTAGCGCACTCGCCGTAAAAATACTATTTTGCCCCCTTGTCATACAATCTACTATTTTGCTCCCTTGTCATACAATCTACTATTTTGCTCCCTTGTCATACAATCTACTATTTTGCTCCCTTGTCATACAATCTACTCTTTCTCATTTTCCATGTCAACTTGTCCCCACCGTGTTTCTTCGTCGACCAGAGGCCCCAACCAAATACCATTCGCTTTGCTTTTATTTTCGCTAACGCTTGGTTGCCATGGCAACATAACGGATTTCTTCTTCGTTGACCACGTCACATATTGCAAGACTATGACAGTTCCACAGATTTTTGTAGTTAGCGATAAACGACATCGCTAATCGAATGCGGTTTGATTACAGGGCCAGGTGACATCGAAGGAGTAAGACATTTTCATTCAGTTTTGCCTTTCGCGAATAGCGATCTCGCTGATCGAATACCCTCTCAAAAAAAAAACCTCAAACCGCGAGCTGACGTAGTGAGTGTAGTATGTAGTGATCTGGTACAGTGCGATAGTGAAAAGAGTGACAGTGGTGTTGTACGCAAAAACGAGTAAGAAAGCGGGTAGACCGTTATACTTGCTCGTAACATTCATCCACCCGCAATACCCTCAGTACATCCGTGAAGATGGCGCTTGCAACAGTGCCGAAATATCTGTTACTCCAAACAAAGGGTCGTGGTATATATCCCGAAAGACAATTTAAAACAAGAATGCCCTCTGATTGCTAAGTCAGGGATCGCGAATTCAATTCCCATCCAAATATTTTTCCCTACATCATTCCCTCTTATTTATATTTACCTGACTACTGAACGTGCACACAATGTAGTCGCACATAGACAACATGTGCAGATCGACGAGTAGACCGGTCAGAGACAAGGGCGTGTAGCGGCGATGTGTTGCCGCCGTCTTGGCTATGGACGGGTCGCCTAGGAATATGTAGTCGGGATACTTGCTGCGGGCGTCTTCTAGCACCTGAGAATGTAAACAAAACTATTATAAATACACTAGATGAGACCGCGGTTGCACCCGCGATATTTAGGGCTACTGCTCCGCTCCCGTCGCTCATAGCGTGATGTTGCCTATAGCCTTCCTCCATAAATGGGCTATCTAAAATTTAAAGATTTTTTAAATCGGACCGGTAGTTCCTGAGATGAGCGCGTTTAAGGAAACAAACAAACAAACTTTTCAACTTTATATATTAGTATTAGATACATACATACTTAGTCTCACGCCTGTTTCCCGAAGAATATTTAAAAATTGTTTGATTATAAATACATGATATCGTATATCCCCGATGGGTTAGGCAGAGGTGTAATATTACACCCACATTTTGCCTTATGAATTTTAGGTCCTATCCCACTTCTGGACCTATCCAGAAGAGTTAAAACAATGGTAAAAGTCCTTACCTACTTATGTATGTTTGTAAGTATACAACATTTGAGCGCTTTTTGTATGAATATCTGGCAAATTAAATTTACTGGAACTTGTCAGTCAGCAGTATCGAAAGACCAAGGCAAAGTCTACTTATTTTGCTCGTCATGCCCAGTCATATTTAGCAAAAATAATACCGGGGAAATGAAACATTTTTAGGCCTCAAAAAAAAATTGCCATAAAGTAAAGTGCATGACATGAACAGGACAAATTGGTTAGAGAAAATTCATCGATTTTATTATAACTAGGAAAAAAATATGGTGACTTTGAGCTTGAATATCTCCTGAAGCAGTACTTAATTGCCATGATGTTGCCGAGGTAGAAATTTTCATAATTATTAGTACAATATAAAATTTAAATTTTCGTTAAGGGTCTTTTTACACCATATACATCGATGTAAAGAAATGCTAAAAACTCTTTTAAGTTCCCGAGCCCACCTTGCCTGTTCGTCGTATGTACATATATTATATGTAAACTACAAACACTTACATTAGCATCGTCGGTGGCTAAATAAACCCTCCTAGCGTCCACGGGTCGCGTCAGCTCCAGCTGATCGTAGTAGTCTTTGACGTGCGCCATGTACTCGTGTATGTGGTGGAACGTGCCCACCTTGTCTGTTCGTCGTATGTACATACATTATATGTACACTACAAACACTTACATTAGCATCGTCGGTAGCTAAATAAACCCTCCTAGCGTCCACGGGTCGCGTCAGCTCCAGCTGATCGTAGTAGTCTTTGACGTGCGCCATGTACTCGTGTATGTGGTGGAACGTGCCCACCTTGTCTGTTCGTCGTATGTACATACATTATATGTACACTACAAACACTTACATTAGCATCGTCGGTAGCTAAATAAACCCTCCTAGCGTCCACGGGTCGCGTCAGCTCCAGCTGATCGTAGTAGTCTTTGACGTGCGCCATGTACTCGTGTATGTGGTGGAACGTGCCCACCTTGTCTGTTCGTCGTATGTACATATATGTACACTACAAACACTTACATTAGCATCGTCGGTAGCTAAATAAACCCTCCTAGCGTCCACGGGTCGCGTCAGCTCCAGCTGATCGTAGTAGTCTTTGACGTGCGCCATGTACTCGTGTATGTGGTGGAACGTGCCCACCTTGTCTGTTCGTCGTATGTACATGTATTATATGTACACTACAAACACTTACATTAGCATCGTCGGTAGCTAAATAAACCCTCCTAGCGTCCACGGGTCGCGTAAGCTCCAGCTGATCGTAGTAGTCTTTGACGTGCGCCATGTACTCGTGTATGTGGTGGAACGTGCCCACCTTGTCTGTTCGTCGTATGTACATGTATTATATGTACACTACAAACACTTACATTAGCATCGTCGGTAGCTAAATAAACCCTCCTAGCGTCCACGGGTCGCGTAAGCTCCAGCTGATCGTAGTAGTCTTTGACGTGCGCCATGTACTCGTGTATGTGGTGGAACGTGCCCACCTTGTCTGTTCGTCGTATGTACATGTATTATATGTACACTACAAACACTTACATTAGCATCGTCGGTAGCTAAATAAACCCTCCTAGCGTCCACGGGTCGCGTAAGCTCCAGCTGATCGTAGTAGTCTTTGACGTGCGCCATGTACTCGTGTATGTGGTGGAACGCTGCCTCCGTGCCCACCTTGTCTGTTCGTCGTATGTGTACACTGTCAACAGATATACGTAGAGTCAATATTCAATATATTTTAAATCAATTAAGAAAGACATTGAAAGAGAGAGGTCAGATAACCTTTCACACTTAGGCTTGTTCTTGCTCGGTCACTATAAAGAGCGCTCCGAACTAGTTCTTTTGCCGAAATGAACTAGTTCGGACTTCTAGTTCTTTTAGTTCTTTAGTTTAGTTCAAATTGTCTGCAGTACATTTCCTTGCTCTTTCATCGTACGAAGAAGTGAAGATACTAAACTTATTGACTACTCGGTCATCTAGTTCTTTTTGATCTCTAGTTCTTTATTTTCTTCTTCTTTATAATATAGGGATTCGATCATCCAGTTCTTTGATAACTTTAATGCGTAATGTTACTCTTTTGACATAATCTTCTAGATTTTAATACAGTATTACATGCATTATTGTTTTATAGTAAGTAAAAATGCAGTTATCTACATAAACTATATTGAGTGTTGTATTAGTATAAATTAAATGAAAATCTGTAGTAAGTAATATATTGATATGAACCTAGTTTGCTAAGCATAGAGGTAATATTTCCATTGGCTAGGAAAAGATCGAGATATTATTGTAGAATTAGTTCGTTTCTCTGTTTGTTGTGTCGAGATCAGATGAACTAAAAGACCGATTAAGAAACATCTTACGGAATAGTTCGTTCTAGTTCTGTACAGGGAATTCATTCCTAATAGTTCTTAGTTCGTGAACTACTCAAGTCTATTCACACTAAACTCATTCCCTCTCTTTCTTCCCAATTCGCAGTGACTGCTTATCTTAGTATATAAGAATCTAGGCACAGCATCAGTAACATCTCAAACAGCAATGAAAACAGAAATAGGAAAACTTTTACTGGTCTTTTCAATATTTCTGCGTTTATTTGAAGTTGGGTGAGCGCCCGATGTTACATACTAAGCATTATAATCTAACCTTGAGATAAGACGTTAAAACTTATATTGCATAACGTCAGAAATAGAACGTTGTAAAAATGTTGTTATATTAACTATTGTTTTAATATTATTTACACACAAACAGGCAATAAACAATACACAAAACGGGGAAAATAAATTATTTTTCCGCCACATTACCATACGAAACGTATTGTAATAATAGGTAGTATAACTGCCGGCTTAGCCAAAACTCGAACGAATCGTTTCCATCGCCTTTCTCCGATTTCAAACGCAAACGCGTTTGCAATCGAAGAAAACGCAAAATTGGTAGCCAACAGCACGCGTTAGTGTCACACGCACATTCTGCGACACAACATGGTTATTAGTACATGCCTTGCGTTGTTTGAAGCGTCAAGCGCGTCAAATATCAAGGTAATGTAAATATTTATGCGAGTAAAACAAACGTTCGAACCAGAAGATTTGTTTATTCGTTTTAAGTTTTATATAATCACTAGCTGACCCAGCGAACTCCGTATCGCCTTTTTAAGAATTTTTATTTAATTCCCTTTTTTCCAAGCCCCTTTTCCAAAGTAACCATTGACTTAGCGCTTAATCTCTTATCATTCCAGGGTCTATAAATGATGCAAAAACGAACATAGATTTTTATATAATATTGAATTCCCCATTCCTTAAAATATCGGAGACGATACCCATATCGACTTAAAAAAAAATCCCGTCCACCATCTTTGATTTCCTATCCGCCATCTTTGATCACGAAATAGATGTTGTATTTGGATTCACCATCCCTTAAAACATCGGAGACGATAACCATAATGATTTTTTAAAACTTTCTCATCCGCCATCTTTGATTTCTCATCCGCCATCTTTGATCACGAAATAGATGTCGGATTTGGATTCCCCATCCCTTTAAATATCGGCGACGATACTCATATCGACTTTGAAAAAAAATCCCATCCGCCATCTTTGATTTCCTATCCGCCATCTTTGATCACGAAATAGATGTTGTATTTGGATTCACCATCCCTTAAATCATCAGAGACGATACCCATATTGATTTTTAAAAATTTTCCCATCCGCCATTTTTGATTTCCCATCTTGAATCACGAAGTAGATGTTGTATTTGGATTCCCCATCCCTTCAAACATCGGAGACGATACCCATATTGATTTTTAAAAAAATATCCCATCCGCCATCTTTGATCACGAAATAGATGGTGTTTTTGAATTCCCCATTCCTTAAAATATCGGAGACGATACCCATATCGACTTTAAAAAAATCCCGTCCGCCATCTTTGATTTCATATTCGCCATCTTTGATCATGAAATAGATGTTGTATTTAGATTCGCCATCCCTTAAAACATCGGAGACGATAACCATATTGATTTTTTTAAACTTTCTCATCCGCCATCTTTGATTTCTCATCCGCCATCTTTGATCACGAAATAGATGTCGGATTTGGATTCCCCATCCCTTTAAATATCGGCGACGATACCCATATCGACTTTAAAAAAAAATCCCATCCGCCATCTTTGATTTCCTATCCGCCATCTTTGATCACGAAATAGATGTTGTATTTGAATTCACCATCCCTTAAATCATCAGAGACGATATCCATATTGATTTTTTAAAATTTTCCCATCCGCCATTTTTGATTTCCCATCCGCCATCTTGAATCACGAAATAGATGTTGTATTTGGATTCTCTACCCCTTAAAATATCGGAGACGATAGCCATATTGATTTTTTAATTTTTTCCCATCTGCCATCTTTGATTTCCCATCCACTATCTTGAATCACGAAACAGATGTTGTATTTGCATTCCCCTTCCCATTTAACATCGCAGACGATACCAATATTGATTTTTTTAAACTTTCCCATCCACCATCTTTGATTTCCCATCCGCCATCTTTGATCATGAAATTGATGTTGGATTTGGATTCCCCATCCCTTTATATATTGGAGACGATACTCATATCGACTTTAGAAAAAAATGTCGTCCGCCATCTTTGATTTACTATCCGCCATCTTTGATCACGAAATAGATGTTGTATTTGGATTCACCATCCCTTAAATCATCAGAGACGATACCCATATTGATTTTTAAAATTTTTCCCATCAGCCATCTTTGATTTCCCATCCGCCATCTTGAATCACGAAATAGATGTTGTATTTGGATTCCCCATCCCTTTAAACAACGGAGACGATACCCATATTGATTTTTAAAAAAAAATCCCATCCGCCATCTTTGATCACGAAATAGATGTTGTATTTGGATTCTCCATCCCTTTTAACATCGCAGACGATACCAATATTGATTTTTTTAAATTTTCCCATCCGCCATCTTTGATTTCCCATCCGCCATCTTTGATCACGAAATAGATGTTGTATTTCGATTCGCCACCCCTTAAAATATCGAAGGCGATACCCATATTGATTTTTAAAATTTTCCCATCCGCCATCTTTGATTTCCCGTCCGCCATCTTGGAACACTAAATAAATTTCATATTATTAATCAGTGTCCCGAAAATGCCGAAAACGATACCCATATAGATTGTATCCTATTCATTTAGCCTTTTTTTGCCCTTTTCCCAACCCTCCCCCTTCTCGTCTGACCATCTTATTATTTTTGTCTGGCCCCTATAAGTCGTGGCGTAATTTTATATAGCCTCGGAATAATTGGGCTATCATAGGCAATAACAATTTTTGAAATCCGACTGCTAGTTCCTGAGATTAGCCGACATTATCTTTTAGCCTTTTTAGCCTTTTGCCCGGCCCCAAAGGGTCGAAGCGTTATGTTATATAGCCTATAGCCTTCCGGAATAACGGGGCTATCGTATACAAAAAGAATTTTCCAGATCCGACTGGTAGTTCCTGAGATTAGCGCGTTCAAACAAACAAACAAACAAACAAATAAACAAACAAACAAACAAACTCTTCCGCTTTATTATATTAGTATAGATATTATAATCTTAAACATTTAGAGTTTTTAAAGCTTAAATAATATTTATTACTTAAAAACTTTGACTCTCTAAGGAATTTGAAACATAAACAATGACGTGAATGGCGATAATCAACTTACTTGGAGAACACTTAAGTGGCCCCTTGCTGTATTAAATGGGCCCTTTGCGTCTGAAATAGCTAAACAATGTTTTAGGCATAGTGATTTAGCGAGGCCCTAACAAGGAGCTCTAGGCCGAGTACAGGCTGACCGTCTGTGGGATTCTTTTTTGCGTTTTCTGCAGGGTTCTATCATTCGATTGTTATCCGTACGCAATCGACGCTAATAGCGTTAGTTTTGGCCGAAATTGGCAACTTGGCTACCATTTTGCGGTTGACATCGCAGAAACGATGAGTTTATTCTATCGATGCGAATGCTTTTTATGCGTTGTGTATTTGGCTACGACTTTTTTATTTGTTTGATTATATCACGTGACTTTGCGTTCACTCCATACATTTTTTTGCGTTAACGTTTGCAGAAAGACGTCTTGGCTAAGCCTGCTGAAATGTTTATTATCCATCAGATTTTTATTGATCGTAAGGAATTATACAAAGCGTATCTTTCACGTAGTTTTTCATCGTATCGTCCGATTAAAAGGTTTTGTTATTTTAATTTTGTAAGAAGCAACACTTATATTAAGGAAGAATTTTTATAATACTCTATTGAGTTGTGTCTTTATATGTATGTACTTATATCATTATAATTATACTAGTGGACGCCCGCAGCTACGCCTGCATTTTTTTTTAATTTACCCGTTTTGGTCGATCCCGTGGGAATTTCGGGAAATCCCGTCTTAGTGCACCCCTACGGTCCCCAAGGAACATACATGCCAAATTTGAGCTTCCTGCGCCCAATAGTTTCGCCTGTAGCGTGTCTGTCAGTCAGTCAGTAACGCAAGGATTTTATATATTAAGATAATAGATATCATCATCAATTTTAATTTTTACTGCTAACATAGGTAGGCAGCGATAGCCTAGTGGAGATACCAACAGACTGCCATGCAGACGGTATCGGGTTCGAATCCACGGCGTGCACCAATGACTTTTCGGAGTTATGTGCGTATTGAATTGTAAATTACTGCCATTCAGACGGTATCGGGTTCGAATCCACGGCGTGCACCAATGACTTTTCGGAGTTATGTGCGTATTGAATTGTAAATTATCGCTTGTCCCGTGCCTCGGAGAGCACGTTAAGCCGTCGGTCCCGGCTGTCATGACAATCTTTGACAGTCGTTATAGGGCGTCAGTACCTACGAGTAAACTGAGACTAGTCTAAGCCATGGAATATCGCTATCCCTTTGGGTTGCGGAGGTCAGACAGGCAGTCGCTCCGCGGAAAAGATAATATTTAGTCAAATCCGGTTAGACTAGAAAGCGGACCCCAGGTTCAGACTGAGATAACGCTAGGAGTATGATGACTATTAACATAGGTATTTATATTTAATTTACATGTACATAATATAACGCACACTTTCCTCTTTTTGTACTCTGTCTTTTTCTGTCGAATGGTCCAATTTGTGAAGATGATTTTTTTAAGCGCGGCGCGATAAAGCTATTCTCTAGACTCGAGATCAGAGATTTCTAAAGTGGTCGAACCTTTCCGTTTTCTAGGGGTCGACATAAACAAAAACTGATTTTGGGGGTCGACGAGGTCTAAAAATCGACCCCTATTAAATTAACACAAGTTTTCAGTCGAACCGATATCGACCCCAAGGGGTCGATATCGACCACTTTGGGAATTCCTGCCCTAGATCATCAAGATGAGGGTCATTATGCCATTGTTATAGAAATGATAATAGTATGACGACCTTTACTCGGGAATTTGGACTCCACGACAGCATGGAGTCTATATGATAGGCAACAACAAAAAAAATATTGTATTTACGTCTGTAACTACTTAATATATATTTACGTCTATAGTACATACCCAACTATAGGCCTTTTGAACTGCATCTTAGCTATGGTGTCGTTGATCGCCTTCTGCATGGCCGCCTTCGGCTTGAGGATGTACTTGAGCATCTGACCGATCCACCATGACGATGGGTCACCGTTGAAACGGACTATTCTGGAAATTAATAGAAAGCATACCGTTAGGAAATCATAACAGCCGAAAGACGTCCACTGCTGGACTGGACATGGACTGTTAGGAAATATTATTCTTATCTTTTTATTCTTCACTAGCTATATAAGCTAGTGAAGAATAAAAAGACGTCGTGAAGAGTCATGGGATTCTGAAGACAGATAGTGTCTGCTTAGAAAAGTTTTAATAGAATTGGCTATCCGCTACTTATATAGGGTGTAAAAAGACCCTTAACGAAAACTGAAATCCCATGTTGTACCAATCACTTCGAACATTTTTTACTTCGGCACCATACCTGGGAAATTACTGGTTCAGAAGATATTGAGGCTCAAAGTTAGTATGGTTTTTTTTCTAATTAGGTACAAAATCGATGCATTTACCCCGCCAATATGTTCTTTAGATGCCCTTAGCCTAACTTAGGCCCCATGGATAAGTAGGTATTTCGAGCATTGCACGCGCGCTCTTTTAATTACGGTTTAAAAAATACGAAATCTTAAAAAAAATCGTTTCCCAGGTATTATTTTTGGTTAGTATGACTTGGCATGATGTCCACAACGAGTAGACTTCGGCTTGGTGATGGGTCTTGTGACACTCTGTATAGTATTTTTGTCAAGTTTGAAGAAGCTGTAGGACCTCCATAAATAAAAAAATAAACTGGAGTATGACCGCAGCAGCTACGATCGTACTTTTTTTTTTAATTAACCGTTTCTTCTTAATGACATGGAAATTTGAGGCAATCCTTCAATTTCGGTAGATACACTAAGAAGTTTATCTACCCGTACGATTCGCAAGGAACATTTCAGCTTTCTGCGCCTAGTAGTTTTAGCTGTGCATTATCAATCAGTCAATCAGTAACAGTAAAAAATAATAAGTATTTATATATTTCTATATTTTTATAGACTCACGCCTGTATCCCCGAAGGGGTAGGCAGAGGTGTCATATTACACCCACATTTCGCGATGAATTTTTAGGTCCCATGTAATGCGACCTAGCGCGAAACGCGAGGCTATTGCTGTCACCAGGCACATCACCAGACCCGAGCCCGACTCGGGAATCGGACCCGGGACCTCTGCTCAACAGGCGCGTTTTCTTTTTAATAAACCCTTAAAAACGAAGCTTCATGACGGAAAATACGTTTGCTGGATAGTTATAATATGCTTCGTAGTGCCGAAGTGACACAAAAACCACCGACCACATAAATATAACATAGTAGATTTACGCTGTAAGTATTATAACGATACAAATCTACATTCAAACCTCATACGGGTCATAAAACACCGAGTTATAAACTGTATTCGATGAAAACACTAACAGATAAGCATCGAACACACTATAATTATAATGGTACACTTAATCTATATGTTCACAAATACATCCACACATACAGTATAAATTATGATATATATTTCGCGCAAAACATCTTGGTTGTACTGAAGTTAGATACTTTACTAAACCTCTGCCTGCGAAAGTTTATGAATATAATAGAAAAAGCGATAGGAAGGCAAGGAAAAGATGGATGTACAGGAAAGAAAATGGAGCATGGATAGGAAAGAAAAAGGAGTAAATGATTCGAATAATGGAAACAGAAAAGTGTGGAACGCAAGACATACTGCGTCGGTCCCAAATAAATTGGGACCAGAGCAAAAAGAAAGTGAAAGCTGAGGATATTGTTTTATTTATTTATTTGAAACTTCATAATATACACAGAGTACATAGGCGGACTTAATGCTGAGGGCAGCGAAGAAGAAGTAGGTGTAGTGTATAGTGTAAGGGGAATATACTAGTAATACTAGTGTTTTACTCACCTATGTGCCAAATCCTTAGGTATAGCGAGTGGAAGAAACTTCGGCTTCTGTGATATGGAGTCTATGAACGGCAGGGACACCACTTTGGCGTCATACGTCACTGGAACCCAGATTAAACACAACATATAAAAAAAAAACAAATGGTTTATGGTGTCATCTATAAACTACGCCACACGTGAATCATGGAGCTTGACTACAGCTAATGCGATAAGCATCCTTGTCACAAGTAACTATTTAGACAAGGATGGAAGATGACTGCAATACTACGAAACTCCTGTGGCGTAATTTATGACTGACTCCTTTAATAACAACCACATACATGTATATTATTAGTTACTTTCAAACAAAATAAATATACTCCATCGCGAGTTAATTATTCCCAAGTAGCAAAATTATAAGTAAGTCGGCTTGTACGTCCACAACATGATTCGAATTATCGAAATATATTTTTAAAATCTCTTCTTTACGCAACTCTTTTACTTAAAAGAACAACCTTACAGTCGATTTCAATATTTGATGTACATATCTATAGAGTTGGCTATAGAGATATACATTTGACATAAGCTCCATGCAAAATATGTCAAATATATATCTCTAGTGGCCTCTGTCTTTATACAGATAGTCTCTATCTTTCGGGATATATACCACGTACCTTTGTTTGGAGTACCTTGTTAGGGAGGCTATTGAAATTAAAAAGTGCAAAAATTTCAATAGAGAGGATGGGTTTCAACTACTGTCGAGTATCTGGCATCCAGTGGTACGTCTATGTAAAACCCGTGAAAAGAAGAAAGTCAAACCGCGAGCTAACGTAGTGAGTGTAGTATGTCGCGATCGCGTACAGTGCGATAGTGATAACAGTGCTAGTGGTGTTGAACGCAAAAAACGAGTAAGAAAGCGGGTAGACCGTTATACTTGCTCGTAACATTCATCCACCCGCAAGACCCTCAGTACATCCGTGAACATGGCGCTTGCAACAGTGCCGAAATATCGGTTACTCCAAACAAAGGTACGTGGTATATATCCCGAAAGACAATTTAAAATAAGTTAGATCAATTATTAAGACCGTCCCTAAAATAAACTTCTATATTGAGCAAGGTACATCTTAAAGCAAAAGTGTACAATTTAAAGCACATTGAGATTCTTATTGTTTAGAAATTTAGATAATATAATTATAATTCACAAAAATATGTTGTGGACAGTAAGGCATCGTCTATGTAGCAAGAAGAAATAGTGAATTGGCTAGTGAAAGGCCATAACACATTCAATATACTTTTTCACAGAGGTGGCCTAGTATTGTTTGTGTAACAATCTTATTGTGGTTGTGCAGGTAAAATAAAGTGAGATAGCGATATAATATGTAGAATTGTAGATGATGAGAGTTGTAGCTATATGATGAATATTTACTTGACGTGAATATAATAGAAAACATAGTCTGCGTGTATGTGGTAAATCCCAATATTTAGAGTAACATTCATTACAGGTACCCAAGATATATTATCATTTAAAATGCCGTGTGGTTGACGGCGTAGAATACAAGTGTCACCACCCCCTATCTTCCCGTGGGTGTCGTAAGAGGCGACTAAGGGATAACACGATGCAAATATAATCTTTGCGTAGAGACGGAAAACTCGACATCAAACCCTATACGACTGCCTCGTTGGTCGCGGCATAAATGTGCGCGTGGGATCGGGAGGTCCCGGGTTCAATTCCTGGGTCGGGCAGTGTTATTGGGTTTTTCTGTCACGAAATTCTCAGTAGCAGCACGGAGTCTGGAAATGTGCCCGGTACGGCAATAGGCTCGCCCCTTATTACGTGGGACTAAAGTATATCTGGCGAAAAGTGGGTGTAGAAATACACCTCTGCAACCCCTTCGGGGATAAAAGGCGTGACGTTATGTATGTATGTATGTTAAAATAATTGCGTGTAAGAGAATTTACCATGGAATTTCGACCGGTTAAAATACATAAATTACGTATAGTGTAGAAAACATTGGATGGAGTTTAAGCAGTGTTTTAGGGACAGTAACGTATTTTAGTTATAAAAGTTATAGTTGTAACAAAACAAATCACGAATCATTATAATTTCACAAAATACTAATAAACGATTCACTCCCAAACAAAGAACAATAAAATTATTTTAAACAATATGCTAGTGTATTCCCTATTTATAGTAAGACGTCAGCACTGTCCTGACGACCCAAATTGATCTAGATTAATTTCTGTTACCCTCTCTAGCTAACATTTAGAAATATAACGAAGGATTCTATGATAAACAAATTCTAAGAATCTGAACATAACATATAAACCACGTTAGAAACAAATCAAATAATTTAAAACATTATACGACATTTTGACGGGTCGTAGCGCGTAGATATTTATCATAAGGGTATAAATAAGAAGATATAGGTTTCGCGTGACTACGTTCTTTATAAACCAGTCGAAACGTCGAAAAAATGTGTATAATATATCATTTTAAACTGTATTACTATTACTTTTTATGACATGTTTAATCTTTTTTTATAAAGATAACTGTACTCTTTTTAACTATAGTCATTCATTTATATAACATTTATTTATTATTACTGCACATTATAATTATTATTTTATGTGTGCAATATTTTAAACTTACTAAATGATGCATGCAGTGACTAGATTGAGAGGTTATACAACTAACGTCCAGGTCCTATGTAAATATATATACCCTTAAAGTAAGTATCTACGCGATGTATATCAATCCCGACAAATAATCAATCCCGTAAACAAATCGTGCAGAATAAACTTCATGGAAAACATAAAAGAAAACATTTACAAAGAATATTCGAGTACATAGGAGGCCACATATTATTACAACAATAGACATATCATATAAATAGTACCCAGTAGGTTAGCCACATTTCAAAGACAAAATTCTCATCATATAAATATATACAACCTTCGTAAATATCATAGAACTCTGTCGATCTTCGCGACCCGACCGTAGTCTCCCTTTCTGTTTAAAAAGTTATTTAACATGTAAATATTGGTACTTCATTACGACTCGATATGAGTAAGATATATTGCAGACTTTTAATTTACTTTTTTATCGATTAGAACAATGTTTTCCATTAAACATGTAAATAAGATTGCTTTGATATTTATAATTATATTTTAATGGATACTTAAGGCTGCGACACACTGGAGCGTGGTACGCGAGCTGTTTGGATTTAGTAGGATTTGATAAACTGTTTCTATAGCCACAATATTATGGATGGTGCTCAAGCCTTTCCAATTTGGACTTAATTTGGTTAACTCTTAGTGTCCATACTTAAATAGCAAGATATAAGTCAATGTTTAAAGTCAGAGTCAAAGTCAAAATCATTTATTCATTTAGGCCACAAAGTGACGCCTATGAACGTCAAAAATTTAAGTTAATTACTAGATGATTCTACATTTACTGCCACGTTCGCAATGCAATAGGCAGAACCACGAGAAAGAACGGGCAATAAAACTCGTGGCCACTCTTTTTAACTGCCAGTATAATGGTTTTACATGTTATCATTGTAAGGAGCTGCAACTGTTTCACATTTTGTGTTATCTACTAATTCAAAATTTAATAGTTATTGATATTATACTCAAGCAATAAATAATGTTCATTTGGTAAGCATCCCAAAGTAAATATGGTGAAACAGGAGCATCCACTTACTTCTTTTGATGTAGGTTGCGAACATGACTGTTCAGAGCTATGGTGGAACAGTATGTCCCGAAAAGTATCGGGGTACAAACCTGCAGCAAAGTTACAAACTCTACGATAAATATTTCGTGGTGGCGCAGCGATCCAAAGTAAGTCTTGGCCTCAGACACGAGCTCTCCATCTTGCTCCATCATACATGAATACCTGACAGTTCATTTTTAAGAAGTCCTATTAGGTATTAGATCCTACCATAACTATCTTGGTTAAAACATTACGTGTATAAATAATCAGATAAATAGAAATCGCATTGACCGTATATGTACAGTTCAACTGTTGAAATAAATTTATTATGAATAAGTTGATTACTGTATAAAGTATACGTGTGTGAGTTTGGTTGGTGGTAGTTGTTTTATATTTATATAGAAAATGTTCAAGCAAGTCTTTGGCCCACTAATGCAAGATTACAATGTAATATGCGAGCCATCTACTTGATAATTTATTCAAGCTCAATTTACATCAACCATATATGCTATATGTACTAGCAAAACAAAAAATATTGGAAACATTCTTATTCATACAAGTGTGAATATTTCGAGCAATGTATGTATGTTTTGTGCTGGCATGTAGGACTTCTAATCGGGCCAAGCATTGCCATCTATAATTACATTGTATGCAGGCTATTGCTATTAAAACTGTATCTTTCATCCTATAGACTTAGTGCGAGGTTCAGAGGGCCTAGACAAGATGCTTTCGATCGCCATTCGCTACATCAAAGATCTCAGATATTTACATAGAGTCGCATTTCTTATGGGCGCTCTGTAGACAAACTTTCTGTGATCCAAATTGCCGCTTGGCGGCGTGGCAGTCGCGCTGTGACAGCTGCCTCTACGAGTGCAAGAGAGACGAACGTTCCTCCTGTGTATCTTAACTACGAGAGCAAGAGAGACGCCAGCGCCGCCAACGGTGCCAACTACGAACTACACTGGCGACAGTCGCCACTTTGAATCGGCACACGAAATCCTTAAGAAATGCGCTCCTATGTCAATCTGTATTCAGTGGCTATATGCAGAAATGTATGAAACTGGCAAACGAAGTTCCAATAGCATATGTTGCTATGGCAACCAAGCGCTAGCAAGATGTGGAGCGAATGCCCTCAGATCAATTATCGTTCTAAACAAATCGATGTGGCCATGAGATGGCTTATCTTGTCGTAGGCCTACTGAATATTTCTAATAAGGTTGGGTCGCCTAAGATCGGATGTGACATAAGACCGGAAGCATAGAATTTACCGCGAATAAAGCGACATTTTCGATGAATAGCAACATATTTGCCTGCGCCATTAAATTTTGCCCCTCTCTGTATACTGCGGTACGGCCTGCGATGAGCAGGACGTGTGTACTTGTGCCTTGAAATAACTGTGTCAATTTTGTAACATTTTTGGCGATCCGATCTTTCCTCCAAAAGTTTGTTGTGAAATATTGGCAAGTTTTCATCATTTTACTGCTTTCTAAGATGATTTTTGCGTGGAATTAGCAAATGCTTTCTAGAATTGTATCCTTTGTTTGGGCCTAAGATGTCTGTAGGCGTAGATCCGGACTTTCCTCCTGTTGCCTAACATCGGACAAAAAAATCCGATCTTAGGATTCATAAAAAAATACAATGGTTCTCAATCTTATTCATATCAATTCCTGTTAATAATTTATTAAATTTAAGACGCCTGATTGCTATTTGTCAGAGGTCAAAGGCAAGACCGGAGGTCTGTTATGTCACTGATGTTATTTTTGTTAATCTACATGTAATATAGTAGTAGGTACTGGTATAGTCGGTATTTTAATCCAGTAGAGTAATTTGACTGGTGAAAATGTCTACAGATTGATCATGCCTATGAAATACCAAAGACATTCACTTCAAACGACCACCTATAACGAAAATGACTTGGAAGAAGCTGTAAAGCAAGTAAAAGATAAAGAGCTATCTAATTATGCTGCCTCAGAAATCTACGAGATACCCACATCTACACTCAATGATCGAGTTTTGGGAAAAACTGGTACTAAAGTCTCTTCATGCAAGCAATATATCAGAATTTCAAATACCCACTTTTTAGTTGTATCTTAAAGGTAAATTAAAACCAGCAAACTCAATTAAATATTCGCATAAAGCTTACCGAATATTTCGTCGAGTTTCTGGTTATGTGTTATCTGGTTCTAATTTATCTTTAAGATACTACCAAAAATGTGGGCAGGTAAGTATTTAAAATTCTGATATGATGCTAGCATAAAGAGACTTTTAATAAGAAGACAACTGTCTATGTCATAGAATAAGTACATTACATGCTAACCAAACATAAGACTGTAACAAATTATATGACTGTATTAGGTTAAGAGTAAGACACAGAGTACATTGGTATATACGGGAAAGTAAGAGTACAATAAAATTTGTTGATTCAGTTTACTAATACAAAAATTATAATTTAATGATCAAAAAATCTTCTAAAAAAGTAATGATAGTTATATTATTTGGCTTCACTATTACACATCCGATCTTACCTAACTATCCTAAAGTACCCTTTCTACAGAGTCGATAAAGTTTGACAAACTCAGTCACGCTTTTATTGGCCGAAGGAGGGAAGATCGGACTAAAAAAATAACAATTTTTTTTAAATTAATGTTCTCAGTGTAAATCGTGCAGAATTTCAAATCGGTTTGTGTTAAAGTATTGTCAACTAAAGGCCGGATATTTCTCTATTATGCATTCTAATGCCATAGTTACAGAGTTGAAATTAGACAATAGTCCGAACTTTGGCTTCATTGAATTTTTTTGAAGGACTATCAGATAAAATGTAGTGTCACTTTGATGGCGTTTCTTACACTGACCGTAGTGTTTACGAAAATAAAAAAAAGATGTCCGTAGTATACTTTATTGTTGATAATTTACATCCAAGTCCACTGAGAAAATAACATTTAGAAATGAGAAAAAAAATGTTTGCAACTTGCTCCTAATTCATAGAAAAAGCGTCCGATCTTAGGCGACCCTACCTTATACAACCTGATTCTACTATGTGTATTTGTTGGGAGAAATAAATACATTTTATTATTATTATTATTAATTCAATTCACTGCGTCACCAATCCTGACAAATTTGGTCAAAACCACCCAAGGAAATAAATAAGATTTACATAACAGCTGTTTTGGATATTCCTGCACTTTCTATAATTATATTTTGTAGGTACAATTTAATTTTATTTGATAGCTATGAATACCACCTAAACGATAATTTTAGGTGCCAATTGGATGCCTGTTATTGTTTTGCGACCAATCAGCACCAAAATAACCTAAGCATTGTTTTTACTTCGTGCATATAGTGTGTCGAAACCTTAATATTGAACAACACTACGTGAGCTACAGCGAGCACATTACATTGCGGTTCTATCTATAATTAAAAAATAATGTCAACTAACACATTGTCCACATTAGCCCTATGCCGCGATGACGACTATCTGAAAAATCATACGTAACTTTGGCCATCACTTAAATTCATTGATATACAAAAAACCCAAGATGCACAGTCCCAATTAAAATTATGTTCAAAACCGTCTACGCTGTGCAAATTTAATTATAGTTATGACGATAATTATATTATTTTGTTAATGCAACAATACATACTTTTTTAAAGTTATTACATAGTTAGTTATTTATATAGTTTTGACATTTAACGCGCTTTTTAACGCATTTTGCGCCTGATACAGTACTATCAGTAAAAACGTGCATGTGCATGTATTTACCGGACGGTTTTGAGACGCTGACGTTACTTCAGTTACTTGTATATCAATGGTTAAAATGAAAAAGCGATTGTGTGAAAGCTATGGCAGTATATTTACCTGGCCACTGCACTACTTTATCGTCATATGCGCTGGTGCAGCTGTCCGAGATGGGATGGAAGACGTACTCCCATCCTTTGTTGTTGTATCGCCATCCTTTCGAGTTGAGGATTAGGGTCCGTTCGGTAGCGTACGCGAAGATCAGGCAGTAGACTATGTGGTGGAGCTGACAGCCGAAGCCACAACCCTGGAGATGCAAACACACATATTTGAGTAGAGCAAGAGAAGGGTAGCTTTTTTAACGGTAGTAGAGCCTTGCTGATTTCAGCATGAATGGGCCGGCTCGACCGAGGAAGTACTACCCTCTCACAGAAAATCGACGTAAAGTAACAGTACCTAAACTGTTGCGTTTCGTTCGGTGAGTGAGAGTGCCGGAGGCCCTATCTCCTATTCCTTCTCCCTCATCCCACTCCTCATCCTATCCATTTTTCCAACCCCAAGGGGCGGCAACGCACTTGTGACTCCTGTGGTGTTGCTTGTGTCCATGGGCTGCGGTAATTGCTTATCATCAGGCGATCCGTCTGCTCATTTGCCGAATATTATAAAAGAAAAACTTCGAAAGGATATCATGAAATGTATCACCACGACATGGCCAAGATAAAAGTATAAATATGGCGAATATTTATATCTAACACACCTATCATTTTAAGAGAAAAGAATAGAAAATGCACATTTTATGACAGTAAAATTACTTTAATCAATGAAACAACGTGTTAAAGATAGTTATTTGATTTTATAGTAGGTAATGAATTATTAAAAGTACCACTATCCTAGATATTGTTTTAATAAGCTCTAAATATACGTAAGCAATAGTTCAATTTCAATATGAAGCGATGGCACAAATTCGAAGAGTGTGTAATATACTTAGATCATAAAAAGGACAATAGACCATTAGGTCAAACAAAAATTGTCCTACTACCATCCTTCTTGCCTGAACTTCTATTATTATAACCCAACCATCTGATTCATATTGTTTCTGAGCTTCAGAAAACGTACCAGTCTGTATGTTACGTAACGTAAAGATAAGAGTGGGGTCACGGCGACTATATCGCGTTAGACGATTGACCTTAAGATAACGGAGGTCGACTATTGTCCGAACATATGTTTCAGTGAGGAGGTACTTAAGCATTTTTATGGACTAAAATCAATTCACATGTGACTTAAAATACACTTATAAACTTATCGTAACTTTTGCATAGCGAGCGCATACCCACATTATACGATATTCGTGAACTGATCTTAATCGCATACATACTAATTGTAAGAGTACTACTACCTCTTTTATCCCTCGTCACAGACAGACTATATCTTATAATGTATACTCTTAAAATAAGTATCTATTCGTATAATGATAGACTATAAACTTGAAAAATGTCTTAAATTTAAAGATTAAGTCTACATGTTAAGTATCCCGGTGAGTTTATGGACTTTCAACCGAAAGGCGAGAGGTAATTCCAGGATTATGATTTGGGATCGAGGGATGACTCAAAACAATAATGATTTTGAGGCATGTCTCGATTTACAAATGGCAGAGCTCTTTAGGAGATGAATACTTTTGGCAGCGAGGTTAAGTCTTCTGCCATCAAGGTCTTTAGAAGATATATCGATGCTACGGGCGGGCGGTGACCTTAAGCTCCATACGAGGGTATATTTGGATCCGCTAGTGCAAGATCTCCTATCTGGGCATACCTACAAAGTCTCCGGCACAACTTCAGACCGCGAGATAGATTGATTAACATTTTATTGTACACCAGTATACATACGGAATTACAATGGTAAAAGTAACCTAAAACTAGTTGCACAACAGGGCGGACTTATCGCAAAATGCGATAATCGTGTGATAATTGTCCGAAACACTCAATAACAATGACCTAAAGCCACAAAAATAAACTACTACTATGATTTGTTTTAATTTTTCTCAAAACATTATTTTATCCTTGATCCAATTAAATTTTACACAATTGAACTATTTCCATTTCTTTGACAGCATCATATTAATAAACAAGACAGACAAAACATATGGCTATTAAACACGCCCATATATTTTCCATAACAACACTCATTTCACAAACGAAACAGCCACTTAGATCTATATTTAAAAACGAAAGTCGGCTTTTATTTTATTATATTTTTGTATTCGGTCGAGCTTTAAGGCTAGTACACAACAAAGCGAAAATGTAAATAAAGATGAGAATAAATCAATGACAACATTGACAACCTAGCCTACTAGACACCTTATGTTTTCATTTCTACAAACAAACAATTCTGTCAAAGCGGTGAGGTATGCGGGGCGAAGGGGGCTACAAAAATGCATTCTAATTGGCCGGTTCAAATTTGCGGTACGTCATAATTCATAACTAGTGTTGGTATTGGTCTTATATAAGACGTATAAGTCTAATGTGTTCGCGTGTCAGAAAGTGTTCGCCTTACGTCTGCCGTCTAGTAGGCTGGGTTGTCGTTGGAATAAATGTAAATAAGAGGATGTTTGTAGTTTTTCAAATCAAAGCAACGTTAGCCTA
The DNA here is from genome assembly GCA_944739405.2 of Euclidia mi. Lineage (NCBI taxonomy): Eukaryota > Metazoa > Arthropoda > Insecta > Lepidoptera > Erebidae > Euclidia > Euclidia mi. The sequence goes on along the minus strand of OX123191.2, from coordinate 75,722,470 downwards.
ATGGAGGTATCAGCAGACTTCCATACATAGCATCATCATCATCTGGTCCACTGCTGGATATAGGCCTCTCCAATGGCACGCCACTGAGTCCAATTTTCGGCTTTTAGTATGCAGCCGCTGCCAGCCACTTTGCGTATATCGGAGAAGGAGGCTGGCAGAAGAATACGGATGGGCTGGACAGCATATAGGAAACTCCGTCAAGTCTTTTCGTCACCCCTACCGCAAAGCCTTAAGACAAAGGTTTATCTAAAGTGCGTCCTACCCGTTATTACTTACGGAGCTAAGACGTGGACACTGACGGTGCGACTGGTCCACCAATTTAAGGTCGCTCAGCGAGCTATGGAGAGGGCTATGCCTGGAGTTTCTCTGAAGGATCAAATTCGTAATGAAGTGATACGACAGAGAACCAAGGTAGGTAATCGACATAGCAAAGAATTAGCAGGCTGAAGTGGCAGTGGGCCGGCCGGTCACATTTGTCGAAGAACCGATAACCGTTGCAGTAGTTGTGTTCTAGAGTGGAGACCGCGCCTAGGCAAAAGTAGTGTAGGACGCCCTCCGGCTAGGTGGAGTAACGATATACATAGCATATCATGTTTAAATCCATTGCGGGCCCCGATTACTTGTCGAAATTATTAAATTGATAATTATCAATTGCCTTGTGCCTCGGACAACACGTTAATCCGTGTCTGTAGAAGATCGTTGACAGTCGTTATGGAGAGTACCTTACAATATACTGACAATAATCTAATAGGGCAGTTTCCAGGGTCAAAATAATTACATTTTATTTAGTCCGTATTTTAGATTATAAAAAAATATTCGACACGTATTTTTTCTTTTTTCGATTAAATAAAAAATAACAAAGATATAGCCCATTAAAGTTACGTGTGACGTCATCTAGTGCGAAAAAATGCTGCACGGTGTGATGTTATGCGTAACTTTAATGAGCTATATCTCGGTCATTTTTGGTTTAATTTACAAATAAAAAAAATACGTATCGCTTATTTTTGAATAATCTAAAGGACGGACTTATAATTTTTTTTTCGTCAACTAGCCTATTCAGAAAGAGAAAAGAGGTCATTCGTCGAATCCAACTTGGTTGGGCGGCGTTCGGGCAGTTACGGCATATCTTCACGTCCGATATCCCGCTGTGTCTCAAGACGAAAGTCTTTGACCACTGTGTGTTGCCAGTGATGATCTACGGAGCCGAGACATGGTCGCTAACTAAGGGCCTTATCCGGAAGCTCAGGGTCACTCAGAGGGCGATAGAGCGATCTATGCTCGGAGTTTCCCTGCGAGACCGAATCACAAATGAGGAGATCCGTAGGCGAACCAGTCACCGACATAGCTCTCCGAATAGTCAGGCTGAAGTGGCAGTGGGCAGGGCACATAGCCAGAAAAACCGATGGTTAGAGCAGAAAAGTTCTGGAGTGGCGGCCACGTACAGGACGTTGTTGGGGTCGCGAGCAGCGGATGGATGCGGGTGGCTCAGGATCGGTCTATGTGGAGAACCTTGGGGGAGGCCTATGTCCAGCAGTGGACGTCTTTCGGCTGATATAATGATGATGATGAATCTAATTCATGGAAAATCGCTAGCATTTGTTTGGGTTGCAAAGGTCAGACGTCAATCGCTCTGCGGAGAGCTGAAATTCCTTCATATCTGGTAAGATTAGTGTGCGGAACTTGGGCTCGAAGTTAGCCAATCAATGTGCAGTCGAAATAAGGGTAAGACGCTTTATGGATAACTATAGAAACTTACATTGTGCGTTTTATCCTACACTCTCCGCTCATCTCCGTATCGTTGAATCCCAGCCCTTAACCAGTGATGTATTTTTAGACTACAAATCGTATTATTTTCGTATAGTTATGTGTGGCAGTTCGTTATGATTTTACGAACAAATTTAACAGCTCTAAATTGAATTTTATAGCTGCAGCGATAAAACTGAGCGGTTGAGCGGATTTAACTGGTTTATTGTGATGGTGTGTAGATGTTTTAACACTATTTTTCTCTGAAGGGAGGTATCGTGAGGAAACCTGATTGAAAGTTCTCTATGATGTACTCAAAGTCAAGTGAAGTCTGCCAAACCAATGGACCAATTGTGGTTACTTAGGCTTATGTCTTCGATAAAGGAATTTAGGGACCAAATATAAATGGCTAAAAGTTGCACTTTACAGTTGGTGCAAATCTTTTAATGGTCACCTCCCAAAGGGAGCAATTCAGAAATAGAGCACATCATTAAATGAATGAGTCCATCGTAATCAGAATCATCTTGATCAAAGTGATACTGTGTTAGGTATACCTAGCGAACCGAGACGTCGAAACGTAATGCAGCAACTATATACGCAATAAAAGCCCACAGCAGACCAAATCTTTCATCGTATAGTTAAATCAAGCACATTATCATAACGAAGATGTATAGCTGTATCCGAATGATTTGTGATGAGCATAATAAATATATACGATAGACAACTGACATCCGATTGATAAATTAGTTTAATGCTCTTCCGCATGCGCACACTAGGAGCGTGAACGCAGTAGAGTCTGATCGCAGTACCTGTATGCGGTCAATTGCAAAGGCAGGCAGATAAGAACCGCATACGGCGTATACGATTCTTATCTGCATGGTCTTGGTTATATTGCGATTTGCGATCCACCGCAATCGTATTTAAGAGCCTGAGAGCACTAGCGGCTGGCGGTAGTATATACATTGTCCGGAAACAGTGTGTTGACGCGTTGACATCGTGCATTTTTATACAGGGTGTAAAAAGCCCCTAACGAAAACTGAAACCTCCTATTGTACCAATAATTACGAACATTTTTGCTTCGGCATCATACCTGGGAAATTACTGGTTCAGGAGATATCGAGGCTCAAAGTAACTATGGCATTTTTGTATTGCATGTATTTGCATTTACCCCGCCAACCTGTTCTATAGATGTCCTATGCACCCATAGATTAGTAGGTATTTCGAAAATTGCACGCGCGTTTTTTATATCGCCTTGAAAAAAGTGAATACTTAAAAAAATCGTTTCCCAGGTTTTATTTTTGCTTAGTATGACTTAGCATGATGTCCAAAACGCGTAGACTTCGGCTTGGTGATGGGTCTTTTGACAACCCTGTATAAAAATCGAAGTGCGGTCAGCAGCATGCGGAGCGCCGCATTGCTGCCAACAGCTTGTGAGTTCTCAGAAGATACCGATCCGATAAAACTATTAGATTAGCTTTCCACAGAGCGACTGCCTGTCTGACCTACGCAACCCAAAGGGATAAATAGCGATATGCCATAGGCCATAGTATCGACTAGCGTCAGTTTCAGTTTTCAGAGATACAACATACAAAACACCTATCGGTTGACTACACAGTTGACTAAAATCTGTATTCTGCTAAACCTATTGCCAATTAAAAAGCAGCGGTCACTCACAGAAAATAGCAAGTATTGGCGCCAGAACGTGTCATCACATGGACTCTGGCGAAATTTAAAATCATTTGTCTATACTCTGTGAATCTTATAGGTACTAATACTAGACGATGCCCGCGGTTACACCCGCGTTATTTAAGGTTACTGCTCTGCTCCCGTCGCTCATAGCGTGATGTTATATAGCCTATAGCCTTCCTCGACAACAAACAAACAAACAAACTCTTCAGCTTTATATATTAGTATAAGATATAAAGCTGAAGAGTCTGTTTGTTTTGTTGAACGCGCTAATCTCAGGAACTACTGGACCGATTTCAAAAATTATTTCAGTGTTCGATAGCCCATTTATCGAGGAAGGCTATGGGCTATATAACATCATGATATAAGGCACGGGAGCGGAGCAGTAGCCTTAAATAACGCGGGTGTAACCGCAGGCTCATCTAGTCATTTATAATCAGGTCACTGAAGGAAGATTCATACTGAATAATATCTATGAAGAATCTCTGCTCAAAACACTAAATCAATCTGCCTAAGCACATGTTTTACCTAAGTCAATGCACCATGTCAACAATCAATATATTTATTTAACCCAGAGCATTGACCAACCACATTTGACGACGAGTAGCCAATCCCTCCAACCTTTCCCTCACGCATCATAATTTTCCAAATCGGTAGTTCCGTTTAGGAGAACAGTGCGAAAAGTAAACACGTGCCGTGACGTAGCCGGGTTCAATGACCCGTTGACGTGTGACAGTGACAGATAGATGGTGCGTTCGTTTGTTGTGCTAATTATAACTGTTTAGGGACAAGTTGGGATATGTAGATAATGAATGAGATGAATGGGAACAGGTGGTTGGTGTTTAGAGATTTATGAAGTAAATGTATGGAGTTGATGTTTTAGAAATATGCGTCGTGTAGTCGCGTAGTAGGTATAGTAAAGTATAGTTTTATGTCTACGACAAATTGTGTGAAGTATTTTATGATACTTTCGCGGCGAGATTTTTTTAATATTGTTATGCTTTAAGCAGCGATAGCCGAGTGGAGAGACCGACAGACTGCTACGCAGAGGGTCTCGGGTTCGAATCCACGGCACACACCAATAACTTTTCGGAGTTAAGTGCGTTAAGGAAAACATTCGTGAGGAAACCTGCATGTCTGAGAGTTCTCCATAATGTTCTCGAAAGACATGTGAAGTCTGCCAACCCGCACTTGGCCAGCGTGGTGGACTATGGCCTTACCCTTCTCATAGTGAGAAGAGGCCCGTGCCTAGCAGTGGGACAGTATAAAGGGCTGATGATGATGATAATTTATTAGCCTCGTTATTACAGTGATTTGAGATAAATTTAGCTAGTTTTACTAATCATTCAGGTTAACTGCATTGGCGTGACGGATTAATGACTAACAAATGCTCACCTTGTTTAGATTACAGATGAGTTTCCTAGCCTCCTGGCAGTCGGGCGGGTTCTGTAGGTACCGCAGCCGCCTCTGTACCAAGTCACTAACGTTGGCTGCTTCGGCGATCCGCCACTCGTGGTAACCGTCCAGTTCTGGTAGCTGCTGCTGATCGGATAGCAGCGATCTGTAAGGATAATATGTATTTAACAAAGATGTACGAGAGTTATGGAAAAGCGTTTGTTTGTGTGTAGGGTATTTGACATCTAAGGCCCATGTAGGTCCACAAGGTTTTAGATTTGGGTGGAATATACAGGGTGTAAAAAGACCCCCCGTATTGTACCAATCATTACAAACATTTTTTACTTCGGGACCATGCCTGGGAAATTGCTGGTTCAGGAGATATTGAGGCTCAAAGTCACTATGCAATTTTTCTAATTAGGGACAAAATCGATGCAATTACCCCGCCAATTTGTTCTATAGACTACCTGACCCGGCGAACTTTATAAACCATATATTATGTACTAGCTTTCGCCCGCGGCTTCGCCCGCATGAAATTTAATAAAGAGTAGCCTTTGTACTTCCCCAGGTTTCAGACTATCCATATCAAATTTCATCACACATTAGCCGTGTAGAATACATATATTTTATACAGATAATACTTAAAAATACTTTTGTTTTCATAGTCGTCAAACTTCAGGTAGGTAAATATTAGTATGTAGTGTATATTATTAAAGTTATAGAAGAGCTTATATACCTACTGAATAGAAGAGCAGCAAAAATAAAAACTGAAAGCATTACCACAAAGTACATAATCAGACCGCCCCTCCGCCCCGCTGCGCTTAAGCGCGCCAACTCATAGTAAGCGGTTTTAATAACGCTGCGCTTAGGTCAATTATATCGTGATAACTATTAATCTATTCGTCCAAACTACTTACTGTAAAAGACAAAGTTCATCTACATTAAAAAATAATCTGGCAACAAATCTATCAATTTTGAAAACAATTTGATAACTACTCTAGAATGAGCATTGTAAAAAACGTACCTAAATATACTTATTTTTTGTTATACTGTTTTATTACAATAAAATGATGTAGTTAGGTTATGTACTAAAAGCTAAAAAGTAATTTGGCTACCAGATCGCATCAATCTTCGCATCAATCTTGGGTATTGATCATACAAATATAAAATCGTTGGGCAAGTGAATTTTTTTAATAATGTTTACTCTGGATACGCTACGCCCAAAACAATTTTTTTAGTTATTTTTTTTTTTTAAGTAAGTAGTTTTTTTATTAGTTGATACTTCTTATTCTTTTTTCATAGTGAGCCCTTTTCTACCAATCAAGTCCTGTCATTCAATACCCATAATGAGGTATTTGCGGAAAATAGGTAATCTGCCATTTTGTGGCGGCGGCCATCTTGGCTTTTTCATATTAAGCTTTATTCTACCAATCAAGCCCTTTCATTTGATACCCATATTGAGTTATTTGTGGAAAAAATGTAATCCGCCATTTTGCGACGATAGCCATCTTGGATTTTTCATAGTGAGCTCTATTCTACTAATCAAGCCCTTTCATTTGATACCCATATGGTATTTGTGAAAAATAAATAATCCGCCATTTTGTGGCAGCGGCCATTTTAGATTTTTCATAGTGAGCCCCATTCTACCAATCAAGCCCTTTCATTCGATACCCATATTGAGTTATTTTTGGAAAATATGTAATCCGCCATTTTGCGGCGACAGCCATCTTGGATTTTTCATAGTGAGCTCTATTTTAAGAATCAAGCCCTTTCATTAAATACCCATATTGAGTTATTTGAGCAAAATAAGTAATTCGCCATTTTGTGGCGGCGGCCATCTTGGATTTTTCATAGTGAGCTCCATTCTACCAATCAAACCCTTTCATTTCATACCCATATTGAGGTATTTGTGAAAATATGTAATCCGCCAGTTTGTGGCGGCAGCCATCTTGGATTTTTCATAGTTAGCCCTATTCTACCAATCAAGCCCTTTCATTCGATACCCATATTGAGGTATTTGTGGAAAGTATGTAAACCGCCATTTTGCGGCGACAGCCATCTTGGATTTTTCATAGTGAGCTCTATTCTACGAATCAAGCCCTTTCATTTGATACCCATATGGTATTTGTGAAAAATAAATAATCCGCCATTTTGTGGCAGCGGCCATTTTAGATTTTTCATAGTGAGCCCCATTCTACCAATCAAGCCCTTTCATTCGATACCCATATTGAGTTATTTTTGGAAAATATGTAATCCGCCATTTTGCGGCGACAGCCATCTTGGATTTTTCATAGTGAGCTCTATTTTAAGAATCAAGCCCTTTCATTAAATACCCATATTGAGTTATTTGAGGAAAATAAGTAATTCGCCATTTTGTGGCGGCGGCCATCTTGGATTTTTCATAGTGAGCTCCATTCTACCAATCAAACCCTTTCATTTCATACCCATATTGAGGTATTTGTGAAAATATGTAATCCGCCAGTTTGTGGCGGCAGCCATCTTGGATTTTTCATAGTTAGCCCTATTCTACCAATCAAGCCCTTTCATTCGATACCCATATTGAGGTATTTGTGGAAAGTATGTAAACCGCCATTTTGCGGCGACAGCCATCTTGGACTTTTCATAGTGAGCTCTATTCTACGAATCAAGCCCATTTATTTGATACCCATATGGTATTTGTGGAAAATAAATAATCCGCCATTTTGTGGCAGCGGCCATCTTGGATTTTTCATAGTTAGCCCTATTCTACCAATCAAGCCCTTTCATTCGATACCCATATTGAGGTATTTGTGGAAAGTATGTAAACCGCCATTTTGCGGCGACAGCCATCTTGGATTTTTCATAGTGAGCTCTATTCTACGAATCAAGCCCTTTCATTTGATACCCATATGGTATTTGTGAAAAATAAATAATCCGCCATTTTGTGGCAGCGGCCATTTTAGATTTTTCATAGTGAGCCCCATTCTACCAATCAAGCCCTTTCATTCGATACCCATATTGAGTTATTTTTGGAAAATATGTAATCCGCCATTTTGCGGCGACAGCCATCTTGGATTTTTCATAGTGAGCTCTATTTTAAGAATCAAGCCCTTTCATTAAATACCCATATTGAGTTATTTGAGGAAAATAAGTAATTCGCCATTTTGTGGCGGCGGCCATCTTGGATTTTTCATAGTGAGCTCCATTCTACCAATCAAACCCTTTCATTTCATACCCATATTGAGGTATTTGTGAAAATATGTAATCCGCCAGTTTGTGGCGGCAGCCATCTTGGATTTTTCATAGTTAGCCCTATTCTACCAATCAAGCCCTTTCATTCGATACCCATATTGAGGTATTTGTGGAAAGTATGTAAACCGCCATTTTGCGGCGACAGCCATCTTGGACTTTTCATAGTGAGCTCTATTCTACGAATCAAGCCCATTTATTTGATACCCATATGGTATTTGTGGAAAATAAATAATCCGCCATTTTGTGGCAGCGGCCATCTTGGATTTTTCATAGTTAGCCCTATTCTACCAATCAAGCCCTTTCATTCGATACCCATATTGAGGTATTTGTGGAAAGTATGTAAACCGCCATTTTGCGGCGACAGCCATCTTGGATTTTTCATAGTGAGCTCTATTCTACGAATCAAGCCCTTTCATTTGATACCCATATGGTATTTGTGAAAAATAAATAATCCGCCATTTTGTGGCAGCGGCCATTTTAGATTTTTCATAGTGAGCCCCATTCTACCAATCAAGCCCTTTCATTCGATACCCATATTGAGTTATTTTTGGAAAATATGTAATCCGCCATTTTGCGGCGACAGCCATCTTGGATTTTTCATAGTGAGCACCATTCTACCAATCAAACCCTTTCATTTGATACCCATATTGAGGTTTTTGTGCAGTAATATGTGATCCACCACTTTGTATCGGCAGCCATCTTGGATTTTTCATAGCGAGCTCTATTCTACGAATCAAGCCCTTTCATTTGATACCCATATTGAGGTATTTGTTTAAAATAAATAATAAACCATTTTGTGGCAGCGGCCATCTTGGATTTTTCATAGTGAGCTCCATTCTACCAATCGAACCCTTTCATTTGATACCCATATTGAGGTTGTTGTGAAGTAATATGTGATCCGCCATTTTGTATCGGCGGCCATCTTGGATTTTTCATAGCGAGCTCTATTCTACGAATCAAGCCCTTTCATTTGATACCCATATTGAGGTATTTGTGGAAAATAAATAATAAGCCATTTTGTGGCAGCGGCCATCTTGGATTTTTCATAGTGAGCGCCATTCTACCAATCAAGCCCTTTCATTTGATACCCATATTGAGGTTGTTGTGAAGTAATATGTGATCCGCCATTTTGTATCGGCGGCCATCTTGAATTTACAATCATTTAAATCTTTTAATCTCGATGACAATATGAGTGTATACTTAATGTCAGATCAATCATCAGGAAGGGAGTAAAATTCCAATTACTAAATTTGACCCAAGCAAACAAATAAAGATAATACAGGATTTTTGCCGACTTAGTTGATAATTTTCCTTGTAGTATGGCAACATTATACAAAATCTTTATAAATTGTAGCCTATGTGTTATTCTGATGTATAAACTATATTACTGTAAAGTTTCATCCAAATCGGTTCAGTAGTTTTTGCGTGAAAGAGTAACAAACATCCATCCATCCATCCATCCATCCATCCATACATACATCTTCACAAACTTTCACATTTATAATATTAGTAGGATAGGATAGGATAGGATTATACCTATAAACCTTCCTCTTGAATCATTCTATCTATTAAAAAACCGCATTAAAATCAATTGCGTAGTTTTAAAGAAGCATACATAGGGACAGACAGACAGAAGACAGACTTTGTTTTATAATATTATGTAGTGATGTCCTATGCACCCATGGATAAGAAGGTATTTCGGGAATTGTACGCGCGCTTTTAGTTCCAGTTCAAAAAATGTGTCTACTTAAAAAAAAATATTCGTTTCCCCGGTATAATATTTGCTTAGTTCGACTTGGCATGATGTCTTGAACGAGTAGACTTCGGCTTAGTGATGAGTCTTGTGACACTTTGTATAGCCGGTTTATATTAAACTAGAGGACGCCAGCAGCTACGCCTGCATTTTTTTAAATTTACCCGTTTTGGCCGACCCCGTAGGATTTTCGTGAAATCCCTTCTTAGTGCACCCCTATGATCCTCAAGGAACATACATGCCAAATTTCAGCTTCCTGCGCCTTATAGTTTCGGCTGCAGCGTGTCTGTCAGTCAGTCAGTAACGCAAGGATTTTATATATTAAGATTTTATAATAAAGTTCTTTTTATGTTAATAATAAAGTGTGGAAGAGAAAACATTATATCCGTTGGCGAGAACGGAATAAGTATTAGTTTTTCCTCTTTCAACTAGAACTGAACCTTAAAATGTCATAATCCTACATAGTTAAGCATATTTTTGTATCGTTTCGTGTCCTCAGAACACGAGACACAATCTTAATCTTAATATATAAAATCCTTGCGTTACTGACTGACTGACAGACACGCTACAGCCGAAACTATTGGGCGCAGGAAGCTGAAATTTGGCATATATGTTCCTTGGGGACCGAAGAGGTGCACTAAGATGGGATTTCCCGAAATTCCCACGGGATCGGCCAAAGCGGGTAGATTAAAAAAAATGCAGGCGTAGCTGCTGGCGTCCTCTAGTCAAATATGAATCTAGATCGATTGATCATTATTCCGAATTTGCGTGTTTACTATAGATGTTGTCCTCACAGAACAATTAAAGGGGGTTAGAATGGAAATAGTTACTGATTTGTATTAGAACGCGTGTCGCCGATTGTCTCCCACTCTCTATCTCCACTACAAGCAATACACTAATACGTACGCGCATTACGCACACAAATCAACTGCACTTACTTAGATCGCGAGTTTGCCATTGGTTATCACACTAGCGCAAACACTTCGCTCATTAATGTTACGGTGTCCAAAAGGTCGATTATTTATATCGATAAAATACTGTTTTTTTCTTACTTTAAGTTTTGCAATTGTTTGTTTTTATTTCGGGATAGTGGGATAGGGTACAAATAGTGTGGCCTTTCTTAATATATATAAATAATAATATAAAATTAAAGGGCAAGATACAATATGGCCTTTATCATATCCGAATACCAAGAGTTAAAAATCATGTCCACCTAGGATGTCAGTGTCCGTGATAAACTATTCATGTGTACAACCACATAAGCTAAAGTTTGTAAAGAAATAAATGACACAAGTATATAATACAATAATATTTTAATGTTGAACAATAATTTAAATTAAATTTCAACCCAGATTCTATTATTGTCCCTGAAATAAGACGTATTTATTAAGAAGCATACGCTTGCTATCTTTTAAATTCGAATTTTTCAAAATAAAATGCAATCTTACATTGACATATTTTTCTATGATAGCTTTAGATAGGTCTGTAACATTGCTCGCACTAGGATAAAATCCAACCTGGTAATAACTAATGTTGGTAAATAATTCAGTTCCGACAAAGGTGCGGAAGATCTTTGTTGTCAACATATATTATGTTCATTAATTTGCCGAAGATTGTCGGTGTAAATCTTTATATAATGATACAGGAGACCCCCTTTATCTTTTGCTACGATAAATTTATGGTTCGAATTTATTTCATTTGACAGCAGTGCTCCAACGCATATGTCACAATCAATTTTCTTAATTAAAATATGTGATATGTAACCCACGATACCAAGTTAATAACCCACAATAAACATTAATCGGTAGTAATAAACAAAGTTATGTTAATCTTAATATCACTGATAACAATCATTTGAATACATTCACACGAAGGAACTCACAATCGACATTGTTCACAACTTGGTAGGTACAACACTATCGGACCCACCACCATAGATTTAGCAGAATTCAAGCTTTGACGTTCGTAGTGAACGAAATACATTGCGCAATTCGCCTACGTAGTACTAGATGGTACCCACGTATTGCCAGCAATGTATATTTTTTTATTTGCTTGCGATAGTATCGTTTTGTCTACAAATTACATAATACTATTGTAATAATTACAAATATAATCGATTTTAAACTTTCGCGATTTGTATACATCATAGAAATTAATATAGCGGGTCTTAATCGCGTTAACTGATTTAAGGTATAAATACCTATTTGTTACCGACGTTTCGCTCGTCTTGCACCGAGCGTGGTCGCGGCGAGACTGATGAGAGCTCAGCGACGTCTTGTGAAAGTGCGGGATTCAGCACCTACCCTCACTTGGTCTTTATTTAAGTTCGCAAAGTCGGTACTCCGACACACTACACTAATGACGTCTACACACTGTTGAGATTTATCACTGCGGCGGTGTTTACACTTGCTGATGACTGGATTCCAAGTGGCCGATAATCTATATTAGGGGTGTTACGAATATTCGCATCCGCATCCGTAAATGCGGAACATTCGCATTAATTTAGACATCTGCATCCGCATTCACATCCGTATCAATCAATGCGGAGTTTTTACGGATGTAGATTCACATTAACAAGTAACTACATGTAAAGAAAGTGGGCGGAGCCAGAGTGACACGTGCTTCGCGTTTGTTTTGGAAATTTTCTTCTTTGGAAGATAACAACTTATATGCAATTTAAAAATATTTAGATTCTCGCTATAAGCGTATTTTTTTCAAACCAGTCACCGAAGAAAAATAAAAGATTAAATAATGAAAATGGTAAATGATATCGTCACTAATTCTAATGAGAATGGGAGATTCTCTCAATCCTGAACCAGCAACGTCCTGTACGGGAAGAAGACTTGCTTAAAAAGCGATCTTGCCATGGTCTTAGATTCATCCAGCAAAGATTAACGTGAAGGAGAACCAGACAACAGTAGCCCCGATGCTCTTATCCGCAAAGAATTAGTTACCTATTTATCGTGACGAGAAAAGACTGGATTTAGATGAAAATTAACTTAATTGGTGGAAAGTTAACCGTTGTGAATTTATAAATTCTCTCCAAATTAGCATGCAGATATTTATCACCTTCACCAGCCAGTGTTCCCAGCGAACAACTACTTACTTGTTTAGTGGAGCTGGGTTAATAGATATAATCCACTTAGAAACAGGTTGGAAGCTGAGAAGGCTGCAATATTGCTATTTATTAAATATAATTCACCAATTTTTAAGATTAATTATTTACCAAAGATTTTTTATAACGAAACTCGAAGCTCAAAATTCTGTTGTGTCATAAGTAAAACTAAAAACTTGAGCATTCTTTTTTTCTAAAATATGATTAAATAAATAAAATGTTAAAATTAAATTGATTTTCAGTTATTTATGTACATAACATTTAAATAATTATCTTTTTAAAAGCCCAAAATCCGCATCCGCATCCGTATCGCATCCGCATCCGCATCGAATCCGCATCCGCGGATGTGTACATCTAATAATCCGCATCCGCATCTGCATCCGCGGATGTCTAAATTTTCGCATCCGTAACAACCCTGATCTATATCCATCCTCCCGGTTGAAATTGTTATATTTCTTGATTTCTACCGCTTCACGTACTATCCTGGAGTAATAGTGACGATCGGTGGATAAGACTTGTGGTTGATGCAGTTCTATCCAGTGGTTTGGTCCAGACTCCAACAAATGCTCAGCTATCGCCGACTTGTTAATATGTCGGTTTTTTACAGCTGCGATATGTTCCTTTACCCTTTCAGCGATTGTACGCTTAGTCTGCCCGATATATGAACTACCACAGCTGCAATCGACTTTGTAGACGCCAGGTGTTTGGAGAGGAATGACATCCTTTGGTGTACGCAGATTGTGTTCTATCTTAGAGAGCGGACTGTATACAGTCTTGATGGAGTATTTCTTGAGTACTGTTCCAACTTTGTCTGTCACTCCCTTTAGATACGGCATGTAAGCGGGCACTCTGCTTACTTCCGGTTTACGCTCGTTCCTCTTCCGACAGAGTAAGTTTTTTTTGTATCCGTTGCACCTAAGTACCTCCCGAACATGTGACAGCTCACTATTTAATTGTTCGGGGTCACATAAGTCATACGCTCTGTTCACTAACGAGGACACAACGGAATCCAAGTGCCGCGGATGGTGGTGCGAGTTCGCATTGAGATACCTGTCGGTGTGTGTCGGTTTCCTATACACAGTGTGTCCAAGGGTACCATTATCTCTCACTGTCACTTTAACGTCGAGAAAGGGTAACGATCCGTCTACCTCCATTTCAAATGTAAATCGGATGTTCGGATGTATGGAGTTCAATTTGTGTGCGAATTGTTCTACGTCCTGCTTGTTGCCCTTCATGATGCAGAAGATATCGTCGACATACCTTTTCCATAGTTTCACATTAGACGCCTGCATGTCTATGGATTCCTCAAAGTGCTCCATCCAGATGTTGGCCATTACCGGTGCTATAGGGCTACCCATAGCCACTCCATCGATCTGGAGGTAATGTTGTCCACGATATAGGAAGTAGTTTCCATCCAAGCAATTCCTGAGTAGAACGATGTATTCGTTAGACAGACCGTTTTCCCTTAATTTCCTCTCTACGACGTCAAGGCAATCTTGAATAGGAACATTGGTGAATAGTGACTCAACATCAAAACTCACCATCACCCCGTCTGGTTCCCTTTTCATGCTCTTGATGATTTCAATAAAGTGGCGAGAGTCCTTTACGAAAGAGTGCGTCTTGCCTACTAACGGTTGTAGTACCTTGCTTATGTGTTTCGCCAAACCATATGTGGGTGAATTTATTTGACTCACAATCGGTCGCAAAGGTACGTTAGTCTTATGTACTTTAGGTAATCCGTACATCTTAGGCGGCTGCACAATGTGAGGTTTATGTAACCGTTCAAATTCCTCTTCCGTAAATAAGCTTTTATGGTCCCTAATTAAGGCTCGAATGCGTTTTGTCACTCTGTATAGGAAACCGACACACCGACAGGTATCTCAACGCGAACTCGCACCACCATCCGCGGCACTTGGATTCCGTTGTGTCCTCGTTAGTGAACAGAGCGTATGACTTAGGTGACCCCGAACAATTAAATAGTGAGCTGTCACATGTTCGGGAGGTACTTAGGTGCAACGGATACAAGAAAAACTTACTCTGTCGGAAGAGGAACGAGCGTAAACCTGAAGTAAGCAGAGTGCCCGCTTACATGCCGTATCTAAAGGGAGTGACAGACAAAGTTGGAACAGTACTCAAGAAATACTCCATCAAGAATCAAGACTGTATACAGTCCGCTCTCTAAGATAGAACACAATCTGCGTACACCAAAGGATGTCATTCCTCTCCAAACACCTGGCGTCTACAAAGTCGATTGCAGCTGTGGTAGTTCATATATCGGGCAGACTAAGCGTACAATCGCTGAAAGGGTAAAGGAACATATCGCAGCTGTAAA